>CM073732.1:30024830-31239830 GCA_037113605.1 Calophaca sinica
TATAATAAAGATTTTTTAGTCAAAAAATTATTTTATTTTTTAATAAAAATAAATATAATAAATAATTTTTTACATATGTGCATTACCTTAAAAAACAAAGAGTAATAGGAAATAGGGGAAGTACTTCAGTTTCTTTAATTATCAAAAAAATTATTTTAATAACGTCTGTATTGAAGAGTAAAAAAATTCCTTCAGAGTAAACTTTTTAAAAATGAATAAGTAATAAAAAGTGAGTTTTTTTTTAAAAAAAGAAACTAGCTTTTACCATAATTTTATACTAAAACACTAAGAAACGCCTATATTTTAAACAACTGCCTATTTTTTTATAAGTGACAATTAAAGGTATTATACTTAAATAGATAAAATAATAATTTTTTTATATTTAAAGTATTACCTATTTTTATTTATATAATTAATCTATACTATATTAGTAAAATTCACTCGAAAAAGCATTCACAAAAGTATTAATTAAATAAAAGTTAAATTAATAAAAATTAAATAAATTAATCACATGTTATATCATTGAGTATATTAATTATTAGAGTTTCAAATAAAAAAATTATTTCATGACAATAATAATCACTAAAAATGATTTCACTTTAAAAATAATAGTCATTAAACAATATAAAATACAAAGGTATTAATGACATTGATTGATTATAACAAGAGTTGAAAATTTTTAAATGATTAGTTATAGAAAAAAAAAAAAGAAAATTTAAGAATATCTATTATTACTTATATTATTAATTTTATTATTTATTTAATTAGAAAATATTTATATTGAATTAAAATATTTATTATTAATTTTTTCACAAGATTAATTAATAAAGATATTTTTAAAATAAATTCCAAAAAGAAATAACATTGTGAAACGATATATATCAAATATTAAGTATATGTTTTATATTTAATAATAACATTAAGTTTGATAAACAGGTAAAAGTAATGCTAATTGTTAATTATTTTACGAAAGTATTAATGAAATATTGCTTATTTTTTTAGGGAAAATATAACTTGATTTTTTTATAAGCAATTATAACTTGAGTTAAAAAATAAAAAATGCATTTAATGACATGTTATATTATTGAGTATATCATTTTTAAATTGATTATTCAAATTCTTTATATAAATATTTATGGTATTAAAACCAGGTAAATTAAAAATATAAATTTACAAGCATTAATGATACTGATTTTATTAAGTATATTACTTATTAAATTCCAAAATATTTATATTGAATTAAAATATTTATTATTAAATTTTTTGCCACTGTTAATTAATAAATATAATTTTCAAATTACTTGAAAAAATAAAAATAACATTGTGAATTGATATATAAAATTCATTAATATAAAACCTGACCAAAATAAGTACTAGTAATAACTTGAAAAATAATTAAAAATAGTAGTCTTCAAATAATATAAAATCACAAGCATTTTTGACATTAATTAATTATTAATTGAGTAAAAACTTTAAATTATTTAATTATAATAATAATATTAAATATATTAATTATTAATCAACCATATATATATATTAAATATTAAATTGTTTGCTAACAATTTTAATCAATAATAATTAGTTGATAAAATAATTGAAAATAATTAAATAAAACTGTATATAAATATTTATTTATTTACTATTTAATTGATTTTTATGTTTCTTTTTTTTGACGCAATTTTTTTTATGTTTTTTTTGACAAATTTTTATGTTTCTTAATAACATCTATCTATCTATTCTATTATATATTATTTGTCTATCTATATCATCTATTACCTATTATGAATACCAAAAAGAAAATCTATTACCTATTATATATATATATTAAAGTGAGGTTTTTTACACGTAGATAATTTACCATGTCAACTCCACAATCATTCGAGAAAATCCTTCTTCTCTCAGTAACCTAGCGCCGTTCTCTGCTCTCCCATCTCTCTTCGTCTTCTTTCATCAGCCACCGTAGAGGGTGATTTTAGGCCATTTTTGGCCTAAAATCACCCCTCTGCACTGTTTTCTTGTCTGTTTTTATCTAAATAAGTGGTTTTCGACATAGATCTGGTTATTTTTTGTGATTTTTTGTTTGTGATTTCGTCGTCTTGGTGCGGCGTTGTTTGATTTCCTGTCTTGATGCGGTGTTCGTTTGGTCAGATTAGCAGATCGGTTTTGATCAGTAAAACATTCAATGAAGACTTGGGCGTCAACGTTGCAGATCTGGAGGCATGGGTATTCTGGTCACTTTGATTTTGTCACATTTGTAGGCACTTTGATTTTGCCGTTTTATGCTATTAACCTGGATGCTGTGAGTTTGTTCGCAGATTCATCCTTTTTGGTTTTTAGCGATATTGATTGATGTAATTTACCAATTTGAATAAATGAATATATTTTTTAGTCAAAAAAAAACTCCACAATCATTCAGTTTCCTTCTTAAATCAATTTATATTTATATTATTTTATAATTATTCTTTTATGACCCTCATTATTACACCATATCATTCAATAATCGTAACGCAAATCATAAATATATTCTATTAAATGATCTACTTCAAATTATTAGTGTATTTACCCTTGCTCGCATGAGATATTCGTATGGGTTATAAATGTATCCAACATGTAACAATGAATTTGAAAACTTTTTTTCAACAAAAGTATTAGCAAATTTGAATATATCAAAAAATATTATAGATAATTTATTACGAAGTAGAAAATATATGTATTTATACGTATACTCCAATTTTAAAATATAACAATTAAACAGAAAATATCGGTCCTATTTTACTTATATTTAGATATATGACTTCTCAACTATGATTTTCAAAAAAAAAATATAAAGCAAAAAATTAAATAATTTATCTAAATTACAGTAAGATAACTTTAAAATAAGTAACATGAAAAAGATATAATCAATTATCTATGTTGGACAACAAATTAATCATAGAATAAATTATGGTTTTTATCGTGTATAATATACAAACTTTAAGAAGTAAAAAATAAAAATTAATATTGATTTAGCATTTATTATAATTAAACATAAATAATCATGTGAACGCTGGAATGCTGAGAATATTTATACTCCAATAGAATGTTGGAAATTTAAAATTTTAATAATATGTAAGATATAAAATATATATATTATAAAAAAATTATTAAAATTATAAAAATTAAAATTTAACCCTATATAGTTATGATTTTTCTATTAAATTTTATGATGTGCATAGTAAAATAAGTCAGTTATAAAAGTTATCAAATTAAAAGTAATCAAATTTGTATGGTAAAATAATGATAAATAGTGACTGATAATTGATATAATTAATAAGTAAAAATATGTAAGTCATTTAAGAGAATATATGAATGATTTATAATTTTTTTTATAAATAAAAAAAGTAATAGAAGAACTACGACACAAGCATAGGGGTAACACACTCCATTACATGAGAACATAAAGTAAGACTGAGGGATGAAGAAGGAATGTCTACAATAGTCCACTTAAAATCACCCTAATGATCCATTGGTTAAAATATCTGCACAAGAATTCACTTCTCTGTTATTAATTATCTACACTACGATATTATTGTTTGACATGAGGCAATAATAGCTGATATAATTAAAACAATAACTAAAGAAATTAAATTGATTTAGTAAAAAAAAATTAATGATTCTTATGTTATCACATGCTTTAGATAATATTTTGATTAAATAACAATTGTCCAGATATGATAATTAATTAATTGATTGATATGATTTAATTTATTACATTTTGAATTTGAATTTGAATTTGAATTTGAATTTGAATTTAATTCAAATTTGATTAAATGATAAAATTAGTATATATATAAGTATTAAGTGATTGATATACCTTAATTAATGAAATATCGTGAATTAAAAAGTAAAAAAATAAATTATTTTTTATTTTGGCACTTGGCATGAGTCTACGTGACAAAATGTTATTTTATATAATATAGTAGATTCTATCATTCACTATCAATATTACAAATAATTAATAATAGACAGAGATTTGTGCAAATTTAAATGTAATTCCAACACTTCAACAAATAATCAAATCAAATTTTGGCTTTAGTCAAATCACGTTACTACTTATTACTATTACTGTTGTTGTTAAGTTATAACTCCTAGTAGTTTAATTTAATTTCAAATTCAAATTTAACTTAATATTTGCATTGAAACATATATTCCATAATACAAATTTTATTTAGAAATATGTTATCACATATATGGTTTTCAATAATGAAAATTTGGCAAATTTTATACAATCAAATTAAATACTTTATTATTTAATAAACATACTAAGGCAGTAAGGCACGTACAATCATAATTATTTTTAACAAATATTTTAGATAATTTATCAAAATTAAAATATGAATAATTCACACTATTTAAATGCTCCTATCTATTGTTCGTTCTCTTACGTTATGTTATCTAATTGAATATTTTACCTTTATTCATTTTTCTATTTTTGAATATTTTAAGTAGTAAATCTCATCTTTTGTCAAAAAAAGTAGTAAATCTTATGTAATATCGTAACATAGTATTATTATGCTTTTTGTACAATTATGCTCAATTATGAATTTATTATCATTTTTTATTTTTTTATTTATATTAATCTTGATTTAATACAATATACATATTTAAATGATTAACATACTAATTATTACTACTTTATAATTAATATAATTATCAAGCAATCAAGTGAATATGTACTTATTCATATAGAAACAATCTAATGATCTTATTTCAATAGAAAATTATAAATGAGATAAATTGAAAATATACTCATTTGAATACAACCGATTTAATATACTAAGTTTATAAGGCTCACCAAATCATTTGATCAACTAATATTGTGGTATAATAATTTAATTTGAAAAAATTTTATTCAATTTATTGAATAGTTAATTAAATTTAATAAAATTTTATTTGATATATAAAAAATTGTTATATATAATAATATATATAAATTCAATCATGAAAATTGTAATTTTAAAAATATAAATAATTATACTATTAAAAAATATGGATAACAGTTTTGTGCAAGACAATACATTTTGCATATCCTAGCACATTCCTCTTGGTGATCAATGAATTATTAATTCGAAATCACACATGGAAACAACACATTCCCACATATCTACCGCATACACATTTACACAAGTGCTCTGGTTAATAGATATATCCACCCATGCGTTAACGCTTCAAATTGGAAAATTCTCAATGTGCCACGAAGTATCCCATAACACTCGATGTAAAATAAGGGTTCTATCGTTACCCAATAAGTGGAGTAACTGAGAATTCCCACTTAGAGCCTTATAAAAACATCTTCTAAAGAAAGTACCTTTTAAGAAAACAACAACATAAATAAAACTCAAATCGTTTTAATATTTTCTCTAAAAGTATCGGTTTTAAGAAAAACCACTACTATTTACCTGTGGATTTTCATGCAGATTTTAGTTCACATGTAATACTTTCGTAGGTAATTTTTTCTGCAAATTTTAAATCCACAAAAAATTTCTTACCGATTTTCCTGCGAAAAAATCCGCAAATAATTTTCATAGTAAGGAGGACTAGCTCATTATCCTTCCCATAGAAAGAAGGGTAGTAAAAAGAGAGAAACCTTCCCCAAGCAAGAGGGATCTAACATAAATTCCTCCCTTAGTTGAGGAATAGTAAAGATCCAGAAGACTAAATTGATGATTTTGTTGAGATATGCTATTTATGAAAAATAATAAAATTAAATAGAATTGGATTCACTGAGATTTATTCTCACTATTTTCTTTATTTGTTTCAAATAAGAAATTTAGATATGTTGATGGCAAGCAAACCTGAGTGGTGTTATCACGTGACGGATCTTTCATGTCATTTAAGAATGTCTTTGTAGTAAAAAACTAGTTTAGTTTATTTAGTTTTAAATTCCTACGTTCAATTACTGGTATTAGAGCTTATGGAGTTTGTATGTGATTATGTTAAAGCAATGATACTTATCCATGTAATGAATCTTACATTTTGGTAGCATGTTTGTATGTACATTTTGTTTTATTCTGGACAAAAAAATTAGGTATGATAGTGTCGTTGCCGAGGATTAATTTAACAATATTTAATGAAAGAGACTCTTGTTAATTTAGACATTTTATAATAAAAAAATATAATATATATAAAAAATAAATAAATATTTGTTTGTGTTAACACTTTCCCAAGAACCTGTTTTGTAGTTGAGAGGATTTTGCATGAAACAAATAAGAACCATGGATGAGAGGAAAACTATGGAAGGTTACCTCATGGGTGATAAATTGGATGTTATTCAAAGGTATTTAGATGAGTTGATTCGTGCACAATCTCTATGCAAAATTCCAGCCCCTTCTCCTCGTGATCCTTATTCTTCCAATTGAAATAATGTCTACAAGCCACCATATATGCAAAACTCGTGGCAAAAACAGGAGGAACACGAGTTTGATATTCATGAGATCTTGGCAACAAACATGGAAAAGATAGATAAAAGATTTGAAGCAATAGAGACCATATTGTTAAATCTAGAAGAAAATGCACCCGAGAGACTCCTACTGAAGGGAGTCAAGCTGAAACAAAAGCTCCTACTGAAGAGAGCACTCATAAGGAGAACAAGAAAGATCTTGTGGTTCTTGATTAAGAAAAAAAGGAGAAAATCCCAATTATTTTGAGGCAGACTATCTTAATCATTTATGATGTTGTAATTGAACTTCAAAAGAGAAATGTAACCTTAAGTAGTGGTAAGGGAGAGGATGTTTTAAAAACTTTAAATTTTATTGAAAATCCTCCCTCTCTTTTCCTATTTTACTGATAATATGGTTGTTAATAATAATTTTGATGATTTAAGGATATAGGACTCTTTGGAAAGAATTCTTATTTTACAGGATCCTAGCATAATTTTGGTGGGTGGAAATGAAATAAAAATTTCACTATCTTTTAAAGTCCATCCACCACATGAAAAAAGAAAAAACAATCTAAACCACATGATTAGGAAGCTGATAAGGAACAATGTTGTAAAGGTTAAATTTGCTCTTAGAGAGCCCTTGATTGAATATTAAGTGTCGTCAGGCTCAGAACGTAAAGCAAGCTCTTTACAGGAGGCAATTTGTATTTTATGTTTTATTTTATTTTATTTTGGTTTAATTTTATTTTAGTTTTTTTGGTTTATTTTATTTTTTTAGGAATAAACTCAAATTTCAAGCTCTCTTGAGGAAGTCACTTTTACTCTATCCCACTTATTTATTTTTGTGTTTATTTGAATATTTTGCATTGAGAACCATGCTTTATGCTAGTGTGGGGGTAACTATATTTCTGACTTAACCTTTATTAATGCACATACCTATTGTTTATCTTTTATTGCACTTTTCTGGCTTGTTTTGATTGTTTTATACTAAAATTGAAAGAAAAAAAATTAGAGATTATGCTTTTAGGGACACCATAAAAAACACAAACTTATGATTAATTGTGAATTTGTGGTTTGTCTTTAGAAAGCTGGTAATTAGAATTATTACTCTGCTTGATATCCTTTTTTGTGAATTTGCTTCTGATATGAGATTTGGGCCTTAATATAGGGGATTATTCTTAATTCATATCTTCACCCTTTTCTCTTTGGTGAGTGTGTTTTCAATTTTGTTACATTCTAGAACTTGTCTTAGGACAATTTCAAAGCGAAAATTGTTTTGCATCATGTGAAATATATTGGGGCAATATTAGGTATTTTTAGGCCATTATTTTGTTGTTGTTACAGCTAGTCTCTAGGTGTCCACTTTGAGCCTATTATTATTATATACTCCCTCCGGTCCCATATATAAAAGATAAATATACTTTTTACATTCATTGAATAACTGATATATCTAAAATATAATAGACCAGATACATCAGTTATTCAATAAACCTAGAAAGTGCATTTGTCTCTTATATATGGGACCGAGGGAGTACTTTCTTTGGTACCATTGCTAATTTATTCTAACTTTCAAGAGGTACCAAAAAGATCTTGCAAAAAAAACTGGTACCATTGCTAATTTATTCTAACTTTCAAGAGGTACCAAAAAGATCTTGCAAAAAAAACTGGTACCAAAGAAAGTACTCCCTCCAGTCCCATATATAAGAGATAAATGTATTTTCTAGGTTTATTGAATAACTGATGTATCTGGTAGACCAGATACATCAGTTATTCAATAAACCTAGAAAATGCATTTATCTCTTATATATGGGACTGGAGGGAGTACTTTCTTTGGTACCAGTTTTTTTTGCAAGATCTTTTTGGTACCTCTTGAAAGTTAGAATAAATTAGCAATCAGGAGAAATTGCAAATTCGAGGAAAGGACATCTATTCAAGAAAAGTACTCACTACCATTTCCGAAACAACAATCTAAAAAGGCTATAAAGTGTAACAATCATTCTTCCTTTAAAAAAATAAAGAAAAAAATATAAAAGTGAAAAAGAAATAAATAGTTGGATAAAATGTGAAAGAAAAAAAGACGAAGGAAGAAAGGAAAACAAAAAATAGAGTCTACTCAAGAATGGAAAGAAAAGTGAAGGAAGGAGTTGGAGCATAGAGCTAGAAGTACAAAGTTTTTAAGAGCTCCCAAGCTTTCTTCAAGGTCTTACTATATTGTTTGCTTATATTATTTCTATCCCCTTGTTTATCCTTTCTTGGATTTTTCCCTACCTTGCATTATTTTTATCTTGGCCTTGTTACAACTTATTAAGACCCCAAATTTTTTTCATGTATGTGAAAATTTTAGTGGAGATTTAGATCCCGTTACAAGCTTATGACACTAATTGTGCATTATTTGAAAACTCGAGTGTTAATATTTCCTAATCCCTAGACACTTAGAGTCGGTGAAATGAGTGTCCTTGTTCACATAAAGGTGTTTATCCAAAAAACCTTGAGCCTCTAGTTGGGCAACCTATTGATACCCTCATTTTTATGCTAATTGTCTGTCATTATTGCTCTTAATTTTTGGGTTTCTTATTTGGTTTGTCTCTATTGCTTTATTTGGAAATTATTGAGCCAGAAAATTTGTTTGAAGACAAACAAAGGTTAAGTGTGGGGGTGTTATGTACCACCAAAGTGTGCAAATAATAGGGGGGTTTTGGATATGATTTTGCGTATTTGTATGCTAATATTAATTGATTATTTACCCATCTCGTTTAATATATGTATATTGGTGGAAAAGAATGAAAAGAAGAGAAAATAGAAACTTTCTAGCTATTTCAGTGTGAGGAGGTCCTGCAAATTCAACATTTATATTACTACATTATTTTGGCCATAACTTGAGCTGGGAATGTCTGATTGAGGTATTCTTTATAGCGTTGGAAAGCTATTGAAAATATATACAAGGTTGCATAAGTTTGAAAAGTTGAGCACAACCATGCATACTAGGGAGCACGCCCGTGCTCCTTTGCAAAGTTGCGAGACAATGATTTTTTGTCGTTGCACGGTTGTGCTTGACTGTGCACGTCCGTGCACCACTGATTTTCAGCCCAAATCTTAATTATCTCTATAAATAGCCATCCTAAACCCTTTTGTCACATCTCTTGGCCACTTTTGACACATCTTTACATCCTTGGACTGTTGGGAGATCCTATAACCCTGTTTTGAGAGCTTTGGAGTTGAGGCTAGGAGCAAGGATTCCTACCTGGTTTTTCTTCTCTTTATACTCCACGACTATTATGTTCTTAATTATCTAAACTGTTCTTAATCATCTAAACTATTTACTAGGATTATGGTGGATCTTGTTCTAGTAGGAACTTTTATTGTTATGTCTTAGCTTACAAGAACTGATTTTATTTGATTTTGATATTACTATCTTATTAGATTTGTTCTATTGCGCTTAATCACATGGTAGGATTGGTCACCCTTTAATAATTAATTGTACGCAATCGTACTTCAATTAATTAGTGGATCTATAGGATAAAAGAGGCAAACAACTACTAAATCCATTGCTAGTTATAGTCTTTCATTTCAACTTCTTTAATCTTCATGATTTTCCTAGATTTAAATTCCTTAAATGGTCAAAGAAGGGGTTAATTTAGGGAAAAGAACATTAGTCGCAAATGACCAAACAAATTAATATATAGTATTAGTAGAAGGGTTGGTAATCGGAGAATAACAAAAGAATTAAAACAAAACCAAGACTTGGGGGAACCGAAAGAGCAAGTGAAACTGTGATCTTAGGCTTCTTTATATTGCTTTATCTACACGTGTTATTGCTTTCTTTATAGTTACTATCATTCAACTCATTATTCAATTTGCTCGTCTAAATAACATAGGAGCTCAATTAGTTTTGTAATTGTTAACTAATCCTCGCGTGTTCGACAACCATAACTTAAATTATTCCACTTTATTATGAATTGCGATAAGGGACACTTGCCTTTGAAGCAACAATTATGCATTCATAAAAGGTTTACATAACAAGTTATACGGTCATAATCGATTATATAATGGATTACATAACGATTGCATAATGGATTATGCTGTGAGTTTGGGGAGAGCATATTAGGTTCAGAAACCTGAGATTAAATTCAGAACCTTATTGTTTTGATTATGACAAACCTGCTGAAACAAACTAAATAGCTTTCTAAATGATTAGAGAAAAAAATATAGAACAGTTTCATCTTTGCTACACTTCCTAAATGTTAAGAGCTTCATACTTGCAAACTCACTCTAGCAAGAGTTAAAGTTGTTGTATCTCAATTACCAGAGTATTTGAAAAGGGAGAATATTTTGTTCTAATGCATAGTTCATATGAGAGTCTCGACAAAATTCATAATGTAATGCAATTAGTCCTCTAAAGAAGCCAGAATATGTCAACCACATTGCATCAATTGAATGTAAAACTGTTAAAGCTAACACTGTGATGGGACACAAGCAAATTTACTTTGTGATTTGACCTCAAAAATTGGGGAGGCATACTTAGCTCCTCCCTTGTCATTGTGCACTGTATTATTTTCTGTCTGTAAGTACCAACATGTCTCAGAATTCTTGTAAACATGACCCCTTGAATGAGGGTAACTTTGGTACTTGTAATTTGATGGATTGAAAACAGGGATTTCTTTCTCAACAACTCTATATTGGGACCTGCCTCCATTTTGATACTTAGTTGGATTGTAGAGGGAAGATTCTTTCTTTGACATTGAATTTGTCCTTAGACAGTTCTCTATTACCTTAGCTTCTTCCTTCAATCTCTCTCTCATGTCCCTAATATTTCTCCTAACTTTACTTGATATTGACCTGCTGATAATGTTCCATGGCTTGAAACTTGTACCATTAGAATTGCTGGGGACAATGCTATATGGGATTCTGTTGCACTCAATGCAGAAGCTTTTGTGTCTCTCTAAGTTAAAAGCTTTTCTTTTTGCAGCATCAGACAGACATGTATAAGCCTAAAGAAGAAGAAAAATGGAGGCTTTAGTTGTGATTTTGATCCAGTTTCAATAAACTTCACAGCAAGCATTTATGGAAAAAAAATATTAAAATTAAAGAATCTTGTATTACCTATGAATTTTTTAAACAAAAACAAGTTGAAATTAATTTTTGAGACTTTATTTTTTCAAGTGAAGAATCATAATTTTTTTTTTTTAGTTGAGAAGTACTTAAAAATTAGAAGCTAATCTAAACTAGGCCTTTGTTTGGTGTCAAATAGAACTTAGTACTCATTGCTAAATTATTCCTTGGTTAACCAATAAAAGGGAAAATGTATATTTATCTATCTCACAAACTAACCTCAGAGACAAGCTTGAATGCAATTTCAGCTTTGGGGTGTTTATTCTTGTCTGGATGAAGTTGCAAGGCTGCAGCAAAATTAAAATAAAAACAAAAAATATTCAGGAAGAAGATATTAATCAATGCAAATTGCATATAACCTTAAAATGATTTAATACATATTACATACCAAGTTTGTGGTATTTCTTGCGAAGGGTATTAACTCCTGCATTTTCTTCCACCTATGAGATCCAAAAATGGGGAGGTTCACATCATATAAAATTAAAGAATCAAGAAAACTGGTACTAAAGTTTGCATTAACAAGAAAAAAGGGTCAAATCAAATACTTACTCCAAGAATGCAATACCAATCGATGAAAGGTGCCTTAGAAGGGTTTGAATTTGAGACAAGTCTATGAATACATTCAACTGAACGGGTGGAAATGGAGCATATATCTAATACCAATTGGGTTTTGCAATCTGATTCTTGTCCCATTCTCCCCATTTGAAGTAATAGAAATGAATGATAAAACGTGAAACGGGGTTTTAAAATAGTACTAATAGGCTGTGTTTGTTTTTCTTGGTTTTTGAGAAGGTAGTAATAACTAATAATAACGGAGGTGGAGCAGTTTTGGGATAAAGAGCAAACAATTTCGGAGTAGATATTTTGAAGTTGGATCAGTTGGTGGGAATAAACAAGTAGAGAGAGATATGAAGGGGTTAACGTTAATCTCTCCATATGGCACCATTTGTGAAGGACAAGGGCCATTTGGCCGTAACGTTTTTTTTTTTTTCTTCCTTTCTTGTTTAATCTATTGAGGTTTAAATTTAAGGTAAATTCTTCGGTACACATGAAGAAAAATGACTACCGATACTTATCCGTCAAAAAGAAAAAACAATAACAATAAAAACAAAAAAAACATAATTCAAACATAAATTACAAATAGCAAAACAAATGAAACCTATAAAATGAACTCTAAATAAAAGAATAAATTGAAATATCAAAAGGAATTGAAATCTTGTATAAAGAATTTAGTAAAATAATAGAAAAAATTGATAAAAATATAATTTTATTACATTGAATGAAATAAGAAAAAAAAATAAGTTAAAAATGAAATTAAATAGCAGAAATAGAAAATGGTATTAATATATATTATTTATGCAAAAATCCAAATAAAAAATAAAGAAAAAATAAAAAACTCCTTAGAGAAAGTGAAAATATATTAATAAATACAAAAAAAATTGAAGAAATTATCCTCGACTCTTACACAAACTGATATGAAAGTTAAGAATTTAATTTCACTTAAAACAAAGTAAAAAAATGATGTGACATCTATGATTGGTCACTAGGTACCCATACCCAATAAAACTTTAGGGTACTAGTGTTGTCACCTAAATTTAAAATGGGATTCAGTTTTATGTTGCAAGATGACACTAGAGGTGGTAAAACAATTCGTTTATCCATTGTCTATCCAGAGGTAAAATTCGTTTGATCCATCCGTTACAAAAAAAAAAACTTATATAATAAATTAGATCCAATCCATATGTTGTATCATATTAAGTAACAAATAAAATTCATTGGATTAAAAATATTTTTCCTATTTTTTCAAAAACATATTTATTTAAAATAATTTTTTTCTCAAAACAATCCAAAAAAAAATTCCCCTAATTTTTTCCCAAGGATATACTTTCTTTTTCGAAAAACATACATTTTAGAAAAAAAATTTGATAAAAAGTTTGGAAAAAAATATTATTTGGGAAAATTTATTTTTTAAAAAAATAAAAATAATAATAATTTTATTGATATCAGATATCCATCCGGAAAAAAAATGTTAATGGATGATTTTTATTAAATGGATTAGAGATGGAATGGATTTTTTCAATGAAATTTTCACGGATCACAAATGGTTAAATGAATTGTTTTTAATTCATCCATTATAAACCAAACGAAAGTTTATCAAAACCATATGTCTATTTGCCGAACAAATATCTGTTGTAGCCAAAAAATGGGGTCTCTCTGTCTCTCACTAATTAAAGACTGGATATATGCATATATATTAATAAGTTATAATTTTATTTTATTATGTGGTAAATTATTATTGTTGGGGAGACAGAGAATGTGACAGAAAAGTGAGAAAGAAGATTTTTTATCCCTATTTGCACCCCTAGTTACAACCAATAACACACCGTGCGGCTGAAAATAGTTGTCTGCTGATTTTGACCCAAAAAAAAAGCAATTGATGTTATAAAAGCTTATTTTGATTGAACATTGATTAGAAACAGAGCATTTGTGTTTCACTTTGATTAGAAACATAGCACTTGCTGTGTTTTGCTTTTATTATCTATACTAGCAAGATATTCGTGCATACGCACGGGTCACTTCGTTTTCGCGTATTTTTTGAAATTTATTTGTTTATTATTTATAAAATTTAAGTTTTACATTGTGAGAAAAATAATTAGTTGTTTTAATTCTCTAAAAATGCATAAAGAGTGAGAGAAAGAAACATATAATATTTCATCGTCAGGACTCAAGAATAAAATAATCATTTATAAATAATAAAAAGATTTATAAAATTGTTATGTGATGAAAAAAAATAAAATTATACCGATAATATTTAATGTTTCAACGCCAGGACTCAAAAACAAAATAATCATTTATAAATAAAAAAGACATTTATAAAATTGATATGTGCACCAAGACAATAAAATTTTACCATAACATGTAATGTATCCTCTTAGAAACTCAAAAGTAAAACAATCATATATAAATAATAAAACGTTTATAAAATTTGATACGTGTTTAAAGGCAATAAAATTATACCGACAACATCTAATGTTTTCCTGCCGGGATGTAAAAGAAAAATAATCATTTATAAATAATAATGACATTCATAAACTTTGATACATGTTCAAAGACAATAAAATTATACCGACAACATGTAATATTTATCTTTCGGGACTTGAAAGCAAAATAATCATTTATAATAAATACCTTTATAAAGACAAAATATAAAAAATAAAGTAAAAAACTAAAAACTAAATAAATTTAAAAATTTAAAAATAGTAAGAAAAAACAAAATTAAAAAAATATAAATGTAAGAATAATAGAAAAAGTAAAAAAATCCACATAAGGATTCAAAAGTAAAATAATTATTTATAAATAATAAAACTTTTATAAAATTTGATTCGTGTTAAAATTATATCGACAATATGTAATGTTTTTCCGTCGAGACATAAAAGCAAAACAATTATTTATAAATAATAAACACATTTATAAAATTAACATGAGAATACTACACATAAATAACTACAAAACGTAACAGACGACATGACACAATATAACTTGACATATTAGTGTTCCGAAAAGAAAGTAAAAATAATGAAAGTGAAATGAAAAAAATGAGTATAAAATGTGAGATAATTCTTTAGTTGTTGGGTAGAAGAGAAAACTAAAAGAAAAAATTCAAAAAATTCTTTTCTTTTATTTGATTTGTAGAGAAAGTGAGACGAAAAAAAAAGTATTACAAAATTATTTTCTTGTTTGATGGTTATATTGGTTAAATTTAATGCTTATAAAAAATTATTAAGTAGAGTAACTCTGATAATAAGAGTTATTATCTGAGTCAGTTTGATCCATAATAAATTATAAAGATATTTAAATTTTTGATTTTTTTAATCAGTGAATATAAATCTCTCGTTAGATAACCAAATTCAATACAACTTTGACTTTTCAAAGATTTTTTTAAGTTCTGGTTTTATTATTATTATTGGTTTTTCTAACGGATCATTTATTGCCTATATTTTTTTTATTAATTATTTAGTTTCTTATTTTGTATGTGGAGAGAGATTACGTAAATATGAATCTATTTATAAAACAAATAGGAAAGTGAATAATTAATAAAGAAAAAAGTAGGCAATTAATGATTATTATCGTGTGTAAGGTTGTACACGTTAAATAAAACCATATTATTATTATTATTAGGTATAGTGAAAAATTAGAAACCCAGGTATGATTGATAAAAAGGGAAGCCCCTCCATTTTGGGTACAAGAAACCCTTTGGAGGCCCATAAAACTCTAATGATGCAGATTAAATACGACATTAACAGATGAGGAAACACTACTAGGGTCTTGAGTTTTGGGGAGTCGAAGTAGGTATAGATGCCAATAAATAACCCTTGTAGTTGGGAGCGTTAAAGTAAGATGACCAACGCATTTAATTCTCGGTTGACTCTTAAGCATAAAGGTCGGTAACCCGGGCAGGTTAAGAAATTAAAAAAATGATCCACCCTCCATCTTGCATCATTTTGTTCAATATACAGAACGAATCATTTTTCCATTTTATTCAATCATTTTGTTCATTTTTCCATCTTCTACTAGGAATTCCTTATTAACAAAATGGAAATAGACCCTCCAATAAACCTTTTCTTCATGTGATACGAAGGTGTACAAATTTGAACAAAAGACAACTGCGTGTTATTATTATTATTTTTTGCTTTTAAAAAAATTTAGATGAGTTAGGTCCGGAGGCTCACTAGGGTTAGAAAAAACTTCAAGACTATCTTTGAGTACTTACGTACTTACATATTACTCACCAACGAAGTCTTCACATCGAGAGCAGGATTCAAACACACGTGTTATTTTATTATGCATCGGCAACTGAAACTTTATTTTGGATTGAGCAACCGGCAACAGCATCTGAGATCGAATTTGTTTTGCATGGGACAAATAAATCCTTGAGGTGTAAGAGGGTGCAAATTGTCAAATTTGTTTATGTAGCTCTCAGTGCCCAATATATAGACAATATAATATGATGGAAAATTCAAAATCCAATGCAAACATTTTGCAGAGTTAATTAGGGGATTGGTTGGGATACCAAAGTCTATGGCTATGCAACTCGTTTATTCAATTATACTAGTAGTAATAGCCTGGGGCATAGCCCCTTTGTTTTCATCCAAAAAAATACCAGTAATAGCATGATTCAATGCGCTAGAGAGATAACGTTAAAAGTCATCGTTACCTGAGCAAACAACTCTGAAAATAAAACGAGAAAGAAAAATAAATTAAAGGGTTTAACTAAGGGGTATTTTGAAAGTAATTAAAAGAAGCATTCAATATAATTTATTAAATATTTTTAAATTCAAAGTTAATTTTGTACTACCTCTATCCCAAATTATAAGCACCTTTTGGCCAAAACACGGAGATTAAAAAAATTATTTAACCAATTTAATTTGTCTAGAAAGTGTACTAATTTTCCCATACTACCCTTCAATTATTGAGACAAAATATTTAATACTCCACAATGGCTTCTCATCTCCTAAGACTATCTAAGGATATTTTTGTAAAGAATTAATTAATGTACCTTGTAAATTGAAAAAATGGCTTATATTTTGGGACACATTTTTTTTGCAAAGGGGGCTTATAATTTGGGACGGAAGTAGTAGTATTTTTATTGAGTGAATGCATAATTTGGTTCATGAAAATCTAAATTTGCATTGCTTTTAACTCATGAATGTGTTTTTAAGTATATAAATTAGGTTTTAAAATAGTCATATACTTTTTTTTGACAGGAAACTAGTCAACTACTCCTTCCGTTATTTTTTATAAACCCTTTTTAGAAAAAAAATTGTAACTAATTATAAACCCCTTTTCAAATCACAAGATACATTAATTGTTTTTTTTTCTTCCAAAAGTACCTCTAACTAATACAAAATCCAAGACATGCATTAATTAATTAAATGTATGATTTATAATAAATAAAGAATAAATTTGGAAAACTATATGCATTATAGACAAATTTAATTATGCTAAATATTTATCTTAATATGCATTTTTTGGGTCTAAATGAACTTATAAAAAGTAACGGAGGGAGTACTCTATAAGTTCATCCTTCAGTCGTATAATTAGTTCATTGTTTCATCGATCACGTAATATGTTATGTAAACATTCATAGGTGGATTCTACCATGGGTAAGTAAGATAGGTATACCCATGGTGCACAGGGATTACTCACCATTGGATTCATCTATCCACATAGTAATATGGTGGACCATATTCATCGTATCTTTGTCATCTCCTCTCTCCTTCTCGTTCTATCTCCTCTCCCCGCTTCCTACCCAACAGAGCTACAATCCTCAGCCCCTTCTTTCTTCTTCTCCTCCACCATCCGCATTCCAGAATCTTCCACACCCATCACCCTCGCAAGTCCAAAATCCCCAATCTTAGCCCTACAATCACGATCCAGAAGAACGTTACTCGGCTTTATATCTCCATGAATCACGGGAGGGTCACACTGGTGGTGTAGATACTCGAGTGCTTTCGCAACCGAAACGGCGACGTCGAACAGGTTCACCCAGCACATGAGTTCGGGATATCGCCTGTTTAAAAGCGTGTCCTGGAGAGACCGGTTCGGCATGAGCTCATAAACCAAAACGAGTTTTCCACCGTCTTCAACATTTTTCTACCATTGAAAAAACACAAATCTACAAGCTAAAAAACACAGATCCACAAGCCAAAAAAAACCCAGATTCGCCCACAATTCAAGCGATCTCCTTCGTCACGCTTCTCTGCTCGCACTGCTTCTGATTCACCTCTCTCTCTCTCCCTTTCCCCCATTCGTCGTTGTTTGATGTGCGTTGTCGCAAAGATGAAACCGAGAAGAAAACCGATGACCACGAAAATGGCAGTCTGAGATGCAGTGACGAAATGGATGTGTCTCTACGACCCATTGTTGACCATTATTGTTTATTAGTGTTAGATCAATTTTGATTTTTGAACAACTTGCCCACATTCATATAACAGTTTATAATGTATTTAACATTACACATTTTGTCAAAAAAAAAAAAACTTTACACTGTAGTTGAAGTGTCATATCTATTACAATATTAGTTACATATTAATAATAATCAATGGAATGATAGAATTAGTGAAAACATTAATGTATTCAAAGACTAACAACACATACACTTTAATTTTAGAGACCGAAGCAACACAAGTTGCCATTTTGAGAGACCATACTGTATTTACTTTCACTCATTTGTTAATTGATGATTTCATTATAAATGTCGATGAAACATTAAATATAAGAGCAAAGACCCAAAAATGGTCTTTGAGAAATTTCACACGACCCAAAATGGTTTCTGAGGAATATTAACTCACCAAATATATAATCCTTGAGGATTCCAAAAGTGAGACACATTAGTCCCTCCGTCAATTGTCATCCAAGAACATTAGTAACGGTGATGACGTGACACGTTAAATGCCTATGTATGCTATTAACATGTGTCGGCGTGTATTATTTTGAAAACGTGTAAAGTTTTTGGGCCAATTTGGTCCCTGTGACATGAGCATTCACATAATATCAAAACGGGACAGATTGGTCCCTGTCTAAAACAGACCAAATTAGTCTTTGTCCTCTAAATGACCATTTTAGTTCCTGTATCACTTTCTTCAACCTTAAATTCTGGTAGGACCTCCATTTCTATATTTTTGTTGCTGGTTCATTCTTCATTCCCTTTTCTTTAAACTTTATCTCTTCAATTCGCTTTTTCAACTCTCCTCCTTTGATGTTTACTGTGAAAGCCGGTTCTGTTTCTCTCATTTTTACACTTTTTCACTTTCCATCGTATTTTCAACAACTTCTACATCTACTCAATTTCTCTTTTTCCTTATTACAGTGTTTGTTCTCATGAAGTTTCAATTTTTCCAAAAAAAAAGTTCACATTTTTTTCCTTTTTGTATAGACCCATTACTTTACTTTAACTTGCCCACATTATCATCTTGTCAAAAAGGGAAAGTGAAAATTTTGGATTTACATTAGTGTGTGTTATGTTATGTGTTTTTTGAATTGATTCAAAAGTTTTTAGTGTTGGAGTAATGTGGTGGTGTGCAAAAATGGTGGATGCAATCGTGGATTTAAGAATTTTTAGTACTGAAATGACCATTTTTTGATAGGGACCAATCTGTCCCCTTTTTTTGATACTAAAATGGATGTTTAGAACACATGGACTAATTTGACTTGTTTTAGACAGGGATCAATATGTCCCTTTTTGAGGTTATGTGAAAGCTTATATCATAAGGACCAAATTGGCCCAAAAACTTTAAATATATTTCAAAACAATACACGCTGGCACATGTTAACAGTACACATAAACATTTAACATTCCGCGTCATCACCATTACTAACGTTCTTGGATGGCAATTGACGGAGGGACTAACGTGTCCCACTTTTGGAATCCTCATGGACTATTTGGAAACTTAACATTCCTTAGGAACCATTTTGGGTCTTTACTCTAAATATAATTAGCAAACAATAAATTTTTAATTGACTTTGAATTGTGTGTGTGTATATATAGAGAAAGATGATCAATTGACAATGTCAAACCTGTTACACTTACACCGCTTAATAATTTTTTGGTAGAAAGTGAAATTAAGAAATCCAAATGTTGAATCATGTGATATTGTCTTATCTTCATAATTTATATATACGCTTAACTATATATTTGGTCCCCGTAAAATATATGAAGTTTCTGATTTTAGTCCCTGTAATATTTCCTTCGAAGAGATGATGTGGCTGACAGAGATCCAACTCACATGCCATGTCATTAAAATGGTGACTTGTATGCAAGACACATAATGCTACATCACTTAAGTTGAGCCAAATACGTGGTTGCCTTAGTGATTGTTTCTCCTTCAAATAGATGAATATTGCATCTCCTTTGTGACCCAATTGTATTAGCAAACTCAGAATTAAGTTGTTAGTGTTGCAAGATGAATTTCTTTGAATTCTGACAATTTTTCAGTTGCTTAAATAACTGTTGTTGCTGAAGTTTCTTTTTTTAGTTATCGCTATGGGTTTTGCTCAAAAGTGGGTGAATTGAGTGATGATGTGTGCTGATCTGTGCATTACTCAGTTTTGGTAAATCAGAAGCAAGTAAGGCCTATTGAGCCCAGTCGTGGACTTCTCCAGGGTGACCCTTTCTCACCCTATCTTTTCATCTTATGTGCGGAGGGTATTACGGCTTTGATCCACCAGGCAAAGAGGAGAGCTTCATGACACACAAAAATATGCAAAAATGCTCCTATTATTAACCATCTTTTTTTTTGTAGATAATTGTTTTCTTTTTCAAAAATCAGATATTTTTTATAGCAAAAATGTGACACTCGTGACTAACTCTTCCCACTTTGCCTTTTTGCCTTTTTGCTTCTCTTGGGCATGAGATAGAGAAAATGATCAACTCCTTTTGGTAGAGTAGTAGTAGTAGTAGTAAAGGAACATGAGGCATTCATTGGCTTTCATGGGATAGGCTTACAATGAGCAAGGTTCATAGAGGTATAGGGTTCAAGAATATCTAAGCTTTCAACTTAGCTATGCTTGGTAAGCAGGGGTGGAAACTATTAACCAACTAGTATGCCCTTATTACTCGGTTATACAAAATCTACATATTTTCCAAGGAGTGACTTCGTAAGGGTGCAGGTTGGTTATTGTAACACCCTCAAAAATTGAATTCTTGGGATCTTATAAGTTGTGTGTTTATATTTGTGATTTTGATAACAAATTGTCTGTGTTTGACTTAATGATTAATATATTTTAATGATATTATTTTATTTTAATTTTTATTAAATACTAGTCTTGAATTTATTATACATATTTTAGGTTAATTGTTTTATTTTAAATATTAGTATAGAAATGATGTTTTTTTTCTTTTGAAGTGAAAATTGTTTTAAAATATATATTTAGATATGTATTGTATTATATGTATATGTTTTATATTATTATATGTATAATAATAGCAGCGCTGATTCATTTCGTTTTTTTAGAAAACAACTAGTGCGTTGACCCGTGCGTTGCACGGGGAAAAATTTGTTGCAGTTAATAATTATGTTTGTTATCAAATTATTTTTTTTATGAATAAAGAACTATAATACAACACAATTTGTTAATAAATGAGTAGGTTTCGTTGGTTTGACGATCAACGTGTCCTAAGACTCCAAAACCTAGTCATTTACCTTACGACATGAATAAAATAACTGAATTCACATGAGTAGCAGCATAATATAATTGTCAACAACTGAAACTACACAATCTGCTTGTTGAGCATCTTTAAAACAGAAAAATGTCATCATCAGGAAATTCATTGTGCGTAATTTCTATTGTAAGGTTTAAAAAAGCATCCGAGAGAAAATATTTTAGCATCCATCTACAATTGCGGACAATTTCCATTTAAAGCCTAATCAGAAAATATTTTAGCATTTAGTAAGTATAAGTTAAACCATCAATCAGTCAAATTCAGTCTGGAAAATGTGCTTTCATGCCTGCTGTGATATGATGCTCTTAATTGGCGAAGTTATATCTGCAAATGGCATAACTACTTACACTCCTCTGATAAACTATTATAACTTTAACATTTCAAATGGCATAACTACTCATAGAATATAAACACCAAGATTGGTACTTTTATGTGTGGTAGTTTTTGTTATAACATATAATGAATATAACAAATCATAAACACAAAAATACTTACACTCCTCTGATAATTCTTTGATCAAATACGCTTAGATATTTTCATCAAGAATAAGTTCCTGATAGATGCCTACAAAAAATAGGTTTCATGTTGTGAGTATTTTTAGAAGAATAAGTATCGACAACATAATTCAAATAAATCAACTACTTTATATTCTTTTCCAAATATTGCAAATAAAACTCACCTACTTTATGTTCTGAAAGACCTCTTTGAAAACAACATTAGAAGTTGTGTTGGCAAGGTGACCTTCATTATCACAAATGAGTATCTTCAACCCCTTACGCGATGTAACCCTTAAAATGGCAACATATAGTTGTCCATGAGAGAAAACAGGTTGTGGAAGATATATGCCAACATGTTTAAGAGATTGACCCTGAATTTTATTTATTGTCATTGCAAAGCAAACAACTACCGGAAACTGCCTACGCTGAAATTTAAATGGAATTCTGCTATCAGAAGGTGTTAAGGATAATCTTGGTATAAAAACCTTCTGGCCAATATTGGTTCCTGAAATAACTTTTGCTTCCAATACATGGCTGCCCATTTGAGTAACTATGAGTCTAGTACCATTGCAAAGTCCAGATGACTGATCAATATTCCTTAATAGCATAATAGGGACCCCAATTTTCAATTTTAGCTCATGATTTGGAAGTCCTGAAGAATTAATTGTGTTCAAAAACTCTGGAGTATGAATATCATCTGGCCTATCAATACTTCCATTGCATGAATAAGGGGTATCAAGACTCAAATAAGTCTTTGATTCTCCATGCATAAGTGATAGCACATAATCATTAACCATATCAACAACATCATTTTTAGGTGCCAAAATAGCCCTATGTTGAAAAAAAGATGGATCACTTATATTATCCAATATTGACGGATAAGTGTTGTCAACAATAGAAGCAAGAGGATCACCTGAATTGCTTATTAGCATATCATCCGGAATCTGAATGGTTTCATATTCACCATTGCTCTCACCAATACTTCCATCACCAATGCTTAACACCCAATTTGAAAAATCCCTCAATTCTTCAGCATTAGAATCTGGCCAGCCTGTTTGAAGCCTCATATTTTTAGTTAGCTTTAGTACTTCACAATATTGCCAAAGATACGAAGAACTTATGCTAGCATGCACAACCTCTTACCTCGTACCCTTTGGTATGACGGGAAGAATCTGTCTGAAATCACCTCCCAAAACAACCACTTTTCCTCCAAAAGGAAGGTTTAAGCTGTCTTTGTTATGGAACCGAAGGATATCCCTAAATGTCCCGTCGACAGCTTCAAAACAATGTTTATGAGTCATAGGAGCCTCATCCCATATAATAAGCTTGGCCTTAATAACTAACTCAGCTAAATCACTGCCTTGCTTAATATTACACGTAGAATTTTCATCAACATTTATAGGGATTGAAAACCTAGAATGTCTTTGATACGCCACCGAGGAATTAATAAGGTTTGCTATTCCACTTGATGCAGCGATCAATACTATCTCTCCTCTTGATCTTAAAGCGGCAGAAGACGCTCTCCAAATGTATGTTTTACCTGCTCCCCCAAATCCAGAAAGGAAAAACAACCCACCTCGATTTTGATCAACACATGACATGATTCTATCATATATATTCATTTGCTCTGAAGTCATTGTTGACAATAATTTTGTATGCTCTACAGCCAATGATTGTCTGTCGTAGTTCAATTCATCAAAAATAAGCCTGTTGCGTGATTTAGAGATCAGTGACATATCAAGCCGAGGCATAGGTGGGAAATCAGTTAAACTTCTATTATTGCCTTGCAATAACTTCTCAATTTCGGCCAAAGCAAAGTTTTTAAGCTCTTCCTCAGTCAACACCAAATCTGTAAAAACATTTATAGCACATCATTATATGTAAATGAATCCAAAATAAATTTCTAATATCAGTTCAACAATAATAATATAGACATGTAATTTGAAAGATATTAAATATCAAATTACCATCTGATTGCAAAATTAAGCGTTGCTTGTGTAAAATGTCATCGGTTAAATACTCCCACACCTTGTTCCAAACAAATTCTGGTCTAGAAAGCTGATTAGACAACAACAAAGTTGCAAATAGTCTTCTCAAATAAGTTCATGTTCCCCAGCTACTTGCCTCCACAATGGCATCAACATACTCTTTGTCATCATCTAACAGTCCAAGTGCATAGCAGGCATCTTTAAAAGTAGGAAAGACAATATTGTTGATTGTTCTTATCTCAACAAATGATTGTGGTCCTTTAGCATAATTCAACAAATTTATCAAATAATATTTCTCACCACTTCCAGGTGGTATAAACTGAAGCTTTCCGATTGCAAATCCCTGCTTTCTTGGAAACCACTGGTGTTCTCGCTGCTTCCAAACAAACTTTGCAGGAAATTGAGCATATGTTAAATTTCTGGCTTCTGGATATTTTTTATTTGCCTCCATCCAAGCCAAGAACTTTGAGAGATGAATGTCTGGCTTATCCAACACCTGGTCTATTGGATCATCATCATCAAATATAACAACCTGCTCATCTGGCAAATGAAAAGATAACCTCTCAACAGCAGGTTCTCTGAAATTTATGTCAAAAGAAAAGATTCTCCATGCTGCCTCACATGATGACAAATACCTGCAATCATAATACAATTTTATTTCATCCACAATTTGGGAATCAGATCGACCTGCTGCACTTTCGTAAAATGTTGCAGTTACACGATCATGGCCTTTGTTGACGTATTTGAACAAATATTTGATGGATCTAGATTGATTGCACCACTCGACATTGATATGAGCATTATATTTCAAGAGCAGATATCTGTTATACGGGACAACAAATCATTGTCAGCGAAAATTCACCCTTTTAATAACTCTGTCATCATCCCTCCTTCTATATAAAGGATATCCATCTGCATCAACGGTTGTTCTTTCAACAAATCTTTTTGGAAAATATCTTGAACATTTGCCATTTTGCATACATGGAGCTTTCTTGTTTTGCGCTCCACATGGACCATGGATCATCGGTCCGATACAATTTTGAAAAGTTCAGGGTCAGTTTTTTCATCTGGTATCTCTGCAGATATAATTTTATCAATGTCTGCAGGATTTGGATATCTAAACTGGGGTTGCAAGAATATCAGTATGTGAGCATGAGGTAGGCCACGTTTTTGAAACTCAATTGTATATATAACTGCAAAGCAAAGGAAATATATCTTAATTATATATGTAAGAACAAATTTACTTCGAATAATGATTAAGTACTAACCATTAAAAATGAAAGCATGTGTACCTGACTTGACATTCCCAAAAACTTTCCCTTGCTTTATTTCTTTTATCAATTGATCCAACTTGATCTTAAAAAGACGACAAATTAAGTCCGGCCTATCCTCAGATTTTAATCCTAGTTCAGTTAGGACTCTACACAATTCAGGCCATTTTTGATTGCATGTAAATGTAACAAATAAGTCTGGGTAACCTGTCCATGCACAAATCGCCATAGCATCTTGATAATTTTGAAACATGTAGCGCGCACCACCTGTAAAAGATGATGGCAAAACAATTCTTTTTCCTGCTGTAGCTGGATTGGTTTCTCCTCTGAGGATTGCATCAGCAAGACCCTTGTACATTTCAGCCCTCAACTCCTTCTGATGAGTTCTAACATAAGTCAACAAAGAAGACTCTATCATGCTATAAGCATCAACTATAAATTGCTGAAACAATTTTTTTGAGAACAATAATGTGGCTTTCTCACGTTCTCTTTGTTGGATTCTGTATGCAAAAAATTCTCTCATTGAAACTCTTGTTCTTTTTCTGGGTGCTAGATGTGAATCATCGCTTAATAGAACATCTTCTCTGTAGCCATCTTCTCCTCGTGGAAACAACAACGGATACTGCATTGGAAGGTAAGCAGAACTTAACACAGAAAGACGCTTCAAAAATCCTGATTGAGTCTCTACAATTAGATCTCTTTCTTCTTCAGTAGCATCAAAATCCCCAACAATAAGTGCATCCACTTCAGAGACTTTGGGGATGTTATATCTTCTACCGTCACGTCCTCTCTTGCCTATAATTCTTAATTTCAAATTTGTTACCTGGTTTTCTTCTAGCCTATCACGGATCATTCTATATCTTTTGACAAAAGGATTACATTGATCAAGCGTGTCTTTAATATCAGCCACAATGGATTCTTGTAATTGGGATGGATTTCTGTCCATTCTGCACACCAAATGGCAAAAAGAGAAATCATTTATAAGTTGAAAATACAAATTGAAGAATATGTAGTGTATAAACCAAAATAACTAATAAGAATGGACAAAAGACTAATTGAAGCTAAAATAAGAATACCCAGTTAATGAAGCAAAAAAAGTACCTCACAATGAGACAATACATTACTAATCTCATTATCAGTGTCGCATATGTATAATTGAGCAAATTTGGGTCAGGCATTGGAAGTAAACTTCCAATTTGGTGATAATTTTCACCTTGCATGACAAAAATTGAAGGTGCATTTCCATTATTTACTGAGTTGTCAATTCTCCCACCCATAGAAGTGAAACTGAACATCATGTTGAAGGATCGAATGTGTTCCAAAAAAAATTTGCTTTTGCTGTCCTTCTTATGAAATAAATCCTTCAAAGCTTGTGGAGGATGCTTTAAAGAAGCGATTTAATCTTTCCTTGCATGCAACATAAAGAAAACTTTGGATTTGTAGGATTCCACCGCTTTTGCACCCTTTAAATCATACCACATCTTTGCACCACAATATTGACATTCCCATGCTAAATCTCCAATGTCAAAATATTCTGCTTCAAATTCAGAAGTTAGATCAAACATTAGTATACACACATTTGGATGACCTCAAATTTATAACAACAATTGTATAAAAAATTGATGTTACCTGGACCATTTGTTATGAACACATCATTTGACTGCAACTCCTCTTCTATCAGTGATGCACTTTCGTCTGCTTCACCCAGATCATATATTGATACCAAAAATTTAGTATAGCATATGATAATAATTAAGTCCCCATCCATATGAAATAATATATTGAATTGCTCAAGTCACTGCATTATACCTGATAATGTTGCTTCATTTGCATCTTCATTATGGAAAGAAGTATCACCACTATCTAAATTCATGGTTGACATATGATTGTGTGTTTCATCTGTATTACGCATTTCTAATGCGCTTTCTTCATCCTTATCTTCCTCATCTATGGATAGTAAACATATACGATTTAAAAAACTTAAGGTTATCACTCCATTGCAATATTACATAAGAATTTTTCCTATAGGGCTAAATTAAGAAATTATAATATACCTGACAATGAAATAATATTTGCTTCTTTGGAATGGGAAGAGCCATCACCACTACTAAGTTTGAAAGGCAAAGGACACTGAAGTCTTCCACTGCTGAAAACAAATCTTCCACCCACAACCTTATTATGACGACCAATAGTGATGGAATGGTTTCTTGAATAGGGGCTTTGACTTATTTGAGCCAACTTTTGTTGTGGTGTTTGAACTGAAGAAGTATGGACTTATTATAGGTTCATATAATATACAAAGCATTATTACAAACATAAAATAATTGGATAATTTTGTCCCATTTAAAATAGAGTAATCATTTTCACATTATATATGATAAGCAAAGAAAAGATACAGATAATAAGCTATGACGATACTACGCACCGTTAGTAATATCGGACAATGGAAGGCTGGTTTTTCGATGAGCAACATGCTCACTTTCATTGTTCATACCTCCGGTATTTTTTGTGAAAACACCACTGGAATGCATGAAACTACTCATTTTTAATGCACCTTGTTCTTCATTATCTTCTTCCTCTATGCATTGGAAACACATATGAATTAAAATACTTGAGAGATCATGCACAAAAATATTAGAGAATAAAGTTTTCTAACCAGTAAATTAAGGTACTATAATGTACCTGACAATGAAATAATATTGGTTATTTTGGAACGGGAAGAACCATGACCATTATTGATATATTTTGGAATACACAGAAATATTTTGGTCCGATGGGAGTAGTCTTGCTCACACATTTGTTGCATGATATAAATGACCAGTTTGCTTCTGTATCAACATCAATAATTGTTGCCAGTACAGAGCCAAAGCATGCCTGAAATTTATCAAAGACATCAGGAAGATACCAACCCAAATATATAATTGTAAAATGAAGTCTTCGGTCACACCTCCTTAGCCTCAATGATATCTGCGATTGTCATCCTAGTAGTTTGCATTAAATCATCAGCCAGTGAGATTGTTGTATGCCCGTAAAGATTGCGACAACCTGGTGACCTTGATATTCACATTATCCAACCTGTTAAAAATTGATAACAACATTCAGTAGCAGTTTTAAACATATAATATAAATTCGAGAATACATTAACACCATAATGATAACCTCTCTTTGTACTCAGAAGCTTGAGTAATAGCAGGGTTTATGAACAACTTTGTGCCATGAAAGGCATTAGATATACCCATTTGCCCTATCAATTAAAAAATTAGCATATTACATTAGGCAATTTTGAAAATAATGTAGAAATCAATGATTATATTAAAAATTAAAAAATCATAATAAGTGCAAGAAAATTACCATGATACTTTCTCAGTTTGCACATCTGTAAGATCACTATAACAGGAGTACCCTCTTCAGCCGTGTCTAGAAATTGATTCATTTGTTCAGCAAAACCACCCCACAAAGTGCAAATGATTTTGTTGCTCCTGAAATAATAACATTTCATTATTTAATTATAAGTGAAAGCAAGTGAAAAAAATATAATAAGATAGCAGGATATTGAGCTAACTCTAAATCCTCCAGCATAATATCTATTAGCTTCGTTCTGTTCCCATTGATATCAGTCTCTTTTATGACATCCCGTTTGACGACATGACCAATAGCTGCCTCAGAATCGAAAGTAAAACATTCATATCAAAGGGACCAACGATGTACACATAAGCTGTTGCATAAGAAGTATACAAAAACCAAACCCATCAAGTCGGTCTCCTATTCGCCCAATATGGTAGGAAAAGGAACAAATTCAAAATAATGCAATGGTATATTTCTTTGCATCAGCCTTTGTGCACTTTGTGCTAGCCATGAAGTTAAGCTTGTACTTATGCCTATTTGTCTTAAACTTGTAATCATTGTTTGCCACCAGTAAATTTTCAATAACATAAGAAGATCCTTCTTCCAGCAATGGGTCAAATTTGGTTATCAGGTTGCGCTTAACAATGGCTTGTATCTTTGAAGCCTACATATAAATTGTATTAATATGAGTATAAACAACCATAAAAAAGACACACATTGCATACATATGTATATGACAAAACATACCCTCTCATCCAGCAAAACCATTTCAACAGTGTTAGTTTGCTCTACATTATAGAAATCAGGAACGTTCCATAAACGGACTATCCTGACTTTGATTTTCCAATCAATTTGACCAGGCAAAATATCAGCAATGAAAGTCATCTTTGGTGCCATTACGCACGACAAAGAAAGGTGTGCAATCATAAGAACAACTATATATTAAGAAGAAAATAATGGTGAAACTGAATAATAGAAAATGGGTGAAATAAACTTGGAACGACAAGAAGTTATCGTGTGCTCTCTTCAAACCAATGTTAGTGCAACCGTGATTATCACACAAACATTACAACTCCATATATATATAGCAATATAGCAATAAATGCATGCTATCTGTAAGTTCCCATGAGCATAATAGAAACAATGTATATAACCTCATGAGCAGACTCCTAATAAATGTAGTGCACTGTCACAGTTCCCATGAACAGAATAAAAGATATTGCAGATTACACATTCTTTTATTCCAAAAGTGGCTATTCCTTGACCATGCAGACCTAAGCTTGATCGAGCCAAATGAATTACGTACCAACCACCAATAAATGCATGCTATCTGTAAGTTTCTATTTGCAAATATCAAAAACACTTTCATTATACCAAGGCCCAGTGTACGGGTTACAACATCGATAATAAGTAATTAGTAATTAGTAATTCTTAATAAGTAATTCTTATAATTAATCTTTATTTATTATAAATTATTTATTTTATCGATGGAAAACTGAAAATCGAAGGGGCACAATTAATTCAAGAGCATAGCAATAACCCATCCTGAAGAAAGAGCACAGATGGTTTGTATAAAACACAAACAAAAATCATAAACTATGAGGGATTGTAAAAAAAAAAAATCAGAAATCAAGGCCAAACAACTCGGTTTAAAAAAAAATAGAGAATCAATACCAAATGTTTCAAAAAAATAAATCACAGGTTTTGATGAAGAGAACCAAAATAAACTAACAATACACAGAAAAAAAATATAAAGGGAATGAAAAACAACTCACAAAACCCGAATCCGCTTCACAAATGTACACATCCTGCATCATATTGACCGAAGACGATCGATCTTCCAGTAGCAACGAAAATAGGTAGGAAAACGAAAGTATGAAAAGGAACAACATTGTCCGACGGAGACATAGAAAGTGTATTCCAAATCAAACTGCATAGAAGATAAAGAGCCTCTTCACGATGTGAACAAAAGAATTTTCTGGAAACATTAGTCCTGCTCATTCGGTGGAATTGGTTTTGCTCATTCGGTTGAAAGTGATAAAGAAGAAGGGTTTGGAAAATCTAACTCACATACTGGAAAGTGTGTTTTACTTTCTTTATTGTTTATTTATTTTTTTGGTCAAACTATCTTCATTATTTTTGGGGAGAGTTCACGCAAGTATTTCTCTTTTGGGGAGAATGACATGAGAAGTGGGCTAGACGACCATGCACAGCCCAAAAGTTGCTTTACAATGAAATAAATAAATTATACCATTAATAATTAATAATAATAATGAATAATCAGTAGCTGAAGTGATTTGTCATAAATTACCACTATTGCCCTGCAATTAGGCGGGAAAAAGTTGCTTCACAGTGTACTTTTCTTTTAAAGATAAAAGATTTATGTATGTATTAGAGGGCTCAGCCTTCACGCTGAGGCCCTTCTTTTTAAAAAAAAAACTTTTGCTTGTTGCACCCATTCTTTTCACGTATACACTCCCAATCACATGACCTTCTCCTTCGTAACTTCCCTGCACCGTGAACAGTTACGAGATGAAATGCAAGAAGTGCAGCGCCGCGAACCACACCCATTTTTCATTTTCTCTCTCTTCATTTCTCTCCCACTAAGCCACGAAAAATTACAAAACTTCATATTCTTATACAAAATAATCTTCTGGATTCAATTTTGGCATTATCTCGGTCATCCGAAACAGAAAACCGCACCGTATTTTCCCCTGGGGCGGACAGTAATTTCACTTTTCCGGACACCACAGTTTTCGGTTCGAAAAACGGACGCCATTTTCGGATTCCTCGCGTCGAAACCTTCAAGAAGCACTACTCCTTTGCTCGATTCGGTGAAGTTGATGTCGGACCCCTTGTAACCCTTTTGTCTCGGTATGGCGTTTTTCGGTCACTCTTTTTGCTTCCTTTTAATTTCGTTTCAGCCTTAAAAATTCTAAAAAAATATATTATACTAATTGTTATTTTTTCCAAAGTGTTTCGCTTCTTAGTAAATTTTATCCTGTGCTCGATTGGTGCTCAAATTGTCGTTGTAGCCGCTTTTCTTCGCCTTGGAATACTTCAAACTTTTTATTGAGGTAAGGGGGTAGATGGATACAAGATTAGTGGGCTTATGGATATAATTAAGCAATAGGGACGCCCCATGGTCCCTAGACTTGGTGATTGTGGAAAATAAATATCATTGCCATTGTGATGGGAAAATTTGATATTAAATTATGTCATGATGTTAATGTTAATTGAAATTGTCTTATAAGGTGTTGTTTGAATTGATGTGTTACGATGAAATGTCATGTATGGATCATATGATGATTTGGTTGTCTTGGCTTGTTATTGATAAATGTATGTAAATGTGTTTAAATGAGATTGCTTGTTGCTATTTGATGTTCTGGATTTGTTGTGTTGAGTGAGAGCTAAATTATCATAGAGTGTGGTTTGTTACACTTAGATTCTCTAGGTGGTATATCATGGTTATGTGAAAAGATAAAGTATGGATGATGGGTGTAATTGTTAGGAGTTAACTAAGGTATAATGATATTTTTAGCGTTTAAGTTATGGTACAAGCAAGTCTTAGGACTAGGATATGATGGTCATATTGTGGTGTCGGTGGTTTAAGTGCTTTAGAAGCAAGATTTGGTGTTATGAGTATTTCAAATTAGTTGACAACTTAGAGTAATCGGTATACAGAAAAATTTTTCAGAAAGATGACAAAGTCTAGTATTATTTTAGGAAAGTCTCACTAATTGAATTTTTAATTTCAGGATATAATAAGTATTGATCCAAACTCTCTTGGATAGTGTCCTATAATTTTAGGGGAGTAATGCAGTGCGTCAGGTCAAATAAGTAAGTTGAAACACTTGAGTTAAGAGTTGGAAATTTAGTTAAGTTAGCCTAGACTTAGTGTGGTGAGGTAGGTTGATAACTTGGACTTGTTCCAAGATTGTGGGAAATTTGTCGGTTCTTGACGAGTAGTACCTTGTTATCGTTGTTATAGCCACGCTTGATGAGATGGTTGGTGAGTTGTTGTTGTTGTTGTTGTTAGACACTTGCTTGGTTTGTGTTCATGCATCATATGTGTCTTGTTAAGTTAACGTTATTGGGGGTGAGCAACGATGATGCGATATAGTATCGACCATGATGGGCAAGGTACCGACCTTGGGGGTCAATCGGGTAGAGCGTCTTATATAAAGCGGTGGATAGCTACCACACCGGGCGTGACCAATAAATATCTAATTACGACTAGATACTGTTCGTACTCAAGAGTGATGATGTTTTCTCACTCGCTCATCTGAGTTGGTTTAGATCCATATGTTCGGTGAAGTAGACGTTGTATAGGATTGCATAAGTACTCGTTGAGTCAAGCATTCATGTTATGTGTTGATTAAGTTAACGTGTTGTATGCGCATTGCTTAAGCTATGTCCTTTGCCGTTTTGTGCTATGATTGTATATGATGTCTAACCCCTTTTTGTTGTGGCTACTCATACACCATTGTGTGTGTTTAGACGATGAGACTGCAGGTGACAATGACGACGTGGCTAAGGAGTGATCTATGGGCGCAGTCATCGTAGATTAGGATTTTCGATGTTTTGGTTATTATCGATGTTGTTATTTTCGAAGTACATGTTTAGGGTCAGCTCTGAGACGTTGTGACATCGGGGTGTTTGTATCATTTGAATTTTATTCGTGACTGTCAATTGATTATTTCCGCAAGTTTATGAGAGTGTGACGACTCTATCCTTATTTATGAAAATTTTATTTGACTGTATTTTTCAGCAGTTACATTTTTTCTTAATTTATTTTCGTAACGATAACATGCGGGGTAGAGGGTGTCACAGTTATAACCCTAGCTATGCATGAAGGAGTATTTGGAGCTCTAAACCTTTTGTGAAAAAAGGATGTATCTGGTGTATAGGGACTTGATACACATCAAATCATGAAATGAACCTTGGTTTTGTGAATGAGAGACTATATCACTACTAGCGGGCCTCACTGACACGCTTTCACACCTTCATCTGAAGGACCTATTATGGCCTGATAAAAAAGGAGTAGAATGTTGAGTTCTTATCGTCATTTTTGGCTTGCGATGTAGTGGATAAAGTAAGGCAGGTGCTCTTATTCGCTTTATTTTAGGAAGACAAAAGGCTATAGAGAGCGAATAGGCAAGGACCATATGTAGCAAAGATTGCCTACCATTTCTGCATGGATAACATACAAGACACAACCCATCTTAAAGTAGCTGGGCAGTTGAATTTAATCTGTAAAATTAAGGTTAAGAACCTGCTATGGCATGCTTGCAGAAAGTGTTTGCCTAACAGAGACCTTATTACTTGGCTGTACAAAGCTAGATATTTTCCAAGGAGCGACTTCTTAAGGGGTGCAAGTTGGTTATAACCCTAGCTATGCATGGAAGAGTATTTGGAGCTCTAAACCTTTTATGAAAGAGGGATGCATTTGGAGTATAATGACTGGATAACACATCAAAGCATCAAATGAACCTTGGCTTTGTGAATGGGAGACTATATCACTACCCGCAGGCCTCACTAACACACTTTCACACCTTCATCTGAATGACCTATATATTACGACCCGATAACAAAGGAGTGGAACGTCGAGTTCCTATCATCATTTCTGGCTTGCGATGTAGTGGATAAAGCAAGGTAGATGCTCTTATTCCCTTTAGTTTAGGAAGACTAAAGGCTATAGAGAGTGAGCGGGAAAGACACATATGTAGCAAAGATAGGCTACCATTTCTGCATTGATAACATACTGGACACAATTCATCTTAAAGTAGCTGAGGAATGGAATTTAATATGGAAAATTAGGGTTCCACTCAAAATTAAGAACCTACTATGGCATGCTTGTAGAAAGTGTTTGCCTAACAGGATCCAACTTCAAAGCAAAAAGGTGCAATACCTGACTAGGTGTGTGTTTTGCGAGCATGGTGTGGAAAATAATTGACACTTATTCATTATGTGTCCAAGTAGCGTTGCATGTTGGGAGAAGGAGGGTCTTTGGGAAGCTATTGAGTCGTGGATGTCTTGAGCCACTGGTTTTATAAAGTTGTTTTTCCAGGTAATGAGGTCCCTTTAAGATGACAAAAGAGGACCTAGCCATGAATTTTTGGATTATTTGGAAGAGCAGAAACCTTAAGATATGGGGGGACTGATGAGACCTTATCACAGGTTGCTACTGGGGGCAGAGTCATGCTTGAAGATTGGAGAATTGCTCAAGGAATAGCAAGGAAACACCCTCATACGGAGCAAAACAGTATCACGACCCAATGGTAGAAACCATCGCCTGGGAAGATCAAGTGCAATGTTGATGCATCATTTTCTTCACGACTCGATCGCGTTGGTATTGGTATGTGCCTTCCCGACAACCAAGGATGCTTCTTACTTGTGAAGATGTTGTGGGTTTCACCTCTTCTTTTGGGCGCTTAACCTTCATTTGGATAATGTGGAGTTCGAAATGGATTCCAAAAGAGTGACAAATAGTGTGAACCTTGCTCAAAATATATCTCTAATTTCAGTGCCATGATTTTAGAGTGTAGGCATTTGTTATCTTCCTCTTTGATAAATTCTAATGTTGAATTCTCTATGAGATAAGCAAATGGAGTTGCCCACTCCTTGGCTACTGGTTTTACGAAGTTGTTTTTGCATGTAACGAGGTCCCTTTGAGATGACAAAAGAGTCACCAGGGCTATGATTTTCTGGATTATTTAGAAGAGGAAAAATTTCACGATATGGGATGGGATTAATGAGAGCGCGTCACATGTTGCTACCAGGGGAAGATTCATTCTTGAAGATTGGATAAGTGCTCAACGAATAGTAAGGAGACTGCCTCATACGAAGCAAAACAGTGTCACAACTCAATGGCAGAAACCACTGCCTAGGAATATCAAGTGTAATGTTGATGCATCATTTTCTTCACGACTCAGTCACGTTGGTATCAGTATGTGTCTCCATGACTACCAAGGATGCTTCTTACTTGCGAAAGATGTCGTGGGTTTCACCTATTCTTTCAGTTGATGAAGGCGATGCAAACAGAGTAGGTGCTTGACCTTTAACTGGATAATGTGGTCTTCAATCTAGACTCCAAAAGAGTGGTAAATGGATATGAATCCTCTGCATCAACCATCTCTATAGTACCCTCTAAAACCTCTTTATATTTCTCATGATTATCTTCTCTCTCATCCCCATCTCATAATTTTCACACTCTTTCTCTCTCATCCTGCCTTTGATTTTTCTGTTGTAGATGCAACACTGACGCATAGAATCCAAACACGTGGTAGATAGTGTGAACCATGCTCAAATGGTGTCTCAAATTTCGATGCCATAATTTTACATTACTGTAGACATCTGTTATCTTTCTCTTTGATAAACTCTCATCTTGAGTTCTCAATAAGACAAACAAATGGGGTTGCTCACTCCTTGACTAGGATGACCACATTTTTAGCTAGGTCCCATAGTTTTCTTGGTGTTCCAACATGTATTCGAACTCTTATCTCTGAAGAATTGAATTAGCTTTCCTTATGTAAAAAAACTACTGATTTGATAATTTTATGCCACCAAAAATAATAAATTATAGATATTTTTCTATAAGCAAATAAATTATAGATATATAGATTTGATAATTTACTCATACACAGAAGAGCTCGAATGCTTTATGAAAGTATCGTTTTATCTTATGTTTTCTTTTCTATAATGTTATCTTATCTTTTATTTGTTATTACTAGGCTAATAAGTGCCATTAAGGGATTAGTTAAGGAATCATAAGAGATAAATTTGTATAAAAAAATTGTGTATTTATTACATTAAAAAATATTTAATTTATATTATCAAGACAAATTTTATTTTTTTATTCTTTAACTAATTAATTAATGCCTTTAAGGCACTCATTAGTAACCTAACTAAATAGTTAAAATAAACGGGAGCGTATACTAGTTTATTCAGATATATACACCACGTAACGAACATGTAATATTATTATATACATGTAAATTTTTTGTGGACCAATTATTTTACAAACAAATACGTCAACATCCCACTCATATTTTCGTAGGAGAGTTTCAACCACATAATGAGACACCTTTTCATTTGTTTAATCTTCTGCTAATAACCACACGATATTTTAAAGACAATACACTATACACTAGACATAATTACCAAAACTGCCTATACAATACAACCGTGTTAAGATTATTTTCTAACAAAGTACCACTAATATATAGGCGCAACTGAACCAAGTGTACCCCATACACATCATTCATCAACCTTCTAATGGTCAATGTTGGGTTGGATCCAGCCATCAATCAATCCTATTGCACCGCAAAGCCCGTGTGACCTGAACCGCGGGCCCACCCATCTTGTCGTTAACTACTTAACTTGTTGCATTTCTTTTAAAAAAATTGTTTTATTATTATTACAAATTATTATTATTATTATTATTAAAGTTTTGTTAACAAATATTATCTTACTTAAAAATTATTCTAAGTCAACTTAATTTTTAAAATAAGTAATTAAGACTTTGTTATTTAAAATCACAAAAATTATACTTCTAATATATTAGTTGAACAAGAAATGTTTGTAACATATTTTATTAATACTCTCTTTGAAATTTATGTGAGTAATCCTGTTAAATTAAACGAGTCAAATTCTTCATTTAATGAGATCTATTCTGAAAATAATAGGACTCATGCTAATTTTAATACTAGTAAAAAAGTCGTACAAAAAGGGTCAGAAAACGAATTATTAGTGTCATTTCCAGTTAAATAAAATTACAGTATACTTATTAGCATACTGCGAAACAATTGATAACAGATTTATTAAAATATGTTTAAATATTTTAAAATGAGTAGAACGGAACAAAATAGAACAAAATATAATGAAATTGAGTGAAATGAAATAAAATTCTCATTTTATTGTTTAATTATTTTATGATAGAACTGAACAAAATTCTCATTTGTCATATAGAAAGTGAATAGAATATAATTAGTTATAACTTTCTATTTTTTAATCCTTATTAAAATCACTACTGTAGAGTTAATATATATATATAGAAATAAATATAATAATAAAATAAAAAGACATAATAATAAAAAATATATAATAAGTAAAAAATAAAAAATATTTTTAAACATATATATTGTTTTTTACCAGAAAAAACATATATATATATATATAATAATATAATGAGAGAGAAAAACCAATAACTAAATATTTATAAAAACTGAATATCCTTCGTAAAAAAGAACTGAATAGCCTAATCATCAACGCTATCAATCATGTGTAATGAATAACTTTTTTCAGCTCGAGTTCGCTCCTATGACTTTTTTTCAACGTTATCAATGATGTACATTGTGCTTTGAGTATTTTGTCAAAAAAACAAAACAAAACAAAACAAAAGTGTGCTATGAGTATGATACCAGTCAGAAATTTTGATCGCAATATGAAAGAATATCATATCATATCATATCATATCTATCTATAAATCTATAATCTCTCCCAAAAAAAGGATTACAGCACACTTTATAAAATTTAAGATACGACAAACTTATAAGTCATTCCATTTTTCATTTTAACTCTTAAAAGCTATGCTAACAAATTCTTTACTTGTTATTCTATTACCATCATCCTTAACATGCCCATTCTCTCACTCATCATTATCCGTCATTCTGACCAATCTACCCCCCCAAACCGTACAAACAACCAAGGATATTATAGTCATCAGGAAGAAACAGTAGGCCGAGCTTCTTGTTCAGATTGTCGTGTTCGGTAACGTTCCCCATAAAGAGAAAAGAAAACCAAGTTCTCCATTTTTCCGCTCTGCTGCGTTTCCGATTTCACACACCAAAGCCCCAAATTTATAATCTTTTTCGAAACCCCATTATTTTCTCCCCAAGAAAATTCCCTCTCGTTTCGTTCATTCTTTCGTTCCATTTCTTGACGCTTCCTGCGGTGGTTGTTTTGGCGCGAGACCGTTCTTCCTTCACTCGATCTCCGACACCGTGAGCTGGTTTCCGATGGCGGCGGGAACAATGGCCACGGCGGCAGGAGCGGCGGTGATGCTGTACTACGTGCTGAGCCGGAGACTGGCGAGGAAGGAGGAGGAGGAGGATGGGGATGACGCCAGCGGCGATGTGTCGAAATCGAGCAGATCGGTTCGCCGGAAGAGGCTTTCCCGGAGGCCAGCTCAGGCGCCGGCGACCCTACTGGAATCAATCGTAACGTTGTCGGAGACTTTGAGATTCACTTATTCCGAGACCCTCGGCAAGTGGCCTATCGGTGATTTGGCCTTTGGGATCAACTACTTCATGCGCAAGCAGGTCAATTTCTGAAATTCTATTTTTTTTGTTTGTTTGTATTTTTGTTTTGTTTTGTTTTTTTTTTTAAATTTTAAATTTTGAGTTTGTTGCTGGAATTTGAGCATTGCGATTGTGATTGGAAGTGATGGGGTGTGTGATGGTTGATTGAATTGCAGGGTAATTTAGCAGTTGCTAGTGTGTATGCGGGGAGTGATTGTGTGCAACTCAAAGGGGATGAAATTATTGTGGAGTTGTATGAGCTGTTGAAGCTGTTGACACTGTGCATGCTTTTCTCCAAGAAGCCATTTCCTGTGTTTTTAGATTCTGCTGGATTCACTCTTGAAGATGTTCTCATACAGAAGCCCAAAGCTGCGGTATGATATGATTTGTCCTTATTCACTCTCTGTCTTTATGCTATTTTTTATTTCATTTTTTTTTATCCATTTTATGCTTCTTTTTTGGGGGTGGAGAGGAGTAAGACAAGTCACAGAGAGAGAGAGAGAGACTCAGACTCAGCCACTCAGATGGGTTTAGAATTGTGGTCTCATTTTCACCAACGTTTAGAAGCAAATACTGATGAAAATGACCCCTGCGTTTTAATTTTGAACACTTTTTTTATTCTTCCCCTTTTCTAGGAATAAAAATGTTTTGACATTATGATTCCTTGTGGTGTTTGAAACTATGTAAAACTCATGTTTTGTAGTGGAAATGGGGATGCCCTTAGGGTCTGAGTTTTTAATGAAATAAAACAAGACAACATGTATTTTAACAGAGTTGAATCCACACACAAGAGGTTTAAGTGTGTGTGTGTTTAACAAAGCTACCCCATTTTTTATTCTGTCAGAAAATGTTACTTTTTATCTTACTCTATTTCAACTTCCTTTGCTGGAACTACTCTTTAAAAAGTTCTCTCAAAGGAAAGGAATAGGAAAATTAGAAAAAGTGAGTTAGATGTGATTGTCCAGGTATCAGATGCAACAACAACTCACGAAAGCTTTTTTCCATGACGTGAGATCAATTGAAACGATTTCATAATATCTTGCTGTGAATTATATTTAATGATAGACCATTTAAATTCAAATCTTTCTTAGTGGTTTGGCCTGTAGTTTTTCTCTCTGTCCCTCTACCTGTAACTATTGGATTACTTTTCATCTGATTTTCCCTCCTTATCAGTGCTTCTACGAATTTTTTCCACACATGCCCGAACCACCTATACTTAGTCATATTTTCTACAATTGGAGCTACTTCTACTTTTTCTCTAATGATTTTATTCTTGTAGCTTTTTTTGTCTTGTGTCACCACTCATTCATTGTATCATTCTCATTTGTGCAATACTGAGCTCACTTTTTTATTGGCTCTTTACCACTCAGCATTAAGTCCCATACAATATTGCTGGTTAAATGGCAATGTGGTAAAATTTTCTCTCAAGTTTGAGTGGTACTTTTGTATCACACAAATTACACCGGCAGCCTACTGTCTATGTATGAGATCATGGTTACAGTTTATTATTTGTATTATGGATGTCATAGCCTTATACATGCTCTGTGTGATCTCTTGTTTTAATTCTGAAATTGTTGGGGCTTTATTTCCATATGTTAGTCATTAAATCTTACAAAAAATGTTCTATTTTTTCATGGAAAAGTTTGTATCTCTTGCTTCTTTTCTTTCCTTTTGTTCCTGTCTCGCTTTCAGCTACTAAAGTATATCAGCATGTTTTACGTCATTTTTTCTCCAATTTGATTCTATGGTATGAAATCTTTCTGCAGCTTCTGAAGCCTGCTTTCACAATTATACGCGATACGCAGTCAAAATGTTTACTTCTATTGATCCGGGGAACTCATAGCATAAAAGACACACTGACAGCTGCAACTGGTGCTGTTGTACCCTTTCACCATTCGGTTTTAAATGATGGTGGGATAAGCAACTTGGTTTTAGGATATGCACATTGTGGTATGGTTGCTGCTGCTCGTTGGATTGCAAAGCTATGCACTCCTACCCTACTTAAGGCTCTTGGTGAATGTCCAGACTTCAAAGTCAAGGTATTGCTCTAATATTGTATTTGGTAGAACTGTATAATGGTACATCACTGTATACTGATTTGAAAATTTACCTAGCAATGGATATATTCTAGTATCACGTTTTACCCTTTATTTCTTACTATATACCATGTTACTCTAGATTCCATTTTCTTTCGAAATCTATTTTTTTCATTTCAAAAATGCATTTTTTTATTTTATCATGTGACTAACATATACTTCCTCCGGTCCTGTATTTAAGCAAAAAAAAAAAAACACACTTATTAAGGAACACAAATTACAATGTAAAAAGTAAACTTTTTTTTTATTGGTATATGTAAAAGATACACTTTTTACGATTTTCGATGCCAAAAAGTGATTTTAATAAGAGTATTTTATGAATGTTAGTGTAAAATTGGTTAAATTTGCTTATATTTGAGACCAAAGAATATGAAGTTTTTGTTGCTTATAATTGAGACCGGAGGGAGTACATGTTTGTATAAGCATGTTTACTAAACAGTTGTACTTTCTATCTTCCCATAGATTGTTGGGCACTCACTTGGTGGTGGTACTGCTGCACTGTTAACTTATATTCTCAGAGAGCAGAAAGAGTTATCCTCAAGCACTTGTGTCACATTTGCCCCAGGCATGTAGTTATATAGCTTCTTTATGGATAACCTTTTTATTCAATTCAGCAATTTGATAATTCATTAGTTTTTGCATTATTATAACTCCATCACATGATCTTGTTTAATTGTTCCTTGTGCAAGTTCACTGAGTTTTCCTCAGTGGTGATGTAGGTTTCAAATTACTTTAGCAGATTATTATTGTGAAGCATGTGATGTACTTTATCTATGTATATTATATTCATATTTATATTCTTATTTGTTTGATGACAAAATTAATGATTTTCTGTTACACTTAACACTTAAAAGCAATAATGCCTACTTTGGCCTCATAATTGTAAAATTTAAATCAAGTGTCTAGCTGCTTTCTTCAAATGAACACTGATGGGGAGACGAGTGAAGAATGTAATTCATGTTACGATACTCATTTGTTTTGAAATTGTTACACTTTTAACACCTAAAAGCAATAATGCCTACTTTGGCCTCATAATTGTAAAATGTAAATCAAGTGTCTTGTTGCTTTTATCAAATGACCACCCATGAGGAGATGAGTGAATAATGTAATTCATGTTATGATACTCACATGTTATGATCTTTGTCTATGGTTGTTTAGATTACTTTTCTTGCAGGATTTGCTTTATGACATTGAATTCTATCTAATGACCTTTCTTGTCTTGTCATGCTACCTTTGCTAATTTCTTGTGTCATATTTGCAGCTGCCTGTATGACATGGGAGTTAGCAGAATCGGGAAAGCAATTTATCACTACCATCATAAATGGTTCTGACTTAGTGCCCACGTTTTCAACTTCCTCTATTGATGATCTCCGATCTGAGGTGCTCTAGCAGTGCTTGTAACTTGATATATGGTTTTTAGTAAACACTATTTATTGAACCCCATTTTCGTCTCCAATGTTTTCAAATTAGTCCCTATACTAAAGAAACATGAATAAAGATATTTGACCTATTTCTGTCATTCACGTTAGTCCCTAGTGGAGGACTAAGATGACCGACAAAAGTATAGGTTGAGAACCAATGGGATCAGTAGAAAAGAGGTTGAGGACATTTATTTGTGTTTTTTTAGTGTAGGGAATAATGTGGAAAATCTTGTCAAGGTTGGTGACAAAAATGGGGGTTTGCTCAAATATTAATGCGGATGTTCATTACTTAATTTGGGGGCTGTCTGTTGCCACTCTCATGTCTATTGTCACTCCTATTCAACAAAGTTTTGTCTCCTCCTTTGTAATCACATTTAATAATTTAGAAAAAAATTATATAAAATTTGATTAAATAGGAGTGGCAATAGACACTCCCCTTATGATTTTGCCTTGTTTCTTACTTAAGATGGTTTTCATCAGGTGACTGCATCCTCTTGGTTGAATGATTTACGGGATCAGGTTGAACATACGAAGGTCCTGAATGTTGTCTACCGCTCTGCAACCGCACTTGGATCTCGCCTACCATCCATATCTAGCGCAAAAGCTAGGGTAGCTGATGCGGGTGCTATTCTGTGGCCAGTAACCAGTGGTACTCAGGTAGCTTCATCTCCTAGCTCTCTGATCTCTAATTGACATTCACGGCATGCAGTGCATAGTACTCTTTGGGATATAATTTTTAATTGGGAATTCATCTGACATTGGCAAGAGTTTGTAGTTATCCATCTGTGCATAATATGAAGGGATGATTGATACATTGGTCTTGACAGATACAGATTTTCATTTTGTTCTGGGATTTCCCATCATATATAATAATGCATCTTTGATCTTATGGAGACCCTATTTTATACCTGCAGGTTATGATGAAGCGTGCACAAAGTGTTGCTGAAGCTGTTGTCAGAACTCGCTCATCATTGTCATCATGGTCTTGCATGAGTGCCCGCCGCCGAAATGTCAGTCCATCACCAAATTCTAAAACAGGAGACTTAACTGAAGCTCCACTAATATCTGAGAGAAGAACTGAGACTCTTTTGACCAAAGAGACAGTAAGAGAGTCTATACTTATAGATGAACATAGTTCTTCAAGTGGAGGATCAGGCCATGATGACACGGATGAAGAAGAACAACTCATTCCTGCTAACCAAGACATTACCACATCCCCTGTGGATGACATAACAGAAGGCCAGTTATGGTATGAACTAGAGAAGGAGCTTCAAAAACAGGATGATACCATGAACATCCATGCTCAGGAAGAAGAGGCTGCAGCGGCAAAAGAGATCACTGAAGAAGAGAATCAGCTTGTTGATGCTGCAGAATGCAGTAATTCAATCACAACATCTGACAATGTGGATAGCCATCGATTTTATCCCCCAGGCAGAATCATGCATATTGTCTCTATACCGTCATCTGATAATTCAGATTCAAGTTCTGACGATCCTGTAGACGAACACGTCTACTTATATGAAACACCTAGAGAGCTGTACAGCAAACTCAGACTTTCAAAAACGATGATAAATGATCATTATATGCCAATGTATAAGAAGATGATGGAATCATTAATCCGAGAACTAGAGAAAGATAGCAGTTGTAATAATAGTTTAATGTGACAAACAAATGCATTTGGAAAATTATTAGTGAATACAGAATTCAGTTATCTTATTAATCTCGTTGCTGCCTTCCATGAGAGTCTTGGGTGCAGTATTGGTATGCAATCTAAACAGTTCGGCTTGCATCTAAACCTTTTGGAATCGGGTTCAATAGTCGTGTTTATTTTCCACATCCCCTGGGCCTCTGCACATATTGCTTTGCAATGAATGCATTCATAGATCTCTTCACATTATTTGTTATCCTCATTATATTCCTTGCGAATTCTTCTAACGGGGCCACAAGGCCACGGAGCAGATTAGGACTAGGGTTCTGAACACGATCCCATCGAATTAAGGGATCGAAATTCCTATAGTCAGGGATCTCTTGCATTCATGCAGCCAGTAGCTCGGCATCGTTGATCAAAATCTAATGGCTCAAATTTCCAACGAGTTTTTTAAATATTTTTAAATTTGTTTTACTGAGCTTAAAATCAGAACAATCCGGTCAAGATAGGACGGTGCCGAGCTGCTGAATGCATAAATGCAAGGATCCCTTAACTGCAGGTAGTCCGTTTTTGGCATTAAGTATTTAGGAAGCACCTAGTATTTTTCATAATAGCAGCAGCAGCCAACAGTCATTAGTGGGATATAAAGTTGGGTTCTTCCAAAAAGAGGAGATTTCCTTTTGTTTCTACACGCAACAAATTATTGAGGTATTGATGATGTGCACCCTATCAGATAACAGCAGAGATGAATGTTTCTTTCTTATAAAGTTCTACACACACCCTGGTGGGTTCTGTTGCATGCTATTCTTAAGCTTGAGATTTTACAGCAAGTAAAAAGAATAGCATGAATGTATTATAAATGAATGCTTTGTTTTTCTATTGAAATATCAATGCGTTTAGTCCATCTTCCACCCCTTGGCGCTGACTGTAAAAACCGACTGCTGGAATTATCAACCACCATAGCGGGACTTGAGGGATTCAGGGGGTTCCTCTTCCATTATGCCAGAACCTGTTGTTGCCAAGTACTCACGAATGGTTGTTTTACGGTCAGCAAGGTATGTGTGATCCAGAAAGTTGTTGTAGGCTGTGTCACCAAGATTCTTTGCTGCCAGTACACTACAAAACATTACAGATTTCTGTCAATTTACAGTGAATCCAACACTAGAGTGGGTTTGATTTAAATAATGGGAAGCTTTGCTCGGTTATGCTACTATATGGTTTCAATGAAACTGATATTGGAAACTTTCGCTCTATTCCCAGATTGAAAGCAGATTGAGAAGGGGTATGTGAAACATGTCAAGGAATGCATCAAGAGGGAAACAGCAAGAAGTCCCTCACAAAAAAGAAAACAGAAACTAAAAAGAAGAGCAAAGTTGCCAATGAATGTGTAACTTGTGTGGTGTAGGAAATTCCTGCAAGTTGCATACACGATTCTGTATTCTACATTCGACCAGGAAAAAATAACTAACCACAAATCCAAACGAAATTTGGTAATTCTATCCTATTTCCTCTAGTCATCATCAAATCAAATCAATAAATAGAAAGTGGGCTTTCATCCGAAAAGTGCTTACCAGTGTCGAAGATAAACACGGCAAGGTAAAACATCATCTCTCCAAATTTTATCAATATTCCATCGTCCATATTGCTGAAAATAAATTTCCTTGTTTCCTGAATGGAATTGTATTGTAAGCATGCAAAAATGAAGACAAAAAGACAAGAAATAAAAAAGGAGATGATCTAGGTATGACAAAGAGCATGCATGAACAGACTTCCACAATAATTTATTATGTAAAACATATTAATCTCCCACAGTACTATGATGGGAGGAAATTCCTATCATCTAATGAACCATTGCACTCTTGTTGCCACTTAAAGCATGTAAATCCATACAGTACTATGATGTAAAGCATGTAATCCGGTACTAACACAAAAAGTTGGACGAATTCCAGCCTTTCATTCAAGTTTCCAAAATGATACGCCCCTCTTCCTATCCTTTAAAAGCAGAATGCTAATGAGAAATTGAGAATTACCTTTACATCTAATGCTGAAAAATTCCTCATCACTATAACGGGCACAAAGGACCTGAGAAAAATTTGACATATTTGCTAATTAAACAACCAATAATCCTTACGATATATGCTTTTGCCACAACAAAAAAGATCACAACATACCGCTGGAAAGTCAAAAGACTTGCCATCAAGCGTTTCAGGAAGAACCTAAGACACAAAGAATTGAACATCTCAAACCACATACAAAAACACCATAAGACAACCAAAACATGAAAACACGAAAGCTCAAAATCTACATCCAGAGGCTTACAGCGAGAAACCGAAATTCCACCTCCCTCTTGATAAAATCTGGAATCTGCATTCAATCAATTGATCCAAATAAAACGTTAGCTTAAGAAAACACACACACAAAAACACGCATTGAACCTAAAATTGAACCACTGAGTCAGTACTGTTACTTTACCTCTGATTTTCTTATCTCAAAGACTGTTACAACAAGATTTTCTCCTTCACATGGCTCCACACTCAAGCTAGAAATTTCCTAATAAAGTTTTCATCAACACACAGTAGAAACATTAAAAACTTCCAATTGAATCAAGCATAAACTAAATCACCGTTTTTTCCTCTTTTTTTTATAAAAATAAAATAAAAAATTAACAGACACACACATGACGAAGAACGAAAGCGAGTAAGAAGAGATTAACGAACCATAGTTTCTGGTTTGGCAATGCCGCGCTCGAAGAAAATGGGAGCGACGTGAGCGAACACGCGACGGAAGTGGTTCAACCTAGCGATTCTGAAATTGAGCAAATCGGGGAATGTGCTTCGTGCGCTTCGCTCTGCGATACGGAAAGGGTTAGGGCGATGAGGAGGAAGAAGGAACCGGAGGGGGGAAGGAAGGTAGTTACCGCACCGGAGAGGAGAGAGCCGAAGCCGCAGATGGATATGTGACCGTCGGGAGAGAGGAGAGACTCGAAGTGAGACTCGTCGCTGAGTTCCGTGAAGGTGGTCGGAGAAGAAGACATGACGGAGGGAAAGAATCGATGCCGGGTTTTGGAAAGAGAAAGAAGTGGAGTAGACGAGAAAGAGAGGGCCGCGCGTCGATGAGACGTGCGTGGGGCGAGTGGGAGGGAGGGTGATAGTTGTAAGGTTAAGGAAGTGGCGGCGCTGATGTGCATAGCAGCCGCTGCAAGATTAACGAAATGAGTGTTTGTACGCTGATAGTTTCTGAACAGTTGCGTTAAGTGGACACTAAGGGTGTGATTGGTTCACGAGAGAAAATATGAAGAGAGAAAATGTAAATAAAAAGAATAAAAAGAGAGAAAAAGATGAGAAATTGGGTAGATTTTGAGTATTGATTGGAATAAGTGAAAGAGAAGAGAAAAAGAGAAGAGATAAGTGTTGGTTATTTTTAAAAAGACATTAATGTCCTTGACAAAAAATTTAAATAATTTGAGATATAAGGAGAGAATAGGGGTAGAAGTTGGGAAAAGAAAAAAAAAACGACCGGATCCATTTTCATCGCAGCTCAAGCGAGAAAATAAAAGGTGGTGGGTCCCAGCCTTTTTTTTTTTCTCACCCCATTTTCAGTCCAAACCAATCACGAGAAAATGACAGGTTCTGCGCGTTCTCTATCGCCTCTTTTTCTCTCGCGCTGTTTTCGCGTTAAACAATCAGGCCGTAAAATTTGACAATAAATCGACACCTGACGTGCAAAAATTTGGTTAATTCAGTTGAGTAGTTGGTTAATGGTTAATGGTTAATAACGGACAAAAGTTTGGTTAATGTATACGGTTCACCATTAACCAACTACTGAACTGAATTAACCAAACTTTTACACGTCATTAACCAGTTGTCGATTTGTTGTCAAATTTTGGTGTCAACCAACATTTCTCTTTCTAAAAGGACAATAGGAACAACCAACTTGTTTCCAATTCACCACGGGTTTAACCGAGACCTACCAACCCCGGTTACTCTAAAACAGGAAAAATATTTGTGTCGTACTTGCATCGAATATTGATATTTTTTGGATATTTTTTGTTGTGCGTTCTAAAAGTATCTCAATTTATTTTATTTTTTTAAAATTTTTTTGGTGAAGATATTTTTTTCAATACTTCTTGTATACTTCCCGAGTTACGTATCTCGATGGCTGTTCCATTTCTTTCGATCCCAACAATGGTCTTGATCTCTTTATCCCGTAGGCGGTTTTGGGTCTCTTCATTTCTGGTTCTCTTCTTTCAGTAGAAGTATTGTTGTGGGGGAAAAAAATCGGTTCTAGTGATCTGGTGTTATAAGTCTCATCAATTCTCTCCCTCTGTGTTGTATTATTTGTAAAAACAAGTCTAAAACAACTCGGAAGAGTGTTCAAGTGATGGGTTTAATACTATTGCTCCGATATCTCTTACAAATATTTTGTATCTATATAAGTTTTTATATAAAATTCTGTTAATGTATCCAAACTGTATCGTGTTCTGAATTTCAAAAAATTATCATATTCCCGTATCCATGCCGTATTATACCTGTATCGTATTACGTATCCGGGCTTCATAGACCAAGAAAACATGATTAATGCTTCCTGAACCCTGATTCACATTTATCAAAGAAAAACATTGAAAATAAGTTATCTCACTAATATAAGTCTCACTATAAATAAATGTATAAATGAAAATTAGACATTTAATATATTTACAAATTTGTGTTGTTTTTATAATTAAGACAAAAAAAAAGACCATTTTATTTCTTATAAAAAGGATTAAAGGGAGTATATTTTTTAATATAATGTATTAAATAAAAAAGTTAGCATAAAATACGATAACTTTGTTAATTAAAATTTAAAAAAATATAAAAAATATCACTATATGTAGTATAAGTAAGTAAACACAATAATAAGAGTTAAAAAAAAGTCATTACATACTCATGATTCAAAAACATTTTAGCAAGTTTCCTTAAATTACGTAGGTGTTAGACTTGCCTAGATTTAAGGTATGATTAATTTTTCATATAGATTTAAGTTTCCTCTACGTGATAAATTTTTTATATAGATTTTTCTAATATGTCATTAAAATACACAATTATTTTACTTAGACTTAACTATAGTTTTAGTCCGTTGTTTTCGCAGGTTTATGAATTTAGTTCCCCCTTTTTAATTCAAATTTTTAGTCCTCTTATTTTCTAAAATTCAGACATTTTACCCATTTGTTAAATTATCATCTAATATTTAATGAAAATATTGACGTGGAAGTGGGCAGCTGATGTGGCTTGTAGAAATGTAGAATTTAAAAATATCAAACGTAGGATCTTTTGAATGTTATTTAAAATAAAACTAATATTTTTATTTGCAATTAATTATTCATTTAATTAAAAATTTTATGTTACATTAATTGAGAATATTTTTTTGCAAAATAATTGTATTATTTTATCAATGAATATTAGACATCGTCAATTGATAATTTTCTATAAAAAATTATATTAACTCAAATATCTTCTCATTATATTTTTTAATATATATATATATATATATATATATATATATATTAGAAACGTAAACATACTTTTTATCGATGTAAACAATTTCTCATTAGATTTTCTATTTTTAATATTTTATCTATAAATGTAAACAATTTATTTTTTATAATAAAATAATGATTTCACAACAAATATTCTCAATTAAAATAATATAAATATTTTAATTAAATGAATAATTAATTGCAAAAACAATATTATTTGATTTTAAATAAAATCTAAAAGACATGCAATATAAAATCAAAAATATTAATGTGTGAAATTTTTTTAATTTCGCAAGCCATATATACTGTTGTTCTCACATAAATACCCAAAAGTTGAAGTGGCCTAACGGCATAACTGCTTGCATTCAAGTCTTGGGTTATGAGTTCAAAAATCCAATTTTTGATATTTATAAAGCCTACATTTCTACAAGCCACATAACCTACATAGGTGTATTGTCACCTAAGCTCCACGTCAGGACTCTTGACTATGTCAGCTCTACGTATCCTGAGCCACATCAGCTTCTCTGTTAAATATTGGATGACAATTTAACAGACGGGCAAAACGTTTGAATTTTAAAAATAGTAGGACTAAATGTCTGAATTAGAAAAAGGGACCAAATTCGTGAATTGGTGAAAATAAGGGGAATAATACTATAATTAAGCATTTTATTTATTAACTACTTATTTTCCTATTTATTTTCTGAATTCACAATCTGTAATCTCTCTTTTCTTACCGAATAGAAAAATGGATAATTAATAAAAAAAAATGGATATATGATAAGGCTTAACATATACAATTTTGTGTTAAAATTTAAGTTTTTATCTTACTTTCAAATTATTGTAAAAGAACCATTTCCTTTGAGGTGAACTCCCTTTAAAAGGGAGTCTATTATCCACACTTGTAAGTATGCAATTCAACCATTTAGGGTCCATATACACATTGCATGTTGTGCAATGCATTTGGATGGTTCAATTGTGTTTTAAAATTGTATTTAAGATTAGTTTTAGTAGTTGATATTGTGCATAGAAAAAGCACTAATCACTTATAGAATGAGATGCTCATTGTTTGTAATACTTCTAGAATATAATTTGCTATTACCTCTGGTCTTTTTTGTAAGAAATAAAATAGTGTATTGTTTGGGTCTTAATATAAGAAACATAGCCTCATTTTCATCAATATTAATTGTTTACTTCATTTTATATTCTTATTTATTGGGAGAAGAAACTCACATTTTCCATGCAAGAAAGGATATGAAAAGTCACTTTTAGTCATTTAGTACGAAGGATATTTTTTGGAATAATATTTAAAATTATACCATAGTGCATTAATTAAAATTAACTCATTTCAGTGCATTTAATTGGTCTTGATAATTTTGTCTTTTGTTTCTTATAAAAATGACTTCTAATTTCGTTTTACTCATGTGTACCAACTTCTACCATTTTAGTTCACCTTTTCATATTCCAAAAAAATAAAATTTGCTTTTAGTTACGTATTTATTAAGTGTTTAATGACTATACACTCACAATGTAAAAAAGTTTTACACAGTCAACCAATCATATCTCACCGTTTAGATATTTATTGAGATATTTTAATATAACAAAATAACATCATGGTACGAATGCGTGTAAATCTTTTTTTATACAGTCAGTGCTAGTCATTAAACTCGTTTATTAATAATTGTTGGTTTCATTTGTATTATAAGCAATAATCACAAGAGTTGTTGGATGATCCCCTTTAATATTACAAGCAAAGAGTCTTCACAGGCATGAACTTACATGGAGAAAACAAAGTTGCAATTGAATGATTTGAATGAAACTATATAAATTGAAAGTCCAAAGTTCTCAATTTCACAAGTCTCCAAGTTGCATCAGAAGACTCACTTGTGCCCTGCATTGATGTTTCTATTTTGTTATAATCTAAGCGTGTGAAGTAGGAAGAGTTTGTTGTGGTGAAGGCATAAGAAAATGCGGTGGAGGGAGATTATGATTAATCATGCAAGATTTAAAGAGGCTAGATGATCCATCAAAAATAGAAACCACAAGGTTATCATCTATTTTGAGTCATCCTTAACAACATTTGTACATTTTCTGATGACATCGTTTACCAAACATTGTCTGAAGGAGAAAGAGACAACAATTCACATGAAGGTAAATAAAAAGTTAATCATATATAGGAGCCGCTTACAAGATCATGCAATTACATTTCGTAATAAAAAGCATTTCTGTTAATCCTTCAAAAAGTTTCACAAAAGGTGACAAGTAATTACAGTCTAAGACTATAAAGCTTAGAAATTATTTTGAGTGTACATGCAAATACATGCCTATGCGTTTTGGGTTATAAAGGAAGCAGCAATGAGCACTTTAATCATCCACCATTCTTTTTTTTTTCGAGTCGAGTCGGACAAACTCATAAGAGGAAAAGTTCTCCTACTATTCTTATTCAACAACTTTAGTGGTAGGCAATTGATGATAGGATGGAGAGTTAAAGAAGAGGCAAATAGCTGATATGTCATCAATTGCAATGCCTCTTCTCTTACGTTTCCATTCATGTGTCGCGCATTTCACGAGCCTTTCAGCTGCTTTTTCTCTATGTGGTGTTGAAGCAACAATTTTGACAGCTTCTTGGTTGGAAATAACATCCCATACCTGAGATGGAAAAAAGAAGCAATTACATGAACACTTCACATGGTAAGTCAAATTCATTACTCTATTTGATAACATGAGCAAATGACATGCTCACTCAAATATCATTGCCACTTGGTTTGTATTTGGTTCTACCGTGACAAAAATTGATTTTAAAGGAAATGATTTTGTAAATTTGATTTTGATTAAAAGTGAGTTGAATGTAAAGTGATCTATCTTTGAATTATCTTTGGTCAACTCACTTTTACATTCACGTAAAAGTGAGTTGACCAATAAATTTGAGACTAAAAATCACGTTTGGAGGCAAAAGCTCCACATCACAGCTTCGAGTTGGAATCCATTCTAAAGACAAAATCAATTCTACTCGAGAACATCTAAACATGTCAAAATTAATTCTATGTCTCTAGAATCACTTTTGTCTTTCACACAAAAGTGATCCAAACATGCACTTAGTGTGTGTTTGGTGAGCTTTTGATAAACATGATTTTGATGGAAATGATTTTGTAAAATTGATTTGGCTACAATTGAAACTGAAGCGAAGCGATTTATGTTTGGATGTTTTCCTTTTTCTTCTTTTGAAAGTAAATTTAAGGTAAAACTTAGCCTAATTTTTTAAGTCCAACGCAAAAGCTGCTTTTTTAATCACTTCTATAGCATGTTTGTTTCCGCGTTGAAATCACGGTATAGACCCTATGACCACGGAAGCTATAGTCTAGAGCTTCGTTCTGGACGCGCAATAGAGAAACTTTCACCTTGGAAACAAACATACTACTAGTCAAACTGAGATTTGAAGACAAAATCAATTTTTCCTTAGAGTAAACGACCTTGTTTTCACTAAAATTACGTTTGACAGAGGCAAAATCAATTCTGGTACTCCCCATCAAAAACCAAACATACACTTAACCAACCAGACAACACAAATATACTCTTTCTGGCTTTATTATGTATCTATATGTCGTAAATATAGCATATAATTTGTAATTAGTAGTGTTTTTCTATAAGGCCCATTAGTCAGGCCCATTAGGTTTCTTTTAGTCTATTTAAGTGTATTAGTGTTTGTAAATGATATACAATTAAAATAATATTCAGCATTATTATTATTCAGTACTATCATGCAGAGTCTTGAGTCTCGGATATTTGGTTGTGTGGCTTTTGTCCATGTTCATCCACAACACCGAAATAAGTTGGATTCTCGTGCCATCCGGTGTGTCTTCTTGGGTTATGCCCCTAATAAAAGGGGGTACAAGTGCTATCATCCACCAAGTCGTAAGTTCTTTGTTTCTATGGATGTCACATTCCACGAGCATGTATCTTATTTCACTCGTCCTCGGTTTCAGGGGGAGAGTAGTGATTCTAATTCTAATTTGGAATCTTGAGTTCGAGCTTGAATTTCTCTTCCTTGGTCCTTGGCTAGGTGACTCACCTCCTAGTTCAGACTCTTTGTCTCCAGGTCCTGCTCCTCCTGATCCTCCTGTTTTAGACTCTTTGTCTCCAGTTCCTGATCCTCCTGATCCTCTTGGTGGTCCTGTTCCTAGTCCTTCTGTTCCTCCTGTGTCCCCTATGTCTTCTATTTTGCAGGAAACAACACCTTTGGCACCAGTGAAGAGCAAGGCTAGTGAGCCAATGTTGACTTATCAGAGGAAAGGAAAGCCTAACCTGGTCCAGAAACAACTCCAACCGTCTGAACCGGAGGTAAGTACTGAAAATGACCCCTCTACTTCTTATTCTCAGATTTCTAATACCCTTGACCATGATCCAGATGACTTACCTATTGCCTTGAGAAAAGGGAAAAGGTCTTGTGCCAAGTACCCTATTTCTCAATTTGTTTCTTCTCAACATCTTTCCCTGCACCATCAGAGTTTTATTGCAGCTGTTGACTCTGTGAGAATCCCAGCATCTGTGCAAGAGGCACTAAAAAATAAAAATTGGGTCCAAGCTATAGATGAGGAAATGAAAGCACTTGAGAAGAATGGAACTTGGGAGATTGTTAACAGACCTTGGGGCAAGAAGCTCGTTGGTTGCAGGTGGATCTATACAATCAAGCACAAATCAGATGGTACTCTTGATCAGTACAAGGCAAGATTAGTGGCAAAGAGATATACTCAGACTTATGGCATCGATTATGAGGAGACATTTGCTCCTATGGCAAAGATGAACACTGTCCGAATTTTACTCTCTCTTGCCGCCCACTCCGGGTGGGAACTACAACAATTTGATGTTAAAAATGCATTCTTGCATGGAAATTTAGAAGAGAAAGTGTATATGGAGATTCTTCCTAGATTTGGACCCACTAGTGGAACAAACAAAGTGTGCAGACTGAGAAAAGCTTTGTATGGGCTGAAATAGTCTCTCCGAGCCTGGTTTGGAAGATTCATGAAGGCTATGGTGTGCCTAGGCTACAAGCAAAGTCAAGGCGATCACACACTATTCTTCAAACATTCACAGGGAGGAAAGCTTATTGTACTTCTTGTTTATGTTGATGATATTATTGTTATAGGAGATGATCCAGTTGAGAGACAACTACTCAAAGAGAAACTATCTGCTGAATTTGAGATGAAGGACCTTGGAAAACTCAAGTACTTCTTAGGAATTGAAGTGGCCTACTCTAAGCAAGGCATTTTCATTTCTCAAATGAAGTAAGTGCTTGATCTTTTACAAGAAACAGGCAAACTTGGATGTAAACCTGCAGGTGTTCCCATCGAGCAAAATCACAAAATGAGCATTGAAGAAGAGAGTGCTAAAGTTGACAAGGTCCAATATCAGAGACTAGTAGGGAAGTTGATTTACTTGGCACACACTAGACCAGACTTAGCATATGCTGTCAGTGTGGTTAGCCAATTAATGCATGATCCAAGGGTGAGACGCTTACAGGCTGTGGACCGTATTCTGCAATATCTCAAGGCCACTCCAGGAAGAGGCCTCTTGTTCAAAAGAGGTGAAAGATTGACTTTGGAGGCTTATACCAATGTAGACTATACAGGTTCAGTGAGTGATAGAAGGTCTACTACAGGTTATTGCACATTCTTATGTGGGAACCTTGTTACTTGGAGAAGTAAGAAGCAAAATGTAGTGGCTCGATCAAGTGCTGAGGCAGAGTTCAGAGCTATGACACATGGAATTTGTGAGCTACTATGGATGAAGATTGTTCTTGATGACTTGAAGATAAAGTATGAGGGTCCTATGAAGTTGTTTTGTGACAACAAATCAGCTATCAGCATTGCTCATAATCCTGTTCAGCAGGACAGGACAAAACATATTGAGATAGACCGACACTTTATCAACGAGAAGTTAGATAGTGGTGTGATAACAACAACCTACATTCCCTCTGGGAACTAGCTAGCGGATGTGTTAACAAAGGGCTTGCCAAGAGAACGATTTAGCCAACTTACTTGCAAGCTGGGAATGATAGATATCCATTCACCAGCTTGAGGGGGAGTGTTGTAAATATAGCATATAATTTGTAATTAGTAGTGATTTTCTATAAGGCCCATTAGTTAGGCCCATTGGGTTTCTTCTAGTCTATTTAAGTGTATTAGTGTTTGTAAATGATATATAATTGAAATAATATTCAGCATTATTATTCAATACTCTTTTCTACACTGTGAAATTCATTTTTTAAGTACTTCTTATTACTGACTTGGTAAAGAAACTGACCATAAATGAAGTCATTGATTGGTTGAACAGAAATATGGAAAAGAAATAATTAAAGTGCATACCCCATCTGTTGCCAAGATGACAAATTGGTCCCTAGTGGTAAGTTTTCTTTGTGTCACTTCTGGCACAGAGATTAGTCCAAAATCTTTGACACAGTAATCACCAAATGCTCTTGATATTGCCAGTCCCGGGGTCTTACCATTTGGCATCCACACCCTATACACTCCTGGTTCATCTTCCAAACAAAACACCCTCCCTTTGGATTGCATTATGCGCTCTGCTTCCTCTGAAATTAACAAGAACAAGACTCAATTTTCTTCAATAAAGACAAACACTTCTTATGTGAGAGTGTAAAACAGAGAAAAAGATATATGGAGAGTATATACTTGGTAAATTTGGCTTCAAGTCAGTGGTAAGCTGAAGAGGAGTCAATGTGTCATCTTCCTCTGAAGTGGTTGCCAAGACAGCCCTAGAGTCACCAACATTTGCTATAATGAGATGTTCACCCTGAAACATTAGTGACATAAACTTTAGACTACTTTTGAATAATATACATCCAACCAAGATCTACTACATCTCTAGATATTAAGAGCATGACCAACAAAATTTTATGCTCATTCCAAGCAATGTCATCAACAAACATGTTACTGATTCTTTTTTCTTTTTTTTTTTTGACAAAATGTTACTGATTCATTAAAGGCTAGGGAAAATATAAATAATCATCTATAATTTACTATGATTTTTTTCCCTTTCTTATCTCAGCATAATATGAGTTAGTCTTGGCATCATCATAAGATTGCTCCCTTCTAAGTAACTAAGTAAAACAAAAGAAGGGAACTATATACATAAAAAATACGTGGAGTTGGACAAAAAATAAATAAATTTAATTGATGTAAAATTTAGATAAGGGGAGACACAGCCCCATGTAAGGCCAGAGAGAACTACTGTCCACTAACCTTAGCGAGATTTTACGATGAAATTTATGTATAGCCTACCAACGAGGGAATTAAGGATTCAAACCTAAGTCACAACTAGTACGAGCACAAGGTCCGACTATCTGTTTCAACCTCCGTTGGCAGAGTTTGACAAAATTAACATATTACCAAACCATTTCAAGATGCAGAGAAGTAAACCAAATATGAATATTTGTAGATACCATATCACATGTTATGGATAACCTGTTTGATGATTGTCAAAGCTGTAGTACCACTTTGAAAGGAATCAATTCCAGTATGCTGCTTTAGATCTTGATCAATTGCAGCACAAGTCTTTATGTAGGACTGCTTCCATATGTCAAATTTATGGAGGTTCATGTCTGTTGCCATCTTAAAATCCAGGTCAAGTGATTTTGCAGCCAGGTTTTCCTGCCAATTGCACAGCAAAAAAGCGGGTAGTTGTTTCCTGACCCTTTTAGCTACAAAGTGTCCCCAAGGTCCATGTCCATCGAAAATTCCACAGAAAATAATGTCTTCTTGACAACCAAATTCCTAGCATCAGAAACAAAGTAGAACATAATCAAGGTTTTAAAAAATGGTCCAGGGCCGTGATTTAAGTCACAACATCAAGGTTTTTAGTGTCTCCGCGACCGCAATGCAATCACAATTGTGGACACAACAACCGCATTTGACCGTGATTCTCCGCAATATCAAGGATCACAACGCAACCGCGATTAAAAATCTTGAACATATATTATATATGTTGGTTTACCTCCCAAACAATTTGGCAATCCTGATTGAATCCTTTCTGGCCTTTCTTAGTGAACACACAGGCAAAATTGTTGGCCTTGACAGACTTAACAGTTCCAGATGACCTCAATAACATTTCATTCTTCCTTGCTTCCTTTGCCAGTGCTTCCACAACTTTCCTTCCATCATCCTTTCTACCACTCTTCTCTTTCTTCGACGACATAGTTCTTGCCAATCCATTGACAAGAGATGGAAAAGAAACCATTGCCACTACATTTCAAATCAGAGTTGTAGATTATACACTGCCAGAAAGTTGAACAATTATCATGTTTCTGTTCTAGTAGAAATGCAAAGATGGGGAAAAAAAAATCACGTAGTTGACACCTTTAGTCATAAAAAATAAGCACTAATAAAATATATCAATTCTAGTTCTTTCAAGATAAGCCTACAAGACTAGATACATGCACTTGAAAAGAAGAATGTTCCCAACACTGAACACAAAATTTCATCATGACATGTAATTTTATAGCATCCCAGCTACAAAATGCATGTTAAAAACAAGCATTCAGGTTGTCTCAAAAAACAATCTCTTTCATGCATTACTTAAAACTCATCCAAAGGAAGATGGAAAAAAAATATTCATACTCACTGAAATCTAAGTCTGAATATATGAAAATTTCATATACAAGACTTTGATTTCCCACCAAATTTGATCAAGAGAAAGGGTCAGTTATTACCTGAGATTGGAATGACCAACAAAAATTCCTATTTCATACCAGAACCTGAGGGGCTGGGAGATGATTCCTCTGAAGCTATGTATAACTCACACTTCATGAACCCAATTTGTAATCACAACTAGCTTATGCACATGTCGTTTACTTCTTGTAACTTGTACTGTAAGGTGGTGGCTGATGACGTATCTTATTACTATAAGATACAGAACAGAGGGGCCTTTTGGGCAATAAAAAGTGATTAAGCGTCATGGTTACCTTGTTGTAGCCTAATTCAGGGGTTCTAATTATTAATAATTAAATAGAGAAATGATTAATATATTCAAGAATTCAGAGCTTGCAAGGTCTATTTTGATACGAGGTCGGTATTTAACAAATACACCTTAGTATAGCAACTTGACAAGTACGTAATGAATAAATTAAATAACTTTTGTGGTTGAAATCAGATTGCGTTTAAGTCGATGGCTTTAAATTAAATGATCTTCAATCTGGATTAGACAAGTTTTAATTGACTGAATATTCTAATCATGAGACTCAATCTTAACTTTAACATACTGGACACCGGTGAGATTAATTTATTACCAACAATGGACTTGGTTAACAAACAACCACATATTCATGGCCAGAGATGCATGATTGCTATATAATATTCACAAAAGAAAAACGAAGAAAAAAAATGTTGCTACATAATAATTCGTGAAGAACGATAACGACAGGACCGTGCTATGTCACAGGTCAGGTGTCTGATTCAGAAGAGTTAAGAAGATTCGTATTCAGAATAGTTCATACAGATTTTGACAAGAATATTACCAACCTCGAAGGGATTGATACATAATGGAAGGGCTAGAATAAAACTATATAATATATATAGCAGAATTTATTAATATATCGTAAAACCAACTTTTGCCGAAATCATATCTACCCTAAATAACATTCACCATTTTATAAAATTCTTATGAGTCATCCTCATACCTACTGGGGATGTGAGTAGTATAACATTCGGCATCTGAGTCCAAGACTAAGAAAATGGTCAAATCAACAACAGACAAAAAATGAAAGTAACATCAAATGAAATGGTGTCGCAATGCATTGACAAGTACCTCAGACAACTCTGGATTAAACAGCAAATCAATAGAAAGACGAATTGAACCGCAGTCGATTTTTGGTTAAAATGCAGTTTGGAAAGTTCAATTCAACCATTTATGTACCAGAAAATCCTGAAGGACAAAATTTAGATCAAGTTCTAACTATCAAATTTGTCCCGATTTTAACTGAGAAAAACAAAAAAAATTGTTGCTGACCACCATATCATGTTTTTAGGGGTGGATAAGGTCAAATTCTAAACTACTGGGATGTCTTTCTACATTGCGCAAGTAGAGATACAGAACCGGATACGAAAATTTTCAACTATTTAAGATACATTAATACAATGGAAAGTAAGCATCAACATATATTATTGAACTGATTCCTTTTTTTTTTTTTTCTTACTATAAAAAATGAACTGATGGATTTTTACGGTGAGCAGTTACAGATACATTCTTTACAAGAATATCATGAACTCATGATCCCCCCTCAATTTCCTGACTTACTTGCAGAACCGTAATAAAAAGATATTCTGCAAGTAATAAATTACAAATCCCCGGTATAAAAAAAAAATGAAGATGTTGTGTACTTAGACACCGTACTCAATGGAAAACTTGAGTAGCGTAGTATTCGCTTTCATTAAAAGCAGGTCTTAGACTTTCCTGACACATGAACTCCAGGGGAAAAGAAACAAGATGACCCCTTACTGATGCTAATCTCTCCATTGGATCAGTGTTCTTGATATCTCCATCATGATAGGATTCTAGTTTATCTTGGGCTATTCCTAAATCAATGGTCGTGTGTCCAAGTTTCTCTTTCCAAGAAGCCAGGCTTTGTCTGAAAGCAAGTCTGCAGAAACACAAGGTTTAAAATGCATGTTAGGACAAGACAATGGAGGAGATTTACCCAGAGATGAAAGACGGACAACAATTACACCAACATACCTGGTGTGGATCAGATCATTAGGCACACAAGAAAAGACGTCCTGATAAATTGTAGTGTTTGTCTGGAAAACGTATCCAAGGATAATAATCAGTACTTGTATTTTAAGTATTGCTTCTCATTCAGTTATTCAGAACCATTAAGATCTATGAGGTATTCAGTAACCTTAAAAATATTAGGTAAAAGAATACATGTGTTTGTGTGCGTGTTTGTTTCATATTTGCATAAACAAAAAGGAAAGAAGGTACTGGTATATCTGAATTGTTTACATGACTAACCATACAAAAATGAAGCGCACAACCATAAATCTCATATCAAATTATCATGCAATATAAAAAAATTCCCAAAGGAATAGGCCTAAAAAGAGTCATCAGAACACAAAAATGTCATACTCCTGAAGCAAGCATCACATCCTAAAAGGACTTCGAGAGAGTATATAGGTAAATGCAAAATGACTAGGCTCTCCATTTCAAGCATTACTAAGGACCTCTGACTTTTCGCCAGATTACAGATGTCATTTCCCAATCTTGTCTTTTATCCTCTGCCAGGGGATCAAGTTAGGGACCGGCATTAGGTGCAGTACTGTAGTCGATGGTTGATGAAATCAGTGCAGTCACAACAATATAAACCATTGGATCTATTTTTCACACACTTTCAACCCTTGATTGCTTTGTCCAAAAAAATTGAGAAAAAACACAAGGTAGAGTACATCTGACTGCACACATCTGAATCCTCATGTTAGGTTGGCAACAAGGACATTATGTTACAATTTTTTCAAAAAATTACAACCACCACCAAAGCCCCTTTTCTAAGTAGGATAGCCTCATATGAATCAAACAATGCCATTACGTTCTGTCATAAAATTAAATCCTCAGAAAATCAACTTAGATCTGAAACCCTATTAATGATTTCACCTATTTTTCTTGCCCTCCCTTTACCTCTAACTATGAGGCTTTCCCCATTTATCCACTTTTCTAGGATTTCTACTGGTCTTATCTTGTGTCTGAACAACCATAGGGGAGATTCTTCCATATTATCCTCAATAGGTGCTTCCCCTAATTTAATTCTAATTTATTCATTCATGATCTTATTGTCTTGTGGTTTACATCTCGGTCCATTTCTTCATCACCGTGTACAATTGATATGAGATACTCTAACCTTACAACTTGGTGGAATAGTATGATATCCAATGTTCACGTCTAAGCTAGTGCCCGTGCGCACCTTGTTAAACTTACATTTCAAATATTCCACTTTACTACTGTAGTTCTATTTAATCAGAACCGATGTGCTTTCAAAGCTTCTCTCAACAACTTTAGTTTACCTTTTTGACGAGCAATAAATGAGCTATGAAATTGTAAAAAGGAGAATAAGCCTAGAAATCCCTTTGTTGAGAGTCTCACATCGATTAGAGATATGACCTAAGTAATGCTTATAAAGTTTGGGTAGTCTTCACCTTATAGGACGGTTTTGTGGGGATGCGTTAGACCCTAAGTCCAAATTCTAGGATGATATCAGTCTATCCTAGATTTGTTATTTCGCCAAGATATCTGTTATTCCACCTGCATTTGTTCATGCTCCAAATGTCTAGTCCTAAGCGTGAGGGGTGTGTTGAGATCCAGTTATTCCACCCACATTGGTCCCACGCTTCAGATGTTCAGTCCTGAGCATGAAGAGGTGTGTTAAGAGTCCCAGATCGAATAGATATATGGCTTAAGTAGTGCTTATAAAGCTTGAGCAGTCCTCACCTTAAAAGTCGGTTTTGTGGGGATGGGATAGGCCTTAAGTCCAACTTATAAGAAATCAAAGGATTTGTTGATATCCCACATCGACTAGAGATATGGTCAAAATAGTCCTTATATGGATTGAGCAATCCTCATCTCTCGAGCTAGCTTTTGAGGATGGGCTAGCCATAAAACCCAAATTCTAAGATGGTATTAGAACCTATCCTAGATCTATTATTGGGCCAAGATCTCTATTATTCCACCCGCATTTGTTCACGCTCCAGATGTCCAGCCCTAGGCACGGGGGTGTGTTGATATCCCTTAGCATGTGATAGAGTACATGCTATGTACCCCTGTATAAGCGATATGTGTATTGCCTTAAGCTTGTATTGTTAAGCTTTGTATCACTAAGAAGTAAGAGGTAAGTTAGTTGGTTATGATATCTGTATGCCAATTGTACTATTCTGTTAGAGGCAGTTACTAACTGTCTTCTGCCTCTGTACTCTATAAATGGTATTAGAACCTATCCTAGATCTATTATTGGGCCAAGATCTCTATTATTCCACCCGCATTTGTTCACGCTCCAGATGTCCAGCCCTAGGCACGGGGGTGTGTTGATATCCCTTAGCATGTGATAGAGTACATGCTATGTACCCCTGTATAAGCGATATGTGTATTGCCTTAAGCTTGTATTGTTAAGCTTTGTATCACTAAGAAGTAAGAGGTAAGTTAGTTGGTTATGATATCTGTATGCCAATTGTACTATTCTGTTAGAGGCAGTTACTAACTGTCTTCTGCCTCTGTACTCTATAAATACAAATCTCTATGTACAGAGAACATATAATTACAATATACAAATTTCAGATTCATCAATTGACACTTTCTCTCTAAATTCTCTCTCTCCCCTCCCCCCCCCCCTCAATTTCTTGCATTATTCCATCCGCATTTATCCACACTTCAGATGTTCAGTCCTGAGCATGGGGGTGTGTTGAGATCCTACATTGACTAGAGATACGGCCAAAGTAATCCTTATAAGACTTGGGCAATCCTCACCTTTCAAGTTAGCTTTTGGGTTGAGTTAGGCCTAATACCCAAATTTTATGCGGGGTTTGATTAGGTAGTTATCATTTCTCATTTTCAGATTAGGATAGTTTCATTTTTTATCTCCTTGTAACATACTATATAATGCTATGTACTACAAATTTGAAATTGATGAGAATAATTCAAAAGTCTGCCATAAAATCTGTTCCAGCAAGTGTTACTCATAATTTTCCAAGTTTTTCTCAGGTATATTCAAGAAAAAGGGTTGTTCCTGAACCGACACCGGTCCAAGAATCCAACTCTGGCTCTGGGAATGAAATCATAGCTAAATTTGAACCATCATTATCCTCAAGGACAGATGATGCTTCTGCATTGTTGTTAGAAAAGGTACGACACAATGCACTGAAAAACCACTTTATCATTTATCCCACTATGTTTCCCTAAAACACGTCTCCTACCCACAATGGTTCATTGTGAATTTAAACACCATTGCTATTCCTATCAGTCTCTGGGCATTGTCAAAAAGGGAATGGAGGGATCCTAGAAATTGGAAAGGAATAACACATGGAGGTTGTTGACAAACCTAAAGGATAAAATAGTGTTGATTGTAAGTGGATTTTCAAATTGAAATACAAGGTTGATGGTTCCTTGAGAGATATATAGGAAGACTAGTTGCGAAAGGATCTACTCAAACTTACGTAGTTAGATTATCAAGAGATATTTGCCCTAGTTGCAAAAATGGACACCATGAGAATTGTTATTGTTGAGATCCATGTTATTCCACCCGCATTAGTCCATGCTTCAAATGTCTATCCCTGAGTGTGTTTTTTGGGGGGGGGGGGGGGGTTGAGAGTCTCACATCTAATATAGAGATGATCTAAATTGGCCAAGCTTTATTAGCACTACTTAAACCATATCTCTAGTCAATGTGGGACTCTCAACGCCCCATCTCACGCTCAGGAATAGACATACGAAGTGTGGACTAATGTAAGTGGAATAACATGGATCTCACACAACCCTCATGCCCAGAATTAGACATTTAGGGCGTGTACAAATGCGGTGGAATAATGGAGATCTTGACCCAATAACAAATCTAGAATAGACTCCGATACCGTCTTAGAATTTGGGTTGAGGGCCTAACTCAACCCCAGAAAACGGACTTGTAAGGTAAGAATTGTCCAAGCCTTATAAGCACTACTTAGGCCATATCTCTAGTCGATGTGTGACTCTCAACACCCCCTCACCCTCAAGACTAGACATCCGAAGCATGAACTAATGCAGGTGGAATAACAAGGATCTCAACCGTTATCATTGGCTTCCAATTCCAATTGGCAACTTCCCCGATATGATGTGAAGAATGCATTCCTCCACAGTGACCTAGATGAAGAAATCAATATGAATATCCCACGAGAGTTGAAGGAGATAGAGGTAACAAGATGTGCAAGCTAAAGCTTTTTATGGATTACAACAGTCTCTTAGAGTGTGGTTTGGAGTGTGGTTTGGGAGATTTAGAAAAGCCATGATGAAGTTTATATAAGTAAGGCCAAGGTGACCACCTTCTCTTCGTCAAACGTTCAGATGAGGGTGGGGGGTGATTGTGCCCTTAGTATACCTTGATGACATCATAGTAACAAGATGATGAGAAAGAGAAGCATGAATTGAAGCAAAGACTAGTCCAAGAGTTTGAGACAAAGGAGCATGAATTAAAAGAATGAGTTTTATGCAAGGAACTGTTCATCTAGTAGTTGTTTTATAGGAATACAGCACTTAAAGCACCACGAAAAAGGGCAACTTGGTACTATAATGCTCCTATCATACAGGATCCAGGGAGGAGTTGGACCCATTATGGATCTATTGTTGGCAGCCTTACCAAGCACCGTGATTCATATAAAAATCTTTACAGGTCAATTTAGCAATAAATATTAACGCTTCATCTTTCTTATTACCTTTGCTATTGTCATCCAAATATCCTTGTATGTAGACTCAACAACAGGGTCCATTATTTGATTGACCTGAGGAAAAGATATTGAACAAGCCATTACTAATCAGGCACATGAAATAACTACACTGGAAAAAAAAAATGGTAAGTTACTAACCTCTCCTGCCGGGAGACCTAGGTGCTCAGACCATAATGATAATCGGAGAGTCAAGGAAAACTTTCCTGCCTTCCAAGGCTTTCCATCCATATAAGAATCAATAAACTCTTTGTCTTCTATAACTACACCAATCTGAAATCCATATGTGGGACAGTTAAAGGGACAGAAAATGACGCAACAATTATGCATTCATATGAAATTTAAAAGGAAAATAAAATATTTCCAAAATCTACAAATAATAATTAACAGCACCCAGTGGGAAAAGGCTGGAGTTGTTGTTGTTGTTTTATGTAAACAATAATCAGATCAATAAATGGGTCACGAATCATGACAATTTTAAAGGTTGGAAAAAGGATGTTGGCAAATAATGATTGTTGGGATATTGTTATTGATTGTAATCAGATTTGTTATTATCCTTTCCTTATCATTAGCTTTCATAGTTACCTTAGTTAAGGATAATTGATTTGATCCCAAAATTAATAGGATCATGATATGATCATAGTCCTATTAGATTATATCTCCCATGTATATAAATATTTGTACAAACCTTGTTATTTGAAAGTAAGAAATATTCAGTCTCAAGTATGATTACTAGTCGGTTGAAATTATTCTTTCATTAGTTACATATTTAATATTAAGGTGTCGCCAAAAAGTTTGTTAACATCATAAATGTGAAAATTGATAATTTGGAGAAAGAAATTCGAAGTTATATATGAACACAAATACTTAAATTTGCAGTCTTCCCCCAAAATTTCCAACAAAATATATAAAAAGAGAAAAAGCTAACTAGATATCAACTGTCTCACTTCAATAATATAAGAATTACCATTGATGAAAATTTTACAAGGGTTCATGAAATGAGAGACAGTGTGTGAAAGTGAATCAGTAATCAAACCACCAAATCCGTTCAAATTTTTACAGCATGTGAAAGGAAAAAGGCTTGGAACCGTACCTCAGAATCCCTGGAGCCAAGTAAGCTCCTATCATTAATATTAGCAGATCCAATCAAACTTATACAATCATCAACAATCATGATTTTACTATGAACGTACACCTGCGAAAATGGGTATATTATTAAACTGACCAGAGCTACTTAAATACAAGACCATAGAAGTAAAAATATACCTGGCTGGTTGCCACAGGACCACCATCAGAGAGTCTTCCATAAGACCTCAGGCCGTAAAAAGAGATGTAGTCATGTATTCTTGAACCAAGAAGCTCATAAAGATTATGTAGGATAGAATTCTGCCCTCTGCAAATGGTTCGGTACTGCCAATGCATTATGGCTCTCACAGATGCTGCACCACCATCATCAATGCCCCCCTAGATAACACAAAAGGAAGTCCAAAATTCATGCAAAAGCAATATTTTGTGTGTTGAAACAGTAAAAAAAAAAAAAAAATTACTAGAACCTGGAAGCCAGGAAGGAGAGGTATGACAATTATAACCCTGAAAGATTTTTTGTCATTATAAGCTCGCATAATCCGTCTATATAAAGCTTCTAACACACGATTCCGTATCATATCATCTGCAGAAAGACCTGAGATAAAAAACTGGTTCTGGAATCCCAATGATAAAAAAGAACAGTCAGAGAATGTCCAGGACATATTTAGGAAGAGAGAAAAATTAGAGCTATCTCTATAAGCATGAAAACTTAAAGGGGGAGGGGAAGCAGAATATATATTATTGCTTCACCAAAGCTGGTCTGATAATGTCCATGAAATGCAACGCACAATATATATTACAAGTTGTAGGATTATTGGAATCATTATTAACAAACAAAGCTGATCATCTATATCCACTTTCTCAAAACTAGAAGAGGCATTACAGTGAAAAAGTCCAAATATTTTTAGGTATGAGACTTCTCTCTCTTTAAAATTGAAAATTGAAGTGGTGTTTGACAACTTCAAAACTAGTTTAAAACAGTGAAATATGGAATTAATTACAAAAACCCATATAAAAGCAAATCGGTTCGAAATTAAACTTAGTTTGGTTTGTTCAATAATAATAGAATTTCTATATATAAATGTGAACAATTGTGATTATCTAAATTCAATAAAATTTAGATTAATTTCGACATATTTTTATTTAATCACAATTTTTATTTTTGAAAATATTTTAAAAAATAGAAAATAATACTAATATACACTTGCTTTTTCGAAGGAGTATATTAGCAAGCAGCAACTTTACATTTGTCAAAGTACTACCAAATATATAATTTCAGAGAAACGGGTAGGATTATCCCACTTATTTTATAGGTGCATATTAGCAAATCATAACTTTGAATTTTTTAATATGCTCCCAACAGTATAATTTATTAATATACTCCTTCAACAACACTAGTGGGAGTATATTAGCGGCTGCCATTTTTTCAATTTAATTGAGGTAATAAATTTACATTGGTTTTTTGCACCCAAAAAAAAAAAAAAAAAAAGAAAGGAAAATATAAGATAACTATTATTTTATAGGATGAGTTAGCATGGTTATTGACTCTTGGAGTCTTGGATGAATGAATGGTCCTTGCTATTTTATCTCATCATCCAACAACTACCTTCGAGTTTAGTATAGGGAAAAAAAAAAAAAAAAGATGAAGTCAAGAAAAATCTAAACTAAAAAAAGACTAATTGTGAGTTCGAAAAACAACCATTTTTTATATCAAATTTCAAATCAAATAGGAATAATTTTTAAACATTTTTGTCATAGCCAAACACCGTATATCTGGTTCTTTAGATCATGGTTGTGAAACTCGAGATCCCACCTAGGATCGCTAGGGGGAAGAAAGATCGTAAATTATGGGATCGTAACACAGATCGTAAGATCCCACAAAAATGACAAAATTATATTTAATTATTTATATATGAATATAAATAACATAATTAAAAAAATTAACCTTAAAACACCAAAAATAAACTGAACATAAAAATTTCATTAATTTAATAATAAGGTGTTTATAAATTTATAAAGATATATAAATGTATATATGTAATATAATATAATGGGTGTATATAAAATAAAGACTATTAATAACTTTAAAATTATTAGTTTATCTCTTAAAAATATTAAAATGAATAAAATAGAAACAAAAAGAACAAAATATTTATTTGATTGCATGAGAATATTATGTTTAAAAAGTAATTATTTTTTATATGATATAATATAATAATAAATATATAATTGTATTTATAAAATAGAAATAGAAACAGAAATGACAAACTTAAGACTAGACGCACGCAGGAGAATCAAATTGCGGTATTTAATTTGGGAAGAACAACGGCACGCAAACGCAATAAGATAAGATGCACTAAAAAAAGGGCTATTTGCGTCATTTTACCGAAATGAATATCTCTTTCTTGCTTTCATCGCAAGTCAGGTCGTGTTCGCGAAATCGGGTCGTTTCTGTCAAACGGGTTGAAAACCCTAAATCTCGCCGCGGCGCAGAGCGACGATTCGGCGAGTTTGCGATCTTCCCTGTCGATCCCGCTGCACCGCCCACTTTTCCGATTCCGGTGCCGCTCTACCTCGCCCACCATGGAAGAGCTCGTAGTATCGTGCGATCTTACGAGTTGGCTCGCGCGTTTCACAACACTGCTTTAGATTGCCAAACTCCACGAGTATTTGACTAGTCATTTGACTTTAAACTGAAATATATTTTTATAAAAAATATTAAAAGAAAAGTTCTTACAATTAGGACTATAGAAGTGAGTGAAAGTGGTCTTTCACAGTAAATTTGTAAGAACAACTTGTATTTTTTGTACCTTTTTTCAGTTATAGTAAAAAATTGGGTTTTAGCAAAAGGGAAAAATAAACCAACAGGGAGAGTCCCATTTCCATATGAGATTAGAAAATCCCCACGCCTGTCATTGATGTGTTCGCATATGTTGATTTCTTCGTCTCTGGTTCAGACTATGGATAGTTGAGGGCTTCTCTCTCTGATACAGCGCTGCCAAACATTTTGTTCATAGGTGCAGTACTCTACATACTGTTGGTACTGTTCTCCTGTTACAGCACGATACGTGTATTTTTTAAATAAAAAAGAATTCTTTCTCTGTTCTGTTTGCTCCCGGTTAGCAGTTAGGTGCACCGACTCCTCTGCTTTTGATTCATGCCAGTCATTAGTGGTGGTGGTCTCCTCCGGCAATTGTGATATCGTGCTCATGAATCCGCTAGTTTTTTTGGTGCGTCCCTTTCTTACCCTACTTTTTGAGGGCCTTCCATGTTTGCTCATCAAAATAAACCATGTATTCAAAATTTCCGACAATTACAGAAGGGGATGTGCATCACCAAAAAGGGTAACAAGTCCTCCTTTCCAACAATTGCTAACACCCTTAGCATAGGTTTTGACTGGAACTTTATTCTTCCTTCCATTATTTTTGAATAAAATCACAAATAAAAGAAAGTTGTGTGTGAGTGAACTCAGGCGGTGCGTGCAACGCGATAAGGTCAAAAGTGGACCGCGATAAGGTCAAAAGTGGACCGAGGCTTCTGGATCCGATAATCGTTGTTAGATGCAAAATTTCCTGCTTGTGTTCGATGGGAAATTGCCTGCTTTATTCTGGTAAGGTTGCGGGTTGGTATGGATGTACATCATGCTCTGCCGTTCTGATCGTGGTTTAATAGAAGAAACGTGGTTCCGTGGTTCCGTCTCGGTGGTTTGCAGGGATGAAATGTAAAAAAAGAGAGAGACAGGTGATTCTGGGTATAAAAAAACACGTGTTTTTTATTTAGTTTCACGTTCAGCCTCAGGTCCTCTTGTATATAGCCCACCCATTGCTGTACTACTGTTTAGACAGAATAAAAAATCCCTATTCCAAATTTTGAGACTCCACTTAGCTCATTATAGACCCTGTAGCATGGCTTTACCACATCAAGAAGAGATGTCTACAAAAGTTTAAAAAAGTGAATTCCTTTGAAAGGGCGGTACAGTGTACGAGGCTCCCAACAAGTGGGGTCTGGGCATGGTAGATGTACGCAGTCTTACCCCCACAAATGGAAAGACTGTTTTCAGGATTTGAAAGCGTGACCTCTGGGTCACAAGGCAGCAACCTTATCATTGCGCCAAGGCTCTCTCTCTCTCTCTTAATTCTTCTGAACGGAAGTTAGAAAATTATACAACAACAACAACCAAGCCTTATCTCACTAGGTGGGATCGGCTATATAGATCACTAGACGCCATAGTGCTCTGCCATGAATCATGTCTATAAAGAAACAATTGGCTTCTAAGTCCTTCTTAATAGTTTCGCCTATAACTTTTCTTGTTCTTCCTCTGTCTCTAGCTATCGGGCTACCCTTCATCTGATCTACTCTCCTTACTATGGAATCTATAGGTCTTCTCCATACATATCCAAACCACCTAAATCGAGATTTAACCATCTTTTCTACAATAGGTATCACCCTAACTCCCTCTCTGATTCTATCATTCTGGATCATATCTCATCTAGTCTTTCCACTCATCCATCGCAACATTCTCATCTCTGTTACATCGAGTTTATTCTCATGTTGGCTTTTCACCGCCCAACACTCTGTCCCATACACATTGTCGGTCTTATAGTTGTACGATAAAATTTTTCCTTTAACTTGAGCGGTACATTTTTATCACATAAAACACCGGATGCTCTCCTCTATTTCAACCAACTTGCTTGAATCCGATGGTTTACATCTCCCTCTATTTCTCCGTCATTTTGTATAATGGACCCTAGGTATGTATACTGAGTGACTTGTGGTATGGTATAGTCCCCAATTTTCACCTCTAAGCTATGGGTGCTTAAAAGAAGTACCTACCTTAGAAACTCAGAAAGATATCTATAGCATTAGACAATAAACAAAGCTGAGTTAAGAGAGGTCGCCCTTTCTATAATCATTTTAACATTAAAGAAGTTTGCATATGCTGGTTATATTCAAAAAACAAGTAAAGCCAACAAACACTACTGCTGAATAAGGATTAAGTTCATCCTAGGAATAATGTCCAAAACCAGTTCCAAAAGCAGGCATATGTAGCATAATAAATGCCACATGTAGGTTAAGCATAAATGTAATTATAAATTATGTAAACATACTGGAGCCGAAGCGTGAGAGCTGAGATATTATGCAGAAATTCACAACAATGGCACTCTAGTTACTAAAGAAAATACTTAAATGGTCATTCAAGTAATACTTACCCCAGTTCTTTTGTTCTTATTTTCAATCTAATTGCCAGCTTCCAGATAGGTTTTATATTATTCTAATAACTATCAAAGCAAAACCACTTTTCTTATGATCATTTGCAACACTAAAAATAATATCACATTAAATGCGGAAGTGTATTTAATACCTCAATGTAGATGAAGTATTCAGCTTTCTCAATAAGCGAGCAATAAGCATTGTGGATGCTCTCTTCAGTTTGGCTTGTTCCAGCAGACCACTGACTGACACTCCTAATAACCTATCAATTAAAGGATATCTTAATGGTAGAAAATACAACGACCAGTGTAAAAAAAATTAACAGCATAAAAGTGACAAAAAAAAAAAAAAGGAATAAGATAACACTGCACTCTCATTAAAGTCAATTTTCCAGCAAAGTATGAAATATCAGGGACTTCCCATGGATTTTAGTCTCTGTGTTACAAAAATATTTATCAAGGCCAAGAGCCTCCAAAAAATATCTGACCTCTCTCGATAAATAATATTTAATGACAAAAAATAACATTTCTCACATCATATAAAAGGTATATCACAACAGGTAAAACAATGTACAAGTCATTGACACAATTATATTTAAGTAGGTCACTGAAACATCAGCAATATGAAAACAGCGTACCTGACAACGGCAGGAAGCGCGAGGACCAACTTGTCCGGATTCGTCAGCAAAACCTCCCTGATCACCTCGTTCTTGTGTTTCCCACCATTCTAGATCTGTATTTTGTAAATCAACGTGAGCCACCCTATCATGATACATTTTTTCGTGATAACGCGCAGAGTCAAGATCATCTACAAAGCCCTTCATTGGTGTATCTGAACCAATTGCTGCAACTTTGGCCTTTCGGAATGAGAAAGGAAGACCACTGCTGATCCTTCTTGGCTTGTCAAGGTGATGTATAAAGGAGATTAGCCCATTTGGTTTCGAGTCCCCTGCAGGAGTATCCAACCCACCAGACTCCTGAGGTAAGAGTAGAGGAATATCTTGGTCTTGGCAAGATGATGAAAACGAATCTTCTCTCTTGATGACTCTATCATTGTCAGTGTTTTTGCTTTCAATCTGTATCTCGCTGCTTTTCCCCAAGTAATGGGGAATAACCATATGATGTTGAGGCATAAGTAATGGTATTGCTTGTTCATATGGAGCTTTGCTCCTCTATTGTAAAAACAAAGTAAAAAATTATTTTCTGTTGGGAATATAGGAATACGACCAGAATGCATCAAAGACTTCAATGCAATTGTAGAATAAGTCTAACCTTGGCATAATTCCATCGCTGAACAAAGTGCCTAGCAATGTCACGGCAAGGTGGTCCCCAAAGGGCACAATGAACATCATGCCAAGGCATACGAGGATATTTTTCACGTTCCAATTCATCTTTCATTGCATCTTCCCAAGAATTTGGTTCAGATTCTCTGTCAAAATTGGAAATGAAATGATTATATGAATTATGTCCAACAAGAAAGAGTTAGTCTATGACCAAGTCATGATGAACGACATATTTATCACATAACAAGTGCAAAGCCTGCCCATAATTTTCTTTAGACTATCTTATTTATTTATTGTTTGTGGGATATCATAAATATATGGAAGAATCAATACAGAGCAATCTTGGGAACTAAATTAGGATTGAATCATTGTAATTAATTTTATCCCCCATCAAATTGTTCTTAGAAAACTTGTTGCATCAAAGATGGCTTTGACCCATCACTTCCCAAAAAAACCTAAATATTCTGCCCTCATTGCTCAGCAGCAAGCCCTTCCTCTTTGTGCATCAATATCGGTGAGCTATGCCTGCCATGACTCTTTCTTGGAAGTTTCCACCACATCAACCCGTGTGTTCTCTAACAATCCATTGAACCAAAGATAGTTGACCAATTACAATATATTCCAATTTGAAAAATAGAAAGAACCTTGGTGTCAGTTGGGACTTGCTATGAATTTTTTAGAATCACTTTTTTAAAAACCACTTTTATACAAGACATGATCAGAAAGAACCACTTATTCAAAATACTTTTTTAAGGTTTTTTAGCTACTTATAGATGCACCAATTTATTTTCTTTAACAGCAGAGGTTTTACTTGTAGCCATCTACTATCACGTAAAAACATTTCTGTTCTTTCTCCAGACACTTCAAAAAATTAAAAGAAGCTTCTTAATGAACTTCTAACAATTTCAGAGCATGGCCAAATAGACTCTTGCATAAAGCTTCCATGTTATTTTATTTTCTATTCACAAAACTTACCTTGGGTTATAATAGTCCTTTCCGGGCCAGATTAGAGGAGGGAAATCTCCCACTTTATGATCAGGTGAGTCATAACGACCAAAGCATAAATCCAGTCCTCCAATAAAGCAAATATGATTATCAACAATGACAAGTTTTTCATGGTGCGACCTGTGTATAATCATAAGCACAAATAAGAAACCAAAAATTGTAGTATTTGAAACATGCTGATAAATAACACACACATACATGCATGTGTGTGTGAGTTGAAGTTATAGTGTTTTAGATAAGGAAGAAGGGAGGAGAAAGACTAAAGACTTTGAATGGTGATTGTAGTTTTTGATGATATGAGACTAATCACTAATCCTTATTCATACTGGTACTAAACTCCAAATCCTAATTAAATTAAATAAGGAAATAAATCATGAAATATAGAGAAAAATTGATACCAATTCGAAGAGACAATTTAAGATATTCTAAAATACTTAAGAAACAATTAAAATATTATGACATATTTTTCCTATATTCTAACAATCTCCCTCAAGATAAAGCTTACAAAGCATTGAACTTCTCACAAATTCTTAAATTTGGGTTTTGGGTCTAACTCAACCCCACAAAACCGGCTTGTAAGGTGAGGACTGTCCAAGCCTTATAAGCACTTCATAGGTCATATCTCTAGTCGATGTGGGACTCTCAACACACCCCCTCTCGATCAGGACCAGACATATAAAGCGTGGACTAAAGCAAGTGGAATGAGATGGATCTCAACACAAATAAACCCTTGGAAGAAAGATATAATACGGGCTCCACAAAACATGGCTAGAAAGGAAACTCGGGGATGTTGGAGACATTGGTGAGACCAACATTTCTAAAAAGACAATGCAGCAAGATGGCTGGAATGATCATCAACCTAAAAGTTTGTTGGAATGTTGCATAACCAGGAAAGAAGAGACTTGCTGGAATGATTACCAGTGGATATTTCCTAGCAAGCAATTATAAATGACAAGAACTAAAACTTCAATCCACTAAGAATAACATTTGAAAACATTGGTACAATTCACAATGGGAGGCTGGTATGAATCACAGCTTATTCATCACTAGTCTAGAATAGCAGAGGCCAAATTGAATCTACGACGAAAGCTGCCAAAAAAGGACACAACAATGAGAGAACTTGGCAGAGAAAGGATGGCCAGAATTTGTGCAAAACTGACGAGGAACAAAAAAAAAGAATCATGGAGATAATAACATTATTATAGTTGATTTCTAGACTTTAGAGAACTCGTTAGAGAATAGTGACAGGACAAGTCATAAAGGATGATCCTGCTTTGATATCATGTTGAAGTTATAAGGTTTCAAATAAAGAAATAGAGAAGAGAAAGAATATTATGATTCTTTGATGATTCAAAAGACTACTCCCTCCATTTTCATATTTAAGCAACAAAATCTCCATAGTTGTTATTACAAAATATAAGCAACAGTTAACCACTTTTACTCTATTAAATGGTGTTAACCCAAAATTACCCTTAATTTTATTCTATCTTTATTCCGTTGCAACTCTTTGGTTTCCACGTCTTCAATTAGCATTCCCATATTAATAAGGACAATTTAGGAATTACATTCTTTTTAAGATTTCAAGACTATTAAATGAGAACAACTACTTTTCTTAGGGGTATGCAGTAGTTATTTTTTGCTTATATACGAAAATGGAGGGAGTATGTTCTAACCCTTATTTATACTAATACTAAACTCCTACTCATAATTAAATAAGGAAAGTAGTCATAATAATTACTAGACTCCTAATCATAATTAAAAAAGGAAACAAATCATGAAATATAAAGAAATATGGTAACCAATCTTAAGAGATAACCTAAGATATTTTAAAATACTATTAAGGCAGCCCAATTATTGTGATATACTCCGACAACACACACAGATTTGTAAAACCAAAGACAAAGAAGAAAGTTTTGAGTGATTTCATACCACAGGTAAACACCAGTGGAAAAGTGGTCAGGATAGCGTAATACCCTCACATTCTCATGGATGCTAAGAAGCTTTTTCTTGCTATAAACACTGTTGATTTTCAAAGCAAGAGCCACCTCTTTGTAGAGAAGAATGTAAATCTGTATACAAAAAGAAAGTGTTCATGCAAATCCTGACACTTCAATGGACATACAGCAATTTGCCATGTATCATCCAGGCGGCATACAGGGAAACTGAGACCCTTCACAACAACTTGATCTTCAGGTGGACTTGACGGGTGAAATATTAAGTAATTAAATAATTCAATTCATTTACCTTGTGGCTTCTCTTGATTCTGCATTCAGAAACATTAATAGAAGACTAAATTATATAGTTCTATCTACCTTCAACCAGTGCTACTCATCACTCAACAAACAATAAAACATAATTTGGAGCCACTTGTTTTACCTAGAGAGGGGAGATTAGTAACAGAATTTTGTTAAGCCATCTTAAGAAAGCTGCAAGTCCACACTATACAATTCAAAGATTCCAACAAGCCACCACGAACATTGACATGCATATGAGACACAAAATAAACATGGACACTGTGCACCGCATAATTTAAAGCACCCCATCAGGAATTTAAGCATCACATCTTTTTTGACAAGCTTCAATATATTTCTTACACAGACTCAACTCCTTTTTTGAAGTGTCCTCGTTTCATACCCATAGCAATGGATCAAGTTTTCTTTACAAAATAAAAAAAAAAAAAAAAAAAAAAAAAGGAAGAAAAGTTGTTGTAACAAGGTTTGCAACAGAAAATAAAGAGAAGAAAAACAGACACAAATTTTAACTTGAATTTACCTACATCAAACTATAGGCCTATGTCCAAGGGCGTAACACAAAATATCCACTATGACCAATGAAGATTACATGGGTGGTCACTCAATGTTCAAATCCTCATGCCATACACACAAAAACAGACATATCTATAGGTCCACATTGACTTGGTCTGTCTGCTTCAACCACACCGTGGGATTCAAGTCAGATAATATGTTGGGTCAAAAACCAAAATTAAATAGAAGACACTTTGTAACAAAAAATGAATTTAGGAACAACAACAGGGGACAGGTACTCATTCCAGTGATAGATAGGTCAATATTACAGCACAAAACAGAGGAATATAAGATAACTGAAAGCCAACATCATACTGAAATCCTTGGAATGGCCATAATTATCTCTTACAATTTAAACAACTTAATAATAAAAGTAATTCGGTAAAATGGTGTCTTGGATAAAATTGATAAGGCATTGTAAAAAGAGTTCACATTAAAGGTTACCTGAACCCCTTGCTTAGCTTTTGCTTCCAACAAATTATCAAGCCTTGATGAAGCATGAGTGTGGAAAGGTCGCCGTAGATACAGTTCTGGGCACAGCCACCACCCACAAATAAATATCTGCATCAATCTCTCTATCATTAAACAGAAACTCAAAAACAATCATTATTTTCTATTTTGATAAAAACAAACTATCATGGAAGTAGTCTTGAATGTTACGGCACTGAAAAAACAAACCTCAGATTTGGCATCCTCAATTGAAGAAGCAATGGCCTCAAATGCTGCTTGCCCATCTACAAACCATTGGGCTTGACTGTCATCTTCGATTAAGCCTCTTGGAGGAGCAAAAGAACCATAGCGATGAGGATGACACCAGCCTTCAGGAGGCCTGAGTCCAGCATCATTAATTGCAGCAACCCAATCTTTAATTTTACTATTTTTGGCTCTAATTCCAATGCTCCGGATTCCAGAAGTCACCTAAAGCATTCCATTAAGTGTTAAGAAAGTATCTTTCTCTGTATATCATCACCATAAATCAGATAACATCCACAGGTCAGCTAATAACCAGTAAAAATATTATATTAACCCTCATTCTCATTTTCGTCCTTGAAAAAAAATTCGGAACAACAATGTGGTCTTCAAAAGATTACCAGATCAATTTGGTCTGCAAAAATGAAGTTTTTTTACATTAGAAGTCCCAAAGTTACTGCTTACTGGGACAAATTGATACCATTCCCGACCAAATATTATCATTTGAGGATCAATTTGACATCGCTAATCTTCCAAAAACTTGTTGCATGTCGAAACAGAGGACCAAACTAAATTGATGTTCTGAAAATCTTTCAAGGACCAAATTGAAGACTTGCTCAAGATTTTGATATGGCAGATAGACAATAAGAATTGGCATTAAACGCTGAGCCACAAGACTATGAAGCAACAATAGACACCTTGAATGAACGGCGTAAAGGATTTCGTTCCTTCGTTTCACTCGCTAGTGACAAACGACCATCCCCATTTCCATCTGGAGCAGGTAGTACATCAAAAACAATAATGTCCAAGGGCTGTGTATCAAAAGGATCTGCCAGCAAAGCCAAGAATCCAGGTTTCAGTACGGCCCACACCTGTACACAAACAGGAAAGTGATAACTGTGAGTGTGAAATAATAAAAGCTACTAAAAAAGAATTAAGATAACACCCACTAAAGTTCAAGCTCATAAAATACCAGATTTTTTGGAGAAATTCAAGGCCAAGTAAATAATTAAAATGCCAATAGGGTTGGTTTCAGTTGGTAGGGATCAAGTACTTCACTAGTAAGGCTTAGGTTTAGCTCCCGCTGCCAATAATGCCCCCATTAGTAGGCCTTTTGTAAGTACTACTGCTGAGGTTCGTAGCATGCCTTGGGTGGCCTTGGAGGGGGATAGCCTCCTCTTCTCCAAAATGTTTTCCAACCAAAAAAAATTTGATCCCAACATATATAATTTATACTAAAATACAGGAAGTGAACTTCCCCTATCTGCCTCAGTTTACACTTTCCCCAAACCCAAATACCCAATAGTGTATTTTTTTTTTAATTACTGAAAAGCAGTCAAAAAAGTGAGTTTAACTTGATAAAATGGGCCCACTTCCAAACTCATATCTATTATATTTAAGAAACTTCCCAAAAAATAACATTATCAAGTTAAAAGTTCTCATTTCCTACCAAAAAAAATAAAAATTAAGTTCTTGTTCAATCACAAGTTTGAAAAGGGAGAGACACAAACAACAACAATAACCAAGCCTTTTCCCACTAAGTAGGGTCAGCTACATGGATAATGCTCTGTCATATATTAAGTTCAAGGATAGACCATTTACCTCTAAATCTCTCTTAATGATTTGACCAATGAATTTTTTTTTTGTTTTCTTCTACCTCTTATAGGATTGTCCTCCATCTGGTTAACCCTCCTTCCTAGTGCTTCTAAAGATCTTAAAACATGCCCATACCATACAAGGCAACCCTCTACCATCCTTTTCACAATGGGAGCTATCCCAATTTCCTCTCTAATAATTTTATTCCTAATCTTATCCTGTATTGTGTAACTACTCATCTAACAACACACTTTATTGTTGGCTCTTTATCATCAACAATCAATCTGATACAACATTATAGGTCTTATAATTGTGCGGTAAAATTTTCCTTTAAGCTTGAGTGGTACTCTTCTATCACAAATCATTCCCAAAGCAGTCCTTCATTTCATCCACCCTGTTTGGAACCTATGGTTGACACTATCTCCCCATAATCTTGATGATGGACCCAAGATACTTCAAATATGAGACTTGTTGTATTGTATGATCTCCAATTTTTACCTCTAAGCTAGGATTTAGGGGTCTCATGTTAAACTTGCATTCCAAACACTATGTTTGGTAATATTTCATAATATTTTATAGGTTGCCACAGCTAACTTATGAGTGATTTCTCGCGGCACATACATGATATATTTTAAGTATATATTTTGCATCTAACTTCCACAGCGATGCATAAATGCCACAAGTAAAAATATTTAGATTTTACATGTATCAAGAGAAAACAAAGACAAGTGAAGTGTGTTAACCAGCTTCAATAGAAGGATTCATACCTTTTGCCAATTGTCATTACAACAACTAAAACAGTCGGACATACAGCACTTCCTGGAATCATCATCATTAGGAATTTTAGGCAGATGCTTCACCATCACATATTCTTCCTTCAGCTTTGGGCCATATTCAGGTAAAAAAGATAACATCGATACCTCCAAAAACTTGCAAACCTAAAGCATAAAATTGCTTACTGTTAAAACAAAGGTATAGTGACCATGGTAAAGCACACAAATCAACAAGAAATCAAATGGACAGGATCAAACATCCAACAAACATCTAAATAACAGAACAAAAATCAGATGCATGGAGATCGTGTGCAAGGGTGCAGTGTCTTGGCAAACTTATATGATTTATATTTATTTATCAATAAAACTATTATCCAAGGATGAGTTTCGGTGAAACAATAAGATTACTGCCTTGTGACTGGGTGCAAATGGATTCTAGCCATGGAAACACATTCTAGGGGGTATGGAAGTGTACATCTGACCATCCCCACCTCAAAATGGTGGGATCATCATGCATCTAATTGCCTTTTAATGAAACTAATAACCAAAATCAAGATATAAAAATGCCATAGTAGTAAAGAAACACATAGTTTACTTTTCCTTTTAACTTTTTTCTTTACTAGGGTTAAATGTCAACCAATTTAAAAGAATTGAAGTAGAGGATGTAAGCTTTGCATGTTAAATGGTTTGTATAGCCATATATTCATTTATTAGACTTATTGAAGTTATGGGGATTTAGATGAAAGAAGGACAAGATAAAGTATAAGACCTTTAAAATATGTAATATTATTAATAACGACTTGTGATGATAGCTTAATACAAAAGACTAAACATTAATTCCTATTCATAGGGATATGTAATATTATTAATAACGACTTGTGATGATAGCTTAATACAAAAGACTAAACATTAATTCCTATTCATAGGGATACAAGACTCCTAATCCTGATTAAATGGGAAAACTAGGAAACAAATCCCGATAATAACTAAGTAATATGGAAACTAATCCTAGGAGATAATCAAAGATACTCTAAGATTATAAACTAATCTTAGGCGATAAACTACAATAATATCAAGATATTCTAAGATACTTTCTTATATTCTAACACTCCCTCTCAAGCTAAATTCTTATCTTATCTAAGAACATATGATCTTATCTTATCTTAGAGTATTTTGAATTATCTCATAGAATTAGGATCTTATCACTTAGTTATTATTATGATTAGTTTCCTTATTCAATTAGGATTAGGAGTCTTGTGTCTTGTATCCCTATAAAAAGGGATTAGTGGTTAACGTTTTGTATCACAAAATCACACTCAAATCATCAATAATAATTATTGTAAATAATTAGAGTAAATAGTAAATATTAACTTATTTGTATTGTAACCTAGTTTATTTATCTGGCCTATTACTCAGACCCATTAGGTTTAAGTCTAGCATAGTCTATATAACATCGATTAGTGTGTGTATACTTCCTTAAGTCAATAATATATTATTCAGATATATTTTCTACATGGTATCACGAGCTCTCGTTCTTGAGGGCCTCGCTTCCGCATAAACCCTAGTCGCCACCTTCGTCGTGGTTTTTTTTTTCTTCCCCTTGCTGCCTTCATTGCAACCAAACACATCACCACCACTGCCCGTTACTGTTTGCCAAACGCACCACCACCACTGCCTATTACTGTTTGCATCCAAACACCATCATTTACTGCCGATCTGGTCTCACCACCCACACCATCAGCCTCGCATTGGAATTCCGAGCCAGACCCCACAAACCGCGCCGCCGTCCGACCCCGCACGCGCCGCCAGCATCCGGTCCCCTCTCGGGCGCGTGTGGGTCACGCGCCGCCCTCCAGGCCACAGTTCGACGCCATTTTTCAACAGTAGCTTTCCCGGCACCTCCTCTTTCCGTTTTGGGGGGTCCACTCTCCGATCCGAAAACTTTTATTTTCGTGGGTCCCTTGACGTTCGTTCGTTCGTCGTTTTTTTTTCAGATTAAGACATCTGATCTGTTGTTATGGAAGACGATGGAGTTGTTCAGAATCCTGCACAGAATCCTCCACACAATCCTCAACTGCCTCCTCCTCCTCCTCCTCCTCTTGTGGAGTCATCAAACTTGATGAACTCTAATGCTTTGCCAACGCTACACCCCAGTTATCGTCTCAATGGGAAGAATTACTTCAATTGGGCTCAATTCATGCGCACGAATCTGAAGGGTCGTGGCAAATTGAACCATATTGAAGGGACTCCTCTTCCTACCACTGATCCTGGATTCCCTACTTGGGACAATGAAGACTCTCTCATTATGTCATGGATGTGGAACAGTATGATTACAGAGATCAGCGGGAATTATATGTTTCTTGCTACTGCCAGGGAGATTTGGGATAGTCTCAGCAAGACTTACTCCAAGAAAAATGATCTCTCTGCCCGCTTTGATTTGAAGAGCAGGATCTTCAACACTAAACAGGGAAGTATGTCTGTCTCTGATTACTTTGCCATTATGAAAGGGTTCTGGATTGAGTTGGATCAATATCAGACTCTCAAGATGGAGACCCCCAATGACACGCTTGCTTTGCATACTTGTATTGAAACTGATCGGATTTTTGAGTTCTTGGCTGGGTTGAACCGTGAGTTTGACCCTATTCGACTGCAGATTTTGGGCAAGGACTGCCTTCCTTCTCTTGATGAAGTGTTCTACATTGTGTGGGGTGAAGAGAGTCGTCCGAGTGTCATGCTAGGTACCAAACCTTCTGAAGGATCTGCATTAGCTGCCAGCAGGACAAGCAGACAAGGATCATCCAAGCCTGGGAGGGAGGATCGCTACTGCGAACACTGCAAGAAGCCAGGGCACACAAAAGACAGATGTTTTAAACTTCATGGGAAAGACAATGTCCTTACCCGCATTGGAGGTTTCAAAGGTACTCAAGCACATGTGGTAGCATCTACTCTCACACCTGCAGTTTCTTCATCCGGTCCAACTGCGCCTTCTCCCTTAGGCGCTGAAGACTTGGACCGCTTGCAGAACCTCCTCGACTCCCTGCGTAAGCCTTCTAATTCTAGTTCCCTGACAATGACTGGTAAGGTTCTATGTTCTCGATCGTTTACTGCCTCTGGTACTATTCCTAAAGATGCATGGATTCTAGACTCTGGTGCTACTGACCATATGACCTTCGACTCTAAATTGTTTTCCACCTATAGCCATCATTCAAGCATTCCCTATATCACTGTTGCAGATGGTTCTCACACTCCTGTTGTAGGTTTTGGAGATATTAATCTCCACACCCCTTTCTATTTGCGAAGTGTGCTTCATGCTCCTAGACTCTCAAATAACTTAATTTCTATTCGCAAACTTACTCAGGATCTGAACTGCACAGTAACCTTTTTTCCTACTCATTGTTTTTTTCAGGATCTTGCCACGGGGAGGACGATTGGAGTTGCTAAGGAACAGGGAGGGTTATACTTTCTATCTGCTGAAGAAAATGGTCTGAAGGTGCTGTCTTCCTCCGTCCAGTCTCAACATACTTCCTCTCAAGTCTGGCTTCAGCATAAGCGTCTAGGACATCCTCCATTTTCCTTACTTAAAACTATGTTTCCTGCTTTGTTTTTGCAAGAGTCTGTTGAGTCGTTTAAGTGTGATGTTTGTCAATTTTCCAAACACAAACGAGTGTCTTTTCCTTCTAGTTGTAATAGAAGTGTTGAACCTTTTGATCTTATTCATTCTGATGTTTGGGGGCCTGCCCCTGTTTTTAATATTTTGGGTGCGCGATGGATTGTTACTTTTATTGATGATTGTACTCGCGTTAGTTGGTTATTCTTGATGAAAGATAAATCTGAAGTATCTCAGTTGTTTATTCAATTTTATCATATGATAAAAACTCAATTTGGCAAGTGCATTAAAAGACTACGGTCTGATAATGGTCGAAAATATGTTAATCAATGTCTTTTTTCATTTATTAGTCAAAATGGTATCCTTCATGAACTAACGTGTGTTGATACTCCACAACAAAATGGAGTTGCAGAAAAAAAAAATCGTCACTTACTTGAGGTTGCTCGTGTCCTTCTCTTCCAAACATCAGTTCCAAACTCATATTGGGGAGAAGCAGTTTTGACTGCTGCCTATCTCATCAATCGGATTCCATCCCGAGTTCTAGGTAATTTCAGTCCTGTTCAATCTATGTTGTCTTTTTACCCATCTGCTCCTATCATGCAGAGTCTAGAGTCTCGTATATTCGGATGTGTTGCATTTGTTCATGTCCACAAGCAGCACCGCAATAAGTTGGAGCACCAGCAAAGACAAAGGCTAGTGAGCCAACCTTGACATATCAGAGGAAAGGAAAACCCGACCTGGTCCAAAAACAACCCCAACCATCTGAGCCGGAGGTAAGTACTGAAATTAACCCTTTTGCTTCTGATTCTTCTATTCCCGATACACTTGATCTTGATCCAGTTGACCTACCTATTGCCTTGAGAAAAGGGAAAAGGTCTTGTGCCAAATACCCTATTTCTCAATTTGTTTCATCTCATCGTGTTTCCCCGCAGCATAAGGTTTTTATGACAGCAGTTAACTCTGTAAGAATCCCTGCATCTGTTAAGGAAGCACTTAAAGATGAAAATTGGATCAAAGCCATGAATGAAGAAATGAAAGCTCTCGAAAAAAATAGAACTTGGGAGATAGTTGAGATGCCAAGAGGCAAGAAGCTTGATTGGTTGCAGGTGGATTTATACTGTCAAGTACAAATCAGATGGCACTCTTGATCGATATAAGGCCAGACTAGTAGCAAAGGGGTACACCCAGACTTATGGCATTGATTATGAGGAAACATTTGCACCGGTAGCAAAGATGAACAATGTCCGTATCTTACTTTCTCTTGCTGCTCATTCTGGGTGGGAGCTTAATCAGTTTGATGTTAAAAATGCATTCTTGCATGGAAATTTAGAGGAGGAGGTGTATATGGAGATCCCACCGGGATTTGATCCAACCAATGGGAGAAATAAGGTGTGTAGATTGAAAAAGGTCTTGTATGGGCTAAAGCAGTCTCCCCGAGCATGGTTTGGAAGATTTACAAAGGCTATGTTGGCTCTTGGTTACAAGCAGAGTCAAGGAGATCATACCCTCTTCTTCAAACATTCACAGGGAGGAGAACTAATGATTTCTTGTTTATGTTGATGATATTATTATTACAGGAAATGACTTGGTTGAGAGACAACTCCTCAAGAAGAAATTGTCTGCAGAATTCGAAATGAAAGATCTAGGAACTCTCAAGTATTTCCTTGGGATTGAGGTAGCTTACTCAAAACAATGAATCTTTATCTCTCAGAGAAAATATGTTCTTGACCTTCTGCAGGAAACTGGCAAGCTTGGGTGTAAACCTGCAGGTGTTCCCATAGAGCAAAATCATAAAATGAGAACTGAAGATGAGAGTGCTAGAGTTGACAAGTCTCAATATCAAAAGATTAGTGGGGAAGCTAATTTACTTGGCACACACTAGACCTGACTTAGCTTATGCAGTAAGCGTAGTCAGTCAGTTTATACATGATACGAGGATGAGGCACTTGCAGGCGGTAGAGCGAATTTTGCAATACCTTAAAGCTACTCCAGGAAGAGGTCTCTTGTTCAAAAGAGGTGGAAGACTGACGTTGGAAGCCTATACTGATGCAGATTATGCAGGCTCAGTGAGTGATAGAAGGTCCACTTCTGGCTACTGCACATTCTTTTGTGGTAATCTTGTTACATGGAGGAGCAAAAAGCAAAATGTAGTGGCCAGATCAAGTGCAGAGGCAGAATTCAGAGCAATGGCACATGGAATTTGTGAGCTATTGTGGATGAAGATTATACTTGATGATTTGAAGGTGAACTATGAAGGCTCAATGAAGTTGTTTTGTGACAATAAATCAGCAATCAGCATTGCTCATAATCCTGTACAACATGACAGAACCAAACACATTGAGATAGACAGACACTTTATAAAGGAGAAGTTAGATTGTGGACTGATAACAACGTCCTACATTCCTACTGGACACCAACTGGCAGATGTGCTTACAAAAGGGCTATCTACAGAACGATTTTGCCAACTTACTTGCAAGCTAGAAATGATTAATATCCACTCACCAGCTTGAGGGGGAGTACTGTAAATAATTAGAGTAAATAGTAAATATTAACTTATTTGTATTGTAACCTAGTTTATTTATCTGGCCTATTACTCAGACCCGTTAGGTTTAAGTCTAGCATAGTCTATATAACATCGATTAGTGTGTGTATGCTTCCTTAAGTCAATAATATATTATTCAGATATATTTTCTACAATAATCATATTTTAGAGTCTTCCTTCTCTCTCTTCTCCTTCTCTATTTAAAACTCATTACTTCAACATGGTATCAGAGAAATACCATCCTCCGTGACCTATCACGTCACTATTCCATTGTCGAGTTTCCAAAAGTTCAAAATTCTAATTAGTCACCTCTTCCGCCGTGTCTCTTCTTTCCAGCATGACTCTCTTTGGTTATGTTTTCGATGTTCGAAGCTCAAATATGATACTATTTGGCTTTATTTTATTGTCTGCTTCTTCTTCAGTGTTTGTCATTCAATTCTTTTCTCACAGTGAATCATTTTAATGGTGACTTCTTTTCCTATTGACGATCATTCCGGTGATGTCTTTTCCCATGGATGAATCATGTTAGTGGTGACTTTTTTTCCCATCGACGATCATTTCGGTGATGTCTTTTCCCACAAATGAAACATATTAGTGGTGACTTCTTTTCTCGTCGACAATCATTCTGATGGTGACTTATACTGGTTATGACTCACGCACCCAGCTCTCTGTCTTAGATGCTCTGGCCTCAGCCTCTTTCCCAAGTGCATTGGCCCCGTCATTGTCCCAAATGCACTGACCTGGTCCCGCCTATTTCCCAGATGCATTTGCCTCATCTTTATCCCAAGAGCAGTCGTCAGACTTAGTTTCAAGTTTAAATATTTTGGGTCTCCGATATTATTGGTTTGGTTTTTCTCTTTCAAAGGGTATATTTGTAACAAGCTTAAAGCTTAGTAAGTTTTAGCTTGAGGGGAAGTGTTAGAACGTATGATCTTATCTTATTTTAGAGTATTTTGAATTATCTCATAGGATTAGGATCTTATCACTCAATTATTATTATGATTAATTTTCCTATTCAATTAGGAGTAGGAGTCTTATGTCTTGTATCCCTATAAATAGGGATTAGTGGCCAACATTTTGTATCACAGAATCATATTCAAATCATCGATAACAATCATATTTTAGAGTCTTCTTGCTCTCTCTTCTCCTTCTCCTTCTCCATCTAAAACTCATAACTTCAACACAAAGCTTTAAGCTTGTTACAAATAGACTCTCTGAAAGAAAAAAAACGCAACAACCAAGACAACGACCTGAAGTACATTGTTCCTAGAAGACTTCAACTTTCGCTTTTCTTCCAGCGTCACCATGAAACTCGCTCCAAAACAATCAAGAACCCCAATTTTGGGAACAAACATCGAATGCCAAAATAGACAAAAGCTTAACCATTAAGCAGAAGCAACAAGTCAAGGCTTAACCACTTAACAGAAGCAAATATGCTTAACCACCACATAAGGCAGAAGCTACCAAAGCTTAACCATCAAGAGCAAAAGCTAAAACATGAGGCTTAACCACTCGAGATAGAAGCAAACCAAAAAAAACTCAAAATTGTCTTCAAGGAGGAGTCTGAACTAGAACTGAGAGTCAGAAGCAATGCCCAAATAGAACCACAAGTTGTAAGGGGGAGTCACAAACAAACCAGAAGCAAAACCAAACTGCAACTATATTGGGTCAGCGCTCACTCCGGCAACTAAAGCCTTGGTTGAAAGGTATCACCACTTCAAACCAAACTGCAACGATATTGGGTCAGCGCTCACTCCGGCAACTGAAGCCTTAATTGAAAGGTGTCACCACTTCAAACCAAACCAAAATGATATCGGGTAAGCGCTCACTCCGAAGCCCAAACTTGAACGTGTCACAACTTCGAACAAAAAATATGTTAGGTCAGTGCTCACTCCGGCTGCTGAAACCTTAAATGGAAGTGTCACAACTTTGAAACAAACTTAAACACTACTGAGTCAGCGCTCGCTCCGACAGCTGAAACTCTAATTGGAATGGATGATGGTGGCACAACTTCAATCTAAACAGAATACGAAGCGATTTCTAACCAAAGGTAGCAAATACTTGAGGTGCACAAACCAGAAAGATGCGCAGAAACAAATCAGAAAACAGAACAGTAGCGAAAAACCTCCAAAACATACCTCAAACGTGGTAGCCACAAGTTGGAAGTGGGCCCAATCGAACCAAGAAGAGAAGATGAGTCAATCAGAACAAGCAGTGCAAAGAAACAGCAACTATACAGTCGTACGGACGCAGTGAACAGTGTTTTCGTACGAACGCGATGAATATTGTCGTTATACGGTCATACTGACACGATGAATAGTGACATTGTGCAGACACAGTGAACAGTGCCGTTGCGGGTGAACAATACCTTGGACACTGACGGCGACAACAGACGGAGGCAACGACAAAGACGAGCAGAATCAATTATGGGCAGAATGAATTCTGAATACAATGGTTATTACATTTCCAAACTTTTGGGAACTCCGCAGCGGAATAGTGACAGAACAGATCACAGAGGATGGTACCTCTCTAATACTATGTTAAAGTTATGGGGATTTAGATGAAAGAATGAGAAAATAAAGTATAAGACCCTTAAAATATGTAATATTATTAATAACGACTTGATGATAGCTTAATACAAAAGACTAAACACTAATCCCTATTTATAGAGATACAAGACTCTTAATCCTAATTAAATAGAGAAACTAGGAAACAAATCACGATGATAACTAAGTAATGTCTAGGAGATAATCTAACATACTCTTAAGATTATAAACTAATCTTACGAGATAAACTACAATAATATCAAGATATTCTAAGATACTTTCTTATATTCTATCAAGACTAAAATTTGTAAACCTGGCCATCAAGGTCTCGTTGCATACAATACAATCTGTCATCATTAATGATATAATCAACACCAGATTGATGAAAATTGCATTCATTTTCTATGTTAAATTAACAAAATAATGGAGTGTCCCTATCCTTAATATGAAATATTTTATGTACATCAGAAATGTCAATGACATATTGCAACCCGATGTTCAACAAACCAGCTTGGATCAGCCAGTTCGACCAATCCTACCAGAATTTGGCCATATGACCAGTCCAAGCCATTAATTGGAACAAAAATGCACGAGAACAGGTGAAAACTGGTTCTACCCTGCCAGTTTTGTGTAAAAACTGGCAAGTCATCCTAGTTTTTTATTTTTTGCCATTTGATGTTTTTGTTTTTTGTGTAAGTTTGCATCATCTTTATACAATTGTACATGAAGCGATATTAGATATATAAAATTAGAAAAAATTGTTAATGATTATTAATTTTGTTAAGTGGTTATTTGCTCACTTAAAATGTCTAACATTTATAAATAATAATCTATATTAGAACCGTAAAGTTAAAAAATAAACTTGTGAATGTCTATTAAAGTATGATATTAATTTTTCTTGACTTTTTTTAATAATGATTTGTAGAGGTTAATATTTTTTAATATATACCGATTCAACTAACGACTCACTAGTTCAACCATTGACCCAATGCTTTAATCGAATAGACAACTGGTCCAAGTTTTATAACACTAGTTGAACCACGATAGTGAATCAGCGATTGTGTAAAAAGAATAATGTCTATAACATTATAGACATCTATTTTCTAAAACTGGTGAACAAAGCATACCTCTCGAGAGTTAACAATACTGATATTTCCCAAAAAGTGATTCAGATACCCTTGCATTGCACTTCTTGCCCTGTCTGCAATAGAGTGCTGTCTTCCTAAAGCCGGCCGTATAATTGGTAGAGCAGCACTGGATGGAACATCTCTGTACCAAAAAGCAACTTATAGGAAATTATGACCACAGAGCAACATAATGCAATTGTAGGAGTGCTCCAGTAATAGTTTCATGTTAGGGATCACCTGTTTTTAGCACTTTCATCAGTATGTAAAGGAACCGTTTCATCATCAGCTTCATCGTCATCGTGCTCCATAGGAGTGTTTTCTCCAATTCCTAGATTTTGAAGCCATTCTTTAACCTTTAATATGATGTTTCAGTGAACATTACATTAAAATCCAAACCTTGCTAGATATGCATGATATCATCAAATCACAAAAAATGTACAAAAACCATTTAAATATAAGCAACCAAATGAAAATCAGTATAAATAATAATGCTTACCTGCTCTTGCTTCTCCTGAATTTCCTCAATAAAGGCACGTTTCTTTAGCGCAAAATGCAAAATAATTACTTGATGAGCTTTCTTCACTAGCTCCCACTTGAACTGGAATGAAAATGGGACATATAAGTATCCTCCAGTAGGAAGGAAGACTGGATGAAAATAGACAAGGACACTACAGGTATAAAAATATTGTTCCTCTCCACTTATACTCATTTTTTGAACTAAGAGAGCTACATAGTGTTTATAAAAATGAACAAGGGATTAAGATATTAGATTTCAAGATAATCTATCATTTTACTCCTTTCATTCTGGAAATAAAAAATTCTTAAATTAGAGAATATCTACTTGAAAGCACCGTTTCTTTCCCTCCAAAACCCTCTCTCCCAGACATAAAAAGTCCAGAGCTCAAACCAGTAGCAGCCCTTCGGAAAACACAAACAAATTGCAGAACAATTGCATTATGCATTTCGCTAGAAAGTAAACCCTTTAGTAAATTCACCTAATACAGACATACGTGATTACCTACGCATATACATACCTACATGCATACAAGGCATACAAAGAAAAAATTAGGTTCAAATATGGGACTCAATTCCTTATTATTCCCCTCGCTTTTTGTTCACGCAATTGACTTCAGTGCTTGCGATCAGAATTTTTTTTTTTTGTGAAGAATTCCATAAATCACCAAGAGAGAGAGAGAGAGAGAGACCGCACCTGTTTGTACTGAACCTGAATTGTGTAAGAGAGTTGCATGGGACTGATGTCGCTGGCGTCGGGTCGAGACACGGAGATGATGGTGGCTTTCGGCAATTCGTCGAAAATCCGGTTTGCCTCGCCACCGCCGTGCCGGAACGACGGGACCGAGGATATGTCCTCCGGCACAGGAGGCGACGGCGGCGGCGACGATTTCATTTGAACGTAGCGAGGGCCGCCCCCGGCCATTAGCTTCTCAGTTGCCATCTGAACTTGAATCGCCGGCGATAAAGAACGATGAGGGAATCGAATGCGACGAAGAGAAGGAGCTGCAACGAGTCGTTGATCGCTTCGATCCAAATCGAAATTCAGACAGAGAGAAAGAGACAGAGAAATATCGCTAGTTTTCGTGAGAATAGGGAGTTGAACTGTAAACAACGTCAAAAGAGTGCGCAAGTTTGATTTCTTCACTGGCCTCCTTACCTTTTTTAATGTAAATAAAAAATAGATTTCCTCACCAAAAATATAGATTTCAATATTAAAAAAAATTGTTTTTTATTTCGATTCAATATTAAAAAAGTTAATTTTTTTATTGTGATGTCGACGGACTTAAATTATTTTTAACGCTGTTTTCACTTTTCGTGCAACATAGAAGCTGTTTACTTCAGTTTTGTTTTATGTTTAACGGTGGTTAACTTGACTTGATTTTTCCTTGGTTTCAATGGTTGTTGATCTTTCTATTTTTTTTTTTTGAGCAAGCTGTTGATCTTTCCCTTTTTTTTTGTTGACCGAAGCTGTTGATCTTTCTTAAGACCGCTTAAATGGACTTGTGTATGAAAAATAAATGGTGCAAATTGGACCACATGCGTCTGCGATGGCGCATTAATTTGATGAAGTTACGTTGTTTCGTTTGCTCTGTCATCATCTTGTTGAAGCTATCTTCAGCTAAGGGTATAAAAGAGTGAAAGAGTTGAAGGTACATGATTTAAATCCTGCCGAAAAAGAAAAAACTAATATAACAACTAACATACTAATATTTGCTTATAAAAAAAATCTTGTTGAACATTGGTCCCTATACACAAAAATCTGCACTAATTGTCATCATCTCGTTGAATTTTAAAGTTTTTTATAATTTTATCAAATTTTTAAATAGATCCATGTAATTTATAATCTAAAAATTTCTAACGAGATCCCTGTATAGTTATTTTTTTTAAATAAGTCTTTATCATTAATTCATTAAATTTTTGTTAAATTTTTTAGAGCTATTACTTATTTGAACAAAAAATCTGCACTAAATACTAGTTATTGTGATTAAATTAAGGTTACATTATTTTGTAGGTTTTTATATTTTGTCAAATATTTAAATAGATCCATGTAATTTACTAAATTTAAAAATTTCTAAGGAGATTCCTGTGTAGTTACTTTTTTAAAAATAAGTCTTTATTATTAATAATTCATTAAATTTTTATTAAATTATTGAGAGCTATTCAAAAGTTTAAATAAAACAAAATAATCAATACAAAAATAATACTGCTAAATTAGTTTTTGTACTTCATCCAAAAAAATTATGTAATCTAATAAAAATTAATAATAATTAATGATTTAGGATTTATCCAAAACTTTCATTAAAAATTTTTAAACTGTAAGGATATAATTGAGAAATTCAATAAAACTATAAGGACATGTGATATAAATTAACTATTATAATTGATGATATAATTGGATGGAAACGAAATACTCTGTCATTTGCCGGAAGAGTCATTCTAGCTCAGACATGTTTGATCAACATTTCAGGTTATGTTTTCCAATCCATTCCCATTGATGTTTCTATTTGACTGGAAGCTGAGAAAATATGTAGGGGTTTTATTTGGGGATCTAATGCTAACATAAGAAAGTGACATTTAATTGCTTGGGATAATCTTTGTCGTTCTAAGGGGGAAGGTGGCCCAAGATTTCGAAATTTAAAAATGCTCAATAAGGCTCACATGATGAAATTAGTCTGGACTATGATCATTAATTCTAATAAATTATGAGTTAGAGTCACGAAAGCCAAATATTCTTGTGGTATGCACGTTGTTCCTAAATTCAGTGTCAATAACAACACCTAACTTGACCTGCTACCCAAACAACCCACTTGGCGAGAAGCAAAGCCATCATTCAAATTCTTCTTTACAGAAGTGCACTCAAATCCCAAACCAAAATAATCATATCCAAATTAATAGGAGTCACGGTAAGGTCAAAATAAATTTCCGGCATCAAATTAAATGGAATGTGACAAAAAAAAAACACCATTTACTTGGTACAACATGAGCAACAAAATTAGATTTGGGCAAATATTAAAGTACTCACATAAAACAAGTTCTTCAAGTTACTCAATATCATTCAGAAAATTTGGGAAAGATTGTGCAAAAATTGTCTTGCATTACAAATCACAAAATACATAAAGTGTCTGGGCAAGAAATTCTTCACATGTATTTTTTATTAGCAAATTCATGTCATGGTCAAACAAAAAAAATACAGTTGTATTTGTGTCATCTGTAACTTCAGCCTTCACTTTAAACCGGCGAAAAAATTAGTAATTTTTGCTGATAAAAAAAAATTCTTCTGTTTTTTGGTTCCAGTAAGGGCTTCCATCGTTTCTATGTTGGATATATATTAAGCTAAGTATTTATTTACTAGTTTAGTTTATTTAGTCAGTTAATTACATTGTTATTTAACAGTTAGAGTTTATTAAGTAGTTAGCAAGTTTGTTACATAAGGGTGGGAATAGGCTAGGCCGCCCGAGAGGGGCTTATGGCCTGGCGCACTTAACGCCTGGTCTGACCTAGTCTGGCCTGTTTAATAAAAAGGTCAAATTTAGGCTTTTTAAGGCCTATTTAGTTAAAAATGTCAGACCCAGCCTATCAAAATTACCTATTAGGCCAGAAAGGCCGGCCCATATGTATTTCTCGTTAACATTGGTAACAAACGGCCCATACACAAACCCAATATTTAATATTATTATCAATTATCAAATAAAAGTAAAAACCAAAGGCTAGCGTGCTCTTAGTTCTTCAGTCTTTTGTTTCATTCATTTAGAATAGAAAAAACCCTAAGGGTATGTTTGATTCAAATAAGGGGAGGAGAGGAGAGGGATTTTAATGGAGGGAATGGGAGGGAAGGGGAAGAGAGGGGAGGAATTTACTTTGATTTTGTGTTTGGTTGATAGGAGAGGAGGGGAGGGAAGCCTTTGCTTGTTTGGTTCAAGAGAGAAGGGAAGGGATTTTAATGGAGGGAAGGGATTAATTTACTGGTATATCCTTATAGTGTTTTATATTATATTATATATAAAGATATTTCAGTAATTTTATTTTAAATAATTTAATCTCCCCTCCCCTCCCGTCCAAAACCCTCCACTTTGGGAGGGGAGCCAAAATTGGCTTAAGAGGGATTTTGCTCCCCTCCCCTCCAAAACCCCCCAACCAAACACACCCTGAAGCTAAAGGCGTCGTCAGTCACGAGCCACTCTCACCGGTTCGTTGTAAACGCAGGGGACACGACGAGAAAGGAAACAGAGGGAGTGGGGATGGCGCACATGTGCAGGAGAGGAGGGGGAGAAATTGGGAGGGGGAGAGAGAAGAGGGAAAGGGGGAGAAAAAAACAAATGGGGAGCGAGATCTGTGAAGTAAAGAGAAGAAAGGAGTGTGTGTGTGTGTGAGAGAGAGAGAGAGGAACGATATGAATGAAACGGGCGAGAGGAAGAGAGGAACGATATGAAGGAGTGAGAAAGAGAGGAACGATATGAACGGGCGGCCAAGACGGAGGAGGACAAGCAGGGTACTGCCGGCGACGAGGTGGCCTTCCTCCCCTATTTCGGTTTTCTTCTACCTTATTTCTTGTTGTAACTTCCTTCTTCTCTGGTTTTTCTGGATCTTATTTTGTTTATTTTACAGGTTACTTGCAAATTTGTGCTTTGTAGGATTTTGGTGAAGGAGATGATGGGCTTGACAAATAAAGATGGTGGCTTGGATCTAAATCAGTGATGGTGGCTGTTGAAATTGAGTCTGAGAAGTGGGAGAAAATCCCTCAAGATTTGAAGTATTTGTCACTTGAGGATTTAAATTAGTTGCAAACAGTGTATTTGGTATAGCTCTTACTTGGGAATATCTTGTAGCTCTTTGATATGGATTGACTTGAATTTCTTAAAGCTGCAAAAAAAAAAAAAAAAAAAAGCGATGCTCGTGCCTGTGATACACCATATGAATTTATTTAAACATTTCGTTGCTTATAAGCTTGTTTGGGATGCCGATTGGCATTTTTTATGATGTAATGCTAAGCTTTTTGAAGAGCAAATTATGAAAAAATTAGAAGGGACTTTGTTCAAATTGTACTGGTCCCAGTTGTGTTTTGTTGAAATTGTACATGACTTTTCCTTTGAGTTTGTTTATTTTTGTTGTGAATTTCTGGTCCAGAGCGTACGTGAATTAGGGCCCGATTATTACGGCTTAAAAAAAAAGTGATTATGTTTTAAAATAATCTAAAGATTATTTTTTATAGATTTTAAAAAAATATGAAGCTAATTTGTGTTTGTTTAGGATTATAAAAATCATTTTTTCAACTCTTATGAATGGTAGTTTACTTTTTCACTTTCATTTTTAACCTAAAAATCATTTTTTTAAAAAAATCATTTTCTAAAAAATCTGAAACAAACACAATTAAAATTAAAAAAATGATTTTTAACATAAAAAAAGTGATTTTATTCTAAAAAAAGCTGTAACAAACGCCCCCTTAGCCTGATTAGAGATTAGAGATAGGCTTGATGACCAACTAGGTCTAGTTAGAGATAGGCCGATGGCCTCATTAAAAGCCTTAATACGAAGTAGGCCTTTAAATAGGCTTATAGGCTAGGCCAGACTTTTAAAAAGACCAGGCCAGGCCCCAAAAAAAAAGTCTATGACAGATAATAGGCCAGACTTGGGTTTTGGATTTTTAAAGCAGGCCAGGCTCAAGCCTTGCAAAGCCTGGCCTGGCCTATTCCCACCCCTACCCCTAAGTCATTGTTACACAGTTAGTTACGGTTAGTTTTCTTTCTCTGTTAACAAGCATCGGCTTGTATATAAGCTGGGTCTTCATCCTTTTTGTAATCAGAGTTTTCATTTTCATGAATTGAGCAAGGGAATCGTATTTCAGATTCTCAATCTATCACTCTCAGATTCACAATGTTAACATGGTATCAGTTGAATTCTGTTTTCCGCATCATTGATCTCTGTTTTCTTTGATCCTGATCAAGTTTGTTGATCGCATCCTTTTCTTCTTCTATCCATTCATGCATTTTGTTCGTCAGTTTCTTCTGAATTCTGCATTTTCTTACGAATTCTCGTCATTTTCTTGTGATTTCCCTGAATTTGCGACATGGAAGATCAAAACATTCCCTTGCTTCATCAAACTAATCCGTTCGTGATCACCAATTCGGATAATCCAACGCTTGTCCTGGTTTCACATCCACTTCTCAGTGAGGAAAATTATAGTTCCTGGTGGTGATCGATGATTATCACTCTCAGTGCCAAGAACAAGTATGGCTTCATAGATGGCTCTATTGCTCAACCTGCTGAGGACGATGCTATGTACCAATCTTGGTTCAGGAACAACAATATTGTTGCCTCTTGGATCTTGAACTCGATCTCCAAAGATCTCATCTCTAATGTGTTCTATTCCACTACTGCTAGGGGTGGGCATGGGCAGGGGTTGGGTTGGGTTTAGGGTGTTTAAAGACTCAACCCAACCTGACCTCATATGGGTTGGTTTGGGTCGGGTAGATGGGTTTATTAGTAAAATATTCATTTATCAGAAAAAATAAAATAAAAAAATGGTAAAAATCGAAGATAAATAGAACAAAAATATTTATAAAGAAAAAAATCACTATTAAGGCCTTAAACATTAACTTATCCAATGTTCACCTAGTCTGATTGAAAAAACAACAAATATGCAACATAATATTTCATATTTTATTATATATTTCATACTTCACATTATATATAAATCATTCCAAATACAAACACATATTTTATATTCCAAATATGAATCAACATTCACCTAGGCTTACAGAAAAAAGTCAATTTGTATAATATACGTGACGTGTTTACTTAGTAAGTTAAAAAAAGTTTATGTGTTCATTTACAGTGGGTTGGGTTGGGTTGTTTAGATTCAGAATCTTCAAACCCGACACCCAACCCAATGACCCAAACCAACCCGTATTTTTTGGGTTGGGTTGGATTGAGTAGGTCAGGTTCGTGGGTCGACCCGTACCCATGCCCACCCCTAAGTACTGCTGCATAAATGTGGAAGATCTTGCATGATCAATTTCATCAACCTAACGGACCACACATTTTTCAATTGAAACGTGACCTTAACACTTGTGTTCAAGGTGAGCTCATTGTCAGTACCTATTTCTCCAAGATTCAATCTCTGTGGAAGGAGCTCAATGAGTTTCAACCTGCTGCTATTTGTGTATGTGGAGGTATTCAACCTCTGCTTGAATACATGCAGAGAGAGCATATTCTATCTTTTCTGATGGGGTTAAATGAAGGTTTTAGCCAAATTCGTGGCCAAATCCTTTTAATGAAACCTTTTCCGAACATCAACTAAGTTTACTCGATGATCCTTCAATACGAAAAGCATAAACAAGTTGGAAGCAGTCATATTGCTCATTCTCAATCGCAACTGGCCTGTGCTGTTCAATTTGGGAATTTCAAAGCCAAACAACAGTCTGGAAATCAAAAGAGGGACGGACCTCTTTGTGCTCACTATGGAATTCTTGGCCACACCATTGACAAATGTTTCAAACTCCACGGTTATCCACCTGGTTACAAAAGAGGCAAAGCAAATCCAAATACACCTATGGTGAATCATGTTGCTGATAATACAAGTCAAAGTTCTGGGAACAGTTTGAGTCATGCAGATGCTATGCAATATCAGCAGATGATCAATTTCTTGCAACAACAAATGACTCAGGCTACTCTCAATGACAATGCAGTGGCTGATGATGTTGCAGCTCAGGCAAGTACACCTGATCGTAACTCGTAATAAAGTGGAGTATATTTAAGACTCCGAATGTCGAACCCACAGGAAATGCGCGAGTACTAAATTAATAGAGATCTTTTATTATTTAGACGAACGAAGATGGTGGTTATTGGAATGAGAACAAAGCAATAAGACAAAAGCAATTTCTCAAGAATAGAATAGAGATCAAGTAGGGAAAAGCCTAGGGGAACCGGGTTCACTAATACTAGATCCTAAATCTATTACTCTGCTATTACAAACTATATTTCCTAATTGAAAGCCAATCATTTACTCTAAAATTACTAACACCGTTTGGCCATGCAATATTAACAGTCTTCTTCATAAATAACTACCTTGTTTGGTCATGCAAGACAATTAAAAGAAAGAGTATTAAAAACTAGTAAGTTTATCAATTCAATGACTGATTAGAAATAAGCAGTTACTCTTGACCGGGCATAAAACATGAATTATGTTAATCCTAGAGTTCCATTAACTAATTGTGGTATGATTGCCTCCAATTAACTAATTTATTAAGGACTGGCCAGATCCTATGAGATTAAGCATGCTAGGAAAAAAACACATTCATAAGGATAATAAGAAGTTCATAATAACAATTAAATAAATGTCAAGAACATCGTAAAAGATCCCTCATCACCCCTAGTGATGGAATTAGCTACTCATACTGTTTCTCAACATAATATAATAACATAAATCTAAACAAGAAATCATAAAAGAAAAGAGATGAAAGACAAGAGGAAAGAGACAAGAGGCAAAAGCTAAAGTGGTCAAAAGACCCCAGCCTTCAGCTCTCTTTGAAAGAGAGCTAAGATTGCCTATTTATAGGCTTGAGGCGCACTAGGTCAACTGACTTCAAATCTGTGCGTTCTGGGCTTGGGTATGGCCTTACCACATTTATACACGATCGTACCGAACTTTATTTGCGACGCTGGCCCGTACTTGTGCACTCTGCACTCCCTAACATCAGCTGTGTACGGCCGTACTTCTTTTGATACGGTCGTACTGAACTTTCTCATCAATGTCAGGCTGTATTGACCAAGACGGTACGCCCCTACTGTGCCTCTTGCATAGGTACGGCCGTACCTTTTGTCCAGAAGTGCTAAAAATCTCCAATACTTGCCAGTTTTTGATCCATTCTCGTATCTTTTGCTCTAAGTGATGTCTTTATGATAATTCTGCAAAATAGGACATAAGTAAGTACTTTTATACTTTAAATTTAGTACTTTATACTTTAAATAGCACAAAATGATATAATTAAGTACTAAAAATACCCGACAAAAGTATACAATTTTGTGTGTTAACACATCCCCACACTTAAGCTTTGCTTGTTCTCAAGCAAACTATTTGGATAATTATAAGAAAAATTGAATTTACTAACTAGGGGCATAAACGAAATACGGGACAACAAAGTAATATCATGAGAAGTGCTAAGTAATAGAATGCCCAATTAGAGATGCAAGTTCACCAAAGAAGTTACATTACCATAGGCTTGTACATTGACAAAAACTATATACAAAAAAGGAAAAAAAGGTTTTTCATGGGTTGTAAATGGGCCAAGGTGATAATGTTAAGTGGGATAAAAGAAATAAAAAGGTCATGCAAAGGGGTTAGAACCAAATCAACCAAACAAGTAACTTTTTTCTTTTCAACTATAAAGAGCAGACAAGAATTCCTTTAATATTTATCATTTTTTTTATTCCTTGAAGGCAATAACTCATTTTTTTATTCTTTTTATTTTACTTTTTTTTCTTTTCTTTTTATTTTACTTTTTTTTCTTTTCTTTTTTCTTTTCTTTCTTGTCCTCATTTTATGATTTTATGCAACAAATAAATAGTTTAATAATTCTAGGAGGGGAAAGTAACTGCTAAGCCTTCCTTTTATAAACTTTTTCTGAGGGATTTCTAATATTATTCTTTTGATTTATGCCACTAATTGCTCTAACAAAACTAATTTCCAAGGCTACCTCAATAAAAATAATAATAATAATCAATAACAATGAAAGGGTACTAAAGAAATATAATATAAGCACAAAGATGGGCAACTAGTGGAAAAATAATTATAACACAGTTTAAGTGAGCCTGAAAAAATTCTAAAATTGCCCCTACCAAATTCACATGAAAGTAAATTTATATTCGCTTTGTAATGGTTTCAGCATAAGTTCTAGAATACACAACATGAAAAAATATCACTCAATCAATGAAAAGAGGTAAAATTATGAAGTGACCTCTTATTTAGGCTCAAATCTCATATTTAGTGGTTTACACAGACAAGTTGAAACTCATAAAACTTCAATGCTAATTATTAGCTAATTATAAAACTAGCAACAATCTCATTTCAATCACAGGTTATCAGAAAAAATTTTAAAATAGCCCCTAAATCAGAAAAATCTCAAGTTTTCCATAATTTAGCAGTTAAAGCATAGCCAAGTAATTATAGTTATAGTTCTCTCCCCACACTTATTTTTAGCAGTGTCCTCACTGCTAACAGTTATAGAATAAGTAATAAAAATTTATCTAGTTAAAATAAGTGCTAAAAATAATTTAAGGTAGAAAGATACTCCCCTCTGATAATTTCGCGAGCAAATTTCGGGAGTGATTTAATTAATGTTGTTGCCTTGCCAATGCCTCTAGAGAAACTGTAAATCACAATAAATTATTAAAAATATAAAATAAATTGAATTAAATTAAATAACATAAAATTAAATAACACATGTTGCCTACTGGAAAGCGCTTGTTTAACATCGTAAGCCTGACGATTTGCTTAAAAGTGGTCAACCAGACGGCTCTCTAAGAGTAAATTTTGCATTCATTGCATTGCCTTTTCTCCACTTCTTAACCATGTGGCTTAGGTTGTTCTTTCTTTTTCCAAGTGGTGGATGGACTTCAAAAGATAGCGGAATTTTCATTTCAACACCACCCACCAATATGCTAGGATCATGCAAGTTAGTAGTTTATTCTAAATGGTCCTACATTCTTAAATCATTAAAATTATCAGTAATAACCACATTAGTGAAATAGGAAGAAATAAAAGGAGAGGGATTATTGTTAGAATCTAAAACTTTCAAAACATCCTCTTCTTTACCACTCTTCAAGGTTACCTTTCCTTTTTGAACCTCAATTACTGTGTCACCAATGGCTAAGACAATTTGCCCCCAATTTGGGGCTTTCTCCTTTTCCTCAAAATCAAGAACCGTGGGGTCTTCCTTGTTTTCTTCATGAGTGCTCCATTCAGTATGAACTTCAATCATTTCTGTGAATGATTGTTCTTCATGTTTAGGCTCAGACTTAGGCTCTTCAATCAATTCCTCAACATCTTCAATAATGATGGTTTCATCTTCCTTCTTAAGATTAAGCTCAACTTGATTGGGCAAGGTGCCTTGTTCCCTCTGTGTAACGACCCGTTTCCGGACCGCTACGAACTAAAATTAAACCTAAATGTGACTCGTTTTTAAAACGGTACTCTTGTGCCCTTTCAGAAAAATACGGTATCTTTTTTTTTAAAAAAAACATTTATACATTCCCGTAAGCGCACTCAGAGTAATTACAGCTTTTCGAAACATGGTGCAACTAGGACATAAATCTTAATACTAAATAATAACACGCATGCATAACTCATACATACTTATATATACCAGATATAAAATAGTGCATACAAAAAAAAGACAGAGTAGTAATGTACAAAGAAATACACCTATGGTATGACGACCCTCAGAAGAGTGATCATACCCCGGGGTACTCCCGGCAGACACCGACACAGGGGGCTGCTCCAAAAGTAAACCGCCAGTCTACCCTGTGCTCAAAAATAACATCCGGCCCAAACTGGTCACAACCACTGTACACAAAAGACATACTACAATCATCCCAAGAAAACATCTAGTAGACATAATCAATCACGACAAATAGAGATCATCGTCCGGATCCTCGACGAGGTCCTCCTCACCATCACCTGCTGTCGGGTTCCTGCGTCCTCGCTATCGCCTGGGTAACCATCATGGATTGAAGGCACCACGGGAAAAGGGTCAACTTCTCAACAAATCAAGATAATCAAGGCGTAAAGAAATAAGCAAACAACAATGTATATCATTCACCAAACGTGACTCAACCCTCTCACTCTAGACTCGACTCAACTCGCGATCCATTTTCTCTCGACTCGACCATTATTCCGGAAAGCAGACGCAGATCCATCAACTGACATACCAGCCGTAGCCTTGGGATCTTTCGCTTCTCCCTAGATATGCAGTACCCGGTTCCTACGCTGCGACGCCTAGTCAATCTCCCGTAAACAAAAGGGGACCTAGCACCCTTAGTTATCCGGGTCACGGCTCAAAAACGTCATAACGACTCGCCTAGCTCTCTCACTCGATGAACAGCTCTCCGCTTACAATATTCAAAGAGTGACGCATAAGATTACTTGCCCGCATATCAAATAAGAGAGCATGCTTAATATGAAGAAAACACAATTCGACATTTTAAGCGATAAAAACACCCTGCATGAAGAACGCAATTCAACAGCAACACGCAATTCGCAGCATATATTCAATCTCATATCAAGTAATGCATAACTCATTCATATCACAACATTACATGCTCGACAAGCAAATCAAGGAATCCATCCCTCTGCAACTCAATGGAATTAACAGAGAGGAACATACAAGTGTGGGGGGTTGGGTTCAGGAGACCAACCGCAACAGCTTTCGCTCGCCCACGAAGACTCGGATAAATGTTCGACCTCACGACAACAAAACGAAGGGGTTCGAAGACCACAACTTCGAACTCGTAGAGTTCTCAGACTTCTTCGTATTTAAATGAAGCATTTAAATACTAAAAATAAAATCTAAACATATCTAGAAGTTGCCACTTACCGAACTCCAAGCTAGGCGTCTCACGTCTTTGTCCTCAATCGAGCTCGACAACGACCTCGACACGTACGGTTCTCAATCGACCTCGACACGTACCGTCCTCAATCTGGATCCCACTGCTCCCACGTCCTCGGGTTCGCTCTCCCGTACACCTCGATTCCGTGTCGCACGATCTCGGGAATCACACTTCCTAATACAAGCACAACTTAGTACTATCTATGGGTTTCTAATAGCACTTAGCTCTCATATCCCAATCTTAACTACAACCCAAGTAAACATTAAAACTCAAGAACTTAAACAAATACAACAAGAATTTAAGCATTACAACTTAATTCCTTTTCTCTAAAATTTTATTAAAAACTTCTTTCATACATATCACCATACAAGGCCATTTTTCCTAAGTACTAATTCAAGCTTAAAATCAAGTAGCATATTAAGCACAAATTAATCAAAATCTAAGTTTATGTTTTCTGAAAAATATTTTCATCGAGGTCCAACATTTTAAAATAAGACCATTAAATAGCAAGTTTCTTAGGACTCAAGAATAGAAAAGACCCAAAACTAACATGTTGCACTTAATTAAATTAAACTAGTCATGCTATTAGCACCTAAATAATTACTATAACACAATAACATATCTCATGCATGATTCAAGCAAGATTAAACATATTTTCCCTCTTACTCAAGGTTAGGTTTTTGATCAAATGCTCATGAAAGAGGTTATATGATGCTACAACAAATAAATCAACAACAAACAACAACAAGAAGCAACATACAACAACATAGAACAAGAAATCAAAACAAGCCAAGTGGTTAGGGTTTTGGCGCTACCTCATCAGAGAAAAGCAGAGGAAACAATTTGTTTTTCAAGCTCAAATAAATGGTTAGAAAGGTAGGTAATGTCATGAAGAAGAAAACCTATCGATATGACATGATTTGGAAGCATAGAAACTAGCTAAAATGGAGGGAGGAAGTGGCGCTAAACAGTAGCATGAAGGGAGAGAAAATTCTGTTTTTCATACCTCAAATGATGATCGAGATGATGATATAGGTAGAGGAGATGATGAGAAACAAGATTGATGAAGAAAGTTTGTGCAAAAACTCAATGGAACCCAAGGTTTTTCAATGGAAGTTTGGAGATGAAGAGGAAACTTAGAGAAGAAGAAAGAAGAAAAGAGAAAGTGAGGTTTGAGGGGACTGATCGTGATATTTAGCTGGTGAGGGAAGGGGCATTATGGTCCTTTCTCCCTTAATTAACACTCAACAATAATTAATTAAAAGAAAACCATTTATAAAACCACAAATAAGTGACATATAAATACTATTATGAGATGCTAATCCCATCACTCATTCTACCCATCAAATCTCTCCTCTCTCATGATTACCCTCTAATCTATAGGCTTAAGATCTAAAAATACGGCGACGAAAAACTGCAAAACCGATTAATTTCTCGCCGGAAAATCCCGGAAAATTAATTTACGAAAAATTAATTCTCCGCTTGATAATATCAATTTATAAGTATTAGAAACAATATAATTCACTAAAAAAAATATTTAAAACAGGTTACGACTCTATTTTCATCGAAATCAGGGCTCATTTTAAATTTTATCAGCGGCAGAAACTGCCTGGCGATTTGGAACGCGACGAAATTTCAATAGAATATTTCGACAACATTCAAACCATAAATTAATATTAAAATATTAATTCTCATTTATTTTAGCTCTTGATTTAATTAAATCACTTTCTTAGGGAACAAGTAATTGCTTTATTAAAGCATAATTACGACAAAATATACTAATTAACACTAAATAACGTTTGTAAAAATACGAGTGTTACAGTCTCGGCACGAGGTCGACCAGGGTGCTTGTGCAAGCGCACAAGGCTCTATCATGAGCTCGTACACGCGGTCTCCTCAGCTCGACATACGACCTCGGCACGCGACCTCATCAGCTCGTGCACGCGGTCTCGGTACGAGGTCGATCTCTTCATCAGGTGTTACAATACTCTCCCTCTAAAAAAAAAATTCGTCCTCGAAATTGCAAATAAGATGCTTACCGCGGAAAAGTTCAGGGTACTGAGTTTTCATCTTCTCTTCCAATTCCCAAGTCGCATCTCCGGTTTTCTGATCCCACACAACTTTGACAAGTTGGATCTCTTTGTTCCGCAACTGTTTGGCTTTCCGATCAACGATCCTTGCTGGTGATGCTTCGAAGGATAAGTCGTTCCTCAGTTGAATCACATCTGGTTCGATGACATGAGAGGGTCGAAAATATATCTCCAGAATCGTGAGGCGTGAAAGACGTCATGAATGTTTGGCGGGAAGGGTGGCAGGGCAATCGATATGCCACCGGGCCGATACGACGAAGAATCTGGTAAGGTCCAATAAATTTAGGGGTAAGTTTCTTGGACTTGATCGCTCGACCAACTCCAATAGTGCAGGTGACTCTAAGAAATACAAGCTCTCCTTCTTCGAACCCTAGCGGTCCGACGTCCTTGGTCGGCATAACTCTTCTGTCGGCTCTGAGACGTTCGCATCCTATCTCTGATCAAACGGATCTTCTCAGTAGTCTGCTGGACCATATCTAGTCCCACAACAGAACTCTCGCCATCCTGGTACCAACAAAGAGGCGTCTGACATTTACGTCCATACAGTGCTTCAAAAGGTGCCATTCCAATACTCACATGGAAACTGTTATTGTAGGTGAACTCCACCAATGGTAAGACATCGTCCCAACTTCCTCGGTGATCTAATGTACACGCTCGCAACAAATATTCAAGCGATTGGATCGTTCTCTCAGTCTGACCGTCGGTTTGGGGATGATATGCCGAGCTAAGCTTGAGCTCGGTTCCCATCGCTTCTTGCAATTCCTTCCAAAAATGAGATGTGAACTTCGGATCTCGGTCCGACACGATTGAAGAGGGTATACCATGTAGTCACACTATCTCCGCGATGTAAATCTCGGTCAGCTTTTCCACGTTGTACGTCGACCTCACTGGTAAGAAATGAGCAGATTTGGTCAATCGGTCGACGATCACCCAAATCGAATCATTCTTCTTCTGCGTCTTCGGCAAACCTACAACGAAATCCATGGAGATACTGTCCCATTTCCATCTTTGATGCGTCAGCGATTGTAGCATTCCGCCGGTCGTTGGTGCTCCACCAGCTTTCGACACGTTAAACACGAAGCTATGTCCTCAGCCACTTGCTTCTTCATTCCGGACCACCAAAAATGCTTCTTCAAGTCTTGATACATCTTCGTAACTCCTGGATGAATACTAAAATTGCTCTTATGCGCTTCGTCAAGTATTAACTTTCGGCTCCGCTACGTTAGGTACACACACTCGGCCATTGCACCTTAAAATGTTGTCGCTCCGACTTTGAATTCGCCGCTTTCCCTTGCGCTTATCAATGTATCTTCTCTTGCGAAGCTTGTCATGAACCTTTGGTCTCGATCTCGCCCAATAATCTGTTAGAAATGGTAAGCATACCAAATCTCAACTTCAGGTGAAACTTCCACATTCAACTTCAAGTCTCGGAATTTCTCGAGCATCTCCAACTCCTTGATCATCATTGCTGAAGCTAGAACGCTCTTCCTACTCAACGCATCTGCTACTATATTAGCCTTTCCTGGATGATATTCCAACGTAAAGTCGTAGTCCTTGAGAAATTCTGTCCATCTTCGCTGACGCATGTTGAGCTCTTTCTGATCGAACAGGTACTTCAAGCTCTTGTGATCGCTGAAAACAGTGAGAGTGCTCCCATAAAGGTAGTGCCTCCATATCTTCAGCGCAAAAACCACCGATGCCAGCTCCAAATCGTGAGTAGGGTAGTTCCTCTCGTGAATCTTAAGCTGTCTTGAAGCATACGCTACCACTTTCCGGTGTTGCATCAGCACGCACCCCAATCCCTGGTGTGACGCATCGCAATAAACCTCGTAAGGCTCTTCTGGTTGAGGCAAAATCAACACAGGCGCTGTTGTCAAAAGCTCCTTCAGTCTTTGAAAACTGGATTCACACTCCTCAGTCCAGGCAAAAGGTTGATCCTTCCTCGTGAGTCGTGTAAGAGGCGCGACAATCTTCGAAAAACCTTCAATGAATCTTCGATAATAGCCTGCTAAGCCAACAAAACTCCTGATATAAGTGACTGTCTTCGGCTGTTCCCACGCTAGCACAGCTTCAATCTTAGTTGGATCCACAGCTATTCCTTCTTTGGAAATCACATGTCCAAGAAAATTCACCTCTTCAAGCCAAAATTCACACTTCGAAAGGTTAGCATAGAGTTGCTTCTCTCGTAATATCTGTAATACTCGGCGTAAGTGCCCTTCGTGCTCTTCTCTGCTCTTCGAGTAGATCAATATGTCGTCGATGAACACTACTACAAAATGATCCAAAAACGAATGGAAAATCATGTTCATGTAGTCCATAAACACAGCTGGCGCATTTGTCACTCCAAACGGCATCACCAAATACTCGTAGTGACCATACCTAGTCCTCGAAAATTTGTTTTGGGGACATCTTCCTCCTTCACGCGAATCGATGATAACCAGGACTTCAAATCTATCTTGGAAAATATTGCGGCTCCACGTAATTGATCCATCGATCGTCAATACGCGGTAACGGATCTGGTTCTTCACAAGAACCTTGTTGAGCTCGCGGTAGTCCACGCACAGCCTTGATCGTCCATCCTTCTTCTTAACCAACAACACTGGAGCTCCCCACGGTGACACGCTCGGTCGTATGAATTGCTTTGACTCCAAATGCTCAATCTGGGACTTCAGTTCTTTCATCTCGGCGGGGACATCGTATGGCGCTTTGGAAATCGGTCCTGTTCCTGGAATCAAATCGATGGAGAACTCGACCTCTCGCACTGGTGGTAACCCTGGCACGTCTTCGGGAAAAACGTCCACAAAGTCACACACCACTGGTACATTCTTCACTTCGATCTGCTGGGAAACTCCTGAACTAGCCATATACATGTATTCCCTAGTTCCTTCTTGCAAAGAAACTCCAATACGTTCAGTAGAAAGATAATTGGAGACTGCAAGGTGCAGGAAAATTACGGTTTGGCACACGCAGTCAAGAGGACATGGTGGTGTGACAACCAATCCATCCCGAGGATGACATCTAAGCCTTTAAGAGGCAAACAAACCAAATTGACCACAAACCTTCTACTCTGAATAACCACTACACAATTAATACATGCAGTGTTTGTGACTAAGGTTTTAGCAACTGGGGTTGTAACTACCAATTTGAACGGTAAAGCAGTCACAGTCAAGTTCAAATGGTCCACACAATCAGAGGAAATAAAGGAATGGGTTGCGCCCGAATCAAAGAGAACGGATAAGGATTTACCCTCAATCTCACATTTGCCTTGAATAAGATCATCAGCTTGCTCTGCTTCCTCGCCGCTCATGCAGAAGACTCTGCCTTTCTTTGTTGGCGCTTCCTTTGGCCTTTGCCGCAAGCATTGCGGTTCGACTTTAGGTGTGGGACAATCCTTGGTAAAATGCCCTGGCTTCTTACGGTTGTAGCACACATCCTCCTTCGAGTACGATTATTTGCATAATGTCACGACTTTCCACAACGGAAACAAATCACTTCTACGCTTGATCGACCTCCACTTCTCGCTCCTGGGTCATCGGACGATATTGTCCCTGTTGTTGTTCCCCGAGGTCGGTTGTAAGGCTTCCTCTGCGGTTGTTTCCCGCCACGTGCAAACCTCGCCTCGCACTCTGGGGTCTCATCGGTCCGCCTACAGCGATTTTACGCTTGTGGCTTCTTACACCCTCTACCTCAACACAACGATCTATCAACTCCTGAGATTCACGATCCTCGGTGACACCACCGACTTACGAATGTCAAATTTTAATCCTCGTTGGAACCTCTCACTTAACCATCCTTGGTCATTTCGATCCACGAAATGGTGAAATACCTGCTTGATGACTCAAACTTGGCTGCATACTCGGACACTGTCATACCGCCTTGTTGTAGTTGAAGAAACTCTTGCTCCTTCTCAGCTCGTGCAGTATCTGGGAAGTATTTGTCCAAGAACCTTCCACGAAAAAGCTCCCACGTTATTTCGCGACGTTCCGCTATCAGTGCTTGCTTCACTCCCTTCCACCAATACTCTGCGTCTCCTAGCAGCAAGTAGGTGGCGTAGTCTACCTTCACGTTGTTTGGGCAATGGAGTGCCTCGAAGATCTTCTCGATCTCTTGCATCCAAAGATCGACTTTATCTGGGTTTGGCTCACCGTAGAACCGGTGGGTCATGCTTCCTAAAGTCTACTAATCCTCCCGCCTCGGCATTCCGCTCGCTCTCTATTGTTCTTTGCAAGTTTCTTTGGGTTAACGCCGCCGTCTGTTGAGCCATCGCGTTAGGCTGTTGAGTTCTGCGGCGGTGATTCTTTGAGCCATGGCCGTCGCCATCTCGGTCATAGCTTGAATTGCTCGTTCCATGGCGAGGGTCTCAGGTACAGCCGTCGGATCCCTACGAGGTGGCATTAGATTCCACAAAGATCAAAACCTCGTCTGAATCTCACAACAAGGATGTGTTAAGACACACCGCTTCAATCAAGAAACAATTCAAACAATTTTTCAAGCAATAAGTGCTTCACTTAATCAAACAAAGAATCAATATAGTACAACTATGTACCCACATGCTGACAGTCAAATTTCCTATGTACAAATCTCACGTAACCAAACCGCCTCGATACCACCATTGTAACGACCCGTTTCTGGACCGCTACGAACTAAAATTAAACCTAAATGTGACTCGTTTTTAAAACGGTACTCTTATGCCCTTTCAGAAAAATACGGTATATTTTTTTTTAAAACATTTATACATTCCCGTAAGCGCACTCAGAGTAATTACAGCTTTTCGAAACATGGTGCAACTAGGACATAAATCTTAATACTAAATAATAACACGCATGCTTAACTCATACATACTTATATATACCAGATATAAAATAGTGCATACAAAAAAAAGACAGAGTAGTAATGTACAAAGAAATACACCTATGGTATGACGACCCTCAGAAGAGTGATCATACCCTGGTACTCTTACAGACACCGACAGTGGGTCGCTCCAAAAGTAAACCGCCGCCTACCTGTGCTCAAAAATAACATCCTACCAAATCGGGTCACAACCATCAGTACACAAAAGACATACTACAATCATCCCAAGAAAACATCTAGTAGACATAATCAATCACGACAAATAGAGATCATCGTCAGGATCCTCGACGAGGTCCTCCTCACCATCACCTTTGTCGGGTTCCTGCGTCCTCGCTTATCGCCTGGGTAACCATCATGGATTGAAGGCACCACGGGAAAGGTCAACTTCTCAATAAATCAAGATAATCAAGGCGTAAAGAAATAAGCAAACAACAATGTATATCATTCACCAAACGTGACTCAACCCTCTCACTCTAGACTCGACTCAACTCGCGATCCATTTTCTCTCGACTCGACCATTATTAGGAAAGCGACGCAGATCCATCAATCGACATACCGATCGTAGCCTTGGGATCTTTCGCTTCTCCTAGATATGCACGATGCCGGTTCCTACGTTGCGACGCTTAGTCAATCTCCCGTAAACAAAGGGACCTAGCACCCTTAGTTATCCGGGTCACGGCCAAAAACGCCATAACGACTCGCCTAGCTCTCTCACTCGATGAGCGACTCTCCGCTTACAATATTCAAAGAGTGACGATAAGATTACTTGCCCGCATATCAAATAAGAGAGCATGCTTAATATGAAGAAAACGCAATTCGACATTTTAAGCGATAAAAACACCGCATGAAGAACGCAATTCAACAAAGAACACGCACTGGCAAAGATATATTCAATCTCATATCAAGTAATGCATAACTCATTCATATCACAACATTACATGCTCGACAAGCAAATCAAGGAATCCATCCCTCTGCAACTCAATGGAATTAACAGAGAGGAACATACAAGTGTGGGGGGTTGGGTTCAGGAGACCAACCGCAACAGCTTTCGCTCGCCCACGAAGACTCGGATAAATGTTCGACCTCACGACAACAAAACGAAGGGGTTCGAAGACCCTAACTTCGAACTCGTAGAGTTCTCAGACTTCTTCGTATTTAAATGAAGCATTTAAATACTAAAAATAAAATCTAAACATATCTAGAAGTTGCCCTTACCGAACTCCAAGCTAGGCGTCTACGTGCTGTCCTCAATCGAGCTCGACAACGACCTCGACACGTACGGTTCTCAATCGACCTCGACACGTACGGTTCTCAATCGACCTCGACACGTACCGTCCTCAATCTGGATCCCACTGCTCCCACGTCCTCGGGTTCGCTCTCCCGTACACCTCGATTCCGTGCCGCACGATCTCGGGAATCACACTTCCTAATACAAGCACAACTTAGTACTATCTATGGGTTTCTAATAGCACTTAGCTCTCATATCCCAATCTTAACTACAACCCAAGTAAACATTAAAACTCAAGAACTTAAACAAATACAACAAGAATTTAAGCATTACAATTTAATTCCTTTTCTCTAAAATTTTATTAAAAACTTCTTTCATACATATCACCATACAAGGCCATTTTTCCTAAGTACTAATTCAAGCTTAAAATCAAGTAGCATATTAAGCACAAATTAATCAAAATCTAAGTTTATGTTTTCTGAAAAATATTTTCATCAGGTCCAACAATTTAAAAATAAGACCATTAAATAGCAAGTTTCTTAGGACTCAAGAATAGAAAAGACCCAAAACTAACATGTTGCACTTAATTAAATTAAACTAGTCATGCTATTAGCACCTAAATAATTACTATAACACAATAACATATCTCATGCATGATTCAAGCAAGATTAAACATATTTTCCCTCTTACTCAAGGTTAGGTTTTTGATCAAATGCTCATGAAAGAGGTTATATGATGCTACAACAAATAAATCAACAACAAACAACAACAAGAAGCAACATACAACAACATAGAACAAGAAATCAAAACAAGCCAAGTGGTTAGGGTTTTGGGCGCTACCTCATCAGAGAAAACAGAGGAAACAATTTGTTTTTCAAGCTCAAATAAATGGTTAGAAAGGTAGGTAATGTCATGAAGAAGAAAACCTATCGATATGACATGATTTGGAAGCATAGAAACTAGCTAAAATGGAGGGAGGAAGTGGCACTAAACAAAGTAGCATGAAGGGAGAGAAAATTCTGTTTTCATACCTCAAATGATGATCGAGATGATGATATAGGTAGAGGAGATGATGAGAAACAAGATTGATGAAGAAGGTTTGTGCAAAAACTCAATGGAACCCAAGGTTTTTCAATGGAAGTTTGCAGAGGAAGAGGAAACTTAGAGAAGAAGAAAGAAGAAAAGAGAAAGTGAGGGTTTGAGGGACTGATCGTGATATTTAGGTGGTGAGGAAGGGCATTATGGTCCTTTCTCCCTTAATTAAGACTCAACAATAATTAATTAAAAGAAAACCATTTATAAAACCACAAATAAGTGACATATAAATACTATTATGAGATGCTAATCCCATCACTCATTCTACCCATCAAATCTCTCCTCTCTCATGATTACCTCTAATCTATAGGCTTAAGATCTAAAAACACTGACGAAAAAGCGCAAAAACCGATTAATTTCTCGTAGGAAAATCTGGAAAATTAATTTACGAAAAATTAATTCTCGCGTGATAATATCAATTTATAAGTATTAGAAACAATATAATTCACTAAAAAAATATTTAAAACAGGTTACGACTCGATTTTCATCGAAATCGTGGCTAATTTTAAATTTTATCACATAGAATCGTCGGCGATTTGGAACGCGATTTAAATTTCAATAGAATATTTCGACAACATTCAAACCATAAATTAATATTAAAATATTAATTCTCATTTATTTTAGCTCTTGATTTAATTAAATCACTTTCTTAGGGAACAAGTAATTGCTTTATTAAAGCATAATTACGACAAAATATACTAATTAACACTAAATAACGTTCGTAAAAATACGAGTGTTACAGTCTCGGCACGAGGTCGACCAGGGTGCTTGTGCAAGCGCACAAGGCTCTATCACGAGCTCGTGCACGCGGTCTCCTCAGCTCGGCATACGACCTCGGCACGCGACCTCATCAGCTCGTGCACGCGGTCTCGGTACGAGATCGATCTCTTCATCAGGTGTTACACTCTGAGTTGTCAATGTTGCTAGAGCATAATCCTGACTTTCCAAAGATTCAGCAGGAGTTTCAAAAACATCAAATTTGTCACCGGGTTTTTTTTCTCCAAATTTAGCCAAATCTCCTCCATGGTTCGTTCTTCAATTGATTCTTCATCACTCTCATGGACGATGACTTCGTATTCCTCCTTGGGATTGGGCTCAACTTGAGTGGGCGGTGATTTTAAAGCTTATTGAGTCACTAATGCTACCAAAGTAGAAAGCTGACTTTTCAGGCATTTTTGTTCTTCTTTATATTGATTCAATGTTCTTTCTGGAGACTTGAATCCTTCATCAGTCCGATTGGGCTCAACTTAAGTGGGCGATGATTTTGAAGCTTGTTGAGTTGCTAATACTACCAAAGTAGAAAACTGACTTTTCAGGCATTTTTGTTCTTCGCTATATTGATTCAATGTTCCTTCTAGAGACTTGAATCCTTCATGAGTCCATTGGATAAATTTGCTCCTTGCCCCCTCGAGTTCTTACTCCTTAAGTTCTTGCTCTTGAGATGGCCAATAAAAACTTCCTCTTCGATTCGGCCTTCCCCAAGAGTTACTCGCATAATCTGCTTTGATTTCAGCCCGAAAGTTGTCTATATGTCCTACAAAATAATCACAAGGAAAAAGAGAACCCATGATAATTGTTTTTTGAAATAATAATACTTCTTTTTTATTTAAGAAAACAAAAATAAAATAAAAACAAAAACACTAAGTAAAATAGAATAAAAAATCAAAGTAAAATCAAATAGAATCAAAACAAAATAAGATAAGATAGAAAGAATCAAAATAAAATAAAACAGAATCAAAATCAAACAAAATAAGGTAAGTTGAACTAAAATAGAAATAAGTTAAACAAAATAAAATAAAATAAGATCAAAGTAAAATAGAAAGAATCAAACTAAAATTACGAACTATATCTCCTTATTGAAAGCCAATCACTTACTCTAAAATTAATAATACTGTTTGGTTATGCAATGTTAACAGTCTTCTTCCTAAATAACTACTCCGTTTGGTCATGCAAGGCAATTGAAAGAAAGTGCATTAAGAACTAGTAAGTTTATCAATTCAATGACTGATTGGAAATAAGCAGTTACCCTTGACTGGACATAAAACGCGAATTCTGTTAATCCTAGAGTTCCATTTACTAATTATGGTATGATTGCCTCCAATTAACTAATTTATTAAGGATTGGCCAGATCCTATGGGATTAAGCATGCTAGGAAAAAAACACATTCATAAGGATAATAAGAAGTTCATAATAGCAATTAAATAAATGTCAAGAACATCATAAAAGATCCCCCATCACCTCTAGTAATGGAATTAGCTACTCATACTGTTTCTCAACATAATAGAATAACATAAATCCAAACAAGAAATCATAAAAGAAAAGAGATGAAAGACAAGAGGTAAGAGGCAAAAGCTAAAGTGGTCAAAAGACCCCCAGTCTCCAGCTCTCTTTGAAAGAGAGCTAAGATTGCTTATTTATAGGCTTTGAGGCGCACTAGGTCAACTGGCTTTAAATCTGTGCATTTTGGGCATGGATACGGCTGTGCCGCATTTATACACGACCGTACCGAACTTTATTTGCAATGCTGGCCCGTACTTGTGCACTCTGCACTCCCTAACATCAACTGTGTGCGGTCGTACTTCCTTTGATACGGTCGTACTGAACTTTCTCATCAGCACTAGGCTGTACTGACCAAGGGGGTACGCCCCTACTGCTTCTCTTGCATAGGTATAGCCGTACTGACTGACTGTCAGGTCGTACTGCTCGTCCAGAAGTGCTAAAAATCTCCAAAACTTGCCAGTTTTTTATCCATTCTCGTATCTTTTGCTCTAAGTGATGTCTTTATGATAATTCTGCAAAATAGGACATAAGTAAGTACTTTTATACTTTAAATTAAGTACTTTTATACTTTAAATAGCACAAAATAATATAACTAAGTACTAAAAATGCCATATAAAAGTAGACAATTTTGTGTGTTAACAATGCATCCAACATTGGTATGAGTTTCTCCCTCTTATCTTCTCAATTTTTGTCTAATTCAAGCATTTAGATATTAGATTCAGGTGCCACTGCACACATTTGTTATTCATAATCTCTCTTTCTCACATATACTCCTTTAGTCAACAAATTTGTTATGTTGCCTAATAACTCTAGAGTACCTGTTCTTGGTTCTGGCTCTGTTGTATTAGGTTCTCACTTAAACTTACAGAATGTTCTTCATATTCGTTCTTTCAAAGTTAATTTGATTTCACTTAGTTGCTTGTTAGCTCAGGCTAAATATCATGTCATTTTTCGTGATAATATGTGTTTCATACAGGACCTACAATTGCTGAAAGTGATTGGAAATGGTAGCCTCACCAATGGTCTATACCTATATGAGGCTGCTGCTACCCCGACTACTTCTACACATTTACACAATTCTGGTTTTTCTTGTAATTCTGTTTTGTGTGATTCTGTTTGTAATTCTGTTGTTACTCACAGAATAAATAATGTACATGATGCCAACACTTGGCATAGCAGATTTGGTCATCCCTCTAACAAGGTATTACATACCCTTATAATCACTTATGATCTGTGTGTCCTCTTTCCAAGTTTAAAAGATTACATTTTATTTCTTATAATCACTTTTCTGCCAAACCTTTTAATTTGGTTTTCATTGTGATGTGTGGGGACCTTTTCATCAAGCAACCTATGATGGCAATTTGTACTTCTTAACAATTGTTGATGACTGCGGCCGCTTCACTTGGATTCATCTAATGAAACACAAATCAGATGCTACTAATTTGTTGCAAAATTTTGTGCAGTTTATCCAAACCCAGTTCAACACTGTTATTAAAGCAATCTGAAGCCAAGGAACTTGCACTCACTCAGTTTCTCCAGGAAAAAGGCATTCAGCATCAGTTTGCTTGCCCTTACAGGCCTCAGCAGAATTCTGTTGTCGAATGAAAGCATCAACATCTACTATGTGTGGCAAGGCCACTCATGTTTCAAGCAGCCATTCCCCTTAAATATTGGGGTCATTACGTCACTACTGCAGTGTATTTGATCAATAGGAGACCAGCTAATAATCTGGGTAATTGCACACCTTTTGAGAAGCTTCATAATCAGGAACCTGACTACCATCAACTATAAGGACTTTTGGTGGCCTTTGTTATGCATCCACTATTCCAGCATTGAGGAATAATTCAGTCCCAAGTCTATTCCTTGCATATTCATAGGTTACCCAATTGGTTTCAAGGGCTACCCATGCCTCGATCCTGCCACTAATAAGTTCACCATCTCCAGGGATGTGATTTTCCATGAAGATGCGTCTCCTTTTAAGTCCCTTTCTAACAATCTTGATTCTGCCTTAAATCTTTTCTCCCAAATAGTCATTCCCTCTCCTTACATAGAACCTGAAGATTCAGTTATTCTTGATATTATGCCTACACCAGTCATTCCTCAAAATTCACCTATTCCTTGTACTCAAAATTCTCCTGATATGCTTATTCCTCACATCCCGATAGATGCTCAAGCTACCACAGAAGCTTCTACAAATATTCAGCAACATATTCCACTTAGAAGGCCCACCAAACCTCAAAAAGCTCCTACATATCTGCAGGATTATGTTTGTAACATTTCTCATCCTATTCAACAGCATCTATCATATGATAATCTATCTTCTTCATATCAACAATACATTCTGCAAGTCTCAAGCATACCAGAGCCTGAATTTTATCATCAGGCAGTCAAGTTACCTGAGTGGCGTAGACTTAAATAACACTTTGACTGTTGAACCTCTTCCAGCAGGAAAACACCCTATCAACTATAAATGGCTTTACAAGACAAAGTTCAGGGCTGATGGCAGTGTAGATAGATACAAGGCAGGAATTGATTTCACAGATATATTATCTTTAGTGGCTAAATTAACCACTGTTCAGGTTCTACTCACTATTGTTCCACAAAAACATTGAAATTTACTGCAACTTGACATCAATAATGCGTTTGTCAATAGAGAATTGCATGAGGAAGTCTACATGAAGTTGCCCTTGGGATATCCAGTTGACAACTGAGGCAAGAACTTAGTTTGCAGGTTGCATAAGTCACTCTATGGTTTGAGACATGCCTCTAGGCAGTGGTATGCCAAGTTTTCCACCACCATCAGCAAACACGATTTTATTCAAAGCTTTGTTGATCACTCACTCTTCACCATGGGTTCTGGTTCCTCATTCATTGCATTATTGGTGTATGTGGATGACTGTTAAGTACCATTATTGCGTCAATTTATGGAGAGTTTTGAGTATAATTTGGAACAATTATTGGTTATAAAAACATATAATGCACTCTTTTCTTCTCTAATTCGTGCAGGAATAGCATAAACAAGCAATATGGAAGAAAAGAACCAAATTCAAAGAGTTTCACTGAAGAAAAGTGCAATTTTGGGTTCCAGAGGCCTAAGCAGGGCCATGAGCAGGGCCAAAATGGAACAGATCCTGCAGCACGACCAGAAAGCAAGAAGCGCATGGAAGCACGGCTAGAAGCACGACCCGAGGCTAGGCCATACTCAGAGGCGAAAGTGAGGTCGGTAATGCGTAACAGGCTGGAAAGGAAGCACGACCAGGAAGCATGGTCGTGCTTAGGCCATGCTTCATGTCGGCAACGCGTATCAGACACGGAATGATGAATCTTGACACTTTTTGACATGCACGGCCATACAACAGGGCATGCTGCAGGCCGTGCTTATCAAATTCCAGCGTCTATAAAAGGAGAAGCTCAGCAACGTTTTCAGATTGTCCCTTCTGAGTACATATGCATTTCCTGTCTCATTTCTTTCCTTCTCTTAGTTTATTTTCTTCTCATATTTAGTTATTTTAATTTTTGTTATTGTATTTCTTTGCTCTTTGAATTTTATTATGGATTCTAGAATTATTGTTGTGTTGTTATCTTCAATTATAATGTGCAACTAATTCTATTACTAAGGTGATGGGGAATCTTTTACTATGTTTATAATCTTAGTCCAATTTATAATATGAGTTTTTAATTCTTATGATTAAATTATTCCTGGTAAATTTATTCTAATAAGAACTGATCATTCTTTACCTAGTAATTAATTGTGTGGCGATCGAACCTTCAATTAGTTAATGGAATCTAGGAATAATTGAATCTGCATACTTTACCGGATCAAGGATTGCGTGTTCATTTCCAGTTAGTCATTGAATTGATAAATCTATTGATGATTTATGCTCTTTCTATTTACTTGCTTTGAATGACCAAACAAAGTAATAAATTAGGAGGAAGATTGTTAACATTGCATGATCATTGTGTGTTAATAGCTTTTAAATAGATGGTTGGTGATCAATAAGGATATTTTCTCAGCTCTACTTATAAAATGGTTAAGTGAATAAGTATTAGTATAAAGTGGACCCAGAACCTCAGTATCTCCATAATCATAGCTCTTGTTCTTAGTCTGAATTTGTGGGCATCTTGTGCCAATTTCTCTTTTCTCTTTCAATCAAATTTCACTTCAATAGATTGTCTAAATAATAACAGATTGTCTATATTATAACTTGAACGTAATCGTGCACTTGCGATTTACACGCAACAATGACATCATTATTGCAGGTCCTAGTGATGCTCTCATCCAGTCAGCCAAATGCATGCTTGAAACACATTTCAAGCTGAAGATTTTGGGTGATGTTAAATATTTTTTAGGCCTTGAGATTGCCAAGTCTGATAAAGGCATATAATTGTGCCAGAGGAAATATGCTTTGTAACTTCTCACAGACACTGGTTTCACAGCAGCAAAACCGGCTTCTGTTCCTATGGATCCTAGATTAACTCTCAACGATACTGATGGAAAATTAATTCAGGATGCCTTAGCTTATAGACGGTTGATTGGCTGGTTGATCTATCGCACCATTTCGAGGCCTGACATTGCTTACTCAGTCCATCAGCTTAGTCAATTTGTAAGTAAGCCACGGGTTCCTCATTTGCAGGCCTTGCATCATTTGCTCTGATACATCAAGGGCACCCTTGGCCTAGGCATTTTCTTTCCTGCCCATTCTTCTCTTCGAGTGTCTGCTTATATTGATGCTGATTAGGAAAGTTGTGCCACCACTAGGCGCTCCACAACTGGGTTTTGTATCTACCTAGGCAATGCCATCATCAGCTGGAAATCTAAAAACCAAGTGACTGTTGCTAGGAGCTCTACAGAAGCAGAATACATGGCTCTTGCTACCCTAACACCTGAACTTCTTTGGATCTGACAGTTACTTCGTGCGTTTGAAATCCTCATTGATGGTATTATGATGTTTTGTGATAGTAAGTCAACAATTCAAATGGCTAGTAATCCCACTAGCAATGAACAATCCAAACACATCGATATAGATTGTCATTTCATTCGTGAATATGTGCATTCTAAATTCATCATACTAGTTCACATTGGATCTAAAGAACAGTTAGCAGATTCACTGACTAAAGCTTTTCCTAAGCCTTTATTCAAGTCCTTGATCTCCAAGATGGGACTTCTCAATAGTTATGTCCCACCTTGAGGGGGGTATTAAGCTAAGCATTTATTTACTAGTTTAGTTTATTTAGTCAGTTAGTTACACTGTTATTTAACAGTTAGAGTTTGTTAAATAGTTAGCAAGTTAGTTACATTGTTACACAGTTAGTTACGATTAGTTTTCTTTCTCTATTAACAAGCACCGGCTTGTATATAAGCTGGGTCTTCGTCCTTTTGTAATCAGAGTTTTCATTTTAATGACTTGAGCAATGTGATCGTATTTCAAATTCTCAATCTATCACTCTCAGATTCACAATGTTAACAATATAGAAATATTACGTATAAGTAACATTACAGGCCTAATTGAATTTTACCTTTCCTTTATATTAAACAAGACACGCGAGCAAATATTAATAAAATGAAAATGAAATCTCCGCCAGAAGAGGTATCTACATTTAGTGTTCGATACCCTGACTGAGACTAAAAGTTAAAATACCAAAATCATATTATACTCTCAACCAATTAATTTTCAACCAGCTTTAAACACACGTCACAAAAGAACGACATATTATGCCATTCTAGGAATGGCAATGGGTACCCTCTGAGCAGGGTACTATAGTGCCTGTCCCCATACCCGCATTTGAAAAAAGTGCCTGTACCCGAGCCCATACCCGCGTGGGCAGCAACTTTAGTGCCCATCCCCTTGCGGGCTGGGTACCTAAGTGCCCGTACCCGCACCTGCTACCCGCACTTTAACTATGAAAAATCAATAAACAACGAAAAGAACATCATTACTTAATTAAAATACGATCCAAAAATTTTTCAAATCAATTCTAAAATATTACAAATCATAGTATTTAGCCAAATATTGGACCATCCTACATTTAGTCTATGCTTCTTACTATTGCTTCTTTGGGTTGTTCAATACAGATCAAAATAAAAAATTCAAATTCAACTAGCAATAGTCAATTGATGAAAACCCCAATAATAGAAGACAATATATATACCATCCAGAAAAATATTACTACAAAAATTGCAACAAGAATTTTGTGGTTCTGTTGTTGAAGGTTTTATGTCCGTTGAAGTATCCTTAAAATGAAGATAATATTATTAGACTTGAAATTCCAAGCATCCACAGGTCATGAGATTCACAAAAAAAAGGACAAAAAAAAACACATCCATAACAAGCCAAACAGATCCTGAGATTCACAAATGTAGGCTTGCAGAACATGGATATACCTGAAAGTGAGAAAAAAGAGAGTGATAATCAAAGAAGCAGAAGAAGCGCGATCAGAAGAAACTCGTCAGAGGAACTCGCGACCAATGTGTAAGAACAGAAGAAGCAGCGCGATCAGAAGAAGCGGCGGCACGCAGTCTGAAAGGCGAGAAGAAACAAGCAGATGAGGTAGATGGGGAAGGGACAAATAAGCAACAGCGCAGTGAGGGTTAGATTTTAGTATATTTTTAGTTCTAGGTTTAGAAATATTGGTTTGGTTTTGGAATTGGAAGCAGCCCTAGGTTTAGAAATATATTAATTACTTAATATGACTATATATATATATATATATATATATTTATGTGTGTGTGTGTGTGTGTGTGCGGGCCGCGGGGCGGGCTGGGCACTAGAGTGTCTGTACCCACACCCATACTCACTCAAAATTGCGGGTAATTACCCAGGCCCAGGCCCAGGCCCATAATGCGGGTAATTACCCTACCCATTGCGGGTTTTTTTGCGGGTACCCAGTGGGCCTGGGTCTAATTGCCATCCCTATGCCATTCTATGTTCCAGCACAATATGTGCTAACGTGAGTACACAGGTGCTAAAGTTTAAAAAACAAAAGAGCACATTCTCGGGTACAACCTCCGGAAATATAGTTACAGTGTGTGTATGAGAGAGAGTCTCTCTCTCTCTCTCTATATATATATATATATATATATATACAAGGCCGTATTAAATATTTTGGAAGCCCTATTCTAATCTTAAAAATTGGGTCCCTAATTAAAAAAAGGACAATTTTAATAATTAAATTGGGCCCCATTAGGTAGCCATGCACTGAAACGTTTGATTTTCTGTGCGTAAGTTCCGTGCGTAAAATTTAATTTGGGGCCCGTGAAGCAATTTTTTTGGTGAAATGGTAAAACGCTTCAAAATTTCTTCCGTTGATTTTTTTTATGCGTTTGTTGAGCAAAATTTGGGCCCCTCAAATTTGGGCCAAAATTTGGGGCCCTGTGCTATTAGTCTGTTTGTACAGCCCAATAGCCGGTCCTATATATATATATGAGACATATCTAGTGAGAGGGCCTTATTTATGTGAGAGTGTGAGAGTGAGAGGAGCAAATCATAGCCATTAGATCCAATCATGAATGGTCAATATTAAAACAAAAAAGTCATGTGACTTTTTTAAGTTGTCATATATATATATATATATAGAGAGAGAGAGAGAAGGGATCAACTTACACCGATATAATACTTGTGCAATATTACACCATTCAATAACATCTTATTGGATAAATATTTTTCAAAATCAACCGTTGGATTTAAAATTGCTATCATATAGATCATATCTTTAAATTTTTACAAAAATCTATAATCATTTGCTATGTCATCAAGATTAATCAAGATTAACGTCAACAGTGTAATTACATATAGCGTTAATCTTGATGACATGACAAATGATTATATATTTTTATAAAAATTTATAGATATGATTTATATGATAGTAACTTTCAATCCAACAGTTGATTTTGAAAAATATTTATCAGGTAGCATGTTATTGAAGGGTGTAACATTGCCTAAGTATTACACCAGTATAATTTGATCTCTCCTCATATATAGGAGGGATCAAATGAGTCCAGGAGTTACTTTTGTCTGAGTTACCCCGCTTAATATCTCTCTATAAATATTGAATTTCATCAATCCAACCGTTGAATATTATCATATTACATTAATGATGACGCATACCAAATTTTAGATAAATTGGACATTCGTAGCTATATAATCATATGGTCAATATTTTACTTTTATTTTACTTTAAAAAAAACATTTTACTTGTATTTTGAAAAGTATATTATACGTTGAATTAAAGTTGAATTGAAGTTATTTGATGAAGTATCAAATATTTTTAAAATTTTATAAAATTTTATGGAATTTATCTAGTCAATAAGAATATTTTCAGACGTTATAAAAAATTGGAAATATTATTTTAGTAATAAAAAATGGCGTCAGAAATTAACTTTGGGACACAGGCATTTTGGGAGAGAAAAAAAATGAAAAATCCATATATAGGAATGCATGTTAGAAAAAATGATGCTGTCTTTAGTTATTCTCGGTTGAGCTGGATTCAGTGTTTACACAGCAAGGAAATAATAGGCCCAACTCTTCTTTGCTTTCGCTTAGTCTCACAAATCTTGGTTGGCCTATGATTTTAGCACCTCCCCTCTCTAATTTTACCACCTCCCCCACCCATTAAAAAGACCAAAATGCCCCTCACTACAAATTTCCATTTCCCTAACCCCTCCCTCTTCCTCCCTTCTCACTTCCTCACCTCCCTCTCTCTCGTACATCACCTCCCTCTCAGGATCACCTCCTTCTCTCACTTCCTCACCTCCCTCTCTTGCATGTCTCTCTCCCTCTCCCATAATCCCTGACTTCCATTGCTCTCTGTCTCTCATAATCGTTCGTCTCGCATTGCTACTGCTTAAGCTTCGTCTTCAAGGTCATCTTCTTCCCTTTCTCTTATTTTTTTCTGCGTTCTCTGGTATTCCGTATTCTTGTTTACAGATCCATCCGTAAACAAGAATACGATAGTACAAAATGTAACAATTCATTTTCAAACTTCCGTATTCTTGAATATGGATCCATACGTAAACAAGAATATGGTAGTTTGAATTTGAATAGATACATTTTGTGCTACCGTATTCTTGTTTACGGATGGATCCGTATTCAAGCATACAGAAGTTTGAAAAATTTCATCGTTTATTTAGGTTAGTTTTTAGAAATAATAATTGAAGTTTATTTTTTAGAAATTATTTAGAAATAAAACATTGTAGACTTTAATTTTTATAATAATTATATTTTACAGAATGCCTTTAATTGTTGGGTCTAGCAATGATTTAGAAATAATTTGCTTAATTATTGTTTAATTTTACTATTATTGTTTAATTTTACCAGAGTTCCATATTCTTGTTTACGGGATAATCCGGCAACAAGAATGCGAACGCTTTTTAAATAGACTGAAAATTTTTTAACTTCCGTATTCTTGTTTACGTAATAATCCGGCAACAAGAATACGAAACTTTAGTAAAATTAAACAATTATAAAATTAAGCAAATTATTTTACATAAATAGTAATTTATTTATATTTTATTTATAAATAATATAATAATAATCATATTAACATTAATTTTATGAATTTATTTTTCAGAATTATGACACGTACGAGGAGTGCAGCCGCTAGGGGTGGTGCACCCGTTAGAGGTGGTGCACCCGCTAGGGGTGGTCGGATATCAGTTAGTGTTGAACATTGGAGGAGGCCGACTATGTCGGCATGCAAGGAGCAGGAAGAGCAGCGCCGACTTTTGCATGGTGTACCTAAGGCTGTGGGTGACGTCGAGGCCGCTCATCACGAGCCAGTACAGGAGCACGCACATCGGGGGTTGGTACATGAGCCGGTACAGGAGCAGGTACATTAGGATGCCGCAGATCATGAGGCTGCACATGAGGATCACGCAAATCAGGGGGCCGCAGATCAGGACTCGGAGTCATTCCCTGGCAGCCCATACGATAGATTAGTTCTCATCAGTTATGGACGAGACTATGTGACCGTACGGTTGTGGGATGAGCCCGAGGTAAGTAACACTATGTGACCGTACTATATGACCGTACGGTTGTGGGATGAGCCCAGTTGTGGGATGAGCCTGGGGTGCCATGGCACTTACACATTTGTACGACCAGCTCAAAGGCGAGCAGGTTTAAGACGAAGCAGTTGACAGGTTTTGCGACCCTATTACAGGTATGAATGTTGTTGTTTTAAATAACTTTTTTATACTTGTAATGTACAAATTAAAAGTATCTAAGTTTTTTTTTTCATGTAGGCCTGGATTTATGAGCACTTCCAGACAGAGGATTTCGGATCCAGACAGGTCGATCCTTTGTACCAGGAGACACTACCCCGTGCCTCTAATTGGGAAGTGGTAAGGGGCGCAGGACTGGTGAGACCATACCGGCGGGCCCTGGATAGGCTGACTGCAGCAGCGAGAGTTCTACCCTATACCCTTATTCAGAGGCTTCATTCGGTTCGGGTCTCTGATGTATCCATACCGGCCAGACAGGGTATTGCGCCAATTTGGACATGTGCAGCACATACCCGACGATCCCCGGGACATTAGACGGCAGTCGATTAGTCCAGAGGAGATGGATGAGAGGTGGCTTCATTTTGATCAGCACGTCATTGCTGTTGGTCCTCGGGTGGAGCCTGGATCTCCGGACGTGGAGCCTGGATACATGGACTGGTTCCGACGTATCTCACATCCATACATTTATCGTGATCATGTACCAGTTCCAGTTCCAGGATCACCACCACCATCACCTTCACCATCATCACCACCACTACCAGAGGTATGTTATAGTTATAAGTCTTATTTATTTATATCTTAAACAACTGTCAATTAGAAAATAATATCTTTTTTGTTATCGTAGGGTGCTAGATGGGTTAGGGTGTCTGAGATTGCACAGGTAGTGATGGACAGACGCCTGCACATCTAGCCCAACGCCGACAGTTGGGAACTAATGCTAGAGCTCCAGAGATTAGCACGCCCCCTGACCTTCAGGCAAATGCACAGTGACGGGTTAGGCATAGGCACGAAGAGTAGCACCCTTTTAGTGTTTTAATATGTATTTTGATCAGACATATGTTTCTATTTGTATTTTGAGCAGATAATAAATTGTCAATAACTAAAATACAAATAGAAACATATGTCTGCTCAAAATACATATTAAAACACTAAAAGGGTGCTACTCTTCGTAACAAAGCACAATGTAAATTCAATGACAACGCAAAATACAACAACTGAAAAACAAGGTGACATTCAATGACAGCGAAATATACAATAACTGAAAACCAAGGCGAAATAGGATAACAACGCAAAATACAACAACTAAAAAACAAGGCAAAATGCAATGACAATGCAAAATACGACGACAACAACAACAACAACAACAAAACAACATGAAATGCAATCAATAAAATGCATCACAGCTGTGTCAAACTGGTGATGCTTGACGATTCTGGATCAGTCAACATGGTGATTATTTCGTCCACAGATCTTGGTTTCCTGCAGGCGGAGATAATCTGGTCATTGCTTCTCAGTAGATTCGCGTATAACTCGATCGGCCCAAGCTAGCATGCTGTGAAAAGACGGTAAACATCGTCTCCACGTCACCATTATCTTCAAGTTTCAGAACATCATATTCAGCACGCCCGTGTTCCCAAATAATAGGGTATTGATAATTGATATCAAACACCCTTCGGTCGTCTCCTAGTCAAACCACTATGTCACTAACATTTTTCTTTAAGGCATTAAGGGTGATGCCCCTGTTTATCTTAAAGGATTTTGGGCTATCGCACTCAAATCTAATGCCATTGTCACCTCTTTTAATCTGACCACCAGAATACACAACAACAAGAATAGAAGTTATGGTTAAAAGTGTCGGTGGTTGAAAGTTGACTTTCATTGAAACTGCACTAGAAAAGACATGCAAAAATTCAAATAGACATAAATTCTGGATTCTTAAATACGGTAAATTTCGTATTCTTATTGCTGGAAATAATTGTACTTCCGTATTCTTATATCCGGATTCATTCGGCAATAAGAATACGGAAAACCAGAGATCTCAGGAAAAAAACATGTGAACGCACCTCAAAACAGTGACAATGTTGAAGAGATATAGCACAAAATGGCACCAGAGAGATATGGTCAGATAGCAAAGGGAGAAAAAGCCTTCAAAAGTGAGAGAGATTGAGAGAGGGCGAGAGAGATTGAGAGAGGGAGTGAGAGATGGAGGAGGTGAGGTTTGAGAGGGAGAGATGTGAGGGAGGTGAGAAACAGAGAGGGAAAGATTGACTTGCTTTTGTATTTTAATGCAAGTGTAAAATTGTATTTTCAAAAATATGGGAGGTGTTGAAATTAATGGTGGGAGGTGGCAAAATCAAAGCCCATTTTGGCTGGGTAGGATATTAGGTTGAGTGGCCCAACAACATTTTTTCTTGTTCTCAAAAGGATTGAATAAAAAAAATTGCTGATGGTGCTGTTGAGGCCTTGCCCTCTTAGTAACGCAAAAAAAAAAGGGGGCACATACAAAAGAAATTAAAAATTCAGGAAAGCAAGATCAATAATTCTTTAAAATAAAAATAATAAGAAAATAATAATAATAATACTAATGCGATTAGGACAGATAAAATGTGTTAGACTATTAGGAATATTAGGAGAAAATGCAAAAAACTAAGATGGGAGCATGAAATTAAAAATAGGTTTCTAATGTCAAATAGCATTTATGATTAATTTAGTGAGATGATAAGTAAAAGAGTAAAAACTCAAACCAGTCCCTGACAAAAAAAAGCAAAAACCCATTTTAGTCCCTCAAAAAGAAGTCCTGAAATAGTTAGAATTATATAGGCGAAACACGTGAGTCCCTCCATTTACTTTCGTCCACTAATGCATGTTAACAAGTTGAGGTGTACCATTATTTGCTTAGGTGTCCCGTTAGGGATATTCCCCTATGACAATTGCTAAAAAAACTTGTAATTAGAAGCCCCAAATTGGTTCTTATCCTCTTTCTTCTTCCTCTAGAACCCTCTGAAGACCCTAACTCTATTGAAGAACTTGTTACATAAATAACCAAATACAGTGGCTCTTGTGATGAATGGATATAATGCTTCCTCGGTTTTTATACTCTTGCTAGTAAGTAATTTTAGTCTAGGTGAAATGAAGATTAACTTGTCAACAACTACATCTCTTGGTAGTTTATGTTTGGCTTACCACTTAACTGAATAAATGCGTATAGGTTTCATTTCAAATGACCTCTCAACGAACCTTTACACCAATAGCCAGATTTTTGGTTGTAAGTTGGCTTCTTCTGTTCTATTCCTTAATTCTTGTTGGTTATGACAAAGAGATGGCGCAAGAGAATATGCATGGCGTGAACCGGCCAAGGATACTCTTACTCCTTCAGCTTTAGCGGTTAACGGGACACATCAACGGTTAACGGTACACATTAGTCCCGAGTTTGTATTATGGGGGACTATTTTAGGACTTTTATTTTCTGAGGGATTAAACCAGATGTCGCATTTTCTATCAGAGACTAATTTGAGTATTTACTCTAAGGGAAAATAAAATCAATTGCTTGACTTAATTTTTGCCTTTATACTTAAAAAGTAAGCTTAATTGTATTTTTAGTCAATTTATTATAGTCAATGTATGATTTGTTTCCTTAATAATTTTTTTAAGCTGATTTAATATCTAAAGTTTTTTGGCTGTTATATATATAACTAATCCATCTATCACTTTTTATTTACTTAAATCTTTTAAATTCTCATATTCTATTAAAAAAATTTACAAATTAAGTTTATAAAATTGTTTGAGATCTTTTTCTATTCAAAGCTCACCAATCAAACGCATCAAAAAAAAAATCACCAATCAAAATACCAAATTTTACTCAAAGTAAAAATATCTTAAATTTTTCCTACTTCAAACTCTAATCTCGGTATCTCGCTTCCTATAAAATCCATCAAATTTTTACTAAATTTTCAATTTGGTAAACTTTCAAAATTATTTATTTATCAAGCCCACCATAAACCCCAAAATATTTTAATAAAAAAAATGAGAATTTATGGGTTTTAGGTAAACAAAATAGAATATATATTGAAAGAAAGCGATGTGCGACACAAAATGTAATGGTTATATATGATTGGGACATGTGCTTTACTTCTGTTTTGGTGGGATGGGAGAGAACAATATGATGCATTTGAATTTACGTCACATTTTCTGTGACTTTTGCATGCATTTCTTGCTTATTTTGGCATGTTTCTTGAATTATTTGCATAATTTTCCCTCTTTTTTCTAGGTTAATGTGTTTTATTTTTACTTTTGTGCAAGAATAGGACATCTCATTATGAAGGATTGCATGGAAAATGGTATGGGAAGTCTGGGCAAAGAGCAATAGCAAAATAATAAGCAAGGTAAAAGTTGTCACAACCTGACTATGACGATGATCGCATTCGTGCCCCGTGCTAGCAGCATGAGAAACACATGAATAATTGTCAGAACTTGTTACAATCTACCATTGACGCATTCCACGGTCGTGACACCAGAAATTTGGTTTTGGGGATTTTGGTCATTATAACCCTTATGACTTGGATCCACTTTTGAAAACCTAACTATAAAAGAGATTTCTGAAGATTTTTTTTTTAGGGTTCTTGAACTTGGGAAGAAGAGTCATAGAGAGCTTTTCTTAGAGAAATTTGGGATCGTGATCTTCTTATCTATCTTTTTATTTACTTTTGATTTGGAAGGATCTTTATATTATTTATGGATTAGATGTCTTCCGTGTTTGAGCAGTTTTCCTATTTCTAGGATTGGGCCATGCCCTTGATATTTCATGATGATGAAATGGTCGCCCACCCTTTTGTTAATGTTTGGATTCTTTTTTATTTAATTCTTATTGATGTTTATTGATGTGAATTTGATGACTACTTATTTACATCTCATAGATATTTAGAGAAGAACTCAGAGATGAATCTAGGTATTGTAACTATAAGAATTGAACGTGAGACCTAAATCACAAGAGTATGTTTGATCTTTCGAGGATTAATCATAAATCGTAAAGGGTTCAATTTTAATTCAATTATCTTGAGAATAAGAATTGGTTTAATTGGGCATATTATGATATACCGAGAGGGAACATTTAGAGAAATTCACCTTTAAAAAAAATTAAATCTTAACAAAAGGGTAGTCAATTTAGATTCATGAAATATCAATATGGTAACCCCAATCCTATAAGTCGTTCTTGATATAGAAATGCTCAATCTTTATTTTTTGTGTTCTTGTTCTTGAATTTTTTCTTTCTTGATTTCTTTACTCATTTGTTGATACAATGTTTTCATTACCATATTAATTATTCTACTTTAAAAAATCAAGTTATTTTAATTAATTTGTACTCATAATATAGTCTTTATGGATTCGATATTTTATTACTTGACGAAAACCATACACTTGTGGAAATTTTTCACATCAATTTTTTTGCACCATTTGGGGACTGTGTTTTTTATTACCAATTTAATTTATAATTTGATTAAATTAATTTCTTTTATTTTTACTTTGATTTATTTTCTTTTCCCTCTACAAGTGATTTGTCAGTTTTAGGAAGAAACCAAAGTTTTGAAATGGTTAATGAGGTTGATCCAGAAATTGAGAGAACTTTTTGCGGAAGAAGAAGGCAACAAAGGCAAATAACAAGAGAGCTTTTGCAACCTATTCCAATCATGAAAGCAAATCAGGATTATAATAGACCATTGAAGGACTATGCAACCCTCTGGTGTTAGAGGATTACAATGAGATAGCTAGACAACCATAGAGGATTATGAACTAGCGTTTCTCTTGTTGAGTTTTTAAAATGCAAATGCATCTTTATTCTTCTTTTATTAGTAACGTGGTTGGATAAACACCATTTAAATATCAAATAGCTTTAGCACCAAAAAACAAAAAGTATCAAATAGCTAACTCCAAAACCATATCTTATTCCCACACTTGCCGATATATTTAAAGCATTAAACGAGGATTGGAATGAAGAATTAGTCAAGGAATCAAAATGAAGAATCTACCTTGCTTTCCATTTGATAAGATGATATAACAGAGGCTAAAGAGGTCAGTGCAATAATTAGTGAGTGCACGAAAACATTAATGTAAAGAGCCATGTAAAGCTATTGAGCATACAAGTTATCATTGGGTGCAAGAGATTTTGTAAGGACATCATACCTCGGCTCCGAGCTAGGGGAAAGCTGATCCAACATGATTATACTGGGCCCAATACCACTCAAAGGAGCACAAACTCAAAGACAACAAGGACCTTGAGTGGGGCCTATTAAAAGGATCCATCATCAGAAGATCTCTAGGAAACAAGACAAACAAAATGGACAAATAGTACACCTAGGGACAGTAGGAACCTAGTCACCCGGTGCCCCGCGCAGGTCGCGTCAAGCCTTGCAGGCAACGTATCGTGGAGCCAGAATATGTGCTTCCCAAATCAAAAAAAACCCTCTGTCAAGATGAGACATCGGTCACATAGAGATTAAAGAATGGACCCTGATTCGCTATTTATAAAAGGACATTAACGTTTCTTGTAAAGTTATGCACATTTTTTCATTATCTTAACTATAATTAAAACTCAAAAATTGACTTGAGTATCAAAGTGTCTTTGCAGGTATCCACCTTACAGTCAACCAGACCATACCGGAAGAAACAACATTCTGGAGAGTAGGAGGAAGGTCGAACACACTTTGCAACCTACCAAAAAAAAATAGGACATCAAATAACTTATAACGTTAGTCATATTTTTGTAAAATTAATGTCAGTCATTTTTTAATGAAACCACACTTTTACCCTCATAATAATTATCAAATAATTATAATATATATATATATATATATATATATATATATATATATATATATATATATATATATATATATGTTGACAGAAGCAATGATTATGGGGGCAAACAATTAGTAGCATCCAAACAGTTTTTGATTAATGTATTATTTATGGATTATGGATATCCAATGGAACTCATTCCCTTTTGACTTCTCAATCATTCTGATAAGTTACACCTCTTTACTTTTGGAGACCTAGTACGAGTTATTCCACGTTAGATTACTGTATATATGTAGATTCTTTATTCATATTGATTAGTGCTAATGTGTCACCAAAATATAATACTCCTCTGTTTTGACAGAAAAATATGATACAATACTCCTAGTTGACACAATTTGTCATTTTCCACTACGGCCCCCTAACTTCTATACGACCATATGAGTCTGGGATGGAGACTGCACGCCTGCAATTAATATTGTAACTAATTAAATTGTACCAAAAAAAAATATATTGTAATTAAATGTACATTTGAAATTGGATAGTCTGCAATTTTTAATTATGTAAATAATAAATTTTTTTATTTAAACATCTTAGCATGCAGAGGCATCACAATAGGAGAACGAGATCCTAACTATATTGACACCTTAAACCCTATTCATTATTTGTAGTACACCAAAATTTATTAATAAAAAAAGGAAAAAAAAATCCAAGTACTAAAGAAAATACGAGGAAACTAGACCAAAATCTATAAAGAGATCACTTAAATCTGAAAAAAAAAAAGAGACTAAATCTATTAAAAAAAAAGTCCTCAAAGATAAAACTCGGTGGCAAATCCCACCAAGATATACTCGAGATTGTCCGTAGCTGAAATTGTGATCCCTGAGTGTGACTCGGGTAACAGATAAATAAATGATTTAATTTTTTTCTGGAATATATGGGCATCTATTGCTTTTCAGATACATGCATGGACCAGAGGAGCCAGGTTACGCGAACCTGAATCTTTCACTTTTAATGCGTACATCAACAGGAGTTTTAAATTAATTATTGCTATAATTTATGATTGTTTTTGGTACAATGCTATAATTTATGATTTATTTTTGAAATAAATTAAACCGAGCCAAATATACATTTTTTTTATTAGAGAAGTAGGGTCATGCCATTTCATTTATAATGTAGTAAACAATACAATTGAGAATTTCTTCAAAGACCTGAGAGCTAGCCATACATACATCCACGTTAGCCTTTTTCCTAATAAATTCTACTGAAGAGTTGCAAAAAAATGAGGACATTGCTAGTTTGCAATCCATAATGACTGCTTCTAATTCTGAATGGTCCTCTATACTAGTATTAAAATTGTCCACCATTAACTTGGAATCTAATTCAAAAATAACATTAGTGTATCCCAGCTCCCCGAACCAAATATACATTAAACTCACTTAAAAAATATTGTTTTATCCGTCGCGTTAGATGTTGCTTAAGATATACTAGTATTATGGATATTGGATAAAAAATGACTGTATTTTAAAAATTAAATTGAAATTGACGGGATCTAAATTAATTATATCTCAATTTAAGATTTATAAACAAAATTTCCGTCGAAAAAGATTCATAAACAAAATTCACATGAACAAATACAAAAGTGGTCGGTCTATTTCCTATATTTTACCAAGGTCATAGTATTTACATAATTTATATATTTATCAATTCAACTTTTATTATTATCACTAGCTTTTTGATGCGCGCGATGCATGGAGAAAACAGAGTTTGTGAGAATAATTTTGTATTTTTTATTTGGAAATTTTTTATTTGTGTCATAAAAATTATAAGATTATTAAAAGTATTGATAAATAAATTTTAAGATAACACGAACACAATTTTCCTAATTAAGGTAAATCGTACACAATACAATAGTGCATTCCACGTGTAACTGTGTAATGTAATGCACGTGGTAATATTTATATTATTACTACTATATTTTCTTTTAATAAGTATAATTTTACTATTACCAAAACAAAAAAATGTAACTTTTTCTTATGAACAATACAGAGACAACTTGGCAAAACTCCATGTATACTCGCAGGCGTTATCAGCTTGAGCTTTCTCAGTTTCTTGTCCAAAAAAAAATTGTTTGTTTTTTTTTCAGTGAAATTATAGTATTCAAAGATAAATAAATCGATTCGAAGTTAAAAAATGTAACTTTTTTTTTATAAACATTGCAGAGATAACCCGTCAAAACTCTATGTATGCTCGTAGACATATTTGGCGTAAGCTTCTTGACAGTCTCCTATGAAAACAATTATTTCTTTTCAGTGAAATTAGAGTATTTAAACATACATAAATCGATTCCAAAAACAACTTTTTATGAACATTACATAGACAGCCAGTCAAAACTCGCATATTCAATGTCCAAACAAAATTTTGTTTATTTTCTTTTCAGTGAAATTACAGTTTTTAAGAATAAGTAAATCAATTACAAAACAAAAAATGCAATTTTTTATGAACATTACAGAGACGACCCGTCAAAACTCTATTTATGCTCGAGGCATATTCGACGTGAGCTTTCTCACAGTCTTCTGTTAACAATTTTATTTTAAGTGAAATTACACTTTTTAAGGATAAGTAAATCGATTTCAAATCAAAAAAATGCAACCCCTTTTTTTATGAACATTGCAGAGACAACCGTCAAAACTCCATGCATGCTCGCATGCATATTCAGCGTGAGCTTTCTCACAGTGTCTTATTCAAAAAAAAATTGTTTGTTTTCTTTTAAGTGAAATTATAATATTTAATGCTAAATAAATTGATTTGAAAACCAGGAAAATGTAACTTTTTTTTATGAACATTGTAGAGACAAACCGTTAAAACTCCATGAATGATCGCAGACGTATTCGACATGAGCTTCCTCACAGTTTGCTGTTCAAAAAAAATTCTTTATATTCTTTTTTAGTGAAATTTCAGTTTTCTAAGATAAATAAATCGATTTCAAAACAAACAAACAAATGTAACATTTTTTTATGAATATTGTAGAAATAACCATCAAAACTCCATGTTTGCTCGTAGTCATATTCAGCGTAAGCTTCTTGACAATGTCCTGTCCATACAAAATTTTGTTTATTTTCTTTTCAGTGAAATTAAAGATTTTAAGGATAAATAAATCGACTACAAAACAAAAAATACAATATTTTTTATGAACATTACAGGGATAACCCGTTAAAACTCCATTTATGCTTGCAGGCATATTCAGCGTGAACTTTCTCACAGTCTCCTGTCAAAAAAAATTGATTGTTTTCTTTTCACTGAAATTTTAGTATTTAAAGATAAACAAATCGTTTCGAAACAAAAAATGTAATCTTTTTTACGAACATTATTGAGGCAACCTGTCAAAACTCCATGTATGTTCGCAAGTATAATCGTCGTAAGCTTCCTTACTACCTATTCAAATAAAATGTTTGATTTTGTAAATGAAATCATTTAACACTAGGATTTATATTTTTTTTTTAGGATTTTGCTCTCTCTTTTATTTTTTTTAAAAAAAGATCTTTATAGTTATTAAATGCTAAAAGACATTAATCAGTGTTTATTTAAGTGATTTCATAAAATTATAAAGATTAAATCTTTCAAGATCTATGATATGGTCTTTAATATAAATCTAAAATTTTTCTTAAAATTTTATTATTACTTAATTACTTCTTTGTATGAAATAAAGTTTAGGTGAGTTGGGTTTCAGGGACTCACCAGGGTCTGGGATTATTACTTAATATTATGTATATGTAAATATAATTATTATCGATTTCATGATAGTCGGTACGATTAAATCAGAGATTCTTTTTTTACAAGAACAAAGCTAAGTCATTTCATTAGCAATTAGAGAGTGAATATATGTTGGAATATCACAGAAAATATGGGAGCTAGCTAAACCGGTGGCCACCTTAACCAAAACATGGGTAACCCTATTTGTTTGTCTCATAGAAAACACGTGGGAGTTTGTCAAAGAGGAAGATAAAAGATGTCAACATTCCAATAATATGGCACCAAAATTCGAGATATCAACCTGAACATAATTAGCGTTAATCCACCACCCATTTGGAGTCCAAAGTCTACATTCTCTAGTTGAAGGTATATGACCTATTTCCATGCTTCTAGCACTTCATCCACATAACAGAGGGTTGACATCCAAACTGCTTTAGCAAGCACAAAACTATATCAATCATCTCTAAGGCAAACACCAATTCCCTCATGGTTTCGCTGAGACGAGAATGATGCGTCAACATTATACTTAAGTCTCCATATTGCTGGTTCACACCACCGAAGCTGTTCTTTTCCCGAGTTGCGGGCTATTGCATCGAAGTAACTACCTGAGTGAGATTCCATTCTTTCAGCGCTGTTCTACCTCGACTCACAATCTGAGAAGGTCTCAGCAATGTCCTCCCAGACCTTAAGGTTTCTGCTCTTCCACATAACATAACTGCTAGTAGGGGTGGGCATGGGTTGAGTTGGGTCGGGTTTTGGTGTTTAAAGACCCAACTCAATCAAATATATACGGGTTGTGTTTGGTCAGTTCAATCGATATTTTTTACGTAACCCGAACCAACCGAACCCGACCTCATATGAGTTGGTTTGGGTTGGGTCAACGAGTTTATTATTTAAATATTCATGTCTCAGAAAAAAATAAAAGATTTGAAAAAAAATTGAAGACAAATAGAAAAAAAATATTTATGAAGAAAAAAACCACTATCAAAGCCTTAAACATTAATTTATCTAACATTCACATATCTGATTGAAAAAACAACAAATACGCAATGCAATATTTCATATTTCATAATATATAACATTTGCAGAGTGACATTATCTCATATTTCATAACATATTTCATGCTTCATATTATACATAAATCATTCCAAATGCAAACACATATTTCATATTTTAAATACGCGACTTAACATTTACCTAGGCTTACAGGAAAAAGTCACTTCATATAATATATGTGACACATTCACTTAATAAGTAAAAAAAAGGTTATGCGTTCATTTGTGGTGGGTTGGGTTGGGTTACTCAAATTCATAATCTTCAGACCCGACACCCAACCTATAGGCTTTGGGTTTACTTCTTTTAAAACCGACACAACCCAATGACCCAAACTAACCCGAATTTTCTAGTTAGGTTGGATTGGGTAGATCAGGTTCCAGTTCAACCCATACCTGTGCCCACCCCTAATCACTAGCAAAAACTTCTTCCCTTCATCAACAACCTGGCAATCTTAAAGATTAGATCTGTAAAATCATTTACTCGGTTCAATAATGGTTCAACGACAACCCAAAAAATCACATTCTTTCCACCATCTTACACTCCTTGGACATATAATAAACATGTACCAATTATTCTCCAATCCTTGCTCACAAAAGAAACAATATGTTGCACATGAGACTTACTTATTTTGAAGCGTAGTCTGATTTGGAAAAACATTCATACAGGCAGGCCACATAAGATTCCTCACCTTGTGGGGAGCTTTAGTTTTCCATAACATACTCCAATCCCTAACAACCCTTAAGTAATGTTTGTTTGTTAAGAACATGGTCCATAAAAAAATGGTATGCACTCTTCACTGTATACACACCCTGTAGACAAGCACTCCACAACCTCTGGTCTATCCTCTTTGGCTCAAAAAGGGGCATCTATCTTACTTTTTTTTCACATCCTTGCTACTCAACGACACAGATAGGAACTTAGTGTTCCATTCTTTCCTTCCCGGGAGCATCAATTCCCTCACGCTAAGATTTATAAATGCTAGGTCCAATCCTTCTGACAGTGTAAGTGTTTCACTATTGCACAACCATGGTTCATACCAATCTGGTATGTATTTCCTGGACCCTATGCTCCACTTGTACCCCTCTTTCAATAAAAAAATGGAACTCTATATACTTTTCCAAGCATAACTCGGGTTTTGTCCAACAGAGGTGATTAAAAAATCACTCCCTGGGAAGTATCTGCAAAAATAATATGGTTAGTAATAGGGGAATTTTCGCATATTTTCGTGCCGTGACGGCTCTCCTCTACGCTCCTCCTGCTGAATCAAAGTTGAGAGGCCGTACGCATAAAGAATAAAGTGATATGGTGAAAAGAGGGTCGCCCTGGCAGAGGCACCCCCGAACTGAGTTGCCTATTCGACTATCTTGATCAAGAAAGCAAACTTAATAGCAAGTGAGACAACTTAGAAGCCAAGTGAGCACGACACAATGGACAAATATTTCCATGATTCTTTTTTTTTTTTAGTACTCAAGAGGGCCAAAGGCCTAACAAAACAAAACAAAAAAACTAGACAAGAACACCAACAGTCCTGGGTATGGACACCCCAGTGTTATCATAAAAAAGAATCTGCCTCAGGTTCTCTGGCGGCTGCTCCAAAACCTGAAGACGCATGGAAGAAGACGAGAAGCTGTAGTTTGCCAACCAATCCGCACTCCTGTTCCCTTCTCTCCAGGTATGCAAGAACTTAACACTCCAATCTCTAGTCACTAGAGCTCTAATCCACTTGGTCAAAGAGCACCCGACAACAATGTGCTCATCCAAGTTCACAACCATGTCAATTAGATCTTGAGAGTCGCTTTCCAAAATAATCTTCTTATACCCTTCTTACCAGGCTATATCCATTCGAAGCCATATGCCCTACATTTCCGCTTGTAGCGCATCACAGGTACCAAGGTTCCGCACAAAGCCCTTAAGCCATCGCCCAGAGTCATCCCGAAAAAGGCCACCACACCCAGCTACATCTAAGGTGCTCTTGTACGCCCCATCACAATTCAGCTTAATCCATCCATCAGGAGGATGCTTCCACTTTATGTATGTCACATCTCTTGCCCAGTTGCACTTCTGCTGCCAGATTTGATTAGCAATATCCATTTCCTACGCCATCTTAACAATTGGCATAATGGGATTATCCGGCCTCTTGAATCCCTCCTCAAAAATCGACTTGTTTCGCCAATTCCAAAGATACCAACAAGAGATCATGAAAACAGAGATCCAAGGTACTCCCAGGTACCTCGGCAAAGGCCCCTTAATATTTGCAAAAATCCAATCCTTAGAATCATATGCATAGAACTGGGCCAGTTCGTCAGAAGGAATCAGACGAAGCCATACCTGACAAGCAAAGGGACAATCTCTCAACACATGAATTTGAGACTCCTTCTCTCTATTACAGCACAGGTAGATTAGAGATATGGTATTTATCCACTTGTGTCTTCTTTGATTAGTTAGCAGTCTACCATGAGCTGCTATCCAAAGAAAGGTTTGTATCCGGTGAGGTCCTCTCCACTTCCATAAAACACTCCAGTCACCATCAGCATCGAGACTGTCACTAGTCAAAGAAAGGTATGCACTATTGACTGAAAACTCGCGGTCACTGGTGCCAACCCACCCAATATCATTGGCTCCATCTGACTCCAGAGGAAGAGGGATCATATACAATCTTTGAATGCTCTCAGTAGGCAATAAATTATTCAGCATTTGAAAGTCCCGAGAGCCATCCTCACTTTTCCCATCACAAACAGATAAAGTAGTGTCTATGACCATATTTGACGACATTGCTTTAGTAAATAACGTAGGCTCACCTGGGATCCATTTATCCAACCAGAGATTAATTTTTTTCTGATCCCCAAGCTGCCACAAGATTCCTTGCTGAAATTTATCCCACAAATTAGTGAGAGCTCGCCAAAGAGGGGAATCATACGCCTGTGAAGTCATAGTATTCATTACATCTTGACCTCGACCATACTTACTCAGAAGCACTTGACTCCACAAATCATTTGGTCGCTTCACCAAGTTCCAAAGGATCTTCATTAAAAAGCATCATTCATGAGCTCGGGTTTCTTGATCCCAAGCCCTCCATCCTTTTTGGGTAGGCAACACATATCCCACCCAACTAGGTGAGTCTTATGGTTTTGATCAAACCCAAATAAAGCATCATTGTAGTTTCTCTAGCTCCTCACAAATAGACTAAGGGAGCTTCACATATTGCGTATGAAAATACGAGATAGTGCTTAACACTGATTGAGAAAGAGTAAGCCTACCAGCTAGGCTCAGACACTGGTTCTTCCACCCGCTCAACCGGCCCTGGATCTTGTCAATAATGTGGAAAAATTTTCCTCAAGAACTCCGCCCCTAAGCAATATGCGCCCCAAGATACCTGCCCACATTAGCGACTTCACAGTATCCTGCATGTTGTAAAATATCCTCCTTCAGCTGCTGGTCGGCATTCTTTAAGAAAAAAAAGTTGAGTTTTCTGAGCATTCAGTTTTTGATCGGATGCTTGGCAAAAATGATCCAAACAATGCATAATGTAGTGCGCCTGCTCAATAGCAGCTTCTGTAAAAAGAAGAAGATCATCAGCAAATAACAAAGTGGAATTTCTGGCCCTGTCCTTCTTGCCTTCATAGGCTTCCAATAACCAGTTTCAACTTGGTCGACAATGATATGAGACAATTGCTCCATGCAAATGACAAATAAATAAGGAGATAGGGGATCCCCTTGTCTAATGCCACGTGAAGGAGTGAAGGTGTCGGTCTTCTCTCTATTCCACAGAATATTGAAAGCCCAAGACGTGATGCACTGATGGATGATACTAGTAAGCTTAGGAGGGAACTTGCAATCCGTGAGGCACTGGATGAGGAAATTCCAGTTGATTCTGTCATAAGCCTTCTCTAAATCTATCTTGATAGAAATAAACACCTTTTTCCCTTCATTCTTGACATGGTGTGAACCATTTCTTGAGCAATAATAATATTATGATGGATGCTATGAAATGACCCTGTCCCACTATATTTCAAATGAGACAAACCCACCCCATTATTTAAAATATAAATCCGATGTAATCCTATTATGCATGAATTTCATTCATGAATGAACATATACAATGAGCAATTTGATAGAGTGTGCAATGCGTGAGTGAGTGAGTGAGTGTCCACCGGCTGACTCCTAATTCTGGGCTTGCTTTTCCTGTTTAAAGTGATAGTGTGATTGTGCAAAATAAAACAGAGCAGGAGATTAGAACACACTATACACACTAATAAGCAGAAATAACAGTAATTAGAGTTCATGTCAGAATAGGCTGAATTATCATATCTCTTTCTTCATGTTGTGTGTGAAATGCAACCTAGAATTCTATATGCCTATGTGGCCACACAGCTAGTACAGCAGAAATGGCCCCATCATAGCCTTTTTAAATAACATCTCAGCTAGTCAGTTGTCCATCCCCATATCCCGCTCATCGTACCCCTAATAGTGCATTCCTGTTCCCCAACTTCAGCGATAGGAATAGGTGGCGAGGCGGCACTTGGGATCGGCACTTTGGACATTAATACAACAGTACCCCGTCAGGATGACCAAGCTGCCCGACGTCCTGACAGGATGGTCGCAAGTCATCCGTCACCTGTGGACTTGTTATCCCCAGACTAGCGTGTGTTGTACTGATTGCATCGTACCCGCACTCTGGTACCTGACCTCGCACATAGCCTATGTACACGACAGTGGATTACAGCACAGCTATGCATATGCTTCTTTTATTTATTTTATTCATCTCAGCAACTATTGGCTTATGATCATCATCTTTTACTTGCAAAAACTTTGCCAAAATTTATCTTATTATCTCTCATTTCTTTATCACTTAGGGTTTCGTTATACTAATTATACCCATACACATATACCAAGAATACTGGCACAACATTTATTTAGAACATTCGCAACACACAAAAATACTTATCAGCACAGTACCATTCATTAATATCTAGAACATCCACAACACACAAAGATATCAACAAAATGCCATTTATCGATATTTAGAACATCCACAACATATCACAAACACACATAGGCATACTAGAAGATCATATTGTGACATCCCAAGAATTTTTAAAATAGAAAATAATTTTAATCATAAAATTTATAGATAAATAAATAATGTATATGACACAAAAATATAATTAAAAGATATAAAAGAAGGGAATAAAAACAATAATATTATTAAGTGCTAAATAATATTAAGTAATGAGAAATTAAATAAGTATGGTATGAAATAAGTGTTATGTATTAGATAAAAATAGGTTGTTTATAAAATGATAGTAATAAAAATACTAATAAATGATAAACAATAATAAAAAATTAGTAAGTTAGATTAAGTAAGTATTAGAATGTTAAAGTTAAGTGTTAAATAAATAAAAGTAGTTATATAAATTAATAATAATAATATTAAACTTATAAATAATATTAAACTAATAAATAAAACTGATTTTTAATAAATAAAAAATAGGCTTTGGGTCTAGAATCTCGTGGAGAGATCCAAAACCTAATTAAAATAAAATTTAATTCTAACTAGCATCGCGACGCGATGAGTTTAGCTTAGGGCTGCTTGTGACGCGATGGACCCTATCAGAACTCTTCCACACATGCGTTGACACGTGTAAAGCTGATCTGTGCCTCGCGACGTGACCATCGCAACGCGACGCGATGGTGCCATCTCCTCGCCTATAAATAGGTGGTCCTACCACCTTTCATAACCAATCCAAACCCTCCAAATCCCTTCTCTGCTATAGTGCTAGCTCTCTAGGGTTGCGAGTAGCGGGGCGTAGGAGCGAAGGAGAGTGTGAAGGAAGGCGCGGTTCTTCTAGTCAGGTAAGGGAGACAAAACCCTATCCAATAAGAAATAATAGTATTAGAATAAATGTAGAATAGTTGTAGGGTGCCCCTTAGCCCTACTAGAGGGTTGATGATAACAACACCTCAGGAGAGGGGTTGTGACAGCAATGATTGATGGGGATCACCACTAGTCTATCAACCCATAGGTCATGTAGCTTAGGGCATGCGATAATAATTGGTCGCTTTAGCGACACTAGGAGAATAATTAAGTAATGAAATGGTCAGTTAATATGTTGGTGTGTTATCATGTGTTTGTATGATGTGTATTCTACGTGTTGATAAGTGGTATACTATTGTATGTATGTTTGTGTGTTGTGGGTGTTCTCAATGATTGTTATGCTGATACACTTAGTACGGGCTTAGGAATAATTAATATAATGAAACTCTAATGATAATGGGAGAATAAGATAAACCCTAGATAAAACTGTTGCATGTGAGCCTAAGTTACTGAGATGAATAAATGAAAGAAGCATGAGCATCAAATGCATAGCTGTGCTATAATCCACCGCCGTGCACATAGGCTATGTACGAGGTCAAGTACCAGAGTGCGGGTACGATGCAGTCAGTACAGGACACGCTGGTCCTTGAAAATAGTCTGGGTCTGACAAGTCCACAGGTGAAGGATGACTCGCGACCATCCTGTCGGGACGTCGGGTAGCCTGGTTATCCTGACGGAGTATTGTTGTATCACTGTCCATAGTACCGATCCCGAGTGCCGTCCCGATATATATTCCTATCAGCTGAAATTGGGGTGTAGGGATGCGCTCTTAGGGTTACGATGAGTGAGATATGGGGATGGACAACTGACTAGCTGAACTGTTAATTATAAAGGCTAAGGTGGGGCCGTTGCTGCTGCTGTACTAAGATGTGTGGCCACGTAGGCATATAGACCTTGGGTGCATTGTATGGTTAACATAAGACGAGATACAATAATAATTTGGCTTATTCTGACGCGAGTTCTAATTACTGTTATTTCCATTTATTGGTGCGTATAGAGTGCTCGGATCTCCTGTTATGTTTTCCTTTGCACAATCACACTATCACTTTAAACAGGGAAATCAAGCATCAGAAGCAGAGGTCAGCTGGTGGTCACTTACACACTCACTCACGCACTGCGTACTCTGACTATTTGTATCGGTGCTCATGCATTAAATCATGCATATACAATTAATTAAATAAATACGGGGCGTGCTCGTCTTATTTGAAATATAATAGGGCAGGGTCGTCTCACATATCATTCCTTAGTTATTTTATTTACCTAGTGTCGCTAAAGCGACCTACTACCAATTATCATCACGTGCCCAAATCTATATGACCTATGGATTGATAGATTAGCGGTGATCCCCATCGATCATCGCAGGTCACAACCCCTCTCCTGAGGTGTTGTTATTATCAACCCTCTAGTATGGACAGCGATACAACAGTACCCCGTCAGGATGACCAGGCTGCCCAACATCCTGACAGGATGGTCGCGAGTCATCCGTTACCTGTGGACTTATCGGACCTAGACTATCCCCAAGGACCAACGTGTCTTGTACTGACTGCATCGTACCTGCACTTTGGAACGTGACCTCGCACACAGCCTATGTGCACGTCGGTGGAATACAGCACAACTATGCATATGCTTCTTTTATTTATTTTATTCATCTCAGCGACTATTGGCTTATGATCATCATCTTTTACTTGCAACAACTGTGCCAGAATTTATCTTATTATCTCTCCTTTTTTTATCACTTAGGGTTTTGTTATACAAATTATACCCACACACATATACCAAGAATATAGGCACAACATTTATTTAGAATATTCACAACACACAAACATACTCATCAGCACAGTACCATTCATTAACATATAGAACATCCGCAACACACAAAGATATCAAAAGAATGCCATTTATCAATATTTAGAACATCCAGAACATATCACAAGCACACACAGGCATAATAGAAGATCATATCATTCCTTATTTATTTTATTTACTTAGTGTCGCTAAAGTGACCTACTACCAATTATCATCAAGTGCCCTAATCTATATGACCTATGGGTTGACAGACTAGTGATGATCCCCATCGTTCATCACAGGTTACAACCCCTCTCCTGAGGTGTTGATATTATCAACCTTCTAGTAGGGCTAAAGGCACCCTACACCTATTCTACACTTATTCTAATACTATTATTTCCTAGTGGATCGGGTTCTGTCTCCCTTCCCTGACTAGAAGACCACTCTTTCCTTTATGCTCTTCCTCGCTCCAACGTCTGGCTACCGGCAACCTAGAAGGCTAGTACTATAGTAGGGGAAATGATTCTGAAGGTTTTGATTGGTTAAAATGGGTGGTAGGACCACCTATTTATAGTTGAAGAAATGGGTCCATCGCGTCGTGCCAGTACCATCGCGTCGTGAGGCACTGCCAGACTTTACATGTGCTAGCGGGCATGTGGGGAGTTCTGTCAGGGCTTGATCGCGTCGCGAGCTTCCCCAGTTCATTCTCATTGCATCACGATAGTGTTAATATTTTTATTTTATTTTATTTGGGTTCTAGATTCCTCCAAGGGTTTCTAGACCTAATATTTTATTATTAATAAAATCAGATTTATTTAATATTAGTATTAGCATTTTTATTTAACAGTTAATATTTTTATTTCATATAACACTTATTTAATTTGATTTACTTATTTATTTACTTTATTTTCTTCGCCATAAATAGATGTTTATATTTCTTTTATCCATTTGTTCTTATCAAAATTTATGATTTTTTTAAAAAAATATTATTATCATTATTATCTATTTATTTAAAAATTTCTTGGGATGTCACATTACCATTCCCCTTAAAATAATTTTCGTCCTCAAAAATTGAGGGGTTGGTGGTTGGTGTAGATCTTTCCTGTTTCTTTACTCTCTCGATTATTTCCATCACCTCTTTTTTCAACTATTTTCTTGCTTAATTACCCTTAAGTTTTGTACAAAAGTATAGTTCTTGGTATATAATCATATTAAAGATGTTTTAGTTATATCTAGTCGTGATACTATTCTTTAAGGATCTTAGGGTCTTAGTTTTTTAGTCTTTTTGTTAGATTTTAAATCAAAAAAAAAATTAATATTCAAGCACCATCGCATCGCGACAGTTCAAATCCAGGGACGTTAAAACGCGCGGCCTGGACGCGTTTTCACCATTGTTTCGATTTTGGAGCTTTTCTCTTCCCATTTTGAGCATTATCTCGTACAAGGAAACAAAGGGTTCATCTTATTTTGCCTTCCTCTTCATTCTTCTTAGGTTAAGGTAAGCCTAAATCTCATTTTATTCAAGTTTTTATACTTTAGATTCTTTGGGTTTTCATAGGGAAATATGAGAATTAGAGACTTCATTTAGATCTTTTAGGACTTATTCTTAGTCATAGATTGCTTGTAGTTAATGGATTTGAACTTATTGTTGATTCTTGGTTTGATTTGGGGTGATATAAAGTTATGGTTGAAATGAGTTTGTTTGTACTTGGGGAATGCCTTGAAGGTGTTTGTGAAAAGTCCTGAAAGAAATTTCTTAGTTTTATTCTAAGTTTATAGGTATTTTTTCCAAATTCACAAGCTTTTATTACTTATTCTAGGGATAAAGTTTATTTAGAATGTTATTCTTGGATGTTAGTACTTTAGAATCGATCTTTAGAGTTTGTTCTCTAATTGTTTTGGTATGAGGTAGAAAATATTAATCTATTGAGACCGATTTAAATTGGACATACATACTCAATATCCATGTTCTAGTCACTTAGATAACAATACTTCTTAGCTTAGTGTTCTCATTTTTTTTTTTAAATTTGAAAGCTAGTCTTCAAGGGGATTCTAGAATTTGTAATGGAAAGGATAAGTTGTACGTAAGGTTGAAAAAAATCCCTTTCAAGGTTCTGAGAATAGTAAGGATGTCTAAGTTTCCAAAATAGAGATTTCTATAAGATTTAATTTTTTTTTAAACTCTTATGCATTTCTTATTCTAAAAATTTCTGAGTTAATGTTGAATACTGAAAATTTTAAGGACATCGTTTCTTCTGTAATTTTAGTGTTAGGGAATTTATTTTGTAAAATAAGGAACAAGGTATTTAAGGTAAAGTCTTTCATATTAGCTGTTCAAAATATTTTATTTCTATAGGGAAGTTAAATTTTCCTTGGAATTTAGTAGGTATTGAGTATACATGAAATATTTGAATGTTGAAAATTAGTGTACATGGATTTCTATTATTTACACTTATTATTTCTCATAAAAATTTGTTAAGTATAAGATTTTAAAATTGAGTTCTGAATCTTACCAGATTTATACATTTTGCAGGATGTCTCGCTGCAGTTCCAAGAGAGTTCGCATAGGGTCTTCGTCTAAGGAAAGACTAGAGGAGTGTCGTTTCAAATCTTTGGAGCACCAAAGAATCTATTATTCTTGCTTTGAGTCTCAGGACATTTACAACGAGAGAGTGTTTAAGTTGGAGCCAGAAGAGTATCCAGAGATTACTGCAGAGTCTCATGAGAGGCAGTGGCAGGTTTTTTGGGGCTTACAGGAAGATTCAATGTGGGGCCAGTTCGCGAGTTCTATGCGAATGCCTACCTTCCTGATGGTACGGCCTTAACTTACAGAAGCTACGTGAGAGGAGTGGAAATTGATTTTAGTCCAGATGCTATTAGCACTCAGCTGGAGATTCCCCTATTTGAGGATTGTCATTGCATGGAGAGGTTAAATCATCGTACTGACCCGATTGTTATCGAAAAGGCACTTTGCAGGTCTTGAGGTACTTGGGTTAGGTCTGCAGAGGGAGTCCGACTTAGGTTCAACGTCAAACACCTTCCGCGGTTAGCTCGGGCTTGGGCTCTATTTATGCATTACTCCCTCCTTACCTGCCCCAATAAGAATGACTTGACGGCTAAGAGGGCAGAGTTGGTCTACTCTATCTTGGAGCACAACCCTATTGATATTTGTAGGGTGATTGCAGAGGACATAGGTTGTGCTGCCAAGAACAAAAATTGGCTAAGTCATCCTGTTTTGATTTACCGACTCTGTCAGTCCCAGGGAGTGGATATGCAGGCTATGGATTCGATGGGTCGGGTTGTGAAGCCTATTATTAGAGCTGTTATTGATGAATTCCCTATTGATCCAGTGGAAGTGCAGCAGCCAGAATAGCAACCTCCACCACCACAACCACAGCAGGTTGGAGGTATTCCTCCAGTAGGTTCAGGAGCTAATTAGCTGTTGGTTTAGCTATTGGAAAACCAAGCTAGACTGGAGCCACAGTTTCTACAGGGTAAGGTGAGGTGAGGGCGGACATAGCCAAGCTGCAGGAGAAGGTTGACAAGCTGGAGCAGGATGTGGGGATTTAGGTATCTCCTCTGGACTTTGATATTTGATTTCTTTAGTTTTATGGACTGATTTCTTTATTTTTATGCTTGGGATTTTGAATTTTGGGGTAAATTCTTTCCCCGTGGTTTGTATGACCTTATTTTATCTTTTTGTTTTAATTTTTTTTTATTTTCTGTTTTATAATCAAGCAATTAGAACATTTACCGACGCAACATGTTAAACATATTTTACGATTCTTAAGGTTCAAACACGCTTTTAGACATTCACAAAGGCATAAAGATAAAACACACTAAAATATATTTCACAAAACCTACTAACAAACAAACATATTTATACAGAGTAATTCACAGGTCACCACACATTCCCTCACATTACTCTATTCCGAGGAAAGCCATCAGTTGTTCCCCCCCATCCGTTCAATTACTTCTTGAAGTGGGACAGCTTCAACTATTGGTGGGGTGATGGATGGTAATGAGGTGGTGGAGGCAGGGTGACTCATTACTAGGTTTTTTCTAAACATGAACACAAAAAGGGGAGTTGAATTGTGTACAAAACATTTCGCAAACTTTAAGTTATAAACACTTGGTTATGAAAACTATTTGTTATCGGATGCAGAATTAACCGCACGCTGGAATGAAGTTTATGAAAACTTTTTTTTTCTTTCCAGAACAAAAGTAAATGTAAAGCAGTAAAGCAAGAGACACATAGATTTATACTAGTTCACCACCAAACTGGTAGCTACAGCTAGTCCCTTCGTTCCTGAAGGATTTTCACTATAATCAACCTGATTACAAATTTTCTTAAGAGTATTCTACTGTCACAAACTTGACAATACTCTTAACTTCTCAAAATGACTTAGTACGATCGAGCCTTTGATGAATCAAGCTCGTTACTACGCAATACAATTTTCATAAAGATATTTCGAATACAATCAAATAACTCTCACAGAGAGGATAAAAAGATTAAGCTTAAAACAATAGCTTTCTAAAGAAAGAATATAAGACGTTGAAGTTCAGTGTTAGTTGTCAGAAACTTGGTAAGAAACTTGGTTACACACTTGAGTAATAGCTTTTTCAGTATCTCGTTTCTAGCCACTTTTTTCAGAGGAGAGCTTGAGGTATTTATAGAGGACCTTGAGGATAATACCGTTGCAGATATTTTCAGCTCCAAATCATTGGGTGAGGTAATTTGAAATTATGTCATTTTCTTCCTTTTCAGAGAATATCAGAATAGTACACTTTACTATTTTTTTACTATTTGCTTTCACACATTTACCTTGTACGAATTTGTCTTATTCTAAAGGTGTCACCTTTGATACCTTGTACATCAAATTGAACGCACAAAATCAAATTCGAATATCGTTCCAGGAAAGCTGAGGGCAGAGAGAATAAACGTGACCATCATGTGATTCATTAAATGATCGGATGCTCGCTCAGAAATCAATAGGACACTCACAGCAAATGAGTTTTTCATGTGTCATAAGATAACATAACCAGACGTTCGATAAGAGTGCACAGAGCAAGACACTGGAGTGAATCGGATGCAGACACATAAAAATGTATTCATCTTTTTGTGAATTTTTTCTTCATGCTTGAGTGAGTCATAAAACATGAATGATTTTAATACTTACACACTTCAAGACTAATTAGAAGTAAAATTGTTCTCTTGTAAACACTTTGTTATCATCAAAATCAATGAGGGTTTAAACTTCTCAATCGTTTAGGATCCAACATTGTCTTCGTGGAGGGAGGTTGGGCCTTCTCTGTCTGGAGGGAAGGTTGGGGTCACACTCTCCGAGTTCATGAGTGGGGTCTCCACACATATAACAGCCATTTCTGGTTTCCTTGCAGTTAACAGTGTAACGGTCTCCGCCATAGTTAAAACAGTAATGGTGGATTGGATAAGGGCAATTTCTAACAAGGTGTGGTCCAGAACAATTATAACATTTTCCTCTTTTTGTACCTTCTAGTGATTTGTTCCACATCTTTCTTCGATAATGGAGTGGGGGCACAACTTGATGTCTTCTTTGGCTAGAGGATGCCATCAGTATCTGAAAAGAATAAACATATAAGAATACACACACATCCCTGTTCTCACTCATCGTCCCCTTAAGAGTGCATCCCTGTTCCCTAACTTCAGCAATAGGAACATGTGTCGGGGAGGCACTCGAGATCGGCACTTTAGACAGTGATACAACAGTATCCCGTCAGGATGACCAGGCTGCCCGACGTCCCGATAGGATGATCACGAGTCATCCGTCACCTGTGGACTTGTCGGACCCAGACTATCCCCAAGGTACCTGACCTTGCACACAGCCTATGGGCACGGCGGTGGATTACAGTACAACTATGCATATGCTTCTTTTATTTATTTTATTCATCTCAACAACTATTGGCTTATGATCATCATCTTTTACTTGCAACAACTTTGCCATAATTTATCTTATTATCTTTCCTTTCTTTATCACTTACGGTTTCGTTATACTGCTTTTACCCATACACATATATCAAGAATACTGGCACAACATTTATTTAGAGCATTCATAACACACAAACATACGCATTAGCACAGTACCATTCATTAATATCTAGAACATCCACAACACACAAAGATATCAACAGAATACCATTTATCAATATTTAGAACATCCACAACATATCACTAACACACACATGCATACAAGAAGATCATATCATTCCTTATTTATTTTATTTACCTAGTTTCGCTAGAGCGACCTACTACCAATTATCATCCCATGCCCTAATCTATATGACCTATGGGTTGACAAACTAGTGATGATCCCCATCGATCATTGCAGGTCACAACCCCTCTCCTGAGGTGTTGTTATTATCAATCCTCTAGTAGGGCTACGAGCACCCTACACCTATTCTACACTTATTCTAATACTATTATTTCCTAATGGATAGGGTGCTGTCTCACTTACCTGACTAGAAGACCACTCCTTCTTTTAAGCTTTTCCTCGCTCCAATGTCTAGCTACCGGCAACCTTAGAAGGCTAGTACTATATTAGGGGAAAGGATTCTGAAGGTTTTGATTGGTTAAAATGGGTGGTAGGACCACCTATTTATAGTTGAAGAAACGGGGTCCATCGCGTCGCGCCAGTGTCATCGCTTCGCGAGACACTGCCTGCCTTTACACGTGTCAGCGTGTGTGTGGGGAGTTCTGTCAGGGCTTGATCGCGTCGCGAGCTTCCCAAGTTCATTCTCATCGCGTCGCGATAGTGTTAATATTTTTATTTTATTTTATTTGGGTTCTAGATTCCTCCAAGTGTTTCTAGACCCAATATTTTATTATTAATAAAATCAGATTTATTTAATATTAGTATTAGCATTTTTATTTAACACTTAAATTCATATAACACTTATTTAATTTGATTTACTTATTTATTTACTTTATTTTCTATGTCATAAATAGATGTTTATATTTCTTTTATCCATTTGTTCTCATCAAAATTTATGATTTTTTTTTAAATTATTATTATTGTTATTATTATTATCTATTTATTTAAAAATTTTTTTGGGATGTCACATTACCATCCCCCGTAAAATAATTTTCGTCCTCGAAAATTGAGTGGTTGGTGGTTGGTGTAGATCTTTCCTATTTCTTTACTCTCTTGATCATTTCCATCACCTCTTTTCTCAAATATTTTCTTGCTTAATTATCCTTAAGGTTTGTAAAAATATAGTTCTTGGTATATAATCATATTAAAGATGTTTTAGTTATATCTAGTTGTGATACTATTATTTAGGAATCTTAGGGTCTTAGGTTTTTAGTCTTTTTATTAGATTTTAAATCAAAAAAAAATTTCATATTCAGGCACCATCACGTCGCGATGTGCCTTAGTTTAGTACCGTCACGTCGCAACGGTCCAATTCCAGGGATGTTAAAACACGCGGCTTGGACGCGTTTTCGCCATTGTTGCGATTTTGGAGCTTTTCTCTTCCCATTTTGAGCAAACTAAGGGTTCATCTTATTTTGCCTTCCTCTTCATTCTTCTAGGGTTAAGGTAAGCCTAAATCTCATTTTATTCAAGTTTTTATACTTTAGATTCTTTGGATTTTCATAGGGAAATCTGAGAATAAGAGACTTCCTTTAGATCTTCTAGGACTTATTCTTAGTCATAGATTGCTTTTAGTTAATGGATTTGAACTTATTGTTGATTCTTGGTTTGATTTGGGTTGATTTAAAGTTATGGTTGAAATGAGTTTGTTTGTACTTGGGGAATGCATTGAAGGTGTTTGTGAAAAGTCCTGAACGAAATTTCTTAGTTTTATTCTAATTTTGTTGGTATTTTTTCCAAATTCACATGCTTTTATTAATTGTTCTATGGATAAAGTTTATTGAGAATATTTTTATTCTTGGATGTTGGTACTTTAGAATCGATCTTTAGAGTTTGTTCTCTAATTGTTTTGGTATGAGGTAGAAAATATTAATCTATTGCTTTAGTTCTTGTCACTTAGATAACAATACTTCTTAGCCTTAGTGTTCTCATTTTTTTTTAAAATTTGAAAGCTAGTCTTCAAGGGGATTCTAGAATTTGTAATGGAAAGGTTCTGAGAATAGTAAGGATGTCTAAGTTTCCAAAATAGAGATTTCTATAAGATTTAATTTTTTTAAACTCTTATGGATTTCTTATTCTAAAAATTTCTGAGTTAATGTTGAATACTGAAAATTTTAAGGACATCGTTTCTTTTGTAATTTTATTGTTAGGGAATTTATTTTGTAAAATAAGGAACGAGGTATTTAAGGTAAAGTCTTTCATATTAGCTGTTCAAAATATTTTATTTCCATAGGGAAGTTAAATTTTCCTTGGAATTTAGTAGGTGTTGAGTATACATGAAATATTTGAATGTTGAAAATTAGTGTATATGGATTTCTATTATTTACTCTTATTATTTCTCATAAAAATTTGTTAAGTATAAGATTTTAAAATTGAGTTCTGAATCTTACCAGAATTATACATTTTGCAGGATGTCTCGCCGCAGTTCCAAGAGAGTTCGCGTAGGGTCTTCGTCTAAGGAAAGACTAGAGGAGTGTCGTTTCAAATCTTTGAAGCACCAAATAATCTATTATTCTTGCTTTGAGTCTCGGGATATTTACAACGAGAGATTGTTTAAGATGGAGCCGGAAGAGTATCCAGAGATTACTACAGAGTCTCATGAGAGGCAGCGACAGGGTTTTTTGGGGCTTACAGGAAGATTCAATGTGGGGCCAGCTCGCGAGTTCTATGCGAATGCCTACCTTCCTGATGGTACGACCTTAACCTACAGAAGCTACGTGAGAGGAGTGGAAATTGATTTTAGTCCAGATGCTATTAGCACTCAGCTGGAGATTCCCCTATTTGAGGATTGTCGTTGCATGGAGAGGTTAAATCATCGTACTGGCCCGATTGTTATGGAAGAGGCACTTTGCAGGTCTTGAGGTACTTGGGTTAGGTCTGCAGAGGGAGTCCCACTTAGGTTCAAAGTCAAACACCTTACGCGGTCAGCTCGGGCTTGGGCTCTGTTTATGCATTATTCCCTCCTTACCTGCCCCAATAAGAATGACTTGACGGCTAAGAGGGCAGAGTTGGTCTACTCTATCTTGGAGCACAACCCTATTGATATTTGCAGGGTGATTGCAGAGGACATAGGTCGTGTTGCCAAGAACAAAAATTGGCTAAGCCATCCTGTTCTGATTTACTAACTCTGTCAGTCCCAGGGAGTGGATATGCAGGCTATGGATTCGATGGGTCGGGTTATGAATCCTATTATTAGAGCTGTTATTGATGAATTCCCTCTTGATCCAGTGGAAGTGCAGCAGCCAGAACAGCAACCGCCACCGCCACAACCACAGCAGGTTGGAGGTATTCCTCCAGTAGGACCAGGAGCTAATTAGCTGTTGGTTCAGCTACTGGAAAACCAAGCTAGACTGGAGCCACTGTTTCTATAGGGTGAGGTGAGGGCGGACATAGCCATGTTGCAGAAGAAGGTTGACAAGCTGGAGCAAGATGTGGGGATTTGGGTATCTCCTCTGGACTTTGATATTTGATTTCTTTAGTTTTATGGACTGTTTTCTTTATTTTTATGCTTGGGATTTTGAATTTCGGGGTAAATTCTATCCCCGTGGTTTATATGACCTTATTTTATCTTTTTGTTTTAAATTTTCTTTTATTTTCTGTTTTATAATCAAGCAATTAGAACATTTACCGACGCAGCACATTAAACATATTTTGCGATTCTTAAGGTTCAAACACGCTTTCAGACATTCACAAAAGCATAAAGATAAAACACACTAAAATATATTTCACAAAACCTACTAACAAACAAACATATTTATACAGAGTAATTCACAGGTCACCACACATTTCCACACATTGCTCAATTCTGAGGAAAGCCATCAGTTGTTCCCCCCATCCGTTCAATTTCTTCTTGAAGTGGGACGGCTTCAACTGTTGGTGGGGTGATGGATGGTAACAGGAGGCAGGGTGACTCATTACTAGGTTTTGTCATCGTGGAGAGAGGTTGGGCTTTCTCTGTCTAGAAGGAAGGTTGGGGTCGCACTCTTCGGGTCCTTGAGTGGGGTCTCTACACATGTAACAGCCATTTCCGGTTTCCTTGCAGTTAACAGTGTAATGGTGGATTGGATTAGGGCAATTTCTAACAAGGTGTGGTCCAGAACAATTATAACATTTTTCTCTTTTTGTACCTTCTAGTGATTTGTTCCACAGCTTTCTTCGATAATGAAGTGGGGGCACAACTTGACGTCTTCCCCGACTAGAGTATGCCATCAGTATCTGAAAAGAATAAACAAATTAGGATACACCTACAAACAAATGAAATGCTATGCTCCCAAGTTACTAACCCTATTCTAGGTGAATTACTTATTAACCCCCTACCCCGTGATTTTTTTTTGTGTAGTTGAATTCGGTTTGAATTCAACATTTTTCAGCCAGTGAGGGCTCTATGGATCTCACAATCCTGATAAAACCGACCTACTCTAATACCACCTAAATGAGACGACCCCGTCCCACTATACTTCAAATGAGACGAACCCGCCCCATTATTTAAAATATAAATCCGATGTAATCCTAGTATGTATGAATTTCATTCATGAATGAACATATACAATAGGCAATTTGACAGAGTGCGCAATGCGTGAGTGAGTGAGTGAGTGGGTGTCCACCGGCTGACTCCTGATTCTGGGCTTGCTTTTCCTGTTTAAAGTGATAGTGTGATTATGCAAAATAAAACAGAGTAGGAGATCAGAACACACTATACGCACTAATAAGCAGAAATAACAGTAATTAGAGTTCATGTCAGAATAGGCTGATTTATCATATCTCTTTCTTTATGTTGTGTGTGAAATGCAACCAAGAATTCCATATGCCTACGTGGCCACACAGCTAATACAGCAAAAGCGGCCCCACCATTAGCCTTTTTAGATAATGGCTCAACTAGTCAGTTGTCCGTCCCTATATCCCGCTTATCGTACCCCTAAGATGCATCCCTGTTCCCCAACTTCAGCGATAGGAACATGTGTTGGGGCGGTACTCGAGATCAGCACTATGGACAGTGATACAACGTACCCCGTCAGGATGACCAGGCTGCCCGACATCCCGGTAGGATGTTTGGGAGTCATCCGTCACCTGTGGACTTGTCAAACCCAGACTATCCCCAAGGACCAGCAAGTCTTGTACTGACTGCATTGTACTTGCACTCTGGTACCTGACCTCGCACACAGCCGATGTGCACGGCAGTGGATTACAGCATAGCTATGCATATGCTTCTTTTATTTATTTTATTCATCTTAACAACTATTGGCTTATGATCATCATCTTTTACTTGCAACAACTGTGCCAGAATTTGTCTTATTATCTCTCCTTTCTTTATCACTTAGGGTTTCGTTATACTGATTATACTCATGCACATATACCAAGAATACAGGCGCAACATTTATTTAGAACATTCACAACACACAAACATACTCATCAGAACAGTGCCATTCATTAATATCGAGAACATCCATAACACACAAAGATATCAACAGAATACCATTTATCGATGTTTAGAACATCCACAACATATCACAAACACACACAGGCATACTAGAAGATCGTATCATTCCTTATTTATTTTATTTACCTAGTGTCTCTAAAGCGACCTACTACCAATTATCATCACATGCCGTAATCTATATGACATATGGGTTGACAGACTAGCGGTGATCCCCATCAATCATCGCAGGTCACAACTCATCTCCTGAGGTGTTGTTATTATCAACCCTCTAGTAGGATTAAGGGCACCCTATACCTATTCTACACTTATTCTAATACTATTATTTCCTAGTGGATAGGGTTGTGTCTCCCTTGCCTGACTAGAAGACCGCTCCTTCCTTTACGCTTTTCTTCGCTCCAATGTCTGGCTACCGGCAACCCTAGAAGGCTAGTACTATTGTAGGGGAAAGGATTCTAAAAGTTTTGATTGGTTAAAATGGGTGGTAGGACCACCCATTTATAGTTGAAGAAATGGGTCCATCGCGTTGCGCCAGTATCATCGCGTTACGAGGCACTGCCTGCCTTTACACGTGTCAATGCACGTGTGGGGAGTTCTATCAGGGCTAGATCGCGTCACGAGCTTCCCCAATTCATTCTCATCGCGTCGCGATAGTGTTAATATTTTTATTTTATTTTATTTTATTTGTGTTCTAGATTCCTCCTAGGGTTTCTAGACCCAATATTTTATTATTAATAAAATCAGATTTATTTAATATTAGTATTAGCATTTTTATTTCACACTTAATATTTTTATTTCATATAACACTTAATTAATTTGATTTACTTATTTATTTACTTTATTTTCTTTGTCATAAATAGATGTTTATATTTCTTTTATCCATTTGTTCTTATCAAAATTTATATTTTTTTTAAATTATTATTATTATCTATTTATTTAAAAATTTTCTTGGGATGTCACATATTGTGTCCCGGAATAAAGCTAGACTGATTCGGAGAGATTAATCCATCCAAAAACGACTTGATTCTGTTGACAATAATCTTTGTAATGAGCTTATTAGCTACATTACACATCGCAATGAGACGAAACTGAGTGACAAACTCTGGCTTGTCCTTCTCAAGAGACTCCAAGAACTTACTATAGCTATAGTTAGGGCTGCTCTAGATACCATTTAAACGAGCCAACAACTCTCTTTTACGCTTAAAAATGTTCCTAAATGTATCAGAGTTCCACTGCTTAAGCTTAGTAGTCAAGTTTTCTAACCCAGGGACTAAAGCATCATCCCTTCTCCACTTGTCTTGAATAAAAGTTGAGAACTCCAAATGGGTGACCCAGCCTTCCTCAAAGCGAAATGGCCGAGCCCCCCCAACTCCTTGAGCACCATCAGGGAAGACTCGAATAGGGCGATGATCAGACTGTGTTCTCAGAAGGACTTTTGCAACTCCCTCTTGAAACCGCAATCGCCACTCAACAATGCACAACACTCTATCTAATTTTTTGAAGATTCTGACTCTTCCCTCCCACTTAGGACCTCTCCACGTGAATCTAGATCCACTCATAGTTACATCCATCAGCTTACATTCATTTATCTAGTGCAAGAACTGAAGGCATCGATTCAAATCAGTAGGTGCTCCCCCTTTCTTCTCTTCTAGTTTAGTGTTGCGGCTCAGGTAAGTGCACTTGATCGTAACTCGTAATAATAGTGGAGTGTAATTAGGACTCTGAATGTCGAATTCACAGGGAATGAGCGAATACCAATGACTTAATATGATTCTATTCTATTAAGCGAGCAAAAGTTGTAATTACGCAAGTAGTGAAAGTTGTCGGTATCAAAGCGATAAACAAACTGAATGCGAGAACGGTTTAACTATGTTATGGGAAGCCTAGGGGCACCTATTATGAGTTATCTTAACTGATATGAGTTATCTATTATGAAAGAGAACTAATAACCCTCTCTAAATTACTAAGGGCTACCTAGCTTGCAATAGCCTTCCTCCTAACTAATTACTCTGTTTGGTCCTAGAAGGTAATTAAAGGAAAGAGCATTAAGCACAGGTGGGTTTGTTAATCTAATAACTGATTAGAAACAAGCTATAACCTATCTGGTGTATAAAGCGAGTTCTTTTATCCTATGGTTCCATTAACTAATTATGATCCTGTTACCACAATTAAGCCAACTAAATAAAGGTTGATCAAGACTTATAGGATTAAGCACAATAGGAATAAAACACTCAAACATTCAATAGAAACTCATATAATTAAATAGACAAAGCATTAAGAGTATTGCGAAGGATCCCCATCACCCCTGGTGATGGGTTTAGGTACTCATTATCAATGATAATAATATAAACTCAGATATAAAATCAGAATAATCCATAACAAGAGAATAAATCTAAACCGGGACACCCTTTCAATATGACGACGGTCCTTAAGCACGTTCTTCGCGTCCTCACGAGCTTCGGTAGCAATTTGGGATGGCACCAAGCTCCAAGGAAACACATAGATCAACGGAAGAGGCAAGAAATTGATGTGAATTCTCAATAGGGGGCTCTTGACTTAGGAATTCGTCAAAAGGTCTTTAGAAAAGTTTAAGAGCCCCTATTTATAGATTAGGCTGCGAACTAGGTCATCTGGCTATCAAATCTGCACTATCTGAGATGGGGTACGGCCGTACCGCATGTATACACGGTCGTACCTAGCTTCGTTGATGACGCTGGACCGTACCCATGCGTGCTGCAGCCCTGACATCACTTGTGTACGGTCGTACTGCTTTTGGCACGACCATACTGGACTATTTCATCGGCGCCAGGTGGTACAGATCCGAGATGCACGCCCCATCGAAGTTCTCGCTCTAGGCACGCCGCACCTGGATATAGGTCGTCGATCGCTTATCCAAAGAAGGCTAAAACTATCCAAAACTAGCAATTTTTTTGTCTTTTTTCGCATCTTTTGCTCCGAGTGTTTTCATGATATTTCTACATAATAGGACATAAATTAGTACTTTTGTGCTTTAATTAGTGCAAAATGATATATTTAGATACTAAAAATAGCCTATAAAAGAAAACAAATTGGTGTGTTAACATCTAGCAATCTCATTAAAATCACCCGGCATCAACCACAGTTCAGCGACTGTATTAGCTAGGCTTCTTAGCTGGTTCCAAGTCTCTGCTCTTTCATTCTTTCTCGGGTTAGCATACACAGCAGTCAACAACCAACTTGCCGCCCCATTCGCCATGAAGAAAATCGAAATCTTGAATTAACATTTGAATCCGTAAATCCAATCTATTCCACAACAACCAGATACCTCCTGAATAACCTTGAGCATCCACCCTGACATGCCTTCTAAAACCCAAACTTCTAATAGTATTTGTAGCTCTAGTCCCACTGCATCTAGGTTCTTGTAAGATAACCAAGTATGCTCTATTCTGGCGATAGAAATTTAACAGTGCTCTCCGGAAAGCCTTCCCTTGAGCACCTCTACAATTCCAATTCATAATAATCATTAAAAACATGATTAAAGAAAGGAATACCTCCATCACTGCCCCCATTAGGTGAGCTGCATAATACACTCCTGGGACACAGACCCATTCGCCATATCCACCACCACCTTTTCTGGTTCAAAGCTCTCGTCACCCCTTCTTATCGGTCCTTATCTCCATCTGCATATCATCAAATACCGATGGGTCAGGGGGTTTCGTATGAGGCATCACTACCATCGCTGCTTCCTTGCTCCTCTCTCCTTACTGCATCGGATTCGGCCCCGGCATGTTCTTGCTGCAGTTCTCAGAGGAGTAGGAACCAGCTCCCTCGGAGTCCTTTGTGAGGTCCATCTGCGTGTTCTTTCTTGAAGGACTTTTATTTCACCACCTCCCCCACTTAATTTTCTCACCTCCCATATTTTTAAAAATTCAATTTTGCCCTTGCTCTAAAATATCCATTCGTTAAAAATCAAACTTTTCCCACTTCCGGATTCTTAAATCCGGATAATTCCGGATTTTAGAATCCAGACACTTTAAATCTAGCAAAAAATTAACACGTCCGGATTTTAGAATCCGGACACTCTAAATCTCAGCAAGAACACGTCCGGATTCCATTCCTGAGTGATCCGATAATAAGAATCCGGACGTGTTATTTTTAATTTTACAGATCTAGCAAAAAGGGAGGTGAATTGTTCAAAAAAATCCGGATTCTTATCTCCGGAGTGATCCGGTATTAAGAATCCGGAGGTTGAAATTTTTCCAAAAAAAAAATAACGTCAACATTTTGAAGTTGAAAGATAGAAAAAATAAAGGGTAAAATAATCTTTTCCTTAGATAGGAGAGGTGAGAAAATTAAGTGGGGGAGGTGGGGAAATAAAAGCCCTTTCTGGAACTATTCGCTATGTTCCCTTTCTTTGCTGTGTACCTGCCCGAATAGACTCCAACTGTGGCCTTGGGGCCCTCCTTCTCCTTGTTTCCCCCTATTGGGCCCTCTTTACTAGTGGACCCTTCATGTCTGGGCCTTTTCTTTTTAGTCCACACATTTGGAGTAGTGGTGGGTGTCGGTTGGGCTACTGGTGGAATTAAAAAACATGTGACCCCCATGCTCCCCCATCGGATCTCCCTTAAGAGCATCAAATCAAATTTAGTAGATTTGGAGGAGTGTTGTGGGCCCTTATCATTAAACAGAATATTATGACTGCTCCTATTTGTGCGCCTCCTACGTTCCACATTTATTCTAATCCCATGCATGGAATCCGGCTTATCAATCCCATTGTTTTCTCCCGTAATTTTTGAGGTATCATTAATCCCTTCCACCAAATTCGGATCCTTCCTTTGCAATGTCACCTCCTCCGTAGTAGCTACAGCTGCTTCCTCCGTTCCCTTATTCTCCACCGCCACCTCTAAGATGCTAGGATTAGCCGCACAGTCCTTGAAAATGTGGCTGTAGCAGCCACGCTGAGCACAAATAATATGAAGGCCTTCATATTGAACTTGGTACCATTGTCCCTCCAAACCAACTCTTTTCTACTACAGGGTTATTCAGATCTATTTCCACACACATCCTTGCAAACCGCCCTCTCTCCATCCTTAGGGTATGGAGGTCAACCTTCACCGGCGTCGCCACAGCAGAAGCCAGCGCCCACAGGAAGCTCTCGTCATAATAGACCAAGTTGAGACTAGGAATCCTAATCCATGCCATGGTCTTATCAATAGTTGCCCTAGCAGCATTGAAATCTGGTGTCCACTTTCATACCGATAAATAGTGGTCGAAAATCATCCAAGGGCCCCCATTGATCACTTTCTGCTTATCTTCATCACTATCAAACTTGACCATGAAGAACCCATTCCGTACGTCCATCAGTTCAAATGCACCCATTAGCTACCATACTGCTTCAAGCTTGGTCTTCATGATGTTAAACCAAAGGGTTTTCCCAAGCAACTTCACTACCGAAGTATCCTTCCACAACAAGCTAAGCTCTTCAATAACTTTTTTCCCCACACGTATCATGGGAATGAGTCTATTCCCATTAACGTATTCAATGCGAACTAATTCATTGGCTACAAGATCGGTCTTTTGGCATCTTTCCAATGCCTGAGAACCTAACACTTTGTCCCTGAACGACATAGGAACCTCTGTCTCCTTTCCTTTACCCTTCCATCATTCATTACCACCTCAATCCGGTGGTTCATCTGGTGTTTCCTTCGTTGCCGGCGGCGGCCGGACAGTCGTGAACGCGAACGTCATTCTTAAACCCTAGCAGTATTCCATGATTCTTAATCGGTAATAATGAAGCCTCAATTTTCGCTTTGAAAATCCCAATCCTACTAAAAGAAAATTTTGTCTAAAATCTCAATATCTTCACTCATATACACTAAAGTGTTAACTTAGATCTTCATACATCACGTGGACCCATTTGCTAGAGAATTTGTGTGAACACCAACTAGACGCATTGCCACTAAGGGGTGGGCACGAGTCAGGTTGAGTCGGGTTTGGAGTGTTTGAAGACTCAACCCAATCAAATATAGTCGGTTTATGTTGGGTCAGTTTCATGATTTTTTTTTTGTGCAACTCGACTCAAACCAACTTAACCTCATTCGGGTTGGGTCAGGTCAAGTTTAGTAATAAAAATAGATATTTTTAAAAAAATTTAAAAATGGAGAAAAAAAAATGAAAAATACCATTGTCAGGACTCAAACATTCATTTATCCAAATAATTGTAAATTTCACAACAATATGGAAACCGAGAAAGGGAATGGAAGCAAAGCATTTTGTCAAAAGAAAAGATTAATCTGGAAGCATCTTTGTACCTACCCATGGCCATATCTCCTCCTCTCTTAGTGAGTATCGACAAAGGAGATTCACGAATATGAGAGAATGCATTATCAATTCTTCAGATCGCGTTGGCTACGAGTGATACTCATAACGAGAGATTAACGAATGTGTTATCACGAAGACATTTAGGTTGCCCTACCGACGACAGACAGAAGATTCATGTATACAACGAAAGGGGCTGCATCGAGAACAAAACCAGAGGTTGTTGCACGAGACGAGAGATTCTCAAAGGGAGGCAGGGACAACAAGGGAGTGATTCTCGTAGGGGGAGGAAGGAGAAAGCCATAGGGAGGGAGACAAGAGGAATTGAGAAAAGAAGATAAAAATGGGAAAGTCTTTATGGACTCGCATCTCATACGAATTGCATTAAGTCGCACAAGTTCTATTACACCGAGTTTGGTTCGGGTTTAACACAGTCACATTTCTCACACTCAACACAAAACCTAATGTCTTCAGGTTTGCTGTTTTTGAAACCGTCCCGAACCAATTACCCAGACCAACTCAAATTTTTAGGGTTGTGATTGGGTTCACGGGTTGACCCGGACCTAATGTCCACCCCTACGTGCCACTTTAACTCTAATTCCATATTTCCAGTAGAAAAATAGTGTTGGGCATGTTACGAATTTCGATTCCCTCTAGTTAAAAAAGGGCGCAGTTGCCATAGTCACACAAAGTAGGCCATTGGATCAAGATCGAATGACTGGCATTCCAAAGTTGAATTTTGAAGCCGACTTACTAAAGTTGAAGGGTGAACTGTCCAATGTCAATCCAACGGTATGAATTTTGTGACAGCGACAACTACCTCCCTTCTCTTACGCATAAAATTTGGTTTTGATATTTTACTCCCAATAATGAAATATCGAATGAATTTAAGTTACTACTGACCAGAATGAAAATAAAAAAAATATTTAACTTTAAAAAACAGAAAAACTAATATTTGTTTATTTGGATAATTAACTCATTGTCAAGATGTAATTAATTATATATATATATATGGCAAAAAGAATAATTTTATACTAAACACAGAAGAAATGGTTTAATAAGGGAGAAAAAAAAATATTGTATGATACTTATTAAATATATAATAGTGCATATACATAATATTACCTCTTGTCTTATATATAAGAAAAAGTTTTAAAAAAATTTGGTCCTAATTATAAGAAAAGATTACAAGTTTTGAGATGTATTAATTGCTAAAGTGATTTTTATACCCTTAGCATTTAATGTGAGATTATATTTGAAACAACCTTTCAAAATTATAACATTAAATAAACTTCCTTGATTTTGATAATTTTTGTTTTCTCCTCTTATATATGGGACCAGAAGTAGTAGTATCTTATTAATTATTAGATATCTTTATCTTTATCTTTATAATTATAAAAGTGATAGTGCTTAAGGGTAATATTGCCAAATCACTTAAATAAAAACTAATTAATGCTTTTTAGTGTGACATCCTGATTTTTAAAACAGTATCAGAAAATAATTAGATCAATAATTAAGTGATAAATGGGAGTTAGAAACCTTAATTAAGGATGAAATAGGCTTGAAAAAACACTTAGAAACCTCTGGAAAAATATGGAATATGCTAGAATCTTCTAGAAGAACGAAAACATAATTTTCTCCTCAAGGGCCGACGTGACGCGACGGAGAATACGAAGGCAAGCATCTCGACGCGATCAAAGTCGGTGGGTAAGTCGGTAGATCTGAGCGGGGGATTGCTGACTCATGTCCCTCATCGTGACGCGATGACCTTTGTGCCTGAAGACCATCGCGACGCGATGGACCCAAAATGGCTATAAATACCATCCTTCACCCTCCATACTCCTCACCTTCTTCCAAGCCATTCTTGGGAGCGCGTGGAGGAGCTTTGGAGGCACGACGGGACGCGGGGACGGGACACGGGCAGCAACAGTCTTTTAAGCCAGGTAAGGGGGAAGATACCTTAATCACTAGGGAAAATAGGTAGTAGAGTAGTACTGTTAGCATGTCTAGGGGACCTTAACCCTACTAGGGGTTGATAACTTGGCCATACAGGAGAGGGGTTGTGACTGTGATAGGCGAGACGGTTGTCGAGGTCATCAACCATAGGAATGATCTATTGAAATCTATGGATGGATGCTGATTGATGTGATGCTGATTGATTTGAATGCTCTATGATTGTGTGACTGTTGGTGTGCTAATTGATAATATGACAATGGTAGGTCACCTGAGCGACACTAGGATTGATCCTTATGATGGTTGAGGATGGATGATAATTGATGTAGTGCTGGTTGTTCTGCTGTATATGTTAGTAGTTATATTATATATAATGATAACTCTGATTATGATTTAATACTTGCGAGTATGATGTATGGTCTTAGAGTCAAGGGTGATACCCTCTAGTTAGAGGATTCCGAATCCCTAGACGGTGATAGCAAATATTACTGTCGATACTCTGTTGTGGTGGTAGCCGAGTCGGTGTACCCGAGGTTGGTGTACTTGAGGTATCAACGGGATAATAATGAGATCAGTCGGTGGCCTTGAGGGTATGTGTAATCGGCCAAGACCTTGAGGGAATGTGAACTCGGTCTTTCCTACGAGGCTCTCCATGTCCGTGGTACCGAAGGTATGGAGTAGTTTGGAGATAGTTGGTGACCTCGAGGGTATGTGTACTCGGTCATCTGGATGAGTCTCTAGGACTCCACGTCTGACAGTGGACAATCTTGGCCATTCTCTGTATAGGGAATGTCGTCCTAGTGCACGGGACGATACCTTATTTCGGCTATCGGATATGGTAGTATGGGATGCCGTATTCGGTAATCAGAGATGGTAGCGTAACAGGATATGTTCCCGGGACAACCAACTTATGTTTCATTCTTGTGCCCTGAGACTGGTGATCGGTCTAGGGAGGAGGGCGTGAATGGCCCGCGATAATCAGCGATGCTCTGGGTCAGTAGGGCTGGTAATGAGCCCGAAATCTCTGGGACAGTAGGGCTGGTAATTGAGCCTGAAAAGTCCAGTGTCTGGGTCAGTAGGGCCGGTTATGGGCTGAAAGACCAGTGACGTGTGGTATCAGAGTATGATGTGGTCTGTGACCGTGTGGTCATGATTGTCAGTATGATGTATCAGTATGGTCTGGCCTGTGACCATGTGCTCCAAAGTTTGAGTGTGGTATCTGGAGTAACAGTCATGTTAATAATTGTTGTGATATGTTGTTATTATGGTGTGCATGATAGCAATTACTCTGCTATGCTGTTTTCCTGCTTGTTAGTGATTGATGAATGTCTTACCTCTTTGTTTTTTTTCTAGTGTGTTTCTATTATATGATGACAAATAACAGATGGACAAGAAAATCAAGTACTTAGAGTCTGGGAAGCAGTGTTGCATCACGGCCAGTGCGAACTGTTGCATACTCTGATACTGAATTGAAAATGTGTTGTGGTTGAGTCAAGATAAAATGACGCCCTGTCTCGGCGGGGTGTTATATTTAGCGTTTAATAATTATAAAGATCTTTTTTTAAATGAAAGAGAGAAAAATCCTAAAAAATATAATTAAATCACTTAAATAAACACTAATTAATGCCTTTTAGCATTTAATAACTACAAAGATATTTTTAAATGAAAAAGAGAGCAAAATCCTAAAAAAAATTATTATATAAATCTCAGTGTTAATTGATTTCGTTTACAAAATCAAAGAGAGCAAAATCCTAAAAAAATTATTATACAAATCTCAGTATTAATTGATTTCGTGTACAAAATCAAACATTCGGCAAGATATCGATATAGATATATCAAAAATATTATTTATCATTAAATATTGTAATTTCACTTAAAGAAAACAAACAAATTATTTTTTGAATAACCGTGAGAAAGCTCATGCTGAATATGCATGCGAGCATGGATGGAGTTTTGACGAGTTGTTTTTGCATTGTTCATCGAAAAAGGGTTGCATTTTTTTGTTTTGAAATTGATTTATTTATCCTTAAAAATTGTAATTTCACGGAAAAGAAAATTGTTAACATTTTTTTGTTTGAATAGGAAGTAAGGAAGCTTACCCCGAATATACCTACGAGCATACTTTGAGTTTTGACGGGTTGTCTTTGCAATGATCATAAAAAAATGTTACATTTTTTTGTTTCGAATAATTTTATTTATCTTTAAATACTATAATTTCACTGAAAAGAAAAAAGAACTTTTTTTATAGGAGACCGTGAGAAAGCTCACATCGAATATGCTTGCAAGCATAAATAAAATTTTGACGGGTCGACTCTATAATGTTCATAAAAAAAATTGCATTTTTTTTTGTAATCGATATACTTATCCTAAAAAATTGTAATTTCACAAGAAAATAAACAAAATTTTGTTTGAACGGGACATTGCCTAGGAGGATACACGGAGTTTTAACGGGTTGTCTCTACAATGTTCATAAAAAATTATTACATATTTTTAATCGATTTATTTATGCTTAGATACTATAATTTCAATGAAAAGAATTTTTTTTCCGCAGGTGACCGTAAGGAAGCTCAAGCCAAATATGTCTACATAGATAGAGTTTTGACGGGTTATCTTTGCACTGTTCATAGAATCGATTTATTTATCCTTGAATACTGTAATTTCATTGAAAAGAAAACAAACAATTTTTTTTTAGACAAAAGACCGAGAAAGCTCACGTTAATAATGCCTACAAACGTGCATAGAGTTTTGATAAGTTGTATCTGCAACGTTTATAAAAAAATTACATTTTTTTGTTTGTTTTGGTGACGGTAATAGTATACTTATCAAAAAAAAATAGTAATAATAGTATAAATATTACCACGTGCATTGCACAGTTACACGTGTAACACACGAGTGTATTTCTGTACGAGTTACATTAGTTAGAAGATTTGTGTTCGTGTTACGTTAATATTTATTTATCAATATACTTTTAATAATCTTACAATTTTTATGATACAAATAACAAAATTTCAAATGAAAAATATAAAATTATTCTTACAAATTTTGTTTCTCCCGAGCATCGCACGAGTCAAAAATCTTGTGTATATGATTAATTAAACATATATATATATATATATATATGATTAACAATCAAGCTCGTTCGTTCTAGAGAGTAGATACAAGATTCATGCATCCAACATCACAGTCAACAAAAAAAAAAAAAAAACATCACAGTCAAAAGCCGAGGTTTGGTAAACACAATTCATAAACGACAAGTATCACCATATTAATATGCCACATATTATACTCAACTCAACACACATACCATAAACATGCACGACGCAAACACAGAGTCTCATACGCTCTACCTACCTTTATTTATAATCACAATCATCACAATACGGTGCACCTAAACGCAATCATCCAGCCGTCCAAGCACAAGCAAAAAGGGGAGACGAGACAACAACAGAAACGAAGAACACAAATATAACATAGTTTTATACAGTCACTAAATTTATAAAAACTTCAGAATTAAATTAACCTAGAATGAAACCCGAAAGTTGTTCCATATTTTGAAAATCCCTAGTAAACCAAGCGACTGCCGTTGGGCATCATAACGACGTCGTCAAGCATCCACAGGTTCATGTAGTTGTTGTCCCAGTCAGCATCGCCAGGCAGCGGCACGGGCTCAGCCTGAACCTGGGCCTGGGCCTGGGCCTGCTCATTCTCTAAGCCGAGAAACCATTCAAGGTCTGAGATTTGCTGCTTCAGGTCGATCTCCTCAAGCCCGATGGGCTCCGAGCTGGCCTGGGAGCTGGTCTGATCGGGGCTGAGGCAACGCTTCTTAGAGATGTGCTCTGTTGGCGGAGAGGGAGGAGCAGCGGCGGCGGCGGCGGAAACAGGGAAATTGAGTTTGGCCTTATCACCGCGGATGCGCTTGGCGGCAGCGTCATAGGCTCTGGCGGCTTCTTCGGCGGTGTTGAAAGTTCCGAGCCAGACACGAACACCCTTGTGTGGGTCCCTTATCTCAGCGGCCCACTTGCCCCATGGCCTTTGCCTGATTCCTCTGTACACGTTCTTGCGGGTTCGACCTCGCTTACCCTCTCCAGTACCACTCTTCTTCTCTGCAGTTACCACGCTTCTTTTCTTCTCCGCTTTGTCACATGCTTCCACTGCCACATACAAACACCACAGTACTCTTATTGCGTTATCATCATGTGACACCTCAGATTACTTTACACAAAAATACAAAAATTAAATTAAAAAAGTTTTCCTCCTTTTGATGGCTATTATTATTATCGCCTCTGGTAGGATCGGGGCGTTTTCAAAACAACCATTGACACCTCTGTCAATTTTTAATATCAAAATAGTAAAAGCCTGAACTTTCATTCAAAACCGTTCAACAAACACCACCCATGTATCTAGTACGATATACCAAACCAATTAAACGTCCAAACCCCACAATTGCCGTAACCAAAAAAATAAATAAATCATGTTTGGTGTTCCAATAAAATATAGGAGTATTATTTTGTTTTGTTTTTTGAAATAAACAAGAAAATTAAAATCAATAAATTCAATCCTCTCACATAACCAACAAACACGCAAAAAAGGTATACCAGTGATGAAGAAAATTGTTGACAAAAAAAAAAAAGTTAGATAAAAACATGGTGGGGGGAGGCACTGAACAACAATATTCTAGAACAGGAAAGTGATAGTGGTAGGTAAGAGATCAAATATTAATTAGAGACGTACCTTTTTTGTTATCAAAGTGGAGGGGTGGTGGTGCCTGTTTGGAAGTAGCGGTGGTTACATCAAAACCAAGGAGATCAGAGTAAGGGTCAAGCTCAGACCAGAAGTCCTGTGGAGCAACCTTCCGGCCACCCTTCACACCAATGAAGTCTGAAATGATAGCGCCTCCACACATTTTCACAGCTACTTTAGAGAAACAGAAAATATAATTGGGAGGAAGAGAGAGAGAACATACAAGTTGCAATGTCTCTAGATTTATATATAGAGCTCCACTAGTCCGCTTGCTTATATCACCTACAGTTTTGGGTCCCACTGAAAATTCTGAATCATAGACGGTTGGTTAATGATCGAACGGTGGAGAGTGAGGGGATTGTGTACGTGGCGGGTTTTGGTTGGTTGGGCTTAAAGACGGTGTTGGGAGGGGTCTTGTGGGTTTGCTTAGGAAGTAGGAAGAGCTGGATGTAACGCACGTCAGAGTGGTGCCAAGATTTAACGGCTGAGAGAGAGGAAGCACGCTGAGAGTGTGGGTGTGGGGTCACTTGGTTTTTTGGAATGAAGCTCCTTCTCATGTCACCCCTTGATTTCAGCCATAATAACCACTTTACCCCATGAATGATGAAATGAAAATTATTTTCTCACAGAGTGATACATAGAAAAAAACAGAAATGAAAGTAAAAAAAAAAAGGTAAGATATGTGATAAATAATGTGATTGGAAAAAAACAATAGTAAGAAAGAAAAGGTGTTTTTTTATTAAAAAAAAAGAAAGAAAAAAAAAGAAAAGGTGTCAAAATAGGTGAGAGAAACAAAATAAGTTACATTTGATTGCGTAGAAAATGAGATGAAAGAGAATATAATTTTTTTGAAATGACATAAATACTCTTAAGTAAAAAATAAAATAAAAAATAAAGCAACAAAATAAAAAAAATGACATTTTTGTCTTTTCATAAAAATTTATAACTTTCAATCCATTTTACGCGCATGATAATGCGAAAAACTTTCGTGCATCAGCGTCATGTTAAACGTTTTATCTCTCGTTTTCATGCTTGTCCAAATGAGTAAAAATTCCGTTTTTAAGACATTTTTTCTCCTTTAATTTGCTTTTTCATTTTGTCAGTTTTCTCGTATGTCAAACTATAAGTTAGAAAATGAAAATCCTTAACCCAACAATGTAAAATACAAGAGATTGGCACATGCATGAGTCTATTACATTTTTATTTGATTTTGAAAGGAAAGCGAAATAATATGAATAGTAGAAAAATAAATGATTTTTTAGTTATTTGATTTGAAAGTAAATAAATGAAAGTTAAAATTTCTCTCCTTTTATTTGATTGCATAAAAAGTTAATTAGAGAAAAAAAAACAACTTATTTATGAAATGACAAATATTACTCAATGTCATAGGAGCTACACATCAACTAGCTTTCATATGTTCCATCTATTTTCATGACACGTAAGCATGGAATATTCGAGTGTGTGAGGCTTACTATGTATTCCTTTCTCTTATTTTCAGTTACATACCAAACAAAGAAAAAACCCCATTATCAACTTAAAATATTTTCTCTCCCAAATCCTTCCTTCCAAACAAAGTGTTAATTAATGATATCAATCTTTCATTATTTTTAAAATTAAATAATTTTTATTAGAATACTACTACTTGAATATTATTAGAATAATCAATAAAAAAGTAAAATGTTTATTACATTAAAAATATAAAGATATTTAATACCTACTCCATTGGTTTCTTAAGTTTTAATTATTCTTTGGTGTTGAAAAGAAACTGAAGGAAAACTTTAAAAGCAATTACATTAAATGCATCTAATGAAATATATTAAATGATGGTCAATTAAGACTCTTAAGGTATTTATTGATAAACTTTTTGTTTTAAAAAGTAATTATTAAATATTTTAAATACTTTTTTGGGAATATTTTAAATATTTATAAAATAAAAAATATTTTTTTAATTAAATCACGAGGAGATCACTAAGGCAAATTTGAAACTATTACAAATGTCCATATTGTAGCAGCTCGATACGAAACCATTACAATTTGAAAAAAAAAAAATCTCAATAGACATTCAGTTGTATTTCTGTCTTTTACCATTACAGTAATATTTTGGTAATAGTTTCGCGTGTAACTGTTACTTAAGTGTCCTACATAACTTTGGGTAGTAGTTCATGGACAAAATCACTATCGTTTGTGTAATACTATAGCAGTTATTAAACGAACGATAACCAATGTACATATATCAATGCGAAGTTTCTAGAATGTCTATTTTTTATGTGGGTGAGACCAAATTTTACATTTTGGTTTATAAAAAAAAGTGGAAGGAAGAAAAAAAAGTAAAATGTAAAATAATAACTTAATTTTTTTAGAAGGAGTCAAGATAAAATTAAAAAAAGTTAAAATTTTCTATATATATTCGATTGTGTAGAAAAAGAGAGGAAAGAAAGTAACGTATTTGTGAAATGACATAAATACTCTCAAGTAAAATTAAACTATATAAAGAAAAAACATAAAAAATGTATTTTCGTCATTTCATAATAATATATACCCTTCATTTCATAATAATAAATAACCTTCCATTTGTTTTTCACGCATGATAATGCAAAAAACTTTCATTCACGGGCCTTACGTTAAACATTCTATCCCGTGTTCTCTCCCTGTTTTCACGCTTGTCCAAATGAGCAAAAAAAACCCGTTTCTTGAGATATTATCTCTCTCTTTCTTTTCCATTTTTCCACTTTTCTTGAATATTAAACCATGCATTAGAAATTCAAATTTTTTGACTCAACAAGGTAAAATACACGCAACTCACACACGAGTCTCTTACACCTTATTTGGTTTTGAAAAAAAAAAGTGAAAGAATAGAAATAGTAGAAAAATGAAATGATTTAGTTATTTGATATGAGAAAAAAAGAAAGTTAAAATATTTCTCCCGTTTAATTTATTTCATTGTGTAGTAAGTGAGGGACAAGAAAACTTCATATTTATGAAATGACATAAATAACTCAATTACTCAATGTCCTAGAAGCTACATACCTCTAGCGGATTTCATATGTTTCATATATTTTCACATCACATTAGCACGGAAAATTGGAGCATGTAAGACTCACATTATTACTTCTTTTCTCTTATATTTTCATTTGCATATCAAACAAAGAAAAAAACCTAGTATCAACTCAAAATATTTTCTATCGTAATCCTTTTATTTCCAAAATTCTCTACACCAAACAAAGTATTCGTGATATCAAGTAATGAGTATTTAATATGTTTTATAAAATATGTTTAATTATTTTAAAAATACAAATAAAGTGTATTTAATTAGAATACAAGTCAATAAAATAAAAATACAATGTTCTTTACATTAAAAATGTAAAAATATTTCATCATTACTCATTTGGTTTCTTAATTTTTAAGTATTGCTTAGTTTTAAAAGAAACTGAAGGAAAACTTTTAAAGTAACTACGTTAAAGACATTTCAATAAAATATATTAAATGTCAATTATTCAATATTCTTAAGGTATTTATTAATAAACATTTTTTTAAAAAACATATATTTATAATATAATAAATATTTTTTTATTAAATACATCATAATGTCTCACGGTTTATCATAAGTCTATTTATATGAAATAATAGCAGCAACACACTTTGTAACACTCTAATTCCAACACTCTCTTCATAATTTGGTGAAATCCATGTGGTCCTACTAATTTAGTGGGTACCTATTAGTGGAACCCATTTACAAAGTGGTAGGACCCATGTCAATTTCACCTAATCATCGAGTGAGTGTTGGAAAGAGAGTGTTAGAGAGTATATGTTGTTAGCACTTCTCATAAAATAATTAGGAGAATATTAAGCCATATTTGGGATAATATATCGCTCATATTGTAGTGACTCGACAAGGAATTGTTGTCGTTTGAGAAAAAAATCTCAATAGACATTCAATTGTGGCCCTGTCCCTTCATCATTGCGCAAATGTAACTTTTTAGCATCATTTGCATGTGTAACCACTAGTTAAACATCCTACGTAATATTGGGTAGTGATTCATGGACGGAACCACTATCTATGTGCAATGTCAACACAAAATTTTCAAAATTTTCAAAGTGTCTTTTTAGCAGCATTTGCATGTGTAACCACTAGTTAAGCATCCTACGTAATATTGGGTAGTGATTCATGGACGAAACCACTATCTATGTGCAATCGTCAACACGAAATTTTCAAAGTGTCTTTTCTTATGACTTTTTAAAGTGATCATCCATTCTCAAGGGGAATGTTATAAGGCACAAGGGAAAGGTTAGGTTTTCAATTGTTCCCAATATTCTTTATTTAATTTAGAGCCCACTTCTGTTCTCTCGGAGACTCTCTCTTGTTCTCTCTCATTCTCTCTCGATCGCTCTCTATGTTGCTTCCTCTTGCTCTCACTTTGTCTTTTTCTCTCTTGCTCTCTATGAACCGTCGTAATGTGGCTTATACATCTTCATTTTGAAACTCTTAATCATCGTAATGTGGAACCTGTATCTTTGATGTCATCCATAACGTGTCTTAACTAGGTTCTTCGTGTAGGTTTGTGTTTTTTGTCTAGGGTTTTTGTTGTTTTTCCTCAAACAATAACTTTTTTCTGTTTGGTTTTTGTGAAACCTTAATTTTTTTTGTTTGGGTTATATAGCCTGAATATGATGGGTGATACTTCTAGAATTTCTAAAATGTATTCCTAGAAGTAGGGTCGCGTATAGTTTAAGGCCATTAATGCCACTGCCTTAGGTCTCTCTCTTTTTTTTTCCAAATGTTACTATAAAGGCTGATGGGTATAGTTATACAACACACATGATTGTGTATGGTGCAATCACCTGATGGATTGACAGATCTAACAGTTGGTGTTAGGTTCAGAACCTTGAGGTTTTAATTATGGCAAACCTTCGAAACCAAATTTTGAGTCTTCTGAATGGAGAACTACTAATGCATCTACTTGAGTGTGATTGAAAGGAGCAAGAAGTCTTCATGGACAAACAAAATTCAAGTTATGTGCTCAAAAGCTTAGTTATGTCACTTAGAATCACTCAAAAGCTTGGCAGAAACTATGACCAAACTCTACTAGTCTTTTGAAACAAAGGCATCATCATCTGAGCCTTATCAAAATATGTGAAAGCATCTGTGACCTTCAGAAGGATCACTGAAAAAGGATTATGTAGCCTATTGACAGAATGTATTACATAGAAGGTTACTCAATAAGGATCACCAAGCCTACTAAGTAAATGAAGAATTGTATAAAAGTTTGACATTCATCAGTAATGATAAGGTTTCACGTGAAGAGAAACTATATGTGAAGAAAAATATATAACAGAAGATTGATCTCTAATTTTGGTCAAAGAAATGTGTTGCTCAAAAGTGTGGCATCAGAATGTCCATAAGAAGCTTCAATCTGGTTCAACGTATTAGTAACCTTGAAGAATGTTCTTATACCGCTAAGGCCCCTATCCTTGAAGTAATTCAAGTCAGAAAACTTCATGAATAATAACTTAGAAACATCTTTAGTAAGCTCATCAGAAGCTGCATCAAAAGCTTCTGAATTTTTGATAGCTCAGTGCTGACAGCTTTTCAAAAGTTGATCGAGACTGTTGTATCTTCTGTTGTAATTTGACAGACATGATTGTACTTCTCCGGAAGGTTTCCCAATGACTATATTGATAAAGAAACACTTTGAAAGGTACAAAATGTTCAACATTTCTATTTGGTTGCTTGCATTATTAGAAAGATCTAAGGTATCGACTTCATCTCTTGATCTTCAAAACTATCGTACTTCAACACTTCTAGTGGAACTATATTCAATTTTACCTGCTCTTTCTAGAAGTGATTTTTACACAATATTTGTATATGAAATTCATTCCTTGAGTAGGGGCGGATCCATGTTCATTTGAGGATGTGCACATGCACCCCCTCAATTTTTTAAAATCTCATTTAGCTCATTGTTTTTTATTTGACCCCTCTGATTTTATAGTTTTGCACTCACTGCCTATAATTACACAATTTCTCTCATCTCATTCGTCCAAATTGGTTCCTGACAAAAACACATAGATCAATTTAGCCACTGACAAATGAAAAATATCAGTTGGGTCATAAAAAATTTCAAATTTGGGTCATGTTAATCATTTTTAAGATATTTTTAAGAAAATTTTAGTCTCTGTCAGAGACTAATTTGATTGACATTTGAAATAAATATTGAATTTTATAATTCAATAATTATAATTTAATAATTATACGTGGATTCGCATTAATCAATGATTAAAATATAATTAATATTTTAACTATGGAATTTTAGTAATAACCTATTACGTCAATTACTGACGAATATTGTGATTGGGTTTTAATTATGGGTGGCCCATGATGGGTTGGGCCATTCTTTTAGTAACCCGCTGAGAGGTCCCTGGCCTCATCTGGTGAGTAAGTAAATTGCCTCCATATTAAGCAGTTTAACCTAACGCACGAACAACTCACCAGAGAGAGGGCAGTTCTCTCTCACACCGTCTCCCTCTCATCTTGTTCACTCATGGTTCCACAAGAATCACGTTCTTGATCCCTATTTGTATTATACGTGACATTAACATTGTTATACCCCAATTTTGTCCGCTCATATTTTCATTTTTTGTTTTGTCGCGCGACCGAAGTGGGGAGGTCGCGTCGAAATGAGGTCGTATCTTTGGTGTGGAGAGGTCGCACGCCGAGTGGGGAAGTCGCGTCTGGTGAGGTGGTGCCGAGTCATGGGGAGATCGCGTCGAGCGTGGAGAGGTCGCGCTGAAGTTGAGGTCGGTGCCGAGCCGTGGGGGAGGTCGCTGTCGAGCCGTGGAGAGGTCGTGACGCCGAGTGTGGGGAGGTCGCCAGCGTGGGAGAAGTCGCGTCTTGCGTGGATAGGTCGTGACGCCGAGTGTGGGGAGGTCGCGCGAGTGTGGAGAGGTCGTATGACGATTGGGAGATCGTATGCCGAGTGGGCCATTTTTAGCCCAATTGCAGTTCATTACAAGCGTTATTAACAAAAAACCTAAAATTCAAAACTAAAAATCAAAGTCAGATTTCCACACTTCACCCTTCAAAAGTCATCTGCATATCTTCACCAAAGTCCTCTGCATATCTCCTCACCACTCTACAAACTATGTCTTCTGACTATATGTCCCTCATATGCCTCTTGCTTTTTCTTCATCTGCCAACCAAGTTTGACAAACAATGCAATTTAATCAAAAAAAGGAGGAGCACCGTTGTTAAAGTCACGGCTGATTGCAATTTTTTTTCAAACCATTGATATCATCTCAGACTTTGCACATGTTACCATCTCCTCAGCATCATTTTAGCACACACTTAGCATACAAGTTGCAGTCTCAAGTTGACAAACTGAACCTTTTTTTTTATAAATAGTAGAGCAAGAAGAGAGAACAGGGGGGACGAAAGAAAAATTGCGCTTAATTTCAGAATTGGATATCTCATTCTTGGTACCAATTATACACAATAATTTGAGAGAAAATTGAGAGAAAAAAGAGAAGAACTAAAAAAAAACGCAGAAGAAGCAAACAGAAGAAAGAAGAAGCAGAAGAAAAAAAGGTTTCTCTTCTTCCTCCTTCACCTTCCCCTTGTTCCTCCTTTCTCTCCCCACGATCTCCCCTCCCCCTTTGTTTTCTTCACATCTCGCACGCCCCCTCTCATTTCCATGCATGTGTCAGGAGGCGGCGGCATGTGTGCACACCCACCTCCAAGGAGGACGATCCTCCCTCGGATCCCAACCTCGGGGTTCCTCCTCTTCTTCTCCTTCTCGCCACCTTTCTCTCTCTCTCTCTCTCTTTCCTCTCTCCTTCCCTCGCTTAGTTTTTTCTTTCCTCTCTTTGCGGGCTGCACCCTTTTCTTTTTTTTTTTTTTCTCTTTGCGTTTTTGTGTGTGTGTGTGTGTTTTAATCTAGGTTTAGTGTGTGTGTGTTCCCCTTTTTTTTTTTTTATCCCCAATTCCCTCTTTTCTTTCCTGCGTTCTGCTTCTTTCAATTTCTCCTTTTATTTTTTATTTTTTTTATTTTTTTTTCTCTTTTGTTATTTTAAGTGGGCTGCAGCCCACTCTTTCACTTTTTTATTTATTTATTGTTTTTCTTTTGTTATTTATTTATTGTTTTTCTTTTGTTATTAGTGATGATTACTTGAGATTGCTTCCCGTTTAGTCATTACAAATATCTTAATTTTCTAAATAAAAATGGGTTATTAGTGAGGACCACTCTTGATTGCTTCTTGTTTGGTCCCCATGAAAACCTATCCTCTTCATAAAAAATAAAATTAAGTTTTTTACTAGTAACGATCACTCGAGATTGCTTCAGTTTGATCATTACGAACACCGTTAATTTTCTAAACAAAATAGGTTGTTAGTGAGGACTACTCTTGATTGCTTCTTGTTTGGTCCCTACAAAACCTACCTTTTTTCCATCAAAAAATATACAATTAAAATCAACCAACACACAACCATTTTCTACCCAAGAACTATGTAGCCTTTGATTTCTCCACTTTGCACGGAGATACGTAGGAAGCGAGCATACTCTGTCAGCGCAAAAATAAACGACTTTTATTAAGTCCTCTTTTTATCTTGGTTAAATTTTTTTATAAAAGGAAATAAATATTTTTTTAGAAGTTAATAAGATTTGCACAATTAATTAGAGGTAACCTTTTGAAAGGATGTTGTAGGGTGCTAATACCTTCCCTACACATAATCGACTCGAACCCAAATCTGGTCTCAAGGACCATTTTTCTTCAAAAAGGTTTTTCCAATATTTTTTCCTTGAAAATAAATTATTGGTGGCGGCTCCATTAAACTCGAATAAATCCCTCCGGATTTTTAGGTCGCTTCTGATGGCGACTCCAGGGACCTTTAGAGAGTCAAGCCTAACATGATTAATTGTGCCAAATAATTAATTTCATTTTTTTGTTATTCTTTTTAATTCCCCTTCTTTTTATTCTTATCTTTATTTATTTATTTATTTATTTATTTATTTATTTTCTTTTGTAAATATTTATTTATTATTTATTTGTTTAATTTTAATTTGTTGTGAATATTGAACATTAGGATAGACGACTATATCTGTATGCTTTGTTTGTTTTGCAGCTTGGGTAGTGTTAGGGTGTTGCCCCTCTCACACACCGCACCTACACGGTCCCACACACATGTGAGTAAGGCCCTATACCCGGTCGAGCAAAGCTTAAGTTGAGTGGAGGTTCGGTGATGGTCAATTGGAATTTGCTTTCCTTACGGCTGTGCGAGAACTTCATCTAGAGTGTGCTCCCTCGAGTATTCCATGGGATAGTTATCTATCGTTGTGGTTAATATTCAGGAGGAGACTTTAGCTCTAGAGGCCTTTGGTGAGAATGTGATTAGAGCCACCATGAGATCTATCACTCAATACAAGACTATAGACCCCTTAGGTTAGAAAATCTCTAATTTTAGGTTTAACCCATTTAAGACACAAGGGGCATCCTATCATTTTTGTTCTTCCACCAAAAACCTGTTATATCACGTCCATGCATAAAAAAGGGTCTCCTAAATCACATATCTTTGTGCATGCTACATGAATAGTCATCATCATCACTCAACATTATATCTTCATGCATTCATGCTTTCAAAAAAAACATGTTGAATTTTTTTTTTAAAAAAAATGTCATTCATTCTCATTTCATTTTAGGTGTCAGGGAAGCATAAGAACTCAAAGTTTGGCTGCAAGTATTTTGTGAAATAATATGGGATCAAATTTGTGAAACAGTTTCAAAGAAACTCATACATGTCAAAACAATAAGGCCTACGGTTCCTTGGCACAAATAAATAGATTCATGCATCCACATTCATTCATTTTCTTTTCTTACATACTCATATCATTTTTTTAAATCATCGAAAATAATCAAACAAACTGGTTCCTCGACACCCTTATCGAACTTCATTGTCAATCAAAGATCATGGATGACCAAGAGATGAAAGAGGGCGTCAACCACCGAAAGAGCAGATGAGCAAAGTTTTGGAGCTTCGCAATCCCTAAACAAAGACAAGGTGCGGATGGGGTATCTCCGATGAATGATGAAAGTCAAGCTACACCTTCCCACCCACCTGGTTTTGGTCCTATGCGGTTGCAATATGGTCTCAATACTCGAGGATGATGGTACCTTTTGCAATTTACGCACAAGGTCCTACACATCCACCAACTAGCAACCCTCGAATCAAGTCTCGCAATTCCCACTTTACGGACTCCCACTGGCTATACGCCACCTATGGCCAATGATGATATCGCAAACCATAACCCCCAAGGCCCACAGCACAACAGCTTCCCACTATTTGGTCTCCCGCCAGGTTACACACCGCCAAAAAGCTAACAATAACTCGCAGAATCGATTCCCAAGCACTTGTTGCACAAGATGTAGCCTGGCTGATCCGGCCCTGATCAAAACCATACCGGTTCAAAGCTCAACTCCTGGCTTCATGACATACACCTTTCCACCTGGTTACGCGCCATCCCACCTCGGGAATACTCAAGGAGTTAGTACGCGTAGAGTAGCCCGTGGTGAATCCCCACCATTTGGTTACCCCTATTATATTCAAGGAAATCCATTGAATCTCCAAACTAACCGCATTGCCTGGTCTCCACTATAGGGGACCCAATCTGAAAGGCCCCAGGTTGGGAATCGATGGTCCGATACGGTTGCAAATCCTCGAAGATAGGCTAAGAGTGTAGAAGGAGTAAGTTATCTCGATTCAAGTATTGCTTCAAATCTTTGTCTCGTCTGGGATGTGGTTATCTGTAGAAGTTCAAGGTGCGGACTTTGACAAGTATAAAGGGACGACTTGCCCGAAAAGCCACTTGACCATGTACTGTAGGAAGATGGCGTCCTATGCACATAATGACAAACTTCTGATTCACTTCTTCCAGGATAGTTTAACAGGGGCAGCGTCGAGGTGGTATACACACCTTGAGCGATCTCATATTCACTTTGTTGGAAAGATTTGGCGGATGCCTTCTTGAAGCGATATAAGTATAACATTGATATGGCTCTGACGAATGCGGTTGCAAAGCAGGGCAAAAGAGACAATGAGACTTTCAAGGAATATGCCCAACGATGGAAGGGTGGCGGCCCAAGTGGAACCGCCTCTGATTGAAAAAGAAATGGTGGCCATGTTCATGGATACTCTTCAATCACCCTTCTATGACAAAATGATCGGAAGTGTATCATCAAACTTTTCAGATATGGTCATCGTAGGGGAAAGAGTTGAAGGAGGAATGAGAAATGGAAAGATTGCCCACAGTTCTGCTGGAGTAAATGATGCCGAGAAACCCCCTACAAACTTCTTGAAGAAGAAGGAAGGGGGAACTAATGCTGTGATGACGAGCCTGGGAGGACAGACCCAACGAAAACCACCCCAACTCTTTACCAATTTCCCACAGCCTTTTCCATACCCCTACTTCCCACCTCCGTACATTGTCGCCGCCTCTCATAATCCACCCACTCAACCTAACTAAAACCAGAAACAGCCAAATGACCAAGAAAACAGTCCAATTTGACCATATTCCCATGATATATACAGATTTGTTCCATCACCCCATCAGCAACTCTTTGGTCTCCTCGCGCTTAATGAAACCACTTCAACCTCCCTTCCCAAGAGAATATAACCCAAATGCCAAGTGCGAGTTTAATGTAGGGGCAATAGGTCACACGACTGAAAATTGCAAGGCCTTGAAGTACGTGGTTCAAGATCTGATCAATGCCAAATGGTTGAATTTTAAGGATGTTGGTCCTAATGTGGGTAATAATCCCCTTCCAAGTCATGGGGGTTCAGCAGTTAATGTCATTACTGAGGAGTTTGGGGACCAACCCCTAATAGTTAAATCGGAAGGCGGGGAACTAAATGGTGAGAATGTCCTTATTTGCAACATCACGCAAAGCTTCCAGAGCGCAGGGATGTTGAAATCAAACAAGATAGCAACTGTCAAAGATGATCACAGTACTGAAGACAACATCGTCAACCTTGTCCACCCTTGCCCGTCGAGTAAAAAACTTGGAAATTTGGAAATTGTTGAGTTTCCCGTGATTTTTGGTGCAAAATAATTTTTGTAATGCAAATCCTATTGCTCTGCCTAAGGCTTTAGGATAATTTGTTGTCAAAAGGGCGCATATGTTTCATTTCAGTATCTTTATCAATAAAATGCATTTTGAATTTTCCAATCATTTCCCTTTTTTTTTCATCTTTTCCATTCCCTCCCATCTTTTTTTCGTTTTTCCATTTAAATCAGTTTAACTAATGCAGATCAAAAACTTTGTCTTTGGGAAATATGATGTCGATGACTCATACTTTGACTACCCCATGAGGACAATTGGGAAACACCTTACGAGTGATGAGATTGATGGTACGAGAAGCAAAAGTGATTTAATCCACGAGGAGGAACTTGAAATAATCAATTTGAGTACTGAAAGTGACAAAAAGGAGTTAATAAAAATAGAAAGAAAAAGGTAAAGCAAATTCGCAATTTGCCAAAAATTATTTTTGTGAAAATTTGAGCAATAAGATTTTGAGATGAAGTTTGGCCATTTTTCTCTATCCCAAAAATAAAAAATATATACATCCCTTGCTACCCCTTTTGAGCCTAAAAAACAAAAATTTTTCTTTTAAATACCCTGAACAAGGATCACTCATCCAATGGAGACTAGCACAATAATCTATTCAATTTCGTCTGTTAAAAAAAAGGCAAAACAAAAGACGCTTGCAAGAATAAAAAAAATCAAATAAAAATGCCAAAGCAAGAAAAGACAATTGTGCTAGCAACCATCAAAGTGCATCTTTGCACTAAAAATCCTTGTTGAAAAAAATATACCTCAAACATTTTTTGAGCCTGAAATATCCTTTCTTTTGTGACCCTTCAACCCATGGCCACGTTACAACCCTAATAAAGTCCATTCCGATCAAAATCAAATTGCTCATATTTTCTCAAAACTTGATTTTTGGAAGAGGAAATCCAAATAAACTCCTTGTTGCAGTTGCTTTACCAAAAATGTGGAATCTGATCCGCCGCCATGGTCTGCCAAATAAGATCATCACTGATAATGGGACAAACTTGGATGACAAGATGATGAAAGATTTGTGTAATAACTTCAAGATCCAACATCGTAATTCCTCACCATGCCGCCCAAAGATGGATGGGGTAGTTGAGGCTGCAAACGAAAAAGATTGTCCAAAAGATGGTGGTAAAAATTAGAGATTGGCATGAAATGTTCCTGTTACTTTGCGGTTATCAAACTTCGATTCGTACCTCAACAGGGGCAACCCCATTCTCACTGGTATATGGAATGGAAGCAGCACTTCCCATTGAAGTCAAAATCCCCTCGCTAAGGGTATTGATGGAAATGAAACTAAAAGAGGCAGAATGGGTCCAGGCTCAGCTGGATCAGCTAAACCTCATCGAAGAGAAAAGAGTGATGGCCTTATGTCATGGATAGCTATATCAGCAAAAGATGAAAAGGGCCTTTGAAAAGAAAGTTCGCCCCCGGGAATTTCAAGAAGGAGATTTAGTACTAAAGAAGTTTTGCCCATACAAAAGGATGCTCGTGGAAAATGGACCCCGAATTATGAAGGCCCATATACTGTAAAGAAAGTCTTTTCCGGAGGGGCCCTAATCCTCACAAGGATGGGCGGCGAAAATCCCCCACTTCCAGTAAACTCTGATGCAGTCAAAAAATATAATGCCTAAAAAAAACAACAAAAAAAAAACAACAAAAAAGAGCCAAGCAAAAAAGAGCTCGCTAGGTTGAAAACCTGAAAGGGCGACCTAGGCAAAAATTAGAGTGACCCGTTGGATTGAAAACTCGAAAGAGCGATCCAAGCAAAAGTTAAGGTCTGGAAATTGGACAATAAAGTTGGCTAATGCATTAAGAGGTTCAAGTTACCCAACCGGGGCAATTTTATACATTTCCAGAGGTTGAGCAATGAGTAATCAAAGTTATGGATATGGGAAGCTGACATTTGTTCCTACAAAGACACAAGCTATAAAATATCTGCTTAGTTATTGTCTTTCTTTGTTTTTCTTCTTCTGCATTTTTCTTGATGTATTTTCAAGTCTGTGTAACTTGGTCCTTGTACACATAACTCTTCTTTTGAATACCAAACACCTCCGTTCTTGTATTTCAAAATGTTGTTTTATGATAATAGGCACTGAATTGTGAAGCATGTGATGATATGGGAAAGCATTACAGTTATTATATACATCTTAAGAATCACGAGGAAACGCCAAATCTCAACAAATAAGTTTCAAAAAGGGTAAAATGATTACCTTTAAAAAATAATTAGCGCTGCATCGATAACTCACGCTCCCTCCCAGTCGAAGGCATAGCATGACTAAATCCGATGAATCTCAGTCCGTCCGATATCTTTAAGCACTAGAGATCATACGGGACGAGGAATCAGTAAAAATAATAATCGCATTGCATACAAGCATCACATACCATATATCCGTGCATCATCTTCATATCACCACCTTTTAGCCGTTTTGTTACACCTGGTCCGTGCACCAAATTTTGATCCTTCATTCTCGTTTACAAACAATGCGCCTAGCATTGGTCCTTTATTTTGCTTTCTAAGCGACACGCCAAGTATCGCTCACTCTTTATTGCTTTTCGATCACCGCGTCGATTGCGACCTGGCGGAGATCCTTCTTTATAATTTTACGATAAATGCGCGAGCATCACCCCTTTATTGCTTTCCGATCAGCGTCGATTGCCCGACCTGGCGGTAGTCCCTCATTATTGCTTTTTGACCAACATATCGATTCAGGACCTGATGTTGATCCTTCTTTATTGCTTTCCATCGACGGCGTCAATACCCTACTTGGCATCGAACCTTCCGATCACCGTGTCGATGCGACCTGGCGGCGATCCTTCTTTATTGCTTTCCATCGACGCGTCAATACCCTACTTGGCGTCGAACCTTCCGATCACCGTGTCAGTACCCGACCTGGCGGCGATCCTTCTTTATTGCTTTCCATCGACGCGTCAATACCTTATTTGACGTCAAACCCTCTTTACTGCTTTCCAATCACCGCGTCAGTACCCGACCTGGCGGAGATCCTTCTTTATAATTTTCTGATAAATGCGCCGAGCATCACCCTTTTTTATTGCTTTCCGATCACCGCACAAGACCGACCTGGCGGTAGTCCTCATTATTGCTTTTTGACCAACATATCGATTCGGACCTGATGTTGATCCTTCTTTATTGCTTTCCATCGACGCGTCAATACCCTACTTGGCGTCGAACCTTCCGATCACCGTGTCGATTCGACCTGGCGGCGATCCTTCTTTATTGCTTTCCATCGACGCGTCAATACCCTACTTGGCGTCGAACCTTCCGATCACCGTGGTCGCGACCGACCTGGCGGCGATCCTTCTTTATTGCTTTCCATCGACGGCGTCATTACCTTATTTGACGCCAAACCCTCTTATCGCTTTCCAATCACCACAAGTGCGACCTGGCGGAGATCCTTCTTTATAGTTTTTTGATAAACGCGCAGCGTTAATCCTCATTATTGCTTTCCGATCACCGCGTCGACCCGACCTGGCGGAGATCCTTCTTTATAGTTTTACGATAAACGCGCGTAGCGTTAATCCTCTTTATTACTTTTAGATTACCTCGTCGACACGACTGGCCGTATTCCTTCCTTTATCACTTTCCGATTAAACGCATCAAGCGTTGATCCTCATTGTCATTCCTCACGTCAAGTTCAAGACAAAATTAGTGTATTTATCTTTAGCTCTATTTTATGACAAAAATATAACAACCATTGTTGTTTGCATTTTCTAATAAAATATAACTAAAGAGGGCATTGTTATACCTCAATTTTGCCCGCTCATATTTTCATTTTTTTTGTTTTGTCAGCACCGAGCCGGGGAGGTCGCATCGAGCCGAGGTCGTATGCCGAGCCGTGGAGAGGTCGTGACGCCGAGCTGTGGGGAGATCGCGTCGAGCTGTGGAGAGGTCGCGCATCGAGTTGAGGTCGGTGCCGAGTGTGGGAGGTCGCTTGCCGAGCCGTGGAGAGGTCGTGACGCCGAGCCGTGGGGAGGTCGCCACGAGCCGTGGAGAAGTCGCGTCGAGCCGTGGATAGGTCGACGCCGAAGGTGTGGGAGGTCGCGTCGAGCTGTGGAGAGGTCGCGTCTGGCGAGGGTCGCGTGCGAGCGTGGAGAGGTCGTATGACGAGTGGGAGATCGTATCCGAGTGGGCCATTTTAGCCCAATTGCAGTTCATTACAAGGCGTTATTAACAAAAACCTAAAATTCAAAACTAAAAATCAAAGTTAGATTTCCACACTTCACCCTTCAAAAAGTCATCTGCATATCTTCACCAAAGTCCTCTGCATATCTCCTCACCACTCTACAAACTATGTCTTATGACTATATGTCCTCATATGCCTCTTGCTTTTTCTTCATCACAACCAAGTTTGACAAACAATGCAATTTAATCAAAAAGGAGGAGCACCGTTGTTAAAGTCACGGCTGATTGCAATTTTTTTCAAACCATTGATATCATCTCGGACTTTGCACATGTTACCATCTCCTCGGCATCATTTTAGCACACACTTAGCATACAAGTTGCAGTCTCAAGTTGACAAACTGAACCTTTTTTATAAATAGTAGAGCAAGAAGAGAGAAACGGGGACGAAAGAAAAAGCGCACTTAATTTGAGTGGATATCTCATTCTTGGTACCAATTATACACAATAATTTGAGAGAAAATTGAGAGAAAAAGAGAAGAACTAAAAAAGCGAGAAGAAGCAAGCGAGAAGAAGAAGCGAGAAGAAAAAGGTTTCTCTTCTTCCTCCCTCCCCTTCCCCCTGTTCCTCCTTTCTCTCCCCACGCCCTCCCCTCCCCCTTTGTTTTCTTCACATCTCGCACGCCTCTCTCTCCAGCAATGCACACAAGACTCCACCTCCAAGGAGGACGATCCTCCCTCGGATCCCAACCTCGGGGTTCCCTCCTCTTCTTCTCCTTCTCGCCACCTTTCTATCTCTCTCTCTCCTCTCCTCTCCTTCCTCGCTTAGTTTTTTTCTTTCCTCTCTTTATAAATGTGCAGACCCTTTTTTTCTTTTTTTTTCTCTTTATGCTTTTTGTGTGTGTGTGTGTGTTTTAATCTAGGTTTAGTGTTTGTGTCTTCCCCTTTTTTTTTTTTTAAACCCCAATTCCCTCTTTTCTTTCCTGCGTTCAGCTTCTTTCAATTTCTCCTTTTATTTTTTATTTTTTTTATTTTTTTTTCTCTTTTGTTATTTTAAGTGGGCTGCAACCCACTCTTTCACTTTTTATTTATTTATTGTTTTTCTTTGTTATTTATTTATTGTTTTTCTTTTGTTATTAGTGATGATTACTTGAGATTGCTTCTAGTTTAGTCATTACAAATATCTTAATTTTCTAAATAAAAATGGGTTATTAGTGAGGACCACTCTTGATTGCTTCTTGTTTGGTCCCCATGAAAACCTATCATCTTCATAAAAAATAAAATTAAGTTTTTACTAGTAATGCGATCACTCGAGATTGCTTCAGTTTGATCATTACGAACACCGTTAATTTTCTAAACAAAATAGGTTGTTAGTGAGGACCACTCTTGATTGCTTCTTGTTTGGTCCCTACAAAACCTACCTTTTTCCATCAAAAATATACAATTAAAATCAACCAACACACAAGCATTTTCTACCCAAGAACTACGTAGCCTTTGATTTCTCCATCGCACTGAGATACGTAGGAGCGGAGCATACTCTGTCAGCGCAAAAATAAGCGACTTTTATTAAGTCCTCTTTTTTATCTTGGTTAAATTTTTTTATAAAAGGGAAATAAATATTTTTTTTAGAAGTTAATAAGATTTGCACAATTAATTAGAGGTAACCTTTTTCGAAAGGATGTTGTAGGGTGCTAATACCTTCCCTACACATAATCGACTCCCGAACCCAAATCTGGTCTCAAGGACCATTTTTCTTCAAAAAAGGTTTTTCCAATATTTTTTCCTTCGAAAATAAATTATTGGTGGCGGCTCCATTAAACTCGAATAAATCCCTCCGGATTTTTCGGTCGCTACAAACATGTTGTGATTTGTATCTATGATCGATTTATAATCAAGGTTATCAAAACCGGACCGGACACTGAATCGGTGTAGGCACGGGTTCAAGGTTCAAATGTCGAACCGGGGTCGGACCGGGGTCTGACCAGAAATGAATTAAATTATATTTTCAAAATTTTTAATATAATATATAAAGCATTAATAAACAAAAAAAAACATAATATTCATAACATCACGACATAAAAAATTAAACTCCGCTTAAAATGTTATAAGTCAACATATAACATGCAAAAATTACATATTAAACTAAAACAAATATATTATAATAACATTCTAATATTCAATAATCACAAATACTGTAATATAAGTACTTTCATAATAATACTAATATATAAATTAATTTTAAATTTTATTATAATATTTAATTTAATCCATCGGCATGAAAAAAATAGATAAAAAATCTCTTATCTCTCAAAAATAATATCATTTACCATTTTTTTTAAAAAAATAAAAAATAAAAAATTAATTTTTTTCAGAACCGGCCGGTTCCCGGTTTTGGCTGGTTTTTCCCCTGTTTTGGCCGGTTTTTTACCGGTTTTTCGATTTTTAGGCCGGTTCTTATGCAGTCCGGTTTTGAGATTCAATCGGACCGGACAGGGGTCCGGTTCCAGGTTCAACCGGCCGGTCCGGTCCGGTTTTGAGAACTATATTTATAATTATTAGATTATTTGTTTTAAATCCTACAATTGGTATCAAAGCCTCGATAGATACATATCATAGTTTTTGTTGGATCTTTTTTTAAAGAATCATATGAATCTGTACCCAAAATTGGTATTCATAGTTCTTTTTTTTTCTTTTCGGAAATGCATACTCATTATTCAACCAATGATTTTCGGAAACGATTAAGGGGTTACCCAGAAATCAAATATTGTTGTCCACTGGTTCTCAAGAACTGTTTTGAATTTGTCTTTGCTTTTTTTTTCTTCAAACTTTTCCATTTTTCGATTTGGAAAATATGTCAAATGGCATAATGATTCTCGAAATTTCTTGAGGGCTTCTCTTAATCTACGATCTGCGATTAACATACTTGAAAATCACGTGTTTTCATCGCCTGAAATGCGAGATCCAACCGGGTCAAAATCCGGGTCTGTCGCGACCCGTTTGTGTTACCGGGTGAAGTTGATGAATCACTGTTCATCCACGAAATCACTAACTATGTATGATCAAGTTTTCACAAAATCGGGGTGTGACACTGACCAATTCATGATCATAACCCCTTCCTACACTCTCAAATATAGGTAAGGAATAGAACAGTACTCATTCACGTATATTTGTTAGCCAAAACTTATATCACATATATAAAAATTTCCTCTGTGGAGAGAACTATAAAGGAAATCAAAGAAATATGTCGGTGTGGGGGTCAACAACCAACCCTTTTCCACCCAAAAGGAACCGACATTTCAAGAGAGTGCATACCTAATTCTCAAAACAAGAGAGTGCTAAGGAGAAGTAGAATGTCTGCGTCCTTCGATGCCAGTGGCGATCTCGGAGCAGTGTGGCGGCCTCGGACAAAAAATACTGGAAAAACATAGCAAAGTTAAACTAACAAGCTACCATAGCAAGTACTATTATGACAATTTGAAAAAAAAAGACAAAGAGGGCACACAGAAAAAATTTCAATTAAATACCATAAACATATAAGCAAAGCACTAAACCAATGTATATAAAAAATTACACACATTAAGATAAATTATGATAGTTTCTAGTCAAAGACTATTATGAATTAGCATTCAAATAAAATTGGTTTCACTCGAAAACGATATTCCTAGTAGAAATTAGAAGGATTTCAAGTAAACTGCTTCAGATATGGTTTCAAACTAGTTAACACATTTCAAAAATCTTAAAATCAGATTGCTATACACATTTTATGCAAAGAGATGTTTCAATTTGGTATTCATATGCAAAGGAAATCCAAAAGAAGACATGTAGGGAGACTATTAAGAACGATTTTAGGATTTCATGAATCTATAATACTAGACCATACACACCAATCATGAATTGATTTTAAAATAAGCTCCACACCAAACAATAACATATTAGTAATGTAGTCACATATAGTGAAAACAAAGGAAAGAATTATCACATACCTTGAAATTAATGTTCGGAGGAGACTGGGAGGCAATTTGGGAGAATACTGGGAGGAGATTTTGAGGCTGCTTAACTGGGAGTTCAAGAACCCTAACTCTGAAATCACAAACACAAAATGCCAATGAATAAATTACTCATATCACAGATTCAACAAGACATAAGAAAGCAAAGGAAATTGAAACTGAGAAGAAGTGGTTAAGTTACGGGCTGAGGCTAAGGAGGTTCTTTTGGTTCCTTTGTCTGCGACGGTGGGTGGCCGACGATGTGGTGGTGGCGGCGGCACTTCAAAGGGGAGAGGGAGGACGGAGGACAAGGAGAAGGGAAGAGGTTTGGGGTTAGTTCTCACGGTGTGGTGGGTGGCCGACGGCGTGGTGGTGGCGGCAGCACTTCAAAGGGGAAAGGGAGGACGGAGGATGGTGGCCGGGGAGAAGGTGGGTGATGGCTGGCACGGCGGAGAAACGATCGAGAGAGAATCGAGTAGAGTAGGAGAGAATGAAAAATGGGGGTGGGGGAAAGGGGCTCGTGGTCTGGTGTAAACAGACGTTTACCGACGGCCACATTAACTTTACCAACGGGCTATTCCGTCGGTAAACGACACGACATTACCGACGACTCTTTTCAAATACCGACGGTCTTAGCCTTCGGTAACCGTTGATCATTTTAAATACCGACGGGCTAGCCTGTTGGTATTTGAAAAATTGGAGGGAACCTAAAACGTAGTAAATATAGACGCTGGGATACCGACGGCCTATTACCAACGGCCTAAGACCGTCGCCAAAAAACTGGCCTTTTCGACGGCTTTAGCTGTCGGTACGCCCAATCCGTCTCCACCATTGGTAATATTCAGCATACGACGGATTGGGCGTACCGACGGCTAAAGCCGTCGGAAAGGCCAGTTTTTTGGCGATGGTCTTAAGCCGTCGGTAATAGGCCGTCGGTATCCCAGCGTTTTCTTGTAGTGAGCAGAGTATGTCGCTTGTTATGAGACCACTTGCCAGGCCATGTGGCTGAAAAATTTGATATCCAGATTTGGCATTGTTGAAAGCATATCTAGGCTATTTGTGATATATTGCGACAATATTACTGCTGTACGTTTCTCTCATAACAACAAAAGCTCTTCTCACTCAAAGCATTTTGATATAAAGTATCTATTTGTTAGAGAGAAAATTCAGGAATTTCAGACTCGTATTGAGCATATTGCTACTGAGAACATGCTCGCAGATCCATTAACCAAAGCTTAAATGTTGGAGTATTTCGGAATCATGTAACTCTTATGGGCTTAGTTAAGTCTTTTGATATGTTGGTTTAGTGGGAGTCTGAAATCATATGTATTTGCCCATTATTATGAGATATGTATTTGATGACGTCACTTTATTAGCATATCTCTTATAGCATTTTCAGATGCTTGGACCATTGTTGGGATTGCATATCTGTTTTAATTTAATTATGCTTTCCATATTCACTATCCTATATGTAAAATATGAGCATTTAACATGTATGACTTATATCCCTATCGGATACTATTTCTACAGCGTTGAATCTCATGTTTCTTAGGATGATTAGTTGACGTGTGTTTTGACTATAGTTGTTATTCTACTCTTCATAATGATCATATTTTAATGATTGACTAACGCTATCCAAATGGGAGAATTGTTGAATTTTATAATTCAATAATTATTATTTAATAATTATATGTGGATTAGCATTAATCAATGATTAAAATATAATTAATATTTTAACTATGGAATTTTAGTAATAATCTATACGTCAATTACTGACGAATATTGTGATTAGATTTTAATTATGGGTGGCCCATGATGGGTTGGGCCATTCTTTTAGTAACCCGCTGAGAGGTCCCTGGCCTCATCTGGTGAGTGAGTAAATTGCCTCTCCATTAAACAGTTTAACCTAACGCACGAACACCTCACCAGAAAGAAGGCAGTTCTCTCTCACACCGTCTCCCTCTCGTCTTGTTCACTCATGGATCCACAAGGTACACATTCTTCACTACAACATTTTACACCTACGGCAACGCCTAAAAAACCGTTCTCTTAGATCATCATAGGCAACGGTTTTCTAAATCCGTTGGCATGTTAGCCAAAATTTTATATTTTTATACACAACGGTGAAAAACCGTTCTCAAAAAGTCAAAGACAACGGTTTTTTTACAATTTTTTCCCCAACGTTTTAAAACCGTTCTCAAAAAGTTAATGAGAACGGTTTTTTTTAAAATTTTTTGCCAACACATTAAAACCGTTCTTTATGAATTTATTTTTATTTAAAATAAAAATAGCGCCCAGTTTTCATTTAGCCGCTCAATCCCTTTTTCTAACCCGCGTAATCCCAAAAACTCTCTCCCTCTCCAAATTTTCTTCATCCTCGGCGCAACTCTCTCTCTCTCAGTGCTTCACACCGGCGCACCATCGCCTTACTTCCATCCCTAAATCTGTTCGCATCGTCATCGTCTCCATCCCTAAATCTGAGTCTTGATCTCCAATACTCGAGAATCTCTTATACCCGATCTCTAAATCTGAGTCTTGATCTCCATCCCTAAATCTGTTCGCTCAGTTACCGTCCTCGTCATCCACCGTCGCATCTCTTCGTCGTCACCCTCAGGTGATGTATTTCATTTCTTTTTTGTTCAATATTTCGTGAACCCTACCACCGAAGTTCCTTTCTGATTTTTCCCTATTTTTGGTGTTTTCTTTAGGGTTTAATCGCACCTTCGCCGGCGACGTTGAAGAAGGAGAGCAAGAAGGGACGACATTCACCACTGATTTAGAAGTAAGCTAGCATTCACCACTGATTTAGATGCTCCAAAATAGAAATCAATGCTAACCTATTGTTCTACCAACAAACATGGTATGAAATACAGAGCCAGAGAAAAGAGGGATCAATTTTCATTTTTCACCACTTTCTCTGTTTGCCTCCTCAGGAGGCCTCCAAATGAAAATTAGAAAAAAAATTAAAAAAATTAAAATACAAGTATTATTGGAAATTGAGACCCAATGGCCACTGCAAAGAGAGTTGTTGTCTTAATTTTGTGCTTTACATTGGCTTATTATGTGGATGTTGTTCCAAGAATAAGGCCAGTTGTTGGTCCTGATATCTACAAAGGTAAAAATGTTGCCAAGGATGTTCTTGCTCCTGGTGAGAAAATAGTTAATGTCATGAGCTTTGGAGCCAAACCAGATGGCAAGTTTGACTGCACTCAGGTAGTTTATAGGATTATATCTTTTGGCTAATCATGTTGACTCCTATTTTGATTGGAAATATAGCTTTAGGGTCAATTGCTGCTCAGAATAAACAATAAGAATATTTACAGATTTCATTTTTATTCTCCCTTAACAAATTTGAAGAAACGTGACAAATACAAACATTGACAATTTATTCTTTTGCATAGTATAGGTCAATATATGTCAATTTAGTCTGTAACATAAGATGTAGACATAACTGTCATTCTTTGTATTGGTGTCGAGGGCTTCTTAGTTATGTTTTCATGTAGAAATTTGTTGTCTTAAATTAATTTCTGTTATCCTTTACGAGATAATTTTTTGTCTGCCGTATATTCTAATCATCTAATATACATATTGCAGTGCTTCTCTACATTTTTGTTCTTTGTAATCTTGATCTTTCCCTTTGATATTTTTATTTGTCCTCATGGTACTTCTTTTTGAGGACATTGTTGCGGATAGCTTTCCCTTTGCAGGCAAGATTCTTGTCTCTCATGCCAGATATGGAATTTTGAGTGTTTATCTGCATTTGGCTACTTTTATAAACCACCTACAATATCCAATAGGTTCTTTTTAGTTATTCGATGTGAAGTTTCTAATCTGAGAGCTACTAGTTTGATTCAATGGTTTTGATATTTCAGTGTAGTTTATTTATCAGTTTCTATCAGTTTGTTAGTTGATTTTCTCATGGACGATGAAGCTTATAATCTGGCTCACGAATAATGGCTCTTTTCTTCATACAGCCAATTTCATTTCTGATTTTTTCGTGGTGATATTTTGACCTCCATGGCGAAAGGTCCCGTACATAGCCTAATAGTACATTTTTTGATGCGTTTTCTGTTTACTTCATAAATGTCAATTTCTAAGTGCTTAGCAATTTGTATATTTAGATTCTTACCTTACTGCTTTGATCATTTTTTTGAAGAAAAAAAGACAGCACTTACTATCGGATAATTTCAGACAGCAATTGAAAATTCCCGATCACATTTGTTTCTATCGGATAATTTCAGACACTCAATTGACCGACCCAAAATGACTAATTTGTTCGAAAATTTTGCAATTCTAAGAATTATTTTGGAATATTAAAAATTTCATGAGCTAAGTTGACAACTTTCTACAATTTCAGAGACCATTTCGGTGATTCAGTCCATTATTAACATGTCATTATAGTTCAGCACTATATGAGTATTGTACTTTTGGGAATGCAGAGCATTTATTTTGATAAAGTTACCAACGGAATTGTAGCGACCGAAAAATCCGGAGGGATTTTATTCGAGTTTAATGGAGCCGCCACCAATAATTTATTTTCAAAGGAAAAATATTGGAAAAACCTTTTTTGAAGAAAAGTGGTCCTTAAGACCTGATTTGGGTTCGGGAGTCGATTATGTGTAGGGAAGGTATTAGCACCCTACAACATCCTTTCGAAAAAGGTTACCTCTAATTAATTGTGCAAATCTTATTAACTTCTAAAAAAATATTTATTTCCCTTTTATTTTAAAAAAAAAATTTAACCAAGATAAAAAAAAAGGACTTAATAAAAGTCGTTTATTTTTGCGCTTGACAGGAGTGGGCTCCTGCTCCTACATATCTCCGGGTGCAGTGGAGAAATCAAAGGCTACGTAGTTCTTGGGTAGAAAATGGTTGTGTGTTGGTTGATTTTAATTGTATATTTTTTTGATGGAAAAAAGGTAGGTTTTGTAGGGACCAAACAAGAAGCAATCAAGAGTGGTCCTCACTAACAACCTATTTTGTTTAGAAAATTAACGGTGTTCGTAATGATCAAACGGGAAGCAATCTCGAGTGATCGTTACTAGTAAAAAAAGATTGATTTTATTTTTATAAAGATGATGGGTTTTCATGGGGACCAAACAAGAAGCAATCAAGAGTGGTCCTCTCTAACGACTCATTTTTATTTAGAAAATTAAGATATTTGTAATGACTAAACGGGAAGCAATCTCGAGTAATCATTACTAGTAAATTAATTTTCGTGATTTTTATCAAACGTTTTTTAAGAAAAAATAGGGTTTCGATATTTGTATGTGAAATTTAGTTGAATAAGATTGTACTAATTTGACTAAAAAAAAAACCAGAATAGAATAAAAAGGAAAGAAAAGAAAAGAAACACAAAAAAAAACAAAAAAAGGGAAGGGGCGTAAATGAAGAGAAACTGGGTGCGAATAACAGAACCTAAAATAAAGGGGAGGGAGGCGTAAATAAAAGAAAGGGGTGTGATAAGAAAAAATAAAAATAAAAATAAAAAGGAGCAGAACATGAAATAAGGGGGAATTAAACCTAAACACACACACACCAACACAAAACAAAAGGAAAGAAAAGATGCACATTGCAAGAAAGAAAGAAAAGGAGATGAGAGGGAAGGAGGGAAAGAGAGAGAGAGAGAGAAGAGAGAGAGAGCGAGAAGAAGAGAGGAGAGAGGGCGTGTGCCACAAGGCCAGCCACACATGTCACTGGAAGGGGGATGGCGTGGCTTAAAAAACAAAGGGAGTACTGCGAGAAGAAGAAAGGCAGAGACGGCGGAGGGAGAGGGAGGGAGAAAGAGAGAGAGATCGTGGGAGAGGGTGAAGGAGGCAAACCTTCTCCTTTCTTCCTCGCTTCTTCTACGCTTTGCTTCTGCTACCCCTTTTTGGTTCTTCTCTTTTTCTCTCAATTTTCTCTCATATTGTTGTGTATAATTGGTACCAAGAATGAGGTATCCAATTCTGAAATTAAGTGTAATTTTTTCATCCCCTATTCTCTCTGCTATTTATAGAAAAAGCAGAGGGCTCGCTTTGTCCACTTAAGGTTGCAACTTGTATGCTAAGTGTGTACTAAAATGATCTCGAGGAGATGGTAACATGTGCAAAGTCTGAGATGATATCAATGGTTTGAAAAAAAAATTGCAATCACCGTAACTTTAACAACTTGGTGCTCCTCCTTTTTTGATTAAATTGCATTGTTTGTCAAACTTGGTTGTGAGATGAAGAAAAAGCAAGAGGCATGTGGGGACATATAATTGTAAGACTTAGTTTGAAGAGTGGCGGAGGAGAAATGCAGAGGTCTTTGGTGAAGATATGCAGATGACTTTATGAAGGGTGAAGTGTGGAAATCTGACTTTGATTTTTTAGTTTTGAATTTTAGGTTTTTTTTTTTTAACAACGCTTGGAATGAACTGCAATTGGGCTAAAAAAGGCCCACGGCATCTGATCTCCCATTTCGTCATACGACCTCTCCACAGCTCGAGCGACCTCAAATCAGACGCGACCTCTCCACAGGCTTGGCACGCGATCTCATTTCGACGCGACCTCCCCACACTCGGCTGACGACCTCTCCACACGGCAAGACGCGACTTCTCCACATCTCGGCAGCGACCTCCCCACGGCTCGGCAGACGACCTCTCCACGCAAGACGCGACTTCTCCACCAGTTTAACCGCCCAGCGCCCCAAGACCGACCTCAACTAAGACGCGACCTCTCCACAACTCGGCAAGACGCGATCTCACCACGACTCGGCGTCGACCTCTCCATTTCGGCACCCGACCTCGGCTCGAAGACGCGACTTCTCCACACTCGGCAGACGACCTCTCCACGGCTCGGCATACGACCTCGGCTTTGCACGCGGCCTCCCACTCGGCTCGCGGACAAAACAAAACAAAAAAAAAATGAAAATATAAGCGGACAAAATTGGGGTATAACAGCTGCCCCTCTTTATTTATATTTTATTAGAAAATGCAAACAACAATGGTTGTTATATTTTTGTCATAAAATAGAGCTAAAGATAAATACACTAATTTTGTCTTGAACTTGACGTGAGGAATGACAATGAGGGATCAACGCTTGATGCGTTTAATCAGAAAGTGATAAGGAAGGAATACAGCCAGGTTGGGTACTAACGAGGTAATCTAAAAGCAATAAAGAGGGATTAACGCTTGGCGCGTTTATCAGAAAACTATAAAGAAAGATCTCCGCCAGGTCGGTCTCGACGGTGATCGGAAAAGCAATAATGAGGATTAACGGCTTGCGCGTTTATCAAAAACTATAAAGAAGGATCTCCGCGGTCAATCTTGACGGTGATCGGAAAAGCAATAATGAGGGATTAACGCCAGCGCGTTTATCAAAAACTATAAAGAAGGATCTCCGCCAGGTCAATCTTGACGGTGATCGGAAAAGAAATAATGAGGATTAACGCCAGCGCTGCTTTATCAAAAAACTATAAAGAAGGATCTCCGCCAGGTCGGGTACTGACACGGTGATCGGAAGGTTCGACGCCAAGTAGGGTATTGACGCGTCGATGGAAAGCAATAAAGAAGGATCAACATCAGGTCCGGAACTGATATGTTGGTCAAAAAGCAATAATGAGGGACTACCGCCAGGTCGGGTACTGACGCGGTAATCTTAAAGCAATAACGAGGGAGCGAAACTTGGCGCGTCGCTTAGAAAGCAAAAAGCAATAAAGAGGGATTACCGCCAGGTCGGGTACTGACGCGGTAATCGAAAGCAATAAAGAGGGAGCGATACTTGGCGCGTCGCTTAGAAAGCAAAATAAAGGACCAATGCTCGACGCATTGTTTTGAAAACAATAATGAAGGATCAACACTTGGTGCATGGACCAAGTGTAACAAAGCAGTTAAAATGGTGGTGATATGAAGATGATGCATGAATAGATGGTATATGATGCATGTATGCAATGCGATTATTATTTTTACTGATTCCTCGTCCCGTATGATCTCTAGTGCTTAAAGATATGGGACGGACTGAGATTCATCGGATTTAGTCATGCTATGCCTTCGACTGGGAGGGAGCGCGAGTTATCGATGCAGCGCTAGTTACTTTTTAAAGGTAATCCCTTTGCCCTTTTTGAAACTTATTTGTTGAGATTTGGTGTTTCCTCGTGATTCTTAAGATGTATATAATAACCATAACGCTTTCCCATATCATCACATGCTTCACAATTCAGTGCCTATTATCATAAAACAACATTTTGAAATACAAGAACAGAGGTATTTGGTATTCAAAAGAAGAGTTATGTGTACAAGGACTAAAGTTACAGGACTTGAAAATACATCAAGAAAAATGCAGAAGAAGAAAAAGCGAAGAAAGACAATAACTAAGCGGATATTTTATAGCTTGTGTCTTTGTAGGAACAAATGTCGACTTTCCCATATCCATAACTTTGATTACCCATTACTCTACTTACGAAAATATATAAAATCGCGCGGTTGGGTAAGAACCCTTGATGCGTCGCCTTCTTCAATGTCCGATTTCAGACTTAACTTTTGCCTGGATTGCTCTTTCAAGTTTTCAATCCAACGGTCGCTTCTAATTTTGCCTAGGTCGCTCTTTCAGGTTTTCAACCTAGCGAGCTCACTTTGCTTGGTTTTTATCGCTTTTTTTAGGCATAATATTTTTTGACTGCATCAGAGTTTACTGGGAGCGGGAGATCTTCACCGTCCATCCTTGTGAGGATTAAGGCTCCTCCAGAAAAAGCTTTTTTCACAACATACGGACCTTCATAATTTGGAGTCCATTTTCCACGAGAATCCTTTTGGATGGGCAAAATCTTCTTGAGTACAAGGTCTCCTTCTTGGAATTCCCGAGGGCGAACTTTCTTTTCAAAGGCCCTTTTCATCCTTTGCTGATATAGCTATCCATGACATAAGGCCATCACTCTTTTCTCTTCGATGAGGTTTAGCTGATCCAGCCGAGCCTGGACCCATTCTGCCTCTTTTAGTTTCATTTCCATCAACACCCTTAGTGAGGGGATTTTGACTTCAATGGGAAGTGCTGCTTCCATTCCATATACCAGTGAGAATGGGGTTGCCCCTGTTGAGGTGCGAATCGAAGTTTGATAACCGTGCAAAGTAACAGGGAACATTTCATGCCAACCTCTAATTTTTACCACCATCTTTTGGACAATCTTATTCGTTTGCAGCCTCATTCGCCCCATCCATCTGGGCGGCATGGTGAGGAATTACGATGTTGGATCTTGAAGTCATTACACAAATCTTTCATCATCTTGTCATCCGAGTTTGTCCCATTATCGGTGATGATCTTATTTGGCAGACCATGGCGGCGAATCAGATTCCACATTTTTGGTAAAGCAACTGCAACAAGGAGTTTATTTGGATTTCCTCTTCCAAAAATCAAGTTTTGAGAAAATATGAGCAATTTGATTTTGATCGGAATGGACTTTATTAGGGTTGTAACGTGGCCAGGGGTTGAAGGGTCACAAAAGAAAGGATATTTCAGGCTCAAAAAGTGTTTGAGGTATTTTTTTTTCAACAAGGATTTTTAGTGCAAAGATGCACTTTGATGGTTGCTAGCACAATTGTCTTTTCTTGCTTTGGCATTTTTATTGATTTTTTTATTCTTGCAAGCGTCTTTTGTTTTGCCTTTTTTAATGCATTTAAATTGAATAGATTATTGTGCTAGTCTCCATTGGATGAGTGATCCTTGTTCAGGGTATTTAAAAGAAAAATTTTTGTTTTTTAGGCTCAAAAGGGGTAGCAAGGGATGTATATATTTTTATTTTTGGGATAGAGAAAAATGGCCAAACTTCAACTCAAAATCTTATTGCTCAAATTTTCACAAAAAAAAAATATTGGCAAATTGCTAATTTGCTTTACCTTTTTCTTTCTATTTTTATTAACTCCTTTTTGTCACTTTCAAGACTCAAATTGATTATTTCAAGTTCTTCCTCATGGATTAAATCACTTTTGCTTCTCGTACCATCAATCTCATCAGTTCATAAGGTGTTTCCCAATAGTCCTCATGGGGTAGTCAAAGTATGAGTCATCGACATCATATTTCCCAAAGACAAAGTTTTTGATCTGCATTAGTTAAAGCTGATTTAAATGGAAAAAGCGAAAAAGATGGGAGGGAATGGAAAAGATGAAAAAGGAAAAGGGAAATGATTGGAAAATTCAAAATACATTTTATTGATAAAGATCTTTGAAATGAAACATATGCGCACTTTTGACAACAAATTATCCTAAAGCCTTAGGCAGAGCAATAGGATTTGCATTACAAAAATTATTTTGCACCAAAAATCACGGGAACCTCAACAATTTCCCAATTTCAAAGTTCTTCATTTGGAGGGCAAGAGTGGACAAGGATGACAATGTCGTTTTCAACACTGCGATCATCTTTGTGATTGCTATCTTGTTTGATTTCAACATCCTCAAGGCTCTGGAAGCTTTGCGTGATGTTGCGGAATAAGGACATTCTCACCATTTAGTTCCCCGCCTCCGATTTAACTATTAGGGGTTGATCCCCAAACTCCTCGATAATGACATTAATCGCTGAACCCCATGACTTGGAAGGGGATTATTACCCACATTAGGACCATCCTCCTTAAAAACTCAACCATTTGGCATTGATCGGATCTGAACCACGTACTTCAAAGCCTTGCAATTTTCGGCCAGTGTGACCTATTGCCCTCGCATGAAACTCACACTTGGCATTTGGGTCATATCCTCTTGGGAAGGGAGGTTGGAGTGGTTTCATTGAGCGTGGAGAGACCAAGGAATTGCTGATGAGGTGCTGGAACAAATCTGTATAGGTCATGGGAATAGGATCAAATTGGACTGCTTTCTTTTCTTGGTCATTTGGTTGTTTCTGGTTTTGGTTTGGTTGGGTGGGAGCAACTAGTTGTGCTTGTGTTTGAATGGGAGAAGGTGGTCGAAATGGCATCATTGGTTGGTTTGGCCGGGGGCTAGGATTATGGGAGGCGACGGCGATGTATGGAGGTGGGTAGTAGGGGTATGGAAAAGGATGTGGGAAATTGGTAAAGAATTGGGGTGGTTTTCCTTGTGCTTGTCCTCCCGGGCTCGTCATCACAGCATTGGTTTCCCCTTCTTTCTTCTTTACGAAGTTTGTTGGGGGTCTCTTGATATTACTGGTTTCAGCAAAACTTTGGGCAATTTTTCCATTCCTCATTCCTCCTTCAACTCTTTCCCCTACGATGACCATATCTGAAAAGTTTGATGATACACTTCCGATCATTTTGTCATAGAAGGGTGATTGAAGAGTATCCATGAACATGGCCACCATTTCTTTTTCAATCAGAGGTGGTTCCACTTGGGCCGATCCTCTCCATCGTTGGGCATATTCTTTGAAAGTCTCATTGTCTCTTTTTGCCATGTTTTGCAACTGCATTCTGTCAGAGCCATATCAATGTTATACTTATACTGCTTCAAGAAGGCATCCGCCAAATCTTTCCAACAAATAATGTGAGATCGCTCAAGGTGTGTATACCAACTCGACGCCCGTTAAACTATCCTGGAAGAAATGAATCGAAGTTTGTCATCATGTGCATAGGGCGCCATCTTCCTACAAGACATGGTCAAGTGGCTTTTCGGCAAGTTGTCCCTTTATACTTGTCGAAATCCGGCACCTTGAACCGGTGGTACAACCACATCCCAGACGAGACAAAGATCTGAAGCGATACTTGAACCGAGATAACTTACTCCTTCTACTGACTCTTAGCCTATCTTCGAGGATTTGCAACCTCAGATCGACGATTGATTCCCAACCGGGATGCTTAGATTGGGTCCTCCCATAGCCGAGACCAGGCAATGCGGTTAGTCTGGGGATTCAATGGATTTCCTTGAATATAATAGGGGTAACCAAATGGTCGGTGATTCATCACGGGGGTCACTACGGGCGTACTGACTCCTTGAGTATTCCCGGGATGGGATGGTGCATAACCAGGTGGAAAGGTGTATGTCATGAAGCCAGGAGTTGAGCTTTGAACTGGTGTGGTTTCAGTTCCGGAGCCGGATCCTTGAGCCACATCTTGCACAACAAGTGCTTGGGAATCAGTTTCTGTAGAGTTATTGTTAGCTTTGGCGGTGTATAGCGAGGCGGGAGACCAAATAGTGGGAACTGTTGTGCCTGTGGGCCTTGGGGGTTATGGTTTGCAGTATCATCATTGGCCATAGGTGGCGTGTAACCAGGTGGGAGTCCGTAAAGTGGGAACTGTGGTACTTGATTCTGAGGGTTGCTAACTGGTGAGGGTGTAGGACCCTGCGGGTAAATTGCAAAAGGTACCATCTTCCCTTGAGTATTGAGACCATATTGCAACTGCATAGGACCAAAGCCAGGTGGGTGGGAAGGTGTAGCTTGACTTTCATCATTCACTGCTGGAGATACCCCATCTGCAGGCTTGTCTTTGTTTAGGGATTGCAGAAGCTCCAAAACTTTGCTCATCTGTTCCTTCAGCTGGTTGACGTCCTCTTTCATCTCTTGGTCATCCATGATCCTTGATTGAGAGCGAGTTCGATAAGGGTGTCGAGGAACCAGTTAGTTTGATTATTTTCTGATGATTTTTAAAAAAAATGATATGAGTATGTAAGAAAAGAAAAATGAATGAATGTGGATGCATGAATCTATTTATTTGTGCCAAGGAATCGTAGGCCTCATTGTTTTGACATGTATGAGCTTCTTTGAAACTGTTTCACAATTTGATCTCATATTATTTACAAAATACTTGCAGCCAAGCTCTTGAGTTCCTATGATTCTCTGGCGACCTAAAATGAAATGAGAATGAATGATATTATTTCTTTATTTTCAACATGTGTTTTTTTTTTGGCGTATGAATGCATGAGGATATAATGTTGGATGATGATGATTATCATTTGTATGCATGAAGATATGTGTTTTTGTAGACCACTTTTATGCATGGACGTGATATAACATATTTTTGGTGGAAGAACAAAAGTGACATGATGCCCTTGTGTCTTAAGTGGGTTAAACCTAAAATTAGAGATTTTCTAACCTAAGGGGTCTATAGTCTTGTATTAAGTGATAGATCTCATGGTGGCTCTAATCACATTCTCACCAAAGGCCTCTAGAGCTAAAGTCTCCTCCTAAATATTAACCACAACGATAGATAACTATCAGGTGCGGAATACTCGAGGGAGCACACTCTAGATGAAGTTCTGCGAATAGCCAGAAGGAAAGCAAATTCCAATTGACCATCACCGAACCTCCACTCAACTTAAGCTTTGCTCTGACCCGAGTATAGGGCCTTACTCACATGTGTGTGCGAACGTGTAGGTGCGGTGTGTGAGAGGGGCAACCCCTAACACTACCCAAGCTGCAAAACAAACAAAGCATACAAATATAGTCGTCTATCCTAATGTTCAATATTCTCAACAAATTAAAATTAAACAAATAATAAATAAATATTTATAAAAGAAAATAAATAAATAAATAAATAAATAAAGATAAAAATAAAAAGAAGGGGAATTAAAAAAGAATAACAAAAAAATGAAGTTAATTATTTGGCACAATTAATCATGTTAGGCTTGACTCTCTAAAAGTCCCCGGTGGAGTCGCCAGCTGTAGCGACCGAAAAATCCGGAGGGATTTTATTCGAGTTTAATGGAGCCGCCACCAATAATTTATTTTCAAAGGAAAAATATTGGAAAAACCTTTTTTGAAGAAAAATGGTCCTTGAGACCAGATTTGGGTTCGTGAGTCGATTATGTGTAGGGAAGGTATTAGCACCCTATAACATCCTTTCGAAAAAGGTTACCTCTAATTAATTGTGTAAAATTTATTAACTTCTAAAAAAAATATTTATTTCCCTTTTATTTTAAAAAAAAAATTTAACCAAGATAAAAAAAAAAAGGACTTAATAAAAGTCGTTTATTTTTGCGCTTGACAGGAGTGGGCTCCTGCTCCTACGTATCTCCGGGTGCAGTAGAGAAATCAAAGGCTACGTAGTTCTTGGTTAGAAAATGGTTGTGTGTTGGTTGATTTTAATTGTATATTTTTTGATGGAAAAAAGGTAGGTTTTGTAGGGACCAAACAAGAAGCAAACAAGAGTGGCCCTCACTAACAACCTTTTTTGTTTATAAAATTAACGGTGTTCGTAATGATCAAACGGGAAGCAATCTCGAGTGATCATTACTAGTAAAAAAGATTGATTTTATTTTTATAAAGATGATGGGTTTTCATGGGGACCAAACAAGAAGCAATCAAGAGTGGTCCTCACTAACGACTCATTTTTATTTAGAAAATTAAGATATTTGTAATGACTAAACGGGAAGCAATCTCGAGTAATCATTACTAGTAAATTAATTTTCGTGATTTTTATCAAACGTTTTTTAAGAAAAAATAGGGTTTCGATATTTGTATGTGAAATTTAGTTGAATAAGATTGTACTAATTTGACTAAAAAAAAAAACCAGAATAGAATAAAAAGGAAAGAAAAGAAAAGAAACACAAAAAAACAAAAAAAGGAAGAGCGTAAATGAAGAGAAATCAAAGTGCGAATAACAGAACCTAAAATAAAGGGGAGGGAGGCGTAAATAAAAGAAAGGGGGTGTGATAAGAAAAATAAAAATAAAAATAAAAAGGAGCAGAACATGAAATAAGGGGGAATTAAACCTAAACACACACACACCAACACAAAACAAAAGGAAAGAAAAGATAGCACATTGCAAGAAAGAAAAGAAAAGGAGATGAGAGGAAAGGAGGGGAAAGAGAGAGAGAGAGAGAGAAGAGAGAGAGGGCGAGAAGAAGAAGGAGAGGAGAGGGGGGCACGCGGCCGCCTTGATCACTGGCTGTGTGTGTACTGGAAAGAGGATGGCGTGGCTTAAAAAAACAAAGGGAAGCGGTCGTGCGAGAAGAAGAAAGCGAGAGGCGGCGGAGGGGAGAGGGAGGGAGAAAGAGAGAGAGATCGTGGGAGAGGGTGAAGGAGGCAAACCTTCTCCTTTCTTCCCCGCTTCTTCTACGTTTTGCTTCTGCTACCCCTTTTTTGGTTCTTCTCTTTTTCTCTCAATTTTCTCTCATATTGTTGTGTATAATTGGTACCAAGAATGAGATATCCAATTCTGAAATTAAGTGTAATTTTTTTCATCCCCTATTCTCTCTGCTATTTATAGAAAAAGCAGAGGGCTCGGTTTGTCCACTTAAGGTTGCAACTTGTATGCTAAGTGTGTACTAAAATGATCTTTGAGGAGATGGTAACATGTGCAAAGTCTGAGATGATATCAATGGTTTGAAAAAAAAAATTGCAATCAGCCGTGACTTCAACAACGGTGCTCCTCCTTTTTTTGATTAAATTGCATTGTTTGTCAAACTTGGTTGGCAGATGAAGAAAAAGCAAGAGGCATGTGGGGACATATAATTGTAAGACATAGTTTGTAGAGTGGGTGAGGAGATATGCAGAGGACTTTGGTAAAGATATGCAGATGACTTTGTGAAGGGTGAAGTGTGGAAATCGACTTTGATTTTTAGTTTTGAATTTTAGGTTTTTTTAACAACGCTTGTAATGAACTGCACTGGGCTAAAAATGGCCCACTCGGCATACGATCTCCCGGTCGTCATACGACCTCTCCTGACTCGTGGCGACCTCATTTCCAGACGCGACCTCTCCACTGACTTGGCATCGCGATCTCGGCTCGAGACGCGACCTCACCACAGACTCGGCAGACGACCTCTCCACGGCTCGACGCGACTTCTCCACATCTCGGCAAGCGACCTCCCCACGGCTGGCACGACCTCTCCACTCGGCAAGACGCGACTTCTCCACGGCTCGGCAAGAAGAGCGCCACTCGGCACGGGCCTCGACTCGATGCGCGACCTCTCCACAACTCGGCCGCACGCGATCTCACCACGGCTCGGCGTCGACCTCTCCACGGCTCGGCTGACCTCGGCGTGGTCGCGACTTCTCCTGACTCGGCGTACGACCTCTCCACAGCTCGGCATACGACCTCAGCTCGGTACGCGGCCTCCCCCAGCTCGGCTCGCGGACAAAACAAAACAAAAACAAAAAAAAAATGAAAATATAAGCGGACAAAATTGGGGTATAACAGGAATTATACAGAACATCAAATCTGTAGACCCCAAAGGCTTTCACATATTTGTCACTAACTCTGCAAACATTAGACTTCGATTTGGTAATGTTTTTCTTCCCTGCATTTTGTTTAAATTATTCTTGTTCTCTTCCTAGGGGGGCTGCTATGCACTCATTTATTTGTAGGGTGTTTTGGTGGTGAGCTTGAAAGTGGATTATTTCTAATTCCATCAAAATTTCTTGCAGTTAAGAAAAGTAGCAAAGCTGTGGACCTCCTTGCTTCATTTTGCAACATATATAACACTTCAGAAGATGAGTTGAGGAAAACCATGGAGAAAGCGAATAATTTAATAGCAGATATATTGAAGAAGAAACCTTGTTTGGCTTCTGAATGCAAAACTGAAAACCTAGAGAATTTTGATAGAGGTTTATTTTCCTCTTGCCATTGATTATGTATGCATTAGGAATACGTGATGTCTTTAACTATGTTCATTGTTGCACTTTGTAGATGGTTTCCTTAGTGGATCTGTTTCAATTTCTTTGATGAATCTTAGGTGTGCTAATTGCTGTTCCAATTGCATATGAAACATTTTATTGAGTAGAAGACTTTTTCTTACTTGATTTGACTGAGAATGAAATGATCCCGGGTGGCTCCAAATTCTACCCCATATGCATGGTTTGGAAACGAATTAGGGATTTTACATATCTTCTTGACGTGACTTTCGCAAATGTTCCATTACAACCATTTGGAGTCATTAAATTCTAGGTGAATCCCTATAAAAGTGTTGATGTCTCTGGGATTTTACATCTTTGTCAGTCTCACCGCCTTTCGTAGTGCCAATTTGGTTTTGCATTTGTAAGTATTTTCTATTTCTATTTCACCCTTATGCTTTTGTTACCTAATACCTCTCTCTCTCTCTCTCTCTAATGTTGACAAACCAATTTTCATGCCCTGCTCCATTGCATTGTTGTAATCGAAACAAATTATGACCATTTTACTTGCTATTGTACATAGGCATGGATAATTGACACAATCAAAGTAACACATCAGCATATTTACTGCATAGAATAAGATATTTTGTAGGGCTTACAGTACTATGTCTCACATGTTCTTTGATTTTTCCGATTATTTTTACTAGATATTGGAAAGTTTAAAATGATATAGTCTTGATGTATTGACTGTATACTTTGTCATTTCAGCAGAAATTAGATGGTTATATCTACCTCTTTCCATGATGATATTTAAATACATGTATTTGCTTACATGTATTTAGACAATTATTCCAAGTCATGCTCTTCCAAGTTCTCTCTTCTCATTAATTAGATTATGTTCGTGTTATCTTAATAATGCGTTAATAAATCAAGTGTTGATTTGTTCATCTTTCTAAATGTTTTTCTCAAGACTACCTTTTATTTAGTATTAGACTAATCTTCATACTTATGTTTGTAACAATTGTGTTGCATTTATTCAGCATTGTAAATTCATCGGCGTTAATATAAAATCCATGCATTGCACGGGTACATGTTCTAGTTATGTGTTATTTCGTCAGTTTTTTTGGCCCTCCTTGGCTCATTCGTAGCATGATTGCTGAGCTTCCTCTGTATAGCATCACTTGTTTTTCTTCATACTTTGGCTTGTAATGTAGAATATAACTTAATTTTGAATCTCTTTATTTCAGACTGTTGATGTATGAACTATAGTCTTGTATTACTGAATTTGAAGTTTGGTGCCCTGGTTTTGATTTGATGACTCGCTTTTGTTAGGTGTCGTTGGTTGAGGATCAGTTCCCTTTATCATTTTCATAATATACATCTGTTTTATAGGCTCTGAATAATAAACTTTCCACTAATAAAGTGGCGGGTTTTGCCATGGGTTAAGACTTGAGATCTTTGATGTAAATGCAGTTTTGATACTTATAGTAGTTGAGAAAGAGGTAATATAATGAAGGTGAGAAAGAGGTAATATAAAGGACATGATTTACTTGTTGTAAGTGTCTGTAACTGTTTGTTTGACATCACTCACATCTGTCTATTTTTTGTCCCCCCCGGTATATTCAACGTTAATGTCTCAATTAGAACAGTAGTTTTAAGAAGTATTCTTGTTAAAATCATGCAAAAGAGGACACGACGCATCCCGTGCGTAAGCATGGGTATTTTGCTAGTCTAAGTTTTATACCATAATAATACAATTTTGGTTAATAGCAATCGATAATGACTGTCTTTCTTTATTTGATAGATAAAAAACCATTTTATAAAAAACCGTTCTCTATACTTGTAATAAAAATGAAATGGGCCACTTTAAATCTATTTTTTATATTTTTTTTTATTTTTATTACCTATGGCAACGGTTTTGAAGTGTTGTATATGTTGGCAAAAACCGTTCTCTATATTGTGAAAAACCGTTCTCTATTTTTGTTGGACAAAAACCGTTCTCTATATACTATACAAAAACCGTTCTCTATATCACAAAAACCGTTCTCTATTGTCGCATGAAAACCGTTGTCGAAAGCAAACAAAATAAACAACGGTTTTATTGTGTAAAAACCATTTTCTTTTGGCATCTAAAGAGAACGGTTTTTATTTGTTGCCATTGACTGCAACAGTGTAAAACCGTTGTCCTAGAAAAAACAAAAAAACCGTTGTCTATTACCTACCAAAGGCTACGGTTTTTATTTCTGTTGCCTTTGTTCAAAAAAACCGTTGCCTATAGAATAGGCAACGCCTGAGAATACCACGGTTGAAAAACCGTTGCCATAGGAAAAGGAAACGGTTTTTTCGCCTAAGACAACGGTTTTCACGCGTTGCCATAGGCAAAAAATGTTGTAGTGTTGATCCCTATTTGTATTATACGTGACATTAACATGCTGTGATTTGTATCTATGATCGATTTATAATTATTAGATTATTTGTTTTAAATCCTACAATAAACTGTTACTTGTTCATTTCTTAGGGAATAAATAAGTTTCTGTGTTTATTGTGAAGTACCAATTTGAGTCTTTACTCATTTTATTTATAAACAAGAAACATAAAATCCATTTAATTGTTATTTTGAAAATTAAAAATATGACCCACTACATGTACCTATGTAGAGAAGTATTTTACTGAATAATATTGTATTAACTTAATCAATATACACACACTAATCGTTGTTATATAGACCACGCTAGACTTAAACCTAACGGGCCTGAGCAATAGGCCTGATAAATAAACTAAGTTACAATACAAAAGGTAAATATTTACTATTTACTTTAATTATTTACAATACCCCCTAAAGCCAGTGAGTGGATATCAATCATTTCTAGCTTGTAAGTAAGTTAGCAGAATCGTTCTGTAGATAGTCCTTTTGTAAGCACATCTGCCAGTTACTGTCCAGTAGGAATGTAGGACGTTGTTATCGGTCCACAATCTAATTTCCCATTTATAAAGTGTTCGTCTATCTCAATGTGTTTGGTCCTGTCATGTTGTGCAGGATTATGAGTAATGCTGATTGCTGATTTATTGTCACAAAACAACTTCATTGAGCCTTCATAGTTCACCTTCAAATCATCAAGTATAATCTTCATCCACAATAGCTCACAAATTCCATGTGCCATTGCTCTGAATTCTGCCTCAGTACTTAATCTGGCCATTATATTTTGCTTTTTGCTCCTCCATGTAACAAGATTACCACACAAGAATGTGCAGTAGCCAGAAGTGGACCTTCTATCACTCACTGAGCCTGCATAATCTGTATCAGTATAGGCTTCCAATGTCAGTCTTCCAAATTACTACTATTCTCCCCCTGAAGCTGGGAACGAGGGAAGAAAGGGACATGCTCATGGAAAGTGACATCCATAGAGACATAATGTTTATGACTTGAAGGATGATAACATTTGTACCCCCGTTTATTAGGGGCATAACCCAGGAAGATGCATCGGATAGCACGAGAATCCAACTTATTGCGGTGCTGCTTGTGGACATGAACAAATGCAACACAGTCGAATATTCGAAACTCTAGACTCTGCATGATAGGAGCAGATGGGTAGAAAGATAACATAGATTGAACATGACTGAACTTACCCAGAACTCGGGATGGAATCCGGTTGATGAGATAGGCAACAGTCAAAGGGACATGCTCATGGAAAGTGACATCCATAGAGACATAATATTTACGACTTGAAGGATGATAACATTTGTACCCCCGTTTATTAGGGGCATAACCCAGGAAGATGCATCGGATAGCACGAGAATCCAACTTATTGCGGTGCTGCTTGTGGACATGAACAAATGCAACACAGCCGAATATTCGAAACTCTAGACTCTGCATGATAGGAGCAGATGGGTAGAAAGATAACATAGATTGAACAGGACTGAACTTACCCAGAACTCGGGATGGAATCCGGTTGATGAGATAGGCAGCAGTCAAAACTGCTTCTCCCCAATACGAGTATGGAACTGATGTTTAGAAGAGAAGGGCGCGAGCAACCTCAAGTAAGTGATGGTTTTTTCTTTCTGCAACTCCATTTTGTTGTGGAGTATCAACATATGTTAGTTCATGAAGAATACCATTTTGACTAATAAATGAAGAAAGACCTTGATTAACATATTCTCGACCATTATCAGACCGTAGTCTTTTATTGCATTTGCCAAATTGAGTTTTTATCATACGATAAAATTGAATGAACAACTGAGATACTTCAGATTTATCTTTCATCAAGAATAACCAACTGACGCGAGTACAATCATCAAAAAAAGTAACAAATCATCGCGCACCCGAAATATTAGAAACATGGACAGGCCCCCAAACATCAGAATGAATAAGATCAAAAGGTTCAGCACTTCTACTAAAACTAGAAGGAAATGACAATTGACAAACATCGCACTTAAAAGACTCAACAAATTCTTGTAAAAACAAAGTTGGAAACATAGTTTTAAGTAAGGAAAATGGAGGATGTCCTAGACGCTTATGCTGAAGCCAAACTTGAGAGGTAGTATGGTGAGACTGGACGGAGGAAGATAGCACCTTCGGACCATTTTCTTCAGCAGATAGAAAGTACAACCCTCCTTATTCCTTAGCAACTCTAATCGTCCTCCACATGGTAAGATCTTGAAAAACACAATGAGAAGGAGAAAAGATTACTGTGCAGTTCAGATCCTGGGTAAGTTTGCTAATAGAAATTAAGTTATTCGAGAGTCCAGGAGCATGAAGCACACTTGTGTGGAGATTAATATCTCCAAAACCTACAACAGGAGTGCGAGAACCATCTGCAACAGTAATATAGGTAATACTGGAATGAGGGCTATAAGTCATAAACAATTCTGAATGAAAGGTCATGTGATGAGTGGCACCAGAGTCCATAATCCAAGCATTCAAGGGAATAGTATCAGAGGCATTAAAGGATCGGGAGCAAGAACTCTTACCAATCATTGCCATTGAATAAATGCAACAAAAAAAACAAAACAGTTACTGCAATTTAAGTGCAAAACGAGCACAATAGGCCTTCACCAAGACCAAACAAACAAATTGATCTGATCAGTGAGTGCAGAAACGCAGAGCAATAGCAAGTGCAGAGCAGGACCAAAAAACACAGTGAAAGTCCACCACAGTAGCAGTCCAACAAAGGGCAGAAAAGGAAAAAAAATTGAACCAGAGGCAGTAAAGACGCACAAGCAGGAAACGAACAAGGGTGCCTTCAAAGTGGCCCACGAACCAAAGTGCTCAAACCGAAAAATGGAACCCTGAAATGGGAAGAGGAGGTGCCGATCTGTCCACTGGTGAAGTACGGTCGGGAAAAGGAGGTCTGGAGGGCGGCGCGTGGCCTACACGCGCCCGAGAGGTGACCGGAGAGTGGCGGTGCGTGGCGACGCGTGACTGGGCCGTTCGAGATGCGCTTTTGGGGTCTGGCTGGTTTCGGGGCGACGATTCCAACGGTGTGGTCTCTGGTGAGAGATGGACGACGGGCAATGGTGTTTGGCACTGGGCAGATCTGATGTTTGTGGGAGGAAGAAAAAAACGTGTTCTACGTTTAAGCAAACCAGCAGAAGAGACAAGCTGCAATGAAGGCAGCAAGAAAAACAACAACCACGATGAAGGTGGCGGCTAGGGTTTATGTGGAAGCAAGGCCGTCAAGATCGACAGCTCTTTGATATCATGTAGAGAAGTATTTTACTAAATAATATTGTATTAACTTAATCAGTATACACACACTAATTGTTGTTATATAGATTACGCTAGACTTAAACCTAATGGGCCTGAGCAATGGGCTTAATAAATAAACTAAGTTACAATACAAAAGGTATTTACTATTTACTTTAATTATTTACAATAACTAACATAGGGGGTTTTGGCGGTACCTAATTTATTGTTAATATCATTTTTTTGCCATTAATTTTGTTTTTAAATTGTAGGAGGTTAAATAGTAGGAGATAATAAATATATTTTTGAAGAGGAGATTATCATCAAATGAGTAACAATCTTGTGAAATCAAGTTCCCAATAACAACACATTGAAATTAATTTAGAAGAATTGTTATCAAATCCAATAAAGTACATTAAAATATCGATGTATTATCCATGATCGGGGAAAGATACAAAGAACATATTTACAAAATAGAATATAATAATTATTAATTGAAGCGAAATGATTTGACCCCGCTGACTCAGGATCCTGGATACGCAACTTCCCTTGAGTGTTGTGTGTGGTATAACCAAACCAAACCTCTTTGCATTGTGTTTTTTGCATCTCTCCCAAGCTCATTGAGTTTCTAAGTTTGTCGTTATTGAGAGAGTGAGGGTACACAAAGGCTAGATCAAAAAAAAAAAAGTACTGGGTATTTTTAACCTAAAATAGGCTGGGATAAAATAATATATACTTGGATTGCCTAAAGAGGCGGTCTAAGGAAGAGTTGTATATATTTACACTTGGAATAGTGAAAATCTCACTTGAAAATGAGGACCGGATGTAGCCCAAATTGTTTGGTCGAACCAGTATAAATTCTCTTGTGGTATTTTTTTTTCTTCCCTATCCGCACTTTATCATTCACCATTTGAACAGAAACAATTTTCTGTATAAGTTCCACATGAACAAGCTTTTGAGTTAGTAGTTTAAACTGCAATCTTACATAAATCTATTTTTTAAGTTTGGAATACTTGCTTAAAAAACATATTTCAATATAATATCAATTGGATGTCACACTTAGTCACATTTAAAACTCATCACTCTCTCCAAGAGTGTGTTTTCTAGAGATCGAATCTTGACCCTCTTATTCACAAGCTCAGTGTTTGTTGCCAATTGAGCGGGTCCTTTCTTTCTAAAACTGAGGTAAATTTACGTATTCGTCAACAGTTTTTTTTGTTAAGAAGGAGAGGGGGGGGGTGTTTGCTAAAATTCAAGTAAGAATTTTTGTCCGTATTATATGGGATGGGCATATCAAGTTATCGTTGACCGCAAAAAAGACATTACTGAATAGCGTGACTGATATTCGAAACATGATCAACTAAATTCATATACAAGACGTACATATACGTAAGAAGAAATTAAAAGAAGACATTCATACAATGAATAATATCAGGAGGGGCGCATTTTTTTCTTTTTTCTAGCTTCGCCTTTTTTAATTCACGCTTAAAAAGAAGAATAATGGAGTTATCCTAACACAAGATTTTGCAAAAGGAAACTAGAGCGTATGCTGGGGCATGTCGTATCAGGCAGGTACGCCGAGTATGTACGAAACGTACCTAGGTAGTTGCTACTACATGATCATTACGGTCCATAAAATTCCGTAAGCATGAAGATAACGTACAGGTTGTAAACTGGTAAGGAAAAAAAGGAGAAAAGAAAAGAAAAGAAAACACATAAACGCGCATAAGAAAACAAGGAAGTTGCTGAATCTTTTGCATCACATTTGTAAAGCTGTATCTTATAAGTCCTTATGTTTATTTGTATAATTGAATAAGGAATGAAATATTCATATATATATATATATATATATAATTTTTATAAACTCTTTTAAATATTTATAGACGAGTTTATGTTTTACTTTTTTTTTTTTGAGGGAATGAGTTTATGTTATATTTTTTTGACTCAGTTTATGTTTTATGATAATCCAAATTAACTCTTTAAATTTGCCCAAAAAATATCACCTCATTTTTTAAATGACTATCGTTTTAGAGAAATGAAATTTTTTATTTTGACTACCATTTTATTGTTTCAATATAATCAATTTTGTCCCCAAATAAATACTATATACATCACTCTCAATACATCATACTCTATGATATATTTATGATAATTGTATACTCTAATAGTTAACAAAAGCAATTTAGTAATATTGTTTCACTTATTAAGTTATTTGTTATTTCTCTTAATCCTTGTAAAAAGAACCGTAAACGTTAGTCAATACGAAAAAAAGGGAGTAATAACCAAATATAACCTGCTTTTAGCTAGGTAACACCTAACTGAAAAATTGAAATACGTGAATTTAATATATAAATTATAAATGCCTCAAAATATGAAAAATATTTTGAGTCTCAACTCATTAATTTAATGGCATTAGCAAATTTTCCATATAATACAACGATCTCCACCACCCCCACCGCCATGCATTTTGCAAAGAACTTCGAGAGGTCCCCTACGTAGCTTTCTAGTTGTATAAATTCTTATCATTGTCACCTGCCCTTATAGCATGCATACAATAATGTATTACACATTTCGAAGGGTTTTCTTCGTTTCTTGTTTCTTCTTTATAACGAATTCGTTGCAAGCGGTAGTGTTCAGCCAACTTACCTCAGCAGAAGATATTTTCAGCCGCAATTTTTCTTACTTGCATCCGCAATAGAATTACCAACACCTAGATTTGGAAGCATCTATGTGGTCCTGCCTCTCAAGTCTCAGCAACTACAGGGGCCGGCTTTGGAATTGTATATATCATGATCATAATTTTACTCATTATTTTGAAAAACAAAACATTATATATTACCGTCTTTCATATAACAATTTTAGGAAATCCAAATTCTGCATAATCTTAAACTTTACATAACTATTGTAAATTAAAGAACCAATTACCAATGTGTGCGACGACTCAATTTTTAGGTTTAATTAACTAAATTTTTAGTTGCAGTAAAAAAACTAAACGTCTAGTCGTATATGCGGCGTCACTTATTTTCAAGGTGAGAACTCCCATACCCAGGAGTTTTATTGGGTATGAATACCCAATGACCAATTATGTGACATCACATCATTTTTTTAACTTTTTTAAAGTTAAATTAAATGCTTAGTTTTCATATTGCATTGCCAGAACCCATGTTGTATATTGGAAAGAGGTTGACCTCCTTGCTTTTCTCATGTTACAACCCTCTTGCCACTAAGTTCCCTTTCTCCTCGGTCCACAGAGACAAAATGTAGGACTGGTGCCAACAGTTCATGACGAAAGAAAGGACTCAATGAACCGAGATCAATAACTAATACTAATCTAATACTAATAGAAAATACTATATTATCTAGATTATATAGAATATATAGAATAGAACTGTCTTTTCTGTATACTCTCCCTGGTTCCGTTGCTACCGCGCGCTTTACACAATCGATCGGATCATATAGATATCCTTTCAACACAACATAGGTCATCGAAAGGCTCTCGAAGACTCACTGGATAAGTTCAAATCAAAAAAGGATTGGGGGGTCTGATCTTATTTGATTCATTTTTTTCGTTTTATTACTCATTTAGTAATATTCATTATAGATATTATAGATATGAATATTAATAAATGGGTAATAAATATGAATTCAATATTTGAATTATTTCTATTTCAATTAATATCCATTTTTAAAATCATTTTCTATTTTATTATTCTTATATATTCTAGAATATATTTCTTTATAACTTTTTTATAAATATATTTCTTTATAATTCTTTGATTTTTTCTTTAATTTTAATATTGAATTCTTAATATAAAAGTATAATATATAAAAATTATAATTAATCATATATAATTAATCATATAATATATTATAATATATAATAGTTCATATAGAAGAATTCTATTAATATAATCAAATTCATAAAAATAATAGAATAATATAGTTATTATAATATTATTAGAATATTAATAAGTTATTATAATTCTAATATTATTAGAATAGAATATTAATAAGAATATATATTCTATATATTTATTAAATAAAATAAAAATATCTAATGAATCGTTGTACAATTCAATTTGAATTCGGACTTCCCCCGACAAATGCAAGTGGTTATAAATAAAATAACCATTTGATCATATTGTTGTTAGTGTAAGAATATAAGAGAAATTCCTTGAAAAATTTCTATATTTATTAATAAATTTTGACTTTCTCTAAGGAGTCTTTTTATTCTTTTTCTATTTCATTTTTTATAAAAATTCTTTCTCTATTTTTGTTGTTTGGATCATTGCTTAAATAATATTCTAATATTTGTGTAAGCTATTTAATTTCATTCCTAGCTTATTCTTCTTTTCTTATTTAATTCCTAATAATAAAATTATATTTTTGTTAATTTCTTCTATTGTTTTACTTATTTCATACACGATTTCAATTACTTTTGATATTTCAATTTATTTTTTTATTTCGAGTTTGTTTTGTAGGTTTTATTTGTTTTGTTATTTATAATTTATATTTGAATTATAATTTTTTTATTTTTATTGAGATTATTTTTATTTGTTTAATGGATGGGTATCGATACCCACCTTTCTTCCTGGGTATGGAAGAATTTACCTATTTTCAATATGTACATGTTTTGGTGTTCTGGCTAGGGGTGAGCATGGTAAATATTTATGAAAACCAATCCAAATCCAAACTTTTTTTTTTTTTACCCAAAGGATAGCCGGTCGTTTAGGGTGGGACACTAAAGAAGTATTAAGTAGGAGGTGCAGGGCTCGAATTCCTACCACTAACAAATCCCCCTCTCCCTAACAAACTACTCCCCCGTCTCATTTTACTTGTCATCTAAGATTATACACACTTCTTAAAAAAATGAATGAGTTTACAAATTTACATAATAAAATGACACTCCTTAACTAAAATACCCTTTATTAATTGGAGTAGTGGAGTAGTTAGGTAGAAAAACTCATTAATATAGTTGGTTGAAATACATGGATATTGTTGGAAAAGAAATAATTAATACTTCTTTATTTTCTAAAAGAACAAGTAATTTGAGACACTGAAATATTCTAAAGAGGACAACTAAAATGAGACGAAAAGAATAACTACTAACATTTGCCTATAAAAAAAAACCACTTTTTTGCCTGGATCCGGTTCCAAAAGGATTTACAATCGATCGGTTAAGATATATAACCGAATTCAAAACCAGTTTCTGAGCAGAACTGGGGAACAACAGTTGAAAAATTGTGGCATTTGTTGACCTTGAGTGCCTTTGACCAGGATTCTTCACCATGAGAATCCAAAGTTGCCTCTAACTCATGTGAGATTCAACACATTTAAAAATCCATTCAGGGGGAGGAGAAGTCAATGAGGCTATTTGAAGCCTCCAAAGTTCCCAGTATCTCTATCTCTGGGGACCCATTATTAGGGCAGGGCCCTGAGAATGATACTGGACCAAGTTAGAATGTCCCTTCTAAGAATGCCTATTCACCAGCACATTGTAATATGCCTTGAATTCTACCATTACCATATACTAAAATTCTTATACATTACAACTTTTCTTCAAGATGTCACTTCCAAATATCACCTCAGAAAAACTTCAACTTCCTAACCAGAGTAAGTATTTATGCATGAAAGCACATGATTCTTAAATAGATAAAGCTTGGATAAGTGAAACTGAAAACCAATTTCAAGGAAACATTTGGCAGTAGTACAAATGGTTAGGTCCTTTATTATTGTTCCCAACTCAGATTTGATTAGACAATATTTTTCCTTAATTTACTACTAATACCATAACATTACTTTCTTCCCAGCTATACTAATTTAGTTTACTTTGTGATCAAATACAAAAATTTTCAAAAGAAGCTACAAATCCTGAAAAAAAGTCTTCCATCACTGAGTTATTAGATGCAGCATGCAAATTATTATAAACTGAAGGAGCTACTATCTGTCTTCCCATCAACCAATTCTCCATAACGAGTTACATCAAAATATCTCAATGGTGTTGAATGTGGCTCAGTAGATTCAGGTAAGCTATCAAAAGGGCTGATATCTGGAGATGGTGATTCAGCTGAGTCATCATCAGGAGGACTGTAATACGGGGAAGGTGATTCAACTATTTTTCATGATTTTTTGTTCTAATATCACTAGTGCAAATTCAGGATTTAAAATCGGTTATTTAGGGGTTTAAAATCGGTTGGACAACCGATTTAAATACTCCGGATTTAGTAAGTTTGGGAATTTTAAATCGGTGATTTAACCGATTTAAATTCATTTTTTAAATCGGTTATTTATATTAACCGATTTAAAAAGTCTGGTTTATGGTCAGAATTTGGTCTTTAAATTAGGGTTTTTAAATCGGTTGTTTAAAAACAAAACAACCGATTTAAAAGACATTTTGAATCGGTTATTTTTATACAACCGTTTTAAAAGGTCACATTTTAAATCGGTTGTTTACAAACAACCGATTTAAAATGTCTTTTTAAATCGGTTGTTTGTAAACAACCGATTTAAAATGTAATTTTTTTTTTAAATTTTAAATTTTTTTTTACAGCAACCATATATACCTGTAAACCAAATACAAAATTTTTTCAGCAACCATAACCAGAACAACCACAGCAACAAACTGTTTCCAGCAACCAAATACAAACTAAAACTAAACCAAATCAAATACAAACTAAAACTAATATTCAAATACAAACCTAACTAAATCAAAAACACAAACTTAAACTTAAAATTAAACTTGAACTTTACTATTTGTTTTTTCCACCATTTTTTCTATTCTTTTTCCTCTTTGGCTCGTATTTCAACTCGGTATGAAATTTGTAAAAAAATTCTGCCCAGAGTTGTCTTATGGTCAAAAGCTCATCATTTGACATTGGTGTTGTGTCATTGAATACTTGTAAAAAAAAATATAAACACTAGTTAATATAACCAAAATAATGCTTAATTAAGTACGAAATCAATTAAGCTTATTGAGTTTTTAAATATTACCTCCATCCAATTTCCGGTTATCCCCGCCGAGATAATGGTTATCATATTCCTCATGACATATATCTCACATGCCCACCCGTCGGTTTGATGAGCCACCTACAAATAAATATAAAAGTTGTGCACTCAGTTAATATTAAATATCCTAATATTTGTAAATGAATATTTTTAATTTAAACCACTTACTCTGGGCAACATCCATTCAGGCGGATTACTTCTCCGAACTCCTTTAAGCCTGTTATATCCATCGATTACACTGATAAAAAAAATATTCATGAAAAGTCAAAGTTCTAAAATTATATCATAAAGTATATGTTAAGAATTAAATTGAATCTTACTTATTAATTCTTTCTACAATTCTTTTACCTATCACACAAGATTGGCAAACTCAGTTCTTTTAAAAAATACATCAACAACGGTACATTGGCTACTTCTGATATAGAGCTTATAAAAAATGTGAAACTTGTTTCAGAAGAAAATTAAAAAGAAAAATGAAATAGAAGCTATGAACAATTTTTTCCAGGTTTGCAACCAAAATAAAGATAAGACAATGTGAGTGATATTGCCCTTTTCCAGTGATATTGCTCAAATAACATTACTCTATCATGCCAACTGCATGTTAGAGGATCTTAGAATAAGAGGTGTAAAAATGAGTTGATGCAAAAAAAAAGCTTCACAAAGCAAAACATAAATAATGTTGAGAGAAATGGTGTCAGGTTATCAAGTAAGCTCAAATATCAGAAGCAGGACATAGGGAAAATAAACCAAGAACGGGTACATTTTGTGCATTATAAATTATAATGAACCTCCAAAGAAAGTCATTGATAATTTGATTCATATCACTAATCAGTGCAATAGATAAGCCCAGACCTTAATATCAAATCATTTCAAACTCTCAAGAATACGCAAAATACTAAAGTGACTGCAGAATGCAGTTTGAAGAGGCAATTAACCTATTCTGGAAGAGGCAACCTACATATATATTGGACTGCAAGCATCAAACTGTAATTTATGCTACAAACACAAACGGTATCAAATTTCCCATATGTTGAATGGAAACAAACCATGCTACAAAAACAAATGGTATCAAATTTCCCATATGTTGAATGAAAACAAACCAATACTGACTGCACTTTGGAGATCTTCTACTGAATGCAAAAGATGGCTAATTAAGACAAAAACAAACCGACAAGAATAACCAGATATTTCCTCTGTAATACCAAATACATACATTTATCTATTCCTTAAGTTAGATTTCGCCTGTTTATTTTCACCAACACAAACAAACATCATCTCTTTCATATCAACAAGAAGCGGAAGCACAAAAGTAACCCTTACCAGAACCTCCCAGTGGATGCAGCAAACCTATAGAATCCGTATAACTTCTTCCTCCCAGAAAATCGAAAAACCTAATACCAGAAAATCCGAGCTTGAAGAACGGCGAGCAAAACAATGGCGTCTGGAAAACGGCGATGAACCGAGGATATGAGAAAGAAGCGCTTCCCAAACCGAGCTTGAAGAACGGCGAGCAAAACAATGGCGTCTGGAGAACGGCGAGCAACCCGAGCTTGAGGCCTACGCGAGTTTGAAGAACAGCGAACAATGGCGTCTGGCTTGTGTTGGTCGCGATGAAAGGCGAGCTTCCCAACCCAAGAATGAAGAACACGGCGCGGCGAGAGGGACTGTAGGGTTTTTTCTTTCTGTTTAATATTTTGACTTTTAAATCGGTGTTTTAATACGACCGATCTAAAAGAATGCTGTTAATTTTTTTTGGACCTTTCAAATCGGTTGTTTAGCACACCCAATCACTACTAGAAAAATCGATTTTAGAGAGGGAAATTTGAGAGGGACGTATATCCCTCACTAATAGTGACGGATTTAGTGATGAAAAACAAGATATCAGGTGGACTTAAGTTGTATCTAGTTTAGATTTAATTAGTATTAAAAAACTGGTCGCTAATTTATCCGTCACAAAATCCGTCACAAATTGACTAAAATACAATTAGTGAGGGATTTTTGAGACGGAAAGATACCCTCTCTAACTCTTCCGTCACTAAATTCGTCACAAAATTTGTAAGATGCAGTTTAGTGATTTTAATCCATCACAAAAATCCGTCACAAATAGCAGAGATATTTTCCTCACTAATAATGACGGATTTTCATGAGTGATTTAAAGCTCAATGATTAGCGAGGGTATTTTCCTCACTAATAGCGAGAAGATATTTTCCTCACTACAAATGATTTAATTTTGTGAGGATTTAAAAACTCAATGGTTAGCGAGGGATATTTTTCGTCACTATTTTTTTTTGAAATAATTATTTTTTCAATATGTTACATCTAAATATTTAAAAAAAAAATTCTACATTTTAAAATTATATAGAATTATATATTATGTCAATTGATTATTTCTTATATATTTGAGATATGTTTGTGTGTATTTTGGTTAAATACTAATAATAATAAATATTTCTAAAACATAAATGACATTGATTAAAAAAATAAAAAATAAAAACTTTAAAAAGAATTTATGTATTAAATATTGGAATTAATTTAAAATGTTAAAATAGAAAATAAAAATATTCTAAACTAGAAATAGTAAAAATTAATAGAGATATTCAAATTAAAATCTTATGAACATTTATAGTAATAAAATATTAACATAAAATACTCCAATGCTCTAAACTTCAAAGTCAGATCTTTTAATTTTTCACTGGTACTATTAGAACCCAAAGTCAAGTAATTATTCTATGAAACTACATAAATAGAATACATACACTAATAATATACACACAATTTTTGCTTATCCACACAAAATGGTTAAAATACATTTAGTGAGAGATTTTTGAGACATTTAAAAGATACTCTCTAAATTTTCCAGCTACTAAATCTGGCTACAAATTTGTAAGATGTAGTTCAGTGATTTCGGACTGTCATAAAATCCGTCACAAATAGTGAGAGATATTTTCTCTCCCTAATAAATGCAGATTTCATGTGAGAGATTTTAAAATCCCGATGACAATGGCGATATTTTTCCTCACTTTAATAGAGGCGGATATGTTATATGCTCTCTCACTTAACACTTTGACAGATTTTCATGGCGATTTTAAAACTCAATGTTTAGCGAGGGATATTTTCCCTCACTAATAGCGACCGATATTTTTTCTCACTGATTTTAGTGCTGTTAGTTGTTATAAAACTGAGCCCATATTTTTTTTCATAAGGATCAGTGACATGGATGATTATTCACCGTTAGATGTTATATCACGAGTATTATATTTGGAAGGCTGAGATGTTTTGATTTTGTGTTTCTTTCCAGGAACTAGAAGGACGTGACTTTTTTTAAATAGGTTTTAGAATAATATCATTATTAATTAATATTTTAAAACTTGACCATTTAATTTGTTTTCTTCTCTCGATATTCCACTTCTATCTCATCATCATCCCTGAATCTTAATCTCTCCTTGTTCGTTCTGCAGGCTCCAATCATCTCTCTTCTCAATCTCGCCTCTCATAGTCCTCAGTAACCTCCCTTATTTCCGTTTCAAGTTCTTTACTCCATCCATTATTTCTGTTCTCCATTACTTTTGTTTTTGCTTGGTGAATTTTACCTTTTCATAGTCGAAGAACTTGAGGCAGGAGAGTGTGTCGTTTTGCTCGCTACCATGACGAAGGACGTGGAGGACGAAGGGTTCGGAGATGGCAGAGACGGCGGGGGAGAAGTCGTCGTCGGAGGTGAGGATTTGCAGATGCGGAGGAAGAGGGGGTCGAGGGTTTGGTGGTGGGTGCCGAACCAGATTTTGAAGGTGCCGAACCAGGTTTTGGGTGATGATGAAGGATGGTGAAGGTCCAAATGTGGATGAAGAAGATTGGGTAGCGTTTCATTGTTCCTCAGCAAGTTGGGAGGGTTGAATCTTGTTCAGATCTTGTTTTGTATTTGGGTTTTGTGACCAGATCTGTATTTGAGTTAGAAATCTTCCAAATGGATGAAGAAGATTGGGTAGCGTTGCTGTTTGACCTGATCTTGTTCTGGATTTAGTTTTGTGACCAGATATGGCGACGGTGGGAGTAAGGTTCTGTGATGGTGGATCTGAGATGGTGCGATGCGGAGGAGGCTGAGAGAGGAAGGAGACCGCGGTGACGGAAAAAGTGGAAACAGAATGATATTCAATTATTATTTTTTTATAATAAAATACAAATTAGCGAGGGAAAAAATCCGTCACTAATAGAGAGGGATTAAATCCCTCATTATTAGCGACGGAAAATGTGATTTTTTGTTTCGTTTGTGTCTATTTTTTAGTGACGGATTTTATGGATTTGTGAGGGATATTTTCCGTCACAAATTGCGACGGATCCAGATTTCCCTCGCTAAAATTTTTGCGACGCCAAATTCAGGGCATGAATTGCTGTCATCACAAAATCCATTCGGCTACCAATGTGGTTTGACTTGATTTTATACTGCTAAATGAGTGGTTTCTGGTCCTCTCTAAAATCGATTTTTCTAGTAGTGAATTTAAAATCTTTTTTCGTAAACGATTTTAAATCGGATGTTATAAACAACTGATTTAAAAAGTGTAGCAAAATGTTAAAATTTCAATTTAATTTCAAAAATGCCACCGTATTGCTTTTTAAATCGGTTGTTTAAAACAACCGATTTAAAATCCCTGTTCCGAAAGTTAATTTAGACAATATTTTTCCTTAATTCACTACTAATACCATAACATTACTTTCTTCCCAGCTATACTAATTTAGTTTACTTTGTGATCAAATACATAAATTTTCAAAAGAAGCTACAAATCCTGAAAAAAAGTCTTCCATCACTGAGTTATTAGATGCAGCATGCAAATTATTATAAACTGAAGGAGCTACTATCTGTCTTCCCATCAACCAATTCTCCATAACGAGTTACATCAAAATATCTCAATGGTGTTGAATGTGGCTCAGTAGATTCAGGTAAGCTATCAAAAGGGCTGATATCTGGAGATGGTGATTCAGCTGAGTCATCATCAGGAGGACTGTAATACGGGGAAGGTGATTCAACTATTTTTCATGATTTTTTGTTCTACTATATGATTCTAGAGTTAGTTCCTCGATGTATACAGGCAAGAGATAATATGGCTACATTGGTAAGTTCGTAGAATATTGGATAATAAACTTGAAAAATGGAAGAGACAAAAAGTTGTTATAGAACATGATTTCCCAAGTCCATGCCAGCATATTTTTCTATCAGCACAAGGTACATGGTCTTCATAGGTGAGTAAGCAACACTAAGAAAAAACATGCACAATTATAGTAACGACTCAATTATAGGATTATGGAATATAAAATATCAACATGTCATCTGCAAAAAAGGAAAGAAATGAAAGCCTATGATAATAATTAAAAATGCTCCTTAAATTTAAATTTGATTCGTTTTCATTGCCAAAATAACTCATAATTTTTTACATAAAACATTTTTGAGAAATTCTAGAACACACTTTGTAACACTCTCTTCAACTCATCTATCTATATTTATACTATATATAATTGTGAACATTCTCAGAGTGGAATGTTCCAAGTGCCATGTTCACCGTAAAAACATTCAAGTGAATGGACCACGCATGGCATCACCACACACATTCCCTTAAAAAACATGTAATGTGTTGTCACCTATAATAAATAAAAAAATCTTATCAAATCAAATGACAATCAAAATTCTTCATAAAAAAAGGAAACTATAGATTTAAATGCCAATATTATTGAACAGCATTAAACTGAATTAATCATATACAGCGATGGAGTAAATCAAAATATTAAAGAGACATATTAATAGACAATCAATAGGAAATTAATAAAATTCGTATTTTAAATAAAATAATCTAAATATCGAATATCATAAATAAAAATTAAATAAATTCGAATTAAAAAACTATATATATATATAATAAAATATGAATGAAATAAAAATATATAAAATTGCATAAAATTTAGAAAACAAATTTGAAAAAAATTTATAATGTCAAACAAAAAAAATTCAAATTTTATTCCCATTTATTTTTATTCAAATATTTAATATCAAACAAATTTTATTCAAATTTATTTTTTAATTTATAACTTTTTAAGTATATACGGTGCGTAGCACGGACGATCATACTATAGATATACAGTGAAAAAAATATCAAATATTTTTTTAATCAAAGACAGTTTCGATTTTCTTTTAGTATAATAGACAAACCATAAGAGATTGAGATGAATATTTTACAAGAAAACATAATTTTTAGTTTATAATTTGCCACAAAATTTTTAAACAAAAAACATGAGAAAAAAAATTATATATAAGTTGGGATAAAGGATTACGATCATGTTGAACTCCGAATTAATCAGAGCCTCTTTCATTGGACACCGGAGAGGGGTTAAAGGACTCGAGACAAAAAAAAAAGATTACGATGATATTCTATCAGTTCCTTTTAATTACTTGTTTAACCACTTTGTGGTCTATGACTGAAACTAAACAAATCTAATACACTTTTTTGGAATATAATTATCTTACAAATATTATTTAAGTAACACCATGATATATTATGTGAGTAAATCGAGAGACTTTACATATATTGTAAAAAAGTTATCAAATTTATCTTTTAGTCTAAGATAATTTAAAATTTTCTTTTAGTACAGTATATAGACAACGGGGATTTACATTTTACAAGAAACCCACCTAATGTATGAATAATGTATGAAGTGAAACAAAATAAGTTCGCATGCCGCAAGCACTACAACAAAAAAGAGAATAAATAGCGCTTATTTTTTGCCTTAAATAGCGCTTAAAGGCGCTGCATATTGGGCCGCTATTGATTGTGTTTTAAAAAAATAGCGTTTTTGCAGTGCTATTTAAAATTGAGAATAAATAGCGCTTATTCCAGAAGCGCTACTTGTTGCGTGGGAATAAATAGCGCTTTCTAAAGGAAGCGCTACTTATTCTGTGGGAATAAGTAGCCCTTCCTTAAGGAAGCACTATTTATTCTTAGTTTTTTTTTTTTCATTTTTCTCTCAGCATATACATACAGAATGCATTCCCTGCATATTGTCATACGTTGCAAACAACCAAAACCGCCAAAATATTGTCATTGATACCCAAATTATTATCAACACTACATTCACTAAAACAAAAATTAACATTACAATATAACTAAATTATCATCTTTAAAACATTAAAATGCACTATAACTAAAATACACAAGTCATGCTACAAGATTACCTAAAAATTACACATCTAGACTTCTTCTTCTTGCCTATGAATGATAAAATTCATAGCAAAATATTGGCACCACTCTTCCTTGAGTTCGATAAGTTGATCATCATAGAGATGGCAACCCAAAAGTGCTACAAATAACAAATAAAAACATAATCAAGCTTCCACAATTTCAATATAAAACATATCAATAAGGAAAAATGCAAGTTAAAATCTAACAACAAAAATATAACACACTTCACATAATTTGAATAAACTCAAGTTGCAATTGCAATCAGGTAATAGTTTCACTCTAAACTCAAGCAGCAATTGCAAGCAGCAATTTGAAACACACATCACAAATGCAAGTCTAAATTCATCTTAGTTTCACTCTTCTGATAATAATTTGTAAATCCTAAGCCATCCAGCTTTCATGCATTGTTTCCTGATGCAATTTCACTGTGTATTAATAGCTGATATCTTTTTTAACTCCAATTTACATGGGTATCTTTTTTAACACCAACTATCTACTAGATGTTAAATTTGGTGACATGGAACGGGAAGCGTTGCTTTGTCAAGCTTGGTGACTAATTAGGTATTGTACTCATTGACAAGCAACTTCACTTATTTAATTGCTGACTTTCTTAGGGTTTTTTTTTGTCACAGGTGTATCAAATTGTGTTTTTTGGATAGGAGGTGTATCAAATTGTTAATTCAAGTTCTATTTACTTCTCATACTAATTCGCTATGTAGGTTTCAGATATATATGAAGTTTTAATAAATTTTCATTTTGGTTTATAATTTATAATGATGTATAAGTATTCATTAAATAAGTATACAAGGACTAAACATAAAAAGTTGTAATTTATTAGGAGCTAAAAACATATTTAACTCAACTTTTTACATATACTTTTAATACAAATATTAATAAAAACATTTTACACAAAAATATCAATGATTTTAGATGAATTTTTAAAAGCAATTGTATACCCATGCAAGATTTAATGTGTGAGAGAATGAAACTTTGGAGATGTGTGATGAGAGTAGATCTGAGTATGTGAAATGGGAGTGAGGGGCGAGGAAGAATTAATGCTGAAATCGTAGAAGAGACTTAGACATAGCTGATTTATTTTAGATGCATTGAACTTGAAAAAAAAAAGAAGAAAAAAAGGCATGATAAGAGACAGAGCAAGTGTGATGGACATTGGTATTAATGAATGTGCACGGTAACAGAGAAAAGCAAGTGAATGATTATTGATGAGGTGTTACGTCCCTCCGTCAGTTTTACATGGACTAAATTGATATTAAGATATAAATCACAGCACCTGTATGCTAATAAGTGACTAAATTAAAAGACTATTTTGGAACTCTGTTAATAGACAGAACTGGCAGAGGGACATAACTGATACATTTTTTCAAAATACAGGAACTAATTTAGAATATTGATAAAGTAAGGGACCAAACTGATTTTTTTTAAAATTTCAGGGATCAAATTGGTCATTAACTCAAAAAAAAATTATTATTATTATTATTATATATATATATTATTTATTATCATATAAATATAGAGTCAATATAACTTTTATCAATTATTATCGTGTAAAGTGAATCAATATTTTATTATATGTATTATTCCTTCCGTTTTATAAGCAAATAAATCCATGTATTTTGTCTAAAATTTATTTAAAATAAATGTACTTTTTTCCTTATAATAAAAGATGAAATTGAGTATCCTTTTTTATCACATATATATTTTCAAAAATTAATCATATATACTAACAATTTATATTTTTTATATTTATATATTTTAAGAAATAAAATATATACCCGTGAACGGCACTGTCACTACCTGTTCTTATACATTATAACTTTTCTTCAAGATGTCACTTCTAAATATCACCTCAGAAAAACTTCAACTTCCTAACCAGAGTAAGTATTTATGCATGAAAGCACATGATTCTTAAATAGATAAAGCTTGGATAAGTGAAACAGAAAACCAATTTCAAGGAAACAATTGGCAGTAGTACAAATGGTTAGGTCCTTTATTATTGTTCCCAACTCAGATTTGATTAGACAATATTTGTCCTTAATTCACTACTAATACCATAACATTACTTTCTTCCCAGCTATACTAATTTAGTTTACTTTGTGATCAAATACATAAATTTTCAAAAGAAGCTACAAATCCTGCAAAAAAGTCTTCCATCACTGAGTCATTAGATGCAGCATGCAAATTATTATAAACTGAAAGAGCTACTATCTGTCTTCCCATCAACAAATTCTCCATAACGAGTTACATCAAAATATCTCAATGGTGTTGAATGTGGCTCAGTAGATTCAGGTAAGCTATCAAAAGGGCTGATATCTGGAGATGGTGATTCAGCCGAGTCATCATCAGGAAGACTGTAATACGGGGAAGGTGATTCAGCTGAGTCACCAGGAGGGGTGTAACCTGGGGCAGGTGAATCAGATAGAGGTTCTGGAGCTAAAGCTGTTGAAACCCTGGAAAATGCTACTCCAAATTCATAACTAACTGTATAAACTATTGCTATTGTCATGCTTAATACCAAGATGTTCTTCATTTTGAACACAGCTGCTGTATGTCTTTGACAACTATGTCATGATAATTAGCACAACAATGGGGCTAACCATTCTCTTTATCTGTTTATTTATAATCTTAAGTTTCTTCAATTATGCTTAACTTGCTTTTGGTATATGTTAAACGTATACGGTATAGCTTTTAGTTCGAATTTTAACAGCTTAGCACATTCATGAGCTTATTTTATTTGTCATAAATTTAATTTACTGCTATGCAAGTTTTAGAAGCAGCTACAATTGTGTGTAATGGTGTAAAGTTTCATTGTTGTCTGACTCCCATGAAAAGATTATTAAAAGAAAAAAGATCTGACATAAAAAATCAAGGAAACAGCTATAGTCATAAATTAATTATGACATGAAGCAGGGAAAAATATCTGGGCACTTTCAATACTCATACTGTCATCTAGTATTAGCAAATCTGGAAGTTTTTCATTTCGGTAGAAGTTAACGTTATAAAGTATGGCATTTATGCTTAACAAAAAGAAAAGGTAAAGACACTTGTATTGTAAATGAGGTTTTATTGTCACTTAAAGACGGCTGTTGCTCACTCATAACAGGGGCTGTTACAGCATTTGTCTCCTCAGAGAGGAGTGAGGAGATGAGGTCAATTAATTTCTTTGACAGTGCATGGCCTAACTAGAGGAAATTGTGGTTTTTGATTTTGACTAATTTTAATGGCACATTGAAGGATTGCCGGGGGTTCCGCAATATCTTCTAATGTGAAAATGACCTTTGCTTTTTTAAAGTAAAATGGCTATCAATAATCTTAGAATTTGGGTTTAGGTTTGACTCAATTCCAAAAGCTAGCTCTTGAGGTGGGAGTTACTCCCTCACTTATAACTACTATTGAGATCATATCACAATCCAATGTGGGACTCCAACACACCCCTTCACGCCTAGGACTGGACATCTGGAACTGAAGTTAATTTGTAGGACTGGACATCTGTGGGTGGCCCAATGAAACTCGATAGACTTTAATACCATTTTAGAATTTGAGTTTGAGTCTAACTCAGCCCCAAAAGCTAGCTCATAAGGTGAGAGTCGCCCCTACTTATAACCACTATTGATGTCATATTATTATCCATTGTTGGACTCCAACGAATAATTTCTAATGTGCCTTTAGATTTTTTTTTTTTATGGAAAAACCTAATGTGCCTTTGGATGGAGAAAATATACAACAACAATAATTATACAAATAAAACACCAGATCCTATATAGGCGTAGTAAAGTGGGTCAACATGTCCCAACCCGCTTTCGACCCGCCTTAAATGGGACGATTTAGGCGGGTTGACCTAGCGGGCTCAACCCACTTTGCCACCCCTAACTTCGCTTTCCACACTTAGGCTAGCCCAAGGGTGAGGCTATTAAAGCCCTAGTTTTAGGCCCACCACTAAAAAAGTTTATTTGTTATTAGTTTTTATTAAGCAAAAATGCCACACATGCTTGGCAAAAATGCCCAACCTATAACACATATTGGTATTTACAAAGCAAAAAAGTTACACATGTTGGCAAAAAAGTCCAACCTAACGTACACGTTGTTTGGCAATTATAGTCATATTACAGGGTACTCTTACTCACTTAAAGCCAAAAAAGCTTCTAGAAAAAATTGCTTTAGGCCTCACTCTTGGATCCATCCTGAGTCCATGCTTGGTTGGGACATTTGTTTGTAATGTCTTGGTACCAAAATATCCTTTTTCTACATGGGGGCGACTTTCGGCACCCCCTTTCTCCAACAACACCCTCCCTCCACCTTTTTCCCAAAATACCCCTATCATTTCCTCTCCAACAGCGGAACGAGTTTCTAGTAGTAGAACGAGTTTTCGGTAGGCAAAATCGGTTGCCTACAAGAAACAAATTTTCAATACAAAAAAAGTGCAAGGGTGGGGGGGGTGGCGGGAGTTGGGGTGAGGGGTCGCTGAGGTGACTTCCAGCACCCCCTTTTCTCTAACAACACCCCTCCCTCCACCTTTTCCCAAAATACCCCTATTATTTCCTTTCCTACAGCAGAACGAGTTTCTTGTAGTAGAATAAGTTTTCGGTAGGCAAAATCGATTGCCTACAAGAAACAAATTTTCGATGAAAAAAGTGCAAGGGTGGGGTGGGGGAGTTGGCTGAGGGGTCGCTGGGGGCAGAGGCAGTGTGAGAAGGGGGTTGCAAGGGATGAGGGGCATTGGGAGAGGGGAATCACGCGGTGGGTGGATGATAGAGACAGAGAAAAAGAAATATTAGAGGTAAGAGTATTTTGAGAAAAGAGAAAGAAAAGGGTGTTGCTAGAAAAAAGGGGTGCCGGAAGCATCCTCTTTCTATTTTCCTTCCTCCTCTCCGTCTTTGACCTCCTAGTTGAATCTCTCAACTACCACCCCAGTCCCTAGGAGACTCTATTAGGCCCTATGCCTTGTGTCTAGTAGATAAGGGACACATTGGAAAAGTAATGAACACGTGTTCTTCAAGAAATAAAAGGCTCTAATTGACCATTCTCATCTATATTTTCTCATCTTTTTTTTTTACCAATATATATTCTCATCTATATGTTGGTTTATAAAATAAGTTTGGATATTATTCAATAAGTTATTCTATCGAGCTTAATTATTTAAGTATTATTCAGATAAGTTTATCGAAATAAATTAAAAATAATTTATAAACATGTTATCATTTTCCTTTATAAAGTGTATCTAAACATTAATATAAGTATGGATGTTATGAAATAAGCCCCAAATAATTTTAAATAAGTTTTTTCCCCTTCATTTTTTGATGTTTCTGGTTGGGTCTGCTTCGGTTTTAATCTGAAGAATAAACCTTTTGAAGAGGGATAAATAAGATTTTTTTCAAATACTTGGTCAATAATTTTTTTTTTCAAATACTACTACCTTCGGGATGAATTATAAGCACATGGAGCATAATTTGGTTCATTGATAACCAATGTATTTGGTCTAAATACATTGGTTATTCAATGAACCAAATTATGTTCCATGTGCTTATAATTCATTCCAAAGGGAGTACCTCCTATATAACAAGATAAAATTGAAATGGAAGAAAAGCTACTTCATAATTACAATTGGTAAAAATTAACAGCAAGTTACATCATAACAATCTGGCACACTTTGTGGTAAAATTAGTAATCTAGAATAACATACTACTTTGAAACAACACAACCCCTCTCAGATTCAGTATAAGATCTGGCGGCAGTTGAATGGTAGGTACAAAGGGAAAAAGTAAAGCCTTATTTTTCTTTGCATTGTAAGTAAATAAGGCTAAAAAAATCCTAAAGCACTTTTGTACCCAAAAAAAAAATAAAAATCCATAGGCACTTAGTTCACTAATTATTTATACAATTGCTGGCTTTCTATACAAAAGCAAAAATCAAATATCGAGGCTAAGAAGTCTTCGAAAAATAGGTTAGGTTGGACATAGGAGGCATTGAAGCTGCTTCTAATTGGTTCAAAATTTTTGTTCAAGAGGAGAGAATGGAAATCAAAGAGCACGTGAACTCAAAAGCGTTGAAGTGGGTTTTGTTTCAGCTAGTTAATTAGGATTGAAAACCATCCTTGAAAACCTTTTTGACCACTCCAGTATGTAGTTCACATTTTCCCCATTAATTAGGTCCAATTGTCCAAAAACATTACCTTCTCTTTATTAAAGGAGTTAGGCACCTAGCTATGGGCAAGCTGGTGGTCTTTGCAAGCCGCCATAGACAGGTTTGATGTTGGCACATCTAGAGCCAGGAGGGATAGGTCCAAGCTTCAGGTCTATGTTCTGAAGTTGAACATTTTGGCATGGGTACAACTTGCTACACCTCAAGTCCACTGCAATTGGTGAAATTGTGGTTCCCCTTATGTTTGAAAAACCCACATTTTTTATCTTTACAAGTGAAGGCTGCACAGAAATAAATTAGTTAGTGTCCAAGTTAGCATGCTATAAATACTCCAAACTGTCTTTTTTTTTTTTTACTATTTTTTTAGAATTCAAACTGTTTTTTATTAGTGGAGAATTCAAACTGTCTTAGATTTGATTAGATTTAAATTTAAAAATAAGTTGATTAGTCGATCAAATAAAAAGCGGATCAAAAGATGAGAAAGAATCTAGCTTAGGTGAATGTAGGCTAATAATAGGCTAACTCCGGTATAGCACATACTCTAATGAGATTTGGATCAGATGCAGTTATAAGAGCATGTAATCACTGAACTCGGCAATTCTGGACCGTCTAATCAAGATAAGACGATCTTTATTTCAAGTTTTATTTAGAGTGTGATTTTATATAGTTGAAATACATACCGTCTGATCTTGATCAGACAGTGCAGATGCGTCGACCGCAAAACTGCCTTCTTTTATAACCTAACCCAAATCCATTCTAAAGAGTTAAAATAAAAAGGATAAATATGAACACCCAAACCTTCTTTTGGCAATTTGGAGAGCATTGATACTCTTGATCAATGATGATAGGATTTTTAACATTTTCCATTGTAATGTCACTGAAGCTGATCTCTGATGCTGCACCTGGATACTTATCTGGCCATGTTTTGATTCTGAGGCCATTGGTTGTGCCAATCAATGTAGAGTCCTGGACACGAATGTCTTTTACCTCTAGCTCATCCTCATACTTTCCAAGACTTCCAATACTATCATGCATAAATAAGAGTAAAGAAAATTAAGAAACATAGCAAATTAAAATATTAAGAAGCATAATTGTCAGTAATTACTTACCTAATACCGTGTCCTGGACCACACTTGAGTCTATTGATGGTAACATTGTTAACTCCTTGTATCATGGAGACACAATCATCCCCAGTTTCAACACTACTTCTTGATATTTTTACATTGATGGAGTGACTCACGTGAATTCCATCAGTGTTGGGGCTAGTAGCTGGTGCATTGAGCTTAAGTAATCGAAGTCTAATGTTTGCAGAGTTAGTGACAAATATGTGAAAGCCTTTGGGGTCTACAGATTTGATGTTCTGTATAATTCCGTTGGTAACTTTATCAAAATAAATGCTCTGCATTCCCAAAAGTACAATACTCATATAGTGCTGAACTATAATGACATGTTAATAATGGACTGAATCACCGAAATGGTCTCTGAAATTGTAGAAAGTTGTCAACTTAGTCCATGAAATTTTTAATATTCCAAAATAATTCTTAGAATTGCAAAATTTTCGAACAAATTAGTCATTTTGGGTCGGTCAATTGAGTGTCTGAAATTATCCGACGGAAACAAATGTGATCGAGAATTTTTAATTCCCGAGACCATTTTGGAATTTCGTTATTTCTAGAGACCAGATTGTTCTATGTCTAGAATTTCAGGAACTAAATTGGTGATTCACTCGTTAATAATGCACTACTTCAAATCATAAGCTACTATACAGATAATTAACTTACACTAGGGGACCTGACACATGTATTGGCTGGGTCTGATTCACAGTCTTGATTTTCTGACCATGCAGCCTTACCCTGCCCATCAAAGGTGCCTCCACCAATGAGTTTTATGCCATGAAGGTCCTGAAACATGAGCCATTCGCCATTCACATACTCACTGATATCTGTTGTGGCCACAACAGTGCCTACAACTTGGATTGTTATGGGCCCTGGAGTGAAGCATGGCCCTGAAAAAAACATTGTTGAAACAAGGAATCTGCCCTGAGGGATTAGAAGCCTGGATTGCACTTTGGACTTGCAGGCTGCTCTCCATGCATCCATGAAAGCCTGCAGGTAAGGCCCATTTAGAAAACATGATATTTCCTGTAGGTATTACTAATAATCATAGTTTTAGATTGTAGTTCGCAACCGCAATTGCATCCACAACATAAAGGTTTTGGAGGCCTTTGTAACCCGCACCGCAACGGCAATTGTGGCCATATTTGTCTGCAGTTTTCCGCATTATCAAGCATTGCGATCTAACTGCAACAACAATTTAAAACCTTGCTAAAAATGTAGAATAATTAAATTTTAATTCGAAGTTACAAATTAGTTTAATTGTGAAGTCATTGTCTATTATGTTACCATTGATGCCAAAAATGAAATTTGATATTCAAACTCGTGATTGACAGACCTGAATTCCCTGTAGTAGCAAAAACCACACAGAGTCGTGCGATCACAACCTTACAATCAAGATCAAATGGTCTTTACAAAACAAATTCAAAATACAAAATTAAAATATAGACCGTCCGATCAAATCGGACGATCCAGATTCGCAACTGCGTGACTACACCTAACCCATTTCCGTTGATTGACATATTGTAAAATCCTGCATGATCATATAATCTTCACAAGATGTTACAGACTAAACTAACATATATTGACCTATACTATGCAAAAGAATAAATTGTCAATGTTTGTATTTGTCACGTTTCTTCAAAGTTGTTAAGGGAGAATAAAAATGAAATCTGTAAATATTCTTATTGTTTATTCTGAGCAGCAATTGACCCTAAAGCTATATTTCCAATCAAAATAGGAGTCAACATGATTAGCCAAAAGATATAATCCTATAAACTACCTGAGTGCAGTCAAACTTGCCATCTGGTTTGGCTCCAAAGCTCATGACATTAACTATTTTCTCACCAGGAGCAAGAACATCCTTGGCAACATTTTTACCTTTGTAGATATCAGGACCAACAACTGGCCTTATTCTTGGAACAGCATCCACATAATAAGCCAATGCAAAGCACAAAATTAAGACAACAACTCTCTTTGCAGTGGCCATTGGGTCTCAATTTCCGATAATACCTGTATTTTAATTTTTTAATTTTTTTTCTAATTTTCATTTGGAGGCCTCCTGAGGAGGCAAGCAGAAGAAGTGGTGAAAAATGAAAATTGATCCCTCTTTTCTCTGGCTCTGTATTTCATACCATGTTTTTTGGTAGAACAATTGGTTAGCATTGATTTCTATTTTGGAGCATCTAAATCAGTGGTGAATGCTAGCTTTTTTCTATTCATTTTAATTCCTAAATTCTGGCTCTTCAAATTCTCCTCCAAAGCAGGCTATATTTTCTCTAGCTACCACATTCCGTTAGCACCAAGGATAAAATAAAATGTAACACTTGTCCCACCATTTACAGTTTGGGTGGGAAAATAATATGCTGTCACCACAATCCCTGAAATATTCTCTCAGTGGCAATTCAAAATAACAAAGAATAATATTTCGATATTTTATCCTTCTTTGTCTCCAATCACAAGTTTTACAGCCATCGCTTGGTAAAAATATTAGATCATTCGGTAACTAAGTCTATGAAATTATTCTATGCTAGTAATTTAATTTATAAATTTAATTACGTTCTAAGTCCTTAAATTTATAAAACTTATATTATTTTAGTCCCTTTTTTTGTCTTCAATCTCAATTTAGTTCTTAAAAAGGACTAACTTAATTAACACTAATTTCGTAAATTTAAGTACTGAAGGAGTAACACGACTAAGATGTCAATTTATAATCTGAAATCATGCCGTAATTTCTTGCTGCAACTTGTATGTGAGTACTTGTCATGCGCAATAAGTAGTCTGGATGGTACAATGAGTTATTCAATTTTGTTTAATGAGTTAACGAGTTATCCAGTTTTAGTTAACGACGTTCAAACTCAGAGATGGTTAATGAAACTCAGAGATGGTTAACGAGTTATCCAAACTTAGTGTACCTATTAACTAAACACAATACACTATCAACCACGATTTTGAACATCATTAACCGAGGTGTCAGGTGTCTAATTTTTCAGATATATAAATATCATTACTCTTTTATCAAGCCCTTGATTTCCGAACTTGTAAATATTGCTAGACTGCTACACAAATCACAGCAGAGAAGCAGTAAGATTAAGAGAACAAACAAAACTGCTTAATATATAAGATATATATTCTATCTCTACATAACTTGATAGGAAGAAGAAGCCTACTACTAGAAAGACCCTAACACACATGAACTCTTAATGCTGCAGAAGACCTTCACCTTAGTCTTCGAGCTCATTCATTCATACATGTGCATTCATAGCAGGACTCTAAAATCTAAACTTTTGAAACAAAAAAGGAAAACTAATACTGCTGAAAATTAATTTCCACGGTACTACAACATTTATTTATTAGTCACTACTGCCCAACCAAACCTTTCACCTGCACCTGATCTATTCTCTTTTCGGCTATGAACTTTGAAGCAGCTTCATTGCACGTGAGATCTTCTACGTTCGTGTGCACCACCTTGGTTATGGTAGTAGCACCGTAGTTTGGATAGAATTTGTATTGACAGAGATTTTGAGTCGCTGCAGCTGGAGGGTTATTATTATTGGCTTTGCCAAAACTCTTTTGCCGGCCAAAGAATTTTTCTATTTCATACCCAATCTTAGCAAGCTCTGCTTGAGGTGCCATATTTTCTCTACTACACAAGGAAGTGGTTTCTGTTTTTTTTTTGGTACAAAACTTGAAGGGTAAATGTATGTATTTATATTGGTCCACTCCACATTACATATGGTTAAAGCACTGCATCTTTGCACCTAGAGGGACCGAATCTCTTGGGTTGATAATTCATTAGAGCATCACGGAAGGTGGCAGAATATAGCATACGTGGTTACTCCTACATCAAATTATTTTTGATGAATTAGTTGTAAAACAAAATATCCAGATATTTTAGAAATTCAAACTGTTTTCACTCGGGTTGATCCATACACAATTTGTCATGAAATACTTATCATGCATGATGGATACATGAAAATGTTAGAAGGTCGGCCGAGTGGTGAGCATCTAAAGCCTTTCACTTTAGCTCTCAAAGATAATGTTAATTAGGCGGCTTCTATCGTGCTCCAAGGTGAATCATTTTAATAATTAAATATTAAAAATATTATTACTAACCCTGAATCCCCCCGCACAAACTAGTTGTGGTGGACATCGACGGGATGACCACACTATAACAGTTTTGACAGTAAATAACGCTTATTTTTTACCTTAAACAGTGTTTAAAGGCGCTGCATATTCAACTGCTGTTAAATGTATTTAAAAAAAACAACGTTTATGCAGCGCTGCTGAAAAGTGACATTAAACAGTGTTTCATTAAGGAAGCGCTGCTTATTGCATATGAATAAATAACGCTTCCTTAATGAAGCGTTGTTTATTGCATATGAATAAGCAGTGCTTCCTTAATGAAGCGTTATTTATTCTCCCTTTTTTTGGTTTCTCATATTCACATGATATCCGGTGTATATATTGTGATAACACAAAATGCACATCAAAATTGTCATCAACACCCAATTGTATCAACATCAAACTCACTAAAACCAAATTTAACATTACAATATATATATTTTTTTTGATAGAAACAATACATATCCATTGCATTAACATGAATAAATTACAATATAATTCTCAGCCAAATTTACAATTAACAAAATTATCATCGCTAAAACATTAAAATGCATTAACTAAACATTACACATGTCATGCTACACATAGTACCTAAACATTACACTAATATCTTCTTCTTCTTCTGCCACTGCTAATAAACACACAGACTAGATCAAAATTCTAATAAAATTTTGGCAGAGTCTTCCAAAAAATATGGATATTTCCAAATATATACAATACATGTAACAACATAAAATACCATACCAGCCAGCCAACATAAAATATATACAATACCAGCCAACATAAAAAGGAAATCATTGTCATGCAACATTGAAAAAATGTGGAAGAAACATATAGGCCAAACATAATAAAATCTAGGGTTAATAGTACTTTTGGTCCTGCAATTTCAGGAAAATTCAGTTTTAGTCCTTGTAAAAATATTTTTTTTAAAATGGTCCCTGTAATTTAAGATTTTTTCACTTTTAGTCCTTGTAAATTTTTTTGTTTAGATATAGTCCCTATAATTTTAAGATTCTTCCACTTTTAGTCCTTATATAAGTGAAAAAATCTTAAAATTACATGGACTAAAAGTGGAAGAATCTTAAAATTACAGGGACTAAATCTAAACAAAAAATTTTACAGGGACTAAAAGTGAAAGAATCTTAAATTACAGGACCATTTTAAAAAAAATATTTTTACAGGGACTAAAACTGAATTTTTCTGAAATTACAGGGACCAAAAGCACTATTAACCCTAAAATCTCATACAAGTCTGCCTAGTATGCTAATCTTCAATAAATGTGCTAAATAGTACATAATTTTACTCCCAAATTCATGTGAACCTATTCCAATTCAAATATGCCAATCTTCAACAAATGTGCATGAATTTTTTAACCACATAAGCATGTTACTTACATCAACACCAAACTCACAAAAACCAAATTTAACAAACTCACCTAAACATTAAATATTAATATTTTTCTTCTACCTGTCTATAAATGATAAAATTCGTAACAAAATATCGACACCACTCTTCTTTGAGTTCGGTATGATCAGAGTATGTGTCGAATTGACAATCAAGAAAATACTGCGAAATGAAAATTAAATCAAGTTAGAATTGAACATATGCATTCAAATGGTATGTGTAAAAGTAAAAAAAAGTTATATAAACTTTGAAATTATTACATACATACCTCTGTTGGAATTTGTGTTTGGTTATAAACGACAATATTCTTGAGAAACTTCAAAATATACCGGCCCCAATCATCAGAGTTCAGTTGGCGAGGACACTATAAAGCAAAAAATATGAAATTAATTGTTTTTATTTTAGTAATTTGAATAATTGCATAAAAAATTTGGTATAAATACCTTTATCGGTATCCATTTAGGTGGAGTCGATTTAGAAAATCGAGACTTGTTTCTTCGATAAATTAGGATAGCCCTAAGTGCAAAATCAAACAAAATCTTTCAATATCCAATTTTACACTCATAATCATTTCTACCAACCAAAAAACACAATTACAATACATTCATAACCACTGCTCTTAACATCAACACACAGACTATATCAAATTTCTAACAAAATTTTGGCAGAGTCTCTCCTAAAATATGGACATTCTAAAATTTATAAAATACCTGTAACAATATAAAATATCATACCAGCCAGCACAAGGGGTCACATAGGCCAAACATAAACAAATAAACACTTCAACATTACAATATCTGCAAACGTTTAAGTTCATAGCATAACCATTACAATACATTCATAACCAATATCCAATTTCAGATTCATAAACCATAACCATTCCAATACCTGCGTAAAAGTGCATATATGTATATTAAGAAAATACATACACATATATATATATATAATATACACACTTACTGATTGTACTTCTCTTTCATTTTTTTGTGCAGGTTGATTTGTACATGCAATGGATTGAGATAGCACACAGTGTTTTGATTTAGGTTAATCGTTAACAATAACCAATGATCCCTACAAAAATATTGGAGAAAAAAAAAATCATAAGCAGGTAAACACATTTCAATAAATTTAGTATCATTGATGAAGTGATATATATATATATATATATGATTAAATTAAATGACTTACACTAGGTTGCAAGCTGACAAAAACTTGCTAATGCCAAGTGCTGAACTATATATTCAAATATGTTAGCATTCCATGATTCCATATGTGTTCGTTGTGGGCACAAAAACTCAAACTTTTGAGTCTGTTCTTGTGGGATCAATATCTCTTGATACAAGTACCTTAAATTAAAACATGCATACAAATTAATGCATTAACAATAACATAAATATTTAGTTGAAAGAATAAAAAAAACATTGGATACTTTAAAGTTTAATGCAGTACCTGAGATATACGCTAATAACAGTTTCACTTAACCATAGGTGGTCATTAAGAATTTCTTGAATTGCACCATTAGCACCAGCTCTAAGTGCATGCTCTTAACCCAAAATTGATTCATCCATTGGTACTTTAATGGTATATTCCCCCTTCATCTTTGTTGTCACATGGACTGATCGAAGATAAATTATAAAATTCGTAGCAGGAGCTGTAGGAGGCTGAGAGGTAGATGCGATAACCTTCTTCATTAGAAATGTAAATGACTCATTTGTTAGCTGCTTTCCAATGGGCTTGTCAAATATAGGCTGCTTTCTCTTGCCCTTGTCCTTGGCTTTGGATTTTGGGGATACCTACATATTTTGCATTCCAATACATGGAATAGTTAGTGACCACCTAATTTAATAAATATATGCAGCATATGATAGTGAATTCATATTTATTAACATACGTACCATATGACTTATAACTACGAGGTGGTTTGGCCATGCCACACAGGTACCTATTGCCAATTTCACTGTCATCACATCTATCGCCTCCAGTGGTACAGGAAATGGTGCATCCCCCTCAAATGCAACGTCAACTCTAACCTTCACATGATTGGGAGGTAAGGGTAGGTTGTGTAGTAACACACCTGGTTCGTTATACAACATTCCTTTACCGACCATTCGTTGCGTTGGGCTTGTCAAATATAGCCTGCACCCATTGATGCCCTAAACCAATGATAGACAAAATATTAATATGTTAAGCCATTGAATACTCAGGTGACAAAGTATAAAAAGAAATCTAACGATTATTACTTCGAGACACACAATAGTGCAACTATCTCTAACACTATTTGGGTTAGGGATATGTGACTCATGCTCGTCCCTCTCCACTAAATCCTTATCCTTCTTGCTATCTTGCAATTCTTGAACTTGTCTGGCCAATTGAGCTACCATTCTCCTCAAGTATTCTGTTTCAGTAGCATCAGCATGGCGTCTTGCGCGCTTCTGTGATCCAAAGATAGCGCCCTGGGAAACACCAAATCCCACGCCCCTTACTTGACCAGAATACTCCTTGATGGGTATCGCTTAGGAAAAGATGTCTTGGCCAGACAAATCTGACATAGACTTTGACAATTCATCCTGCGACACACAAATATTATTAACAAAGATTTTTAATTAATATTATCATTATCACAAATGAAAACATTAATTAATGATATCATACTTACAATTTTGTCAGCCACTTCTCTAGTGGGAAGGTGTTCAATCTCACCCTCCTTGTTTTGGCGGGCTTCTATCCACAAACAAAATCAATCAATTGATTGAGATGTTGCATCTTCTCCTGACTCCAACAGCTGTACATATGAACAAACAAATTGAAATTCACCATTACTAAGAAAGAAACCAAGAGATGCGTTAAAACAAGTTATAATTAAAAATATTGTACATACCATTTCTTTCTCAATGCGGGGATAACCCTTAACCTCTCCTTTGTAAGGGTATGGAGGATTTGACGCTCTTCACCGATTTTCATTGCTTATTATCTACATAAAAACATAAAAATATATCAATGCATGGTTTAATGTCATATATACAAGTTCTAAAGATTATTATACATACCAAAAATTCTTCATCTGTGAGTCTTCTTACAAAAGCGCTCCAATCATCATGTTCTATGAACGATGCATATTTTGCTGGAGGCTCATGTCTGAAGTTCCCGTTTTCGTCTCTCAACCACTTGTTCGCCAAGGCAGTTCAGAAATTCCGGTGTGATTTTCCAGCTATCCTTAGTGTAATATCCTTTCGGGTCTCATCAACATCAAAATGTTTCTGGAAAAACATTATAAACAAAATGGTAGACTATAAGTATGTTTAGATTAATTAAGAAACAATACAATTAATCAATGTTAATTAATTTATATTTATATACCTATATCTCACTCTAGATCTCATCTTTTAGCTCTTTCAAAGATGGATCCTTATCCTTCCGATTAGTGCGGGTAATTGGGACTGTCTTCCGCAATGTGGCCCCAATGAATTGAATAAAGTCATTAGCATTTTGACCGATAGATTGACCCCTAACATTCCATGTAACCTGTAAAAATTTAGATACTCAACCAAAAAAAAAATGAAACAATTAATTAGATTAATTGATAAGTATCTTACCACACGTTTTGCAACTCCTTTACTCCTCTCGCGGATGAGTTTTTCATTAAAAGTCGGTCCATGGGACGTCCCCTTTTGGATGGCCTTGGGATCACTATCATCACCTTGAGATGCCATTTACCAGCAAAAAAAATTGGACACATAAGTAATTAAAAAATGGCAGTTCATAATCACATAGGTTTAATAGAGAAATCAATGAATACACATTTAATTGATCAACAAATTAATAAAAATTAAATAGCATTCACTACATACATGTACATTTAAGCAACTCTTTTCTTTTTTCTCGTTTTATTGAGATTTGCGCATCTCTTATGAAATATTGGATTGATCCAAAGCACTTCATTATGATCATTTCTAATATACACATCATCCTTTATAGGTGTACTTGCCCCAAACAATGATTGTGATGTCCTGAAGAAAGGGTCATCCTCAATGCCAGCATATTCATGTGCTTCATCATTAATCTCATTAACAACTTTTTTGTTAGTCAATAGAACAATGGACCAATTCATATCAGCTGGATCGGTGACATAGAACACTTGTTGAGCTTGCGATGCTGAAATAAAGGGCTCATCTTGATATCCCAACTTATTAAAGTTCTCTCGCATGAACCCCAACTCATCCATTTATACACCGTTGTTATTCTCAACCTACTTGCATTGGAACACAGGCACTCGAAACATCTTGTAATGCAACTCCCATATGCGTTCAATGACCCCAAAGTATGACATATTCGCATATATGGGGTTTCTGTCTTTGGCACTTGATATATGCATAGCTTCAGCTACAAAAGTCACCCCACTTGTATAGAAAGTGTAACCGAGCTAGGATTTGCAATAAACTCTGTAGAAATGTATTCTTTCAGCCACTTTATAAAACACTGATTGTGTTATGTTGTTAACCAATTTTGACTCTTATTTGGGTACAAGCTCTTGAGTATGTCCTTCAACATATGACTTAACTTCATCGGCATTGTGTAGAATATATAATTGTGCTTATTCCCATTCTTTCCTTGATATAGTCAATATTTCAAGTCCAGTAATCCATTTCCCTGCACTTCTTCCTGTGTGACGAGACTGTAGTAGCCCTATAGAATGTTCAACATCAGATAGATATTGGGTACAGAATTCAATAGCTTCTTCGACTATATGCCGTTCAACAATACAACCCTCTGGTCGTGATCAGTTTTTGACATAACCTTTTAATATATTCATGTAACACTCAAACAGGTACATCCATCTCATGTAAGCTGGCCCACAAGATTGTGTCTCCCTAACCAGATGAACTGTCAGATGAATCATTATGTCAAAGAATGAAGGCGGGAAATACATCTCAAGCTCACAAAAAGTCAGAATAATTTCTTTTTGCAAGGCTGACAACTTTCTAGGGTCAATCATCTACTACAAATTGCCTTAAAGAAGAAACAAAGTTTAGTTAAGGTATTCTGCACTTTGTTGGGCAAAATGGATCGTATAGCTATGGGTAGAAAATTCTCCACGAGAACATGACAATCATGAGACTTTAGACCCTTTAACTTGAGATCTTTCATCGATACGAGATTCTTAATGTTTGAAGAGTATCCTTCTGGAACCTTAACTCCATCAAGAAACTTACAAAAATCTCTTTTGTCTTTTCTAGATAGAGTATGAGCGGCCGGAGGTAGATATGTATGACGTTTTCCTTTCTTTACCGGTCCTAACTCTCGTCTCAATCCCATACTAACTAAGTCCAGCCTTGCCTAGATGCCATCTTTAGTCTTCCCGGGCACATTAAGTAAGGTACCACTGAGACAATCAAAGATATTTTTTTCAACATGCATCACATCAATTAAATGTCTTACGTATAATGACCTCCAATATGGCAACCTCCAATATGGCAACTCAAAGAAAATGACCTTTTCTTCCACCCTCGTGTGGCAAGGTCTCCCGCAAAAGGTTTACCGAATTTAATAGTCAAATCTTTTACTTTTTCAAATAGTTGCACACCCGTCAAAGGCAAAGAAGCTCTACGTTCTTCTGTATTCCCATTGAATGCCTTTCTCCACGATCGATAATGATGATTTGGATGCAAAAATCTACGATGCCCAAGGAAGACATTCTTCTTACCATGTTCCAACCGAATCCAATCTGTACTATCTTCACATATAGGGCATGCACACTGACCTTTGGTACTATATCTTGACAAATTACCATATGCTGAAAAATCATTAATTGTGCCGAAAATCATAGCCCTTAAGGTGAAAACTTTCTTCTTTATACCTATCATACACCACTGCACCTGTCTCCCACATTTGCTTCAAGTCTTCAATTAAAGGAGCCATGTATACATCGATATCATTTCTTGGTTGTTTCGGCCCAGAAATTAACAAAGACAACATCATATATTTGCGTTTCATGCATAGCCATGGAGGTAGGTTATAAATCACCAAAATCACAGGCCATGTACTGTGAGAGCTACTTTGAACACCATGCGGGTTAAATCCATCGGTAGACAATACAAGTCGTAAGTTTCTTAGTTCATTCCCAAAATCAGGATAATCAATATCAATTTTTTTCCATTGAGGAGAATCTGCCGGGTACCGTAGCTTGCCATCTTGAATCCTTTTATCCTCATGCCATGTCAAGTTTTTTGCATCTTCTGAACTATGGTACATACGCCTGAATCTGGGAATTATGGGAAAATACCACAAAACCTTCTCTGGAGCCGAATCTTCCTTCTTATGTCGTGATGCTTCACATTTAGGACACGACTTTAACGATGCATATTCATTACGAAATAAAGTGTAATCGTTACGACAAGCGTGTATCTTCTCATAGCTCATGCCAATAGAGCGTAACGTTTGTTTAGCCTCATATGTCCTACTAGGAAGCACATTATCATTTGGTAACATATCTTTTAACAGTGTGAGTGAGTCCGTAAAGCTCTTATCAGTCCATCCATTGCTCAACTTTAAGTTAAACAATTTTAACATTGCCGATAATCTTGTGAATTTAGTACAACCATCATATAACGGCTTCTACGCATCACTTATTAACTTCTTGAACATTTGAGGACAATCACGAAGATCTTCTTCAACCGCATTTGCCATCTTTTCAAAACGGTCGCCATCATATGTATTTGTACCCGTGTCCTCTGACGCATACCTCCCACTATTCCCCATATTAGAAGATTCACCTCTTGTCTCACCGTGCTTTGTCCAATAGGTATAAATTTGATCAATCCTATTGCTCACTAAATGTCATTCCAATTCCTTAACACTAACTTTGTTTGTATAACAAAAACTTAAACAAGGACATACGATTCTACTATGGTCTTCTGTATGCCTAACTGCAAACCCAATAAAATCTAGCACTCCATCCTTATATTCCTTCGATAAACAATTGGCAGATATCCACTTTTGATCTATATTTGCCTATGGATTGAGAGCAAAAACAACACCAAAGCATTCATCGCAACAACATAAACAACTCATCAATGCAAGACAAAATTGAAATTAACTAAAGCCCAATTAGATAAAGCAAGACTAAAACTACCGCTGCCCTTAAAGTCAACACACAGACTAGACCTTTTATAGCTTCGCACTTTGTATTTTTAAATGTGTGTCATGTCCAATAATTACTTTTTAACATATTTTATATCTTTGGGTCTTAATTTGGGCTTTAGTGAAATTCTTTGTTAATTTTTGGATTTTGTTACATCCTGACCCATGTTCCTTCTTTAGGCCATAAGTTGGGCTATACTTATCCGATTGTAGTGATCTTTGTGGCTTTGGAAAGCTAGGAAGCAGAGCTACAACTCTTATGTTGACACCAAAGCCCAGTTCGGACGTTTTGATGATCGAAAATGCCAATTACGGCAGCTGGCCATACTGACTGAGAATTCTGGATCACTTACTCATGTGATTAGTTGTTATTGGGCTAATTAACCTCTTATGGGCCCTTCTCATTAGTCATAAACTGAAGTTTACCTAGGTTAACCTAAGGGGACATTATAAATAGGATATTTAGAGTCTTAGGAACTACCTATTAATTACTTTTGAATCTTTTGCCGTTTTTATTTTTAGCAAACTTTTCTCCTTCTCTCCTTCTTAATCTCGTTTTTGTCAAACCCTTCTATGGAAGGCTAAGACCTTAGATTAATTCACTAGTTAGGGAGTTTTTATAAAGATCTTGAGGTTTGATTATTATTGTTAATTTCGATTTTTGGATTCTGTCTCTTTTCTTGTTGATCTTTCATTTCTTTGATCTTTGTTTGCAAATTCGTTTTAGGTGTTAATGCTTAATCATATCAATTTCGTTTCTATTTGAAATATTTTGAATGCTTGTTTTAATCTGTTTCGAATAGAGATCAATAGGATCTACGGCGCGTGACGTAGGTGTAACGATCCAAAGATTTGGGAGTCGCCACCAATTTTATTATATTTAGGAAAAATTGGAAAAACCTCAAAAATTATGATCTTTGAAAACCATACTAAGTTCGGGAATCGATTACGCATGGAGAAGGGTGGAGACTAAACCCCACAACACCCCCAACACGCCTGTCTTATGACAGTTACCCAAATTGATTGTGCAAACTAATAAGTTTTTTTTTTAAATATTTGTTTCACTCCAAAATTTAATAAAATTAATACTAAGTGTAAAAATGAATAAAAAAAAAAGAAAACTAAATTAGAACAATTTAAATTTGACTTGACGAGGTTGACCCGCTCCTACGTATCCTCCGGTGTAATGAAAAACTCAAAAGTTACGTAGTTCTTCTAGAAAATATTTGTGTGTTAGTTTTTTTTAATTTTTAAGGGTTTAAGATCACCAAGTTTGTCATAACTCAAAGGCCCAAAACCTGGATTAACAAGATGTCACATCTCACTAATCTCATTTTGTTCTAAAAAATAACTTTTTTCCTTTGATTAAATGGTATTAAACAAAATAGTAAATTAAATAAAATGTATGATAAATTAAAATTTAGTTGAGTAAAGTTGTCTTAATTTGACTACTAATAATGACAATATAACTAATTATTATGAAAATAAAATAGATCAAATAAAATAAAACAAAAATAAAAAAACTAAATAGAATAAATGAAAGAAAAAAAATAAATACTAGACACACACCCACACACACACACTCACACTATTTCACTAAACCTAAAAAACTCACACACACACGTTTAGATTTTAAAAAAAAAAAAAAAAAAGGCAGCAGCCACAAAAATGAAGGGAAGTAAGGAAAGGGGGCGTTTGCATTGAAGAAGCAATGAGAGCAATGGGCTAAAGCCCAATGTTTATAAACAAAGTAAAAATAAATAACTAAAAAATGAATAGATAAAAGCAAAGAAAAATAGATGGAATAAAAAATAAAAGGGTGGGGATGTCACGATGGGCTGTCCAGTATTTTTGTTTTTGATACAAACACCCACATACTTATTATGAACAAGGTAAAAAGAAGTGGTAAATAACCATGAAAAAAAAAGAATAGAAACAAATGGGAAAAATAAAAGGGAGGGGTGCCTTGTTTGGGTTTCACTTTGAAAACCCCTAAAAAAGGAAGAGGGCAGCCATGGAAGGAGAGAAAGCTTGGAAGAATTTTCAGGTTTTGGGTTTTTTTAGAAGATGAAGATGGGATGAGGAAGAAGGAGATGAAGATTTGAGAGAGAGAGAGAGAGGGAGAGAGGGAGAGAGAGGGCGAAAATTTTGGGGCTCCCCCCTGGTGTTTGCAGCTGCTGGTGCCTTTTGAAGAGGAGAAGTGAAAAAATTAGGGTTTTAAATGGGTTGGGCTTTGTTGTGTTGATTTGGGTTGAAACCCGTGGGGGTGCCGCGAAGAAAAGGTGGGGGTGCAAGGAGTAGCACCTAATGAAGCGCAGGGGCTGTGAGAAAGAGAAAAAGGGGGTGCGCCAGTAAAAGAGGTAAATGAGGCGCTGGGCTTCGCTGATGGCCTGCTGGGCTATGCTGCTATTTGCACCCCCAGTTTTACAATTCACACACCTCCTCTTTTCAAAAATAATTTTTTTTAACTCTATTCTTTTTTATTTATTATTATTATTTTTTTTGCCGTAATTGGGCCTGAACAATGGGTCAGACCAATGAAATTTTTCTTTTTGATATTTTCTCATTTTAACAAAATAAAATAGAATAAAAATGATATAATGCACCCAAATAAAGACTCAAATAAAGGCTAAAAATTTAGTGTTTGTGAAAAGTATTTTTTGTGTTTTTTCCTTAAAAAATGTAAAACTCCGGTCAAAATTGGGTGTTCACAGTTGCCCCTCTGTACTTACTTTCTCAATAGACAGTATGATAAACCATAGTTTGCATATTATCATAGTGAGAAATAAGTACAGATATATGAACCTCAATTTTGGCCGGTAATGCATGAAAGCGACACACTATGAAAATATCAAGAGAAATAAAAATAGGCAGAGGACAGAACTGCCACGCCTAGAATTTAAATATGCAACAGTTTGAATCTTCTCGGCGAAATAAGAAATAAAATAGGCAGAGGACTAAACTGCCTTGTCCAAATATGCAACTGCCAAAACCTCCTCGGCAAACAAGAAATAAGATACGCAGGGGACTGAACCGCCTTAGCAGACAAGAAATGAAATGGGCAGTGGACTGAACCGCCTCACCCAGAAGAAATAAGATACGCAGGGGACTGAACCGCCTACCTCGACAAACAAGAAATAAATTTGGGTAGTGGACTGAACCGCCTACCTGGACAAACAAGAAATAAAATGAGTAGTGGACTGAACCGACTCCCTCAGTAAGCAAGAAACAAATGGGTCGTGCAATCAAGTGACTCCTCAACAACAGAAATAAACGGGCGGTGGATCAACCGACTCCTCAAAGACAAGAAATAAGCGGGTAGTGGGTGAACCGACTTCGTAATGCAAGGAATAAGCGGGTAGTGGACTAAACCGACTCCTCAACAAGCAAGAAATAAACGGGTCGCATCAACCGACTCAACAACAGGAAATAAGCGGGTAGGTGCAGGGCGACTCCTCAACTACAGGAAATAAGCGGGTAGTGCAGGCGACTCCGCGGTAACGGGGAAATAAACGGGTAGTGCAGGCGGCCTCAACAACAGGAAATAAACGGGTAGTGCACTGAAGCAACTCCCTCAACACAGGAAATAAATGGGTAGTGCACTGAAGCGACTCCCTCAACAAGCAAGAAATAAACGGGTAGTGCCTTTGGGCGACTCCTCAAAGAACAGAAATAAGCGGGTAGTGCAAGGCGACTCCTCAACAAGCAAGAAATAAATAGGTAGTGCCAGGCGACTCCTCAACTACAGAAATAAACGGGTAGTGCAGCGGCGACTCCTCAACAAGCAAGAAATAAATGGGTAGTGCAATCGGCGACTCCCTCAACTATAGGAAATAAACGGGTAGTGCACTGAAGCGACTCCCTCAAAAGAAATAGGATAGGCAGGGGACAGAACCGTCTTGCCCAGAAGGAAATCAAATATGCAAATGCCAGAACCTCATCGGCAAACAAGAAATGATATGGGCAGGGGACTGAACCGCCTTGCCTAGAAGGAAATTAAACATGCAAATGCCGAAACCTCATCGGCATACAAGAAATGATATGGGCGGGATCGAACTGCCTCGCCACACGGAAAAGTAAAAGATCATGAGACCAACTGGATACGAATCCCATGTAAGCTAAAAACTGAAGATCATCTGACCAGCTGGATATGGGCCAACGCGCATGCAAAAAATAAAGATCTTTTTTTTTTGGAAGCATGCTATCACGACCCAAACCCTTGCGCCTTGTTAGAAAGGCTTCAACCTATAGCTCAATTCTCAAAATTGCCCCAGTTTAGGCTTTTCTTCCTATTCTCGGATTAGACTTTCGGGCTTTCGATCTTGCAATCTCTCTCTCTCTCTTTTTTTGCTTGATTGGAAAATGAGAGTTATGAAATTGAATGCATGATCCTAAGATGAGCTTATGATGCATGAAATGCTTGAGCCTTGAGTGAGAGATGTATGGGTCTTAGGCCCAAAAATGCATGGATGGAGATTTTTTTTTTTTTATGTATGGACCAATTAAACTTGTGCTCAAATAGAAGCTTTTGTTGTTTTCTTGTCAGTCCTCATCAAGACATATTCTCTTCATCCTTTTTTTTTTCCTCAATCATCATCCATTTCTTCTTCTTCTTCTTCTTCTTCCTTTTTTTTTATTTTTAAAAAAGAGCATCATTTCATCACAGAACTAAAACATTTGCTTGTCGAATCATACTGTGTAACCTATATTCACTTCTTTGAAGGATTACCCAATAGGCAAGCATGGATTCAAAATCTTTTCAGGTTGAGGTCCCTCCTTTTTAGGGCTTCAAAGGCTTGAAAACAAAGGGTATGATAAAAAAGTCAAATGTATATTGCCTAAGATTAACCAATCGATCCCCTCAGCATGGGAGGTCCAACTAATTTAGTCCAAAGGTCTTATGATAACAATCTAACACATTTATCATTGCCCCAAAGTGTCAAGAATTGTGAAATGTCTAAAGATCCACCTCAAATAAACTGCCTCAATGTAAGTCTCATTTTCCTTTTATGCCCTAACTTTTGCTTAGACTGCCTATGTAGGTTTTCAGCCTAACGGGCTCTTTTTTTTTTTTTTTGAGAAAGCAAATGAGCTTTTTTTTTAAAGAACGAAAATGAGTTGCCTCAACATTAAAATCTTGAAAATAGAAAAAATTATTCATCAATCAGAATGGGCTTTTTAAGGCTTGTAATGTGGTCACGGTTATGGGTTATGAAAGAAAGGATTTTCAAAGGCCCAAATAAGTGTTTAAGGGTTAAATGGAATCAAGGATCAATTCTCTCCATTGGATGCTTTCGAAAGAGTTGGCTTTATCGGATTTTGCACTAGAGATAACTCTTTTACTCCTCCATTTTGCCCTATAATTTTCCTTTCTGGTTTTTTTTTTTTGAATTTCTTCCTTCTCTTGCATCCTCTTTATTTTCTTTATTATTAGTCTCTACATTCTTTTCAGCACCTTTCCTTTTCTTTTTCTTCTTTGCCTTGTGGCTTTTCATTTCTTTAATTTCTCCTTCTTCATCAATCTTCCTTCATTTCCTTATCATTCTTAGTCCCCATTCTCCTTTTCTGCAACCTTTTCTTCTATCTTCGATCCACACAATGATTGAGCTTTGAAGCACCAAAAGCTTGCGGAACAGCGATCCTTGTCCAGGGTTTAATGAAAGAAAACAAATTTAGGCTCAAAGGGGACATCAAGGGATATGATCTTTTTTTTTTTTTTAAGGATAACGAAAGGAGGCCATTCGTCATTTCAAATCCTAATTGCTCATTTTCAAATTTTAATTTTGAGGCATATAAAAAATCTTTTTTATTAAAAAAAAATCATTGCTTTCATTTTTTTTTTTTGGAACATGAGACTTTGACAATTAGCATCCATCCAAGGGAGCAACACGAACCAATTGAGGGCTATTTCTTATGGCCAAAAGGATAGTGCTTTGAAATCCATGCAAATTCATTAGAGTAAAGCTTCAATGAAGTTAACATAGTTTCCATAAATTTAATCCAAAGAACAATATGATCACATAAGTACAGATGTCAAACACTTCATCATTACATTGCATTGAGCAGATGCTCTCGCAGAGTTCACTATTTTCCTTATTCCCCTCATCTTGCTTGGAAAATTTTCATTGCTTCATCGGTAGTGGGACTTTTGTAGCAGTATTCATGGATGTGATCTAATTTCATTAGCAAGAGTTTGATCGGTATCCACATTTTTTATTGCACTATTTTTTTTTTATAGAAATGATGCTAAATGCATGATGGATCTCACACTAATATGCCATGAAAATGCATGAATGAATTTGTATGTCCCCTTTTTTCATGCATGCGTATGCAATATTCCAGGGTAATGTTAATTTTTTTTCTAGATCACCTTCTAATATGCAATGGATGCAACCTACAAAAGACTAAAAATGATAAACACAACAATTAATTTCTCCTTTTTTGGCACAATGAGATGCAATGTAACTATTTAAAATAAAGGATAATCCAAGCCCTTCTATGAATGCAATGCAAACTTTTCACTTTTTTTTTTCATACCTATTTTATACGAGTGACAAAGAATGAATTTTATTTAGGAAATGATTTTTTTTATTGAAAATTTGGATTTTATTTAGTAAGACAACGCAAAAAAAATTTTGAACTTTTTTTTTAGAACGTATAACAAAGCTAGAAACGAGAACAATGCTCCCATTTGTGGCCTACACAGGTTTGCTCATGCCTTTGTCCTACGGATCTACTGGCTTTTTCTACAGTGAACACTCACAATAGGTGGATGTTCTAACCTACTGTCATTTAGGTTTTTAGAGCCAAGTACTCTTTCGGGATGTTGGCCACACTAGGATGTACATCCAAAATGTGGGCACCCACAAAAAAAAGTCGCACTCTAGATGAGGAATTCATAGTAGCCACACAAGATGTACATCCAAAATGGCTTCCATTACACAACCTCTTACTAACTTAGGCTTCATTCAGGCCTGGGTATAGGGCCCCACTCGTTGTGTGTGTTCAAAGTGTAAGTGTGGTGTGTGAAGGGAGCACACAAATCTCAAACCCTAAAAACAAAAATCAAAATCACCAGAACTGGCAATGTAATCAAGTGAAACAAAAGCACAAAAATATAAAGTGTCTTCTAACCTAGGGTTTAATATTCACAAAAATAATTAAGTAAAAAAAAACATATATACAAACATGTGAAATATATGCAAATAAGGAAACAAAATAATACTAATAAAGGGAAACAATAAATATTTATAAAGGAAGCAAATCAATTAAATATAAACTAATATTAGCATTTAAATATATAAATGAGGAAGCAGATTAGTCCAAAAAAATCAATCAAATAAAAAGAATCACCTACAAATACGAAGAAAAGAAAAATAATAAAAATAAAAGAAATAGAAGAGTGAAACAAACCAGATTTGCACAATCGATCAAAATGAGCTTGATTCTCGAATAGTCCCCAGTGGAGTCACCATCTGTAACGATCCAAAGATTTGGGAGTCGCCACCAATTTTATTATATTTAGGAAAAATTAGAAAAACCTCAAAAATTATGATATTTGAAAACCATACTGAGTTCGGGAATCGATTACGCATGGAGAAGGGTGGAGACTAAACCCCACAACACCCCCAACACGTCTGTCTTATGACAGTTACCCAAATTGATTGTGCAAACTAATAAGTTTTTTTTTTTAAATATTTGTTTCACTCCAAAATTTAATAAAATTAATACTAAGTGTAAAAATGAATAAAAAAAAGAAAACTAAATTAGAACAATTTATATTTGACTTGACGAGTTGACGCTTCCTACGTATCCTCAGAATGAAGAACTCAAAAGTCACGTAGTTCTTCAGAAAATATTTGTGTGTTAGTTTTTAATTTTTAAGGAGTTTAAGATCACCAAGTTGTTTAACTCAAAGGCCCAAAACCGGGGATTAACAAGATGTCACATCTCAGCTAATCCCGTTTTGTTCTAAAAAAAAAAACTTTTTTTTGATTTAATGGCATTAAACAGAATAGTAAATTAAATAAAATGTATGATAAATTAAAATTTAGTTGAGTAAAGTTGTCTTAATTTGACTACTAATAATGACAATATAACTAATTATTATGAAAATAAAATAGATCAAATAAAATAAAACAAAAATAAAAAAAACTAAATAGAATAAATGAAAGAAAAAAAAATACTAGACACACACCCACACACACACACTCACACACTCACACTATTTCACTAAACCTAAAAAACTCACACACACACCATTAGATTTATAAAAAAAAAAAAAAAGGCAGCAGCCACAAAAATGAAGGGAAGTAAGGAAAGGGGGCGTTTGCATTGAAGAAGCAATGAGAGCAATGGGCTAAAGCCCAACGTTTATAAACAAAGTAAAAATAAATAACTAAAAAATGAATAGATAAAAGCAAAGAAAAATAGATGGAATAAAAAATAAAAGGGTGGGGATGTCACGATGGGCTGTCCAGTATTTTTGTTTTTGATACAAACACCCACATACTTATTATGAACAAGGTAAAAAGAAGTGCTAAATAACCATGAAAAAAAAAGAATGGAAACAAATGGGAAAAATAAAAGGGAGGGGTGCCTTGTTTGGGTTTCACTTTGAAAACCCCTAAAAAAGGAAGAGGGCAGCCATGGAAGGAGAGAAAGCTTGGAAGAATTTTCAGGTTTTGGGTTTTTTTAGAAGATGAAGATGGGATGAGGAAGAAGGAGATGAAGATTTGAGAGAGAGAGAGAGAGAGGGAGAGAGGGAGAGAGAGGGCGAAAATTTTGGGGCTCCCCCCTGGTGTTTGCAGCTGCTGGTGCCTTTTGAAGAGGAGAAGTGAAAAAATTAGGGTTTTAAATGGGTTGGGCTTTGTTGTGTTGATTTGGGTTGAAACCCGTGGGGGTGCCGCGAAGAAAAGGTGGGGGTGCAAGGAGTAGCACCTAATGAAGCGCAGGGGCTGTGAGAAAGAGAAAAAGGGGGTGCGCCAGTAAAAGAGGTAAATGAGGCGCTGGGCTTCGCTGATGGCCTGCTGGGCTATGCTGCTATTTGCACCCCCAGTTTTACAATTCACACACCTCCTCTTTTCAAAAATAATTTTTTTTAACTCTATTCTTTTTTATTTATTATTATTATTTTTTGCTGTAATTGGGCCTGAACAATGGGTCAGACCAATGAAATTTTTCTTTTTGATATTTTCTCATTTTAACAAAATAAAATAGAATAAAAATGATATAATGCACTCAAATAAAGACTCAAATAAAGGCTAAAAATTTAGTGTTTGTGAAAAGTATTTTTTGTGTTTTTTCCTTAAAAAATGTAAAACTCCGGTCAAAATTGGGTGTTCACAGTTGCCCCTCTGTACTTACTTTCTCAATAGACAGTATGATAAACCATAGTTTGCATATTATCATAGTGAGAAATAAGTACAGATATATGAACCTCAATTTTGGCCGGTAATGCATGAAAGCGACACACTATGAAAATATCAAGAGAAATAAAAACAGGCAGGGGACTGAACCGCCTCGCCTAGAATTTAAATATGCAACAGTTTGAACCTTCTCGGCGAAATAAGAAATAAAATAGACAGAGGACTAAACCGCCTTGTCCAAATATGCAACTGCCAAAACCTCCTCGGCAAACAAGAAATAAGATACGCAGGGGACTGAACCGCCTTAGCAGACAAGAAATGAAATGGGCAGTGGACTGAACCGCCTCACCCAGAAGAAATAAGATACGCAGGGGACTGAACCGCCTACCTCGACAAACAAGAAATAAATTTGGGTAGTGGACTGAACCGCCTACCTGGACAAACAAGAAATAAAATGAGTAGTGGACTGAACCGACTCCCTCAGTAAGCAAGAAACAAATGGGTCGTGCACTGAAGTGACTCCCTCAACAACAGGAAATAAACGGGCAGTGGACTGAACCGACTCCCTCAGCAAGCAAGAAATAAACGGGTAGTGGACTGAACCGACTCCCTCAGAATGCAAGGAATAAACGGGTAGTGGACTAAACCGACTCCCTCAACAAGCAAGAAATAAACGGGTCGGGTACTGAACCGACTCAACAACAGGAAATAAACGGGTAGTGCACTGAAGCGACTCCCTCAACACAGGAAATAAACGGGTAGTGCACTGAAGCGACTCCCTCAACTACAGGAAATAAACGGGTAGTGCACTGAAGCGACTCCCTTGGTAACAGGAAATAAACGGGTAGTGCACTGAAGCGGCCTCAACAACAGGAAATAAACGGGTAGTGCACTGAAGCAACTCCCTCAACACAGGAAATAAATGGGTAGTGCACTGAAGCGACTCCCTCAACAAGCAAGAAATAAACGGGTAGTGCACTGAAGCGACTCCCTCGGCAACAGGAAATAAACGGGTAGTGCATTGAAGCGACTCCCTCAACAACATGGAATAAACGGGTAGTGCACTGAAGCGACTCCCTCAGCAACAGGAAATAAACGGGTAGTGCACTGAAGCGACTCCCTCAACAAGCAAGAAATAAATGGGTAGTGCACTGAAGCGACTCCCTCAACTACAGGAAATAAACGGGTAGTGCACTGAAGCGACTCCCTCAACAAGCAAGAAATAAATGGGTAGTGCACTGAAGCGACTCCCTCAACTACAGGAAATAAACGGGTAGTGCACTGAAGCGACTCCCTCAAAAGAAATAGGATAGGCAGGGGACAGAACCGTCTTGCCCAGAAGGAAATCAAATATGCAAATGCCAGAACCTCATCGGCAAACAAGAAATGATATGGGCAGGGGACTGAACCGCCTTGCCTAGAAGGAAATTAAACATGCAAATGCCGAAACCTCATCGGCATACAAGAAATGATATGGGCAGGGGACTGAACCGTCTCGCCACACGGAAAAGTAAAAGATCATGAGACCAACTGGATACGAATCCCATGTAAGCTAAAAACTGAAGATCATCTGACCAGCTGGATATAGGCCAACGCACATGCAAAAAATAAAGATCTTTTTTTTTGAAGCATGCTATCACGACCCAAACCCTTGCGCCTTGTTAGAAAGGCTTCAACCTATAGCTCAATTCTCAAAATTGCCCCAGTTTAGGCTTTTCTTCCTATTCCCGGATTAGACTTTCGGGCTTTCGATCTTGCGATCTCTCTCTCTCTCTTTTTTTGCTTGATTGGAAAATGAGAGTTATGAAATTGAATGCATGATCCTAAGATGAGCTTATGATGCATGAAATGCTTGAGCCTTGAGTGAGAGATGTATGGGTCTTAGGCCCAAAAATGCATGGATGGAGATTTTTTTTTTTTATGTATGGACCAATTAAACTCGTGCTCAAATAGAAGCTTTTGTTGTTTTCTTGTCAGTCCTCATCAAGACATATTCTCTTCATCCTTTTTTTTTTCCTCAATCATCATCCATTTCTTCTTCTTCTTCTTCTTCTTCCTTTTTTTTTTATTTTTAAAAAAGAGCATCATTTCATCACAGAACTGAAACATTTGCTTGTCGAATCATACTGTGTAACCTATATTCACTTCTTTGAAGGATTACCCAATAGGCAAGCATGGATTCAAAATCTTTTCAGGTTGAGGTCCCTCCTTTTTAGGGCTTCAAAGGCTTGAAAACAAAGGGTATGATAAAAAAGTCAAATGTATATTGCCTAAGATTAACCAATCGATCCCCTCAGCATGGGAGGTCCAACTAATTTAGTCCAAAGGTCTTATGATAACAATCTAACACATTTATCATTGCCCCAGTGTCAGCAATTGTGAAATGTCTAAAGATCCACCTCAAATAAACTGCCTCAATGTAAGTCCCATTTTCCTTTTATGCCCTAACTTTTGCTTAGACTACCTATGTAGGTTTTCAGCCTAACGGGCTCTTTTTTTTTATTCCTTTTTTTTTCTCTCTTTTTTTTTGAGAAAGCAAATGAGTTTTTTTTTAAAGAACGAAAATGAGTTGCCTCAACATTAAAATCTTGAAAATAGAAAAAATTATTCATCAATCAGAATGGGCTTTTTAAGGCTTGTAATGTGGTCACGGTTATGGGTTATGAAAGAAAGGATTTTCAAAGGCCCAAATAAGTGTTTAAGGGTTAAATGGAATCAAGGATCAATTCTCTCCATTGGATGCTTTCGAAAGAGTTGGCTTTATCGGATTTTGCACTAGAGATAACTCTTTTACTCCTCCATTTTGCCCTATAATTTTCCTTTCTGGTTTTTTTTTTTTTGAATTTCTTCCTTCTCTTGCATCCTCTTTATTTTCTTTATTATTAGTCTCTACATTCTTTCCACCACCTTTCCTTTTCTTTTTCTTCTTTGCCTTGTGGCTTTTCATTTCTTTAATTTCTCCTTCTTCATCAATCTTCCTTCATTTCCTTATCATTCTTAGTCCCCATTCTCCTTTTCTGCAACCTTTTCTTCTATCTTCGATCCACACAATGATTGAGCTTTGAAGCACCAAAAGCTTGCGGAACAGCGATCCTTGTCCAGGGTTTAATGAAAGAAAACAAATTTAGGCTCAAAGGGGACATCAAGGGATATGATCTTTTTTTTTTTTTTAAGGATAACGAAAGGAGGCCATTCGTCATTTCAAATCCTAATTGCTCATTTTCAAATTTTAATTTTGAGGCATATAAAAAATCTTTTTTATTAAAAAAAAATCATTGCTTTCATTTTTTTTTTTTGGAACATGAGACTTTGGCAATTAGCATCCATCCAAGGGAGCAACACGAACCAATTGAGGGCTATTTCTTATGGCCAAAAGGATAGTGCTTTGAAATCCATGCAAATTCATTAGAGTAAAGCTTCAATGAAGTTAACATAGTTTCCATAAATTTAATCCAAAGAACAATATGATCACATAAGTACAGATGTCAAACACTTCATCATTACATTGCATTGAGCAGATGCTCTCGCAGAGTTCACTATTTTCCTTATTCCCCTCATCTTGCTTGGAAAATTTTCATTGCTTCATCGGTAGTGGGACTTTTGTAGCAGTATTCATGGATGTGATCTAATTTCATTAGCAAGAGTTTGATCGGTATCCACATTTTTTATTGCACTATTTTTTTTTTTTATAGAAATGATGCTAAATGCATGATGGATCTCACACTAATATGCCATGAAAATGCATGAATGAATTTGTATGTCCCCTTTTTTCATGCATGCGTATGCAATATTCCAGGGTAATGTTAATTTTTTTTCTAGATCACCTTCTAATATGCAATGGATGCAACCTACAAAAGACTAAAAATGATAAACACAACAATTAATTTCTCCTTTTTTGGCACAATGAGATGCAATGTAACTATTTAAAATAAAGGATAATCCAAGCCCTTCTATGAATGCAATGCAAACTTTTCACTTTTTTTTTTCATACCTATTTTATACGAGTGACAAAGAATGAATTTTATTTAGGAAATGATTTTTTTTATTGAAAATTTGGATTTTATTTAGTAAGACAACGCAAAAAAAATTTTGAACTTTTTTTTTAGAACGTATAACAAAGCTAGAAACGAGAACAATGCTCCCATTTGTGGCCTACACAGGTTTGCTCATGCCTTTGTCCTACGGATCTACTGGCTTTTCTCTGATGAACACTCACAATAGGTGGATGTTCTAACCTACTGTCATTTAGGTTTTTAGAGCCAAGTACTCTTTCAGGATGTTGGCCACACTAGGATGTACATCCAAAATGTGGGCACCCACAAAAAAAAGTCGCACTCTAGATGAGGAATTCATAGTAGCCACACAAGATGTACATCCAAAATGGCTTCTATTACACAACCTCTTACTAACTTAGGCTTCATTCAGGCCTGGGTATAGGGCCCCACTCGTTGTGTGTGTTCAAAGTGTAAGTGTGGTGTGTGAAGGGAGCACACAAATCTCAAACCCTAAAAACAAAAATCAAAATCAGCCCGAACCTGCAATGTAATCCGTGAAACAAAAGCACAAAAATATAAAGTGTCTTCTAACCTAGGGTTTAATATTCACAAAAATAATTAAGTAATAAAAAAAACATATATACAAACATGTGAAATATATGCAAATAAGGAAACAAAATAATACTAATAAAGGGAAACAATAAATATTTATAAAGGAAGCAAATCAATTAAATATAAACTAATATTAGCATTTAAATATATAAATGAGGAAGCAGATTAGTCCAAAAAAATCAATCAAATAAAAAGAATCACCTACAAATACGAAGAAAAGAAAAATAATAAAAATAAAAGAAATAGAAGAGTGAAACAAACCAGATTTGCACAATCGATCAAAATGAGCTTGATTCTCGAATAGTCCCCAGTGGAGTCACCATCTGTAACGATCCAAAGATTTGGGAGTCGCCACCAATTTTATTATATTTAGGAAAAATTAGAAAAACCTCAAAAATTATGATATTTGAAAACCATACTGAGTTCGAGAATCGATTACGCACGGAGAAGGGTGGAGACTAAACCCCACAACACCCCCAACACGTCTGTCTTATGACAGTTACCCAAATTGATTGTGCAAACTAATAAGTTTTTTTTTTAAATATTTGTTTCACTCCAAAATTTAATAAAATTAATACTAAGTGTAAAAATGAATAAAAAAAAGAAAACTAAATTAGAACAATTTATATTTGACTTGACGAGGTTGACCCGCTCCTACGTATCCTCCGGTGCAATGAAGAACTCAAAAGTCACGTAGTTCTTCTAGAAAATATTTGTGTGTTAGTTTTTTTTAATTTTTAAGGGTTTAAGATCACCAAGTTGTCGCAACTCAGGCGTCCAAAACCGGGGATTAACAAGATGTCACATCTCAGCTAATCCCATTTTGTTCTAAAAAAATAACTTTTTTTCCTTTGATTTAATGGCATTAAACAAAATAGTAAATTAAATAAAATGTATGATAAATTAAAATTTAGTTGAGTAAAGTTGTCTTAATTTGACTACTAATAATGACAATATAACTAATTATTATGAAAATAAAATAGATCAAATAAAATAAAACAAAAATAAAAAAAACTAAATAGAATAAATGAAAGAAAAAAAAAATACTAGACACACACCCACACACACACACTCACACACTCACACTATTTCACTAAACCTAAAAAACTCACACACACACGTTTAGATTTATAAAAAAAAAAAAAAAAAAAGCAGCAGCCACAAAAATGAAGGGAAGTAAGGAAAGGGGGCGTTTGCATTGAAGAAGCAATGAGAGCAATGGGCTAAAGCCCAACGTTTATAAACAAAGTAAAAATAAATAACTAAAAAATGAATAGATAAAAGCAAAGAAAAATAGATGGAATAAAAATAAAAGGGTGGGGATGTCACGATGGGCTGTCCAGTATTTTTGTTTTTGATACAAACACCCACATACTTATTATGAACAAGGTAAAAGAAGTGCTAAATAACCATGAAAAAAAAGAATGGAAACAAATGGGAAAAATAAAAGGGAGGGGGGCCTTGTTTGGGTTTCACTTTGAAAACCCCTAAAAAAGGAAGAGGGCAGCCATGGAAGGAGAGAAAGTTTGGAAGATTTTTCAGGTTTTGGGTTTTTTTAGAAGATGAAGATGGGATGAGGAAGAAGGAGATGAAGATTTGAGAGAGAGAGAGAGAGGGAGAGAGGGAGAGAGAGGGCGAAAATATTGCGGCTCCCCCCTGGTGGTCGCACCTGCTGGTGCCTTTTGAAGAGGAGAAGTGAAAAAATTATGGTTTTAAATGGGTTGGGCTTTGTTGTATTGATTTGGGCTGAAACGCGTGGGGGTGCCGCGAAGAAAAAGTGAGGGTGCAAGGAGTAGCACCTAATGAGGCGCAGGGGCTGTGAGAAAGAGAAAAAGGGGGTGCGCCAGTAAAAGAGGTAAATGAGGCGCTGGGCTTCGCTGATGGCCTGCTGCGCTATGCTGCTATTTGCACCCCTAGTTTTACAATTCACACACCTCCTCTTTTCAAAAATAAATTTTTTCTTTTTCTTTTTTTTTAACTCTATTCTTTTTTATTTATTATTATTTTTTTGCCGTAATTGGGCCTGAACAATGGGTCAGACCAATGAAATTTTTCTTTTTGATATTTTCTCATTTTAACAAAATAAAATAGAATAAAAATGATATAATGCACCCAAATAAAGACTCAAATAAAGGCTAAAAATTTAGTGTTTGTGAAAAGTATTTTTTGTGTTTTTTCCTTAAAAAATGTAAAACTCCGGTCAAAATTGGGTGTTCACAGTAGGTTTGATTGAATTCGGTAGTTAAATTAATTATATTTTTGTGACGCTTGTTCCTTAATCATGATTAATCGATTATGTGATGCTTAGTTGATGCTTAATTAATTCTATATTACAGTAGAAATTCTTATAAAGATAATTGACGCTTGATTGGTTAATTTTATGGTCAAACAAAAATAGAATCTGTTACCAAGTGACTTCAAACACAAGAGGGGGGTGAATTGTGATAGCGGTGCTTATATAAAAAATTACAGATAAATTACTGAATTAAAAAAAAACTTGAAAGAAATAAATTGCGAAACGATAAATAACTTGAAGAATAAATTGCAGGAATTAAATTGCAATAAATAAATGACAGAAAATAAATGACCGAAAAATAAATAAAGAACAAAAATAAATAAAGTGCTTGAATGATAAAGAGACAGAGAGCAAAGAAGAGCACGCAGCAAATTATACAGGTTCGGCCACCAAACACCCCTGTGGCCTACGTCCTGTCCCCAAAGCAAAGCACTATGGGATTTTCACTAAATCACTAGCTTTTAAATCAGGTTCAGCTAGAAACCTTTACAACTCTATACCAGAGCAATACGTTCAAGAGATATCACCTCTCTATGAACACCTTGGGATTCCTACCCAAAAAGAAATAATTTTTACAAATAAAATGAGATGAGAAAGATACACTCAATAGTGCAGATATAACAAATTGAAGCTCAAATAATACAACTCAAATTATGTAGAATAAAAAAGCTCTCAAAAAATTGTGCTCAAATAAGTGTGAGTGATGGAGAATATTTTGATAGAGTTTCAGCATAAAAATTAAGCACTAGCGTTGTGTTTTTAAAACAATGCTCATGGTGCAGTGCTTTTATAGGCACTGAGAGGAGCGTCACATTTTAAGAGGATTTGTCCGTTGCAGCATTAAAGGGATTTGTCCGTTGCAGCATTAAAAGGGATTTGTCCGTTGCAGCATTAAAAGGGATTTGTCCATTGCAGCATTAAAAAAGTGAAACACGGATACGGAAATGATTCTCGGACACACTTGGTGTCCGACATCGTATTTCCAAACGACCTCTCCCATTCGGCATACGATCTCCCCATTTCGGCATACGACCTCTCCACTGACTCGACATACGACCTCTCCACATGACTCGGCATACGACCTCTCCACATTTCGGCATACGACCTCATTTCGGCTTACGCGACTTCCCCACATTTCAAGACGAGAATATTTTCCAAAGAAAACTTGAAATATTTTCCAAACAATATTTTGAGTACAACTTAAGAATTTTTCAAAATACTTTGTGCCTAAAAATAATTTAGAAAAAATTATCATAAAATCAATTTTAGAATAAAAATCATTTTGTGAGTGTGTAATTTTATTTTAATTGAGAGCTTTTATTACTACTTACAAATAGTCTTAATAAAAATAAGTAAATACCCAAAACCCAAAGACTTGAGAAACTATCATTCTTGATCTGGCGTCTTGGTATTCTTTTCCACTTTTTGCACGGTTGACTATTTGCAAAACTCCCTTTTGTCAATCATCAAAACCATCCTGTCAAGACATGTATTCACAGACTCCCCCTTTTTGATGATGACAAACATCTCATGGAGGGAATTTAGTAAAATATAATCATGATATGGCAATGAGATATAAGCATGGGTTTTCAATAAAAGATATCAGAGTTTAAGCACAATATTTAGAAAAACTCCCCCTCACAATATTTAGAAAAAAAGATATCAGAAAAACTCCCCCTCACAATATGCATAAAATAAACCACTCCCCCTGAATTATATAACTCTCCCCCTTTTGGCAACATCAAAAAGCGGAAAAGATAAAGGGAAAGGCATGTAAAACGTATGCATATACGTGTAACTAGATGGCGAAAAATAATTAAAATAGAGTATCAAGGGTTCAATGAAGCATAAGAAATCCTTGGTAAAAAATTATTCAGGGAGATAGCAAAAATAAAGCACTAGGATAAGAGTTACTAGTCCTCGTTCAACTCATTCTCATCATCAATTGTTTCCTCATCTTCACTGATATTAAGCGCATAATTGTTTGCAGTTAACATAACCTGCACAAACTTTTATTTTAACGACACAGGAAGGGCGGTTGCATTTCTCCACTTTTAGTCTTGGTAACGGAACTCGCATAAAAATGTTAGCACACTCCAACGCCCAAGTTAGAACTTATTCATAATAAAATGCACTCACACGCAGTCATTCAATGCATGATTGGTCTAAAATTCCTAACTCGGTTCTTATAAAAAGAAGTTTTCTTTAGGCAAAGGTTTAGTAAAAATATCTGCGAGTTGTTTAGATGTTTCCACAAACTCAATCACACAATCTCCTTTTTGAACATGATCTCTAATAAAATGGTGCCTAATTTCTATGTGTTTGGTCAGGAGTGATAAACCGGATTTTTCGTGAGGTTCATGGCACTAGTATTGTCGCACTTAATTGGAACAGTTTTCAGATTGATTCCATAATCATTCAACTGTTGTTTCATCCAAATGATCTGTGCACAACAATTACCTTTGCAGCGTATTCCGCTCAAAGAAGGGACAAAGCCACACTGGCTTGTTTCTTACTATGCCATGAAACCAAGGCATTCCCAAGTAAGTGACATGTCCCACTAGTGCTTTTTCGGTCCATTTTGCAACCCGCAAAATCCGAATCCAGTACCCAATAAGTGTGCGACAAGACCTTTGGGGTACCATAAACCCATAGTTTGTGTGCGGTGAGATATCTCATGATGCTTTACGTGAGAGATGTGATTCCTTAGGATTTGCTTGAAAACGTGCACACATACAAACACTAGACATAATATCCGGACGACTTGCAGTGAGATAGAGAAGAGATCCTATCATACCTCGATACTTACTTACTTCGACCGACTTACCACCTTCATCTTTGTCAAGATAGCATGATGTGCTCATTGGAGTTGAGATTTCTTTGGCGTTGCTCATTCCAAATCTTTTAAGCAACTCCTTGCAATATTTGGATTGACTTATAAAAATTCCTTCTGTTGTTTGTTTGATTTGAAGACCAAGGAAGTAGTTGAGCTCTCCCATCATGGACATTTCAAACTCACTTTGCATGATTTTGGAAAAATCTTCACACAAGGACTCATTAGTAGCACCAAAGATGATATCGTCAACATAAATTTGAATAAGTAAAATGTCATGATTTTTGTGTTTAATGAAAAGAGTGGTATCAACTTTTCCTCTTTCAAAACCTTTTTCAAGTAAATATTTGCTCAACCTCTCGTACCAAGCTCTCGGAGCTTGTTTTAAACCATATAAAGCCTTTTTCAATTTGAAAACATGATTTGGAAATTCAAAATTTTCAAAACCGGGAGGTTGATCAACATATACTTCTTCTTGAATAAAGCCATTAAGAAATGCACTTTTAACATCCATTTGAAAAAGTTTGAAATCCATGATGCATGCAAATGCGAGAAGCATGCGAATAGCTTCTAATCTAGCCACGGGTGCATAGGTTTCATCGAAATCTATGCCCTCTTGTTAGTTATAGCCTTTTGCAACAAGTCTAGCTTTATTTCTAACAATGATACCGTTTTCATCAAGCTTGTTGCGAAAGACCCATTTGGTCCCAATGACTAGGTGATCTTTAGGCCTAGGGACAAGTTCCCAAACATCATTTCTCTCAAATTGATTTAATTCCTCTTGCATAGCAAGGGTCCAATGCTCATCAAAGATGGCTTCATTGACGTCATTTGGTTCAATTTGAGAGGCAAAGGCCATATGATGACATGCATGATTAAGAGAGTTTCGAGTCGTTACCCCTTTTGAGATATCACCTATTATGTTGTCAAGAGGATGGTTCTTTGAGACTCTCCATTCCTTTGGAAGATTTGAGTGAGAGAGTTCTTGAGAGGTTGAGGCAAGGACTCTTGATCCTCCTTTTGAACTTTTGATCTCTCTTGTTCCTCTAAATAGGTATCTCCTAACACTTCGCAAGATCATCAACACTTTCTTCATTGAAAATTTGGGGTTAGATTCATCAAAAGAAACGTGCAGATTCTTCAACAGTTAAAAATACGTTTATTAAAAATTCGAAAGGCTTTACTAGAAGTGGAATATCCAAGAAATAAACCTTCATCAGCTTTAGCATCAAATTTACCAAGGTTATCTTTACCGTTATTTAGAACAAAGCACTTACATCCAAATACGTGAAGGTGGGAAATGTTGGGCTTCCTTCCCTTGTAAATTTCATAGGGCGTTTGTTTTAGAATAGGTCTTATGAGGACTCTATTCATTACATAACATGCGGTGCTTACCCAGAAATACTTAGGAAGGTTGGTCTCATTGAGCATCGTCCTCGCAAGCTCTTCAAGAGACCGATTTTTCCTTTCCACCACTCCATTCTGCTGTGGTGTTCTAGGTGCGGAAAAATTATGCTCAATTCCATTTTCAGTACAAAAGGCCTCAAATGCCTCATTTTGGAATTCCCCACAGTGATCACTTCGGATGGATACTATGTTCATTCCTTTTTCATTTTGGATAACTTTAGCAAGTTTACGAAAGGCAGCAAAAGCGTCATTTTTATGAGAAAGAAATAGAGTCCATGTATAGCGAGAATAGTCATCCACAATAACAAGGGCATAGTAATTTCCACCAAAGCTTTTAGTTCTAGATGGTCCAAATAAGTCCATGTGTAAAAGTTGTAAAGGCTGGTTTGTGGAAACAATATTTTTTGATTTGAAAGAGGCCTTTACATGTTTTCCTTTTTGACAGGCATCACATAATTTATCTTTTTCAAAACGAAGCTTTGGTAAGCCAATTACTAAGTCCTTTTGAACCAACTTATTAAGATGATCCATGTGAATATGGGCCATTCTCCTATGCCATAGCCAAGATTCATCCTCTTTACTAATAAGACAACATGCATCATTTGAAGGTATTCTATCTAAATCAACCATGTAGATATTTCCAATTCTAGGTCCAATAAGAACAACATTTTCGATTCTGAGTTCATAACCATGCATTTTGAAGAATCAAAAACCACTTTGTTCCCTTTATCACAAAGTTGACTAATACTTAGCAAATTGTGCTTCAAGCCATCCACATACAAAACATTTTCAATAGTGGGATTAGGACTCTTACCAATGGAACCAATCCCAAGAATTTTACCTTTGTTGTTGTCACCATCTGGGACATAACCACTATTCTTAGGTACCAATGAGGAGAACTTGCTTTTGTCTCTGTCATGTGCTTTGAGCAGTAGCTATCAAGATACAAATTTAAGTCCTTGGCTTTCAAGCACACCTACAACAACAGATTAATTTTTAACCTTTGGTACCCAAACTAAGTTGGGTCCAGATGAGTTAGTTTTGGCAAAGTACCCTTTGGAATCCATATCTTTGCCAACCACATTCTTGTTCTTTCTAATATTGCAAATGGAAGCGGTGTGACCATTTCTACCACGGTGAAAGCATTTAATGAAAGGGCTGCTTGAAGTGTTATTGTGATTGACAAATTTAAAGGATTTTTCATGCGTTTGTGGATTATACCCCAAACTGGCTTTTCCAAAAGTACCCTTTTGTTTTCCCAATAGAATGTTTAAGTTATCCCTTCCCATGGTAAATTTGGCAAGGTGTTTTCCAAATCTTCAATCTTGTTTTTCAAAACATTGCATTCATCACACTTGAAAGTATCAATCTTTTGGTTTTCACAAAGGTGCAAGTAGAAACTTGATCACAACAACTTGTTTTTCCTTAAAAACTTCCATCTCTTGGTTTAAGAAAATAATTTTAGATTCAAGAGAAGAGATGGTTTTCTTAGAAGAAGAAATAATTTTTCAAGTCTAGTCGTTTCATTATTTAATTCTTCACAAGCAATAAGCGACTCATCATAAGTTAAGGGAGATTCGAGTTCAAGAGCATTTACCTCATCCTCCTCGTGTTTTGCCATGAGACATAAGTTGGCCTCCTCATTTTCTCGATTCATCGACGAGTCCATATCATTGTCATCCCAGGCAATGTAGGCTCTTCTTCCTTTTGATTCCTTTTGTGGTCTTCTATCAAATTTTTCGTTTTTCTTCTGACCATGAGGGCAGTCGGGTTTTATATGTCCCTTTTGACCACACTTATAGCAAGTTGGATTAAAAGAAGGTCCTTCCTCATTTTCTTTTGAGGATTTTGTACCTTACTGTTCTCCCCTTTTGCCTCATGAACCTTCTACGAACCTTTGAACCATCGGACTTATGTCTTCCTCATTCTCATCAGGACTATCATTGTTGTCGATTCCTCTTTTTCATTTACGATTGCTTTGAGAGCAATTCCTTTCTTTTTCTTATCACTTTCTTCACTCTCGGTGAGTCGATTTAGTTCAAGTTCATGTTCTGCAATTTTCCAAACAAGGTTGCCAATGATATAGTAGATAAATCTCTAGATTCAGATATAGCGATAACCTTGGGTTGCCGGTTTCTATTTAAACATCTAAGAACTTTATTAATTAAATCTTCATTCGAAGACTTTCCCAAGAGCTACGAGATGGATTATTATATGGATGAACCTTTTTGCATATCTTGTATGTTTTCACTTGGTTTCATCCTAAATAACTCATACTCATGGGTTAATGTGTTCATTCGAGCCCTCTTGACCTCGGTAGTACCTTCATGGGTCAATAGAAGGGTGTCCCACATTTCTTTAGCAGTCTTGCAATTTGAGACCCTATAGAACTCATCGTAGCTTAAAGCAGAAGTGATGATGTTCTTAGCTTTCAAATTGTATTGGTCCTTTTTCTTATCATCTTCGGGCCAAAGTGATCTTGGTTTGTCTACCACTGCATCATTAATTGATTGAGTGGGGACAAATGGACCATTTTCCACAGCATCCCAAATATCAAGATCAACACCCTCAAGAAAGATTTGCATTCTATCCTTCCAATAACCATACCCCTCACCATTGAAAAATGGGGGTCTGTTCATGGAAGTTCCCTCGTTATTGTTTGAAGTCATTCTCTTAAGACGGTTAAGTCCTTTATACAAGAGTCTAGCTCTGATGCCACTTGTTACCAAGTGACTTCAAACACAAGAGGGGGGTGAATTGTGATAGCGGTGCTTATATAAAAAATTACAGATAAATTACTGAATTAAAAAAAACTTGAAAGAAATAAATTGCGAAACGATAAATAACTTGAAGAATAAATTGCAGGAATTAAATTGCAATAAATAAATGACAGAAAATAAATGACCGAAAAATAAATAAAGAACAAAAATAAATAAAGTGCTTGAATGATAAAGAGACAGAGAGCAAAGAAGAGCACGCAGCAAATTATACAGGTTCGGCCACCAAACACCCCTGTGGCCTACGTCCTGTCCCCAAAGCAAAGCACTATGAGATTTTCACTAAATCACTAGCTTTTAAATCAGGTTCAGCTAGAAACCTTTACAACTCTATACCAGAGCAATACGTTCAAGAGATATCACCTCTCTATGAACACCTTGGGATTCCTACCCAAAAAGAAATGATTTTTACAAATAAAATGAGATGAGAAAGATACACTCAATAGTGCAGATATAACAAATTGAAGCTCAAATAATACAACTCAAATTATGTAGAATAAAAAAGCTCTCAAAAAATTGTGCTCAAATAAGTGTGAGTGATGGAGAATATTTTGACAGAGTTTCAGCATAAAAATTAAGCACTAGCGTTGTGTTTTTAAAACAATGCTCATGGTACAGTGCTTTTATAGGCACTGAGAGGAGCGTCACATTTTAAGAGGATTTGTCCGTTGCAGCATTAAAGGGATTTGTCCGTTGCAGCATTAAAAGGGATTTGTCCATTGCAGCATTAAAAAAGTGAAACACGGATACGGAAATGATTCTCGGACACACTTGGTGTCCGACATCGATTTCCAAACGACCTCTCCCGACTTGGCATCACGATCTCCCAAATTTCAAGATACGACCTCTCCACATTTCAAGATACGACCTCATTTCGACGCGACTTCCCCACACTCAGACGGAGAATATTTTCCAAAGAAAACTTGAAATATTTTCCAAACAATATTTTGAGTACAACTTAAGAATTTTTCAAAATACTTTGTGCCTAAAAATAATTTAGAAAAAATTATCATAAAATCAATTTTAGAATAAAAATCATTTTGTGAGTGTGTGATTTTATTTTAATTGAGAGCTTTTTATTACTACTTACAAATAGTCTTAATAAAAATAAGTAAATACCCAAAACCCAAAGACTTGAGAAACTATCATTCTTGATACGCGTCTTGGTATTCTTTTCCAATTTTTGCACGGTTGACTATTTGCAAAACTCCCTTTTGTCAATCATCAAAACCATCCTGTCAAGGCATGTATTCACAGAATCATGAAATAGAATAATCCTTTAAAACCCAAGATAGATCCAAGTATTAATTATCCTGAACCAGTGGATTAGTCATTTTTATATATTGATATTTTCATCTTTTAAAATCTGTTTCTCATAATCGAAACCCCCCTTTTATTTCTTCGTACGTTCTTGTTTTTTGGTTATTGTTAGATTAGATATCCTTGTGAGACGACCAAAGTTGAATTACTTGTTACTACATTTACTATTTTTAATTATTTGACCCGTGCGCGACAGCGGATCAAATTGGTGCCGTTGCCGGGGATCTCTGATCAAGAATAGCCAATTCAAGAACCCTACAATGTCTCTAACCTTTGATTTTGCGTTTTAGTTGTGTTTCAGGTTCTGATATTGGATTTTGCGTTGAGCTAGTGAAAAAAAATCGGTTTCTAGTCAACTTGCTCGGATTGCTTCGTAATTTGGCCAGAAAATCCGAAAAAAATCAAGGATCAATACTCCCTTATCAGGAACTGATATTGGGACTACAGGCTCAAATTCCAAAATTCCATCGCTTAGACCACTTTTTAATTTTTTTTGAATTTTTCATATCTTTAAAAAAATCCAAAAAATTTTGTGTTATTTTTATTTGATTTTTAGAGATTTTTGGTGCTGTTTTTAGATTTTTTAGATTTTATTTGATACGTTTTGTCAATTTGTTTTTTGTTTTAGCGATTAGGACATTGTTGGTATTTTCTGATTTATTGTGCTGCCTTCATATATGCTCATGATGCATGACTAGGTCCAATTCTGAAATTCTGCATTCTTTTGATCCAGAAATAGATAGGACTTTTCATTCACTCTATAGACTTAATAAGTCTAGTACTAGTAATAACATAGGTAATGATCATATAGGTGATAGTGATATTGATATCATTAGCATATTTAGTCATACTCTCTTTGACACTGATTCTGATTCTGAATTTATTGTTGATACCATGGCTGCTAGAATATTAAGGGAACTTGCTGCACCTGATGTTGCTTATAATGCATTTTGTATTGAATACCTTGATGTTGAAGTACCTTTTGAACTTAAATCTAGTTTGATACATTTGCTTCATAAGTTTCATGGTCTTGCAGGTGAAGATCCTCACAAACATCTTAAGGAGTCCAATACTGTATGCTCTACCATGAAACCTCAAGGAGTCCCGAAGGATCACATCAAGTTGAGAGCCTTTCCATTCTCATTACAAGACACTGCCAAGGACTGGTTGTACTACCTTCAACCAGGTTCTGTGACAAGCTGGAATGACTTGAAGAAGTTATTTATGGAAAAGTTCTTCCCTGCCTCTAGAGCTGCTTCAATCAAAAAAGAAATATGTGCCATCAAGCTGATTGACAGAGAATCTTTGCATGAATACTGGGAGAGATTTAAGAAGTTATGTGCAAGCTGCCCTCACCATCAAATTTCTGAACAGTTGCTCATCCAATATTTTTATGAAGGCTTGCTGCCTTTGGATCGAAATATCATGGATGCTGCTAGTGGAGGAGCACTTGTGGATAAGACCCCAACAGATGCAAGAAGCCTGATTGAGAACATGTCCATTAATTCTCATCAGTTTACTACCAGAAGCAATTCAGTGGTACTAACAAGGGGAGTCAACGAGATACAAGCTACTGACCATAAGAACTTAGAGAGCAAGCTTGATGAACTTGTTTCATTGGTTAAAAAGTTAGCAGCTACTAAAACTCAGGCAGCGAGAGTTTGTGGTATTTGCACTTCTGCAGAGCACCCTACAGATGCATGTCCTACATTGTAGGAGAGTGACAATGCTAATACTCCTCAGGCCTATTTAGCAAACATATTCAATGATAGGCCTCAACCCAACTATGATCTGTCTTCCAATAGGTACAACCCCAGTTGAAGAAACCATCCAAACCTGAGATGGGGAGATGCCTCTACACAGCAGCCCAGGCCACAACCTCCCCCAGGAGCAAAATCTGAACCTTCATTGGAAGACCTTGTTAAACAGATGGCAGTCCAAAATCTCCAATTCCAGCAGCTAACAAATTCAACCATTCAGAATTTGGAGGCAAAAATTGGACAGCTAGCAACCTCCATTAATCATACACATTCTCAGGGGTCGGACAAACTTCCTGCCCAGTCAATAGTGAATCCAAATGTTAGTGCAAATGTCAGTGCAATCACTCTCAGATCTGGAAAAGCTGTTGACACTCCAGAACCTCCTCCACAGAAAACACAAGTGGCAGGAAAAATGATAAGCCACCTTCTATACCTATCGCTACTGATGATGATGATGCACAGCCAATACCACTTTCCTTCCCTCAAAGGGCTGTGATAACTAAGAAGATGGATGAGGCAGATAAAGACAAGGAAATCTTGGACACATTTATGAAGGTTGAAGTTAACATACCTCTCCTTGAAGCGATTAAGCAGATTCCAAGATATGCTAAGTTCCTAAAAGAGCTGTGCACACACAAAAGAAGGTGGAGGCTGAAGGGAAATGAAAAGGTCAACATGAGTCGCAATATTTCTGCACTCATACAACCCATGATGCCCCAAAAGTGCAAGGATCCAGGAATTTTTACAATTCCATGTACCATAGGTGATAGTAAATTTGAAAATGCCATGCTGGATTTAGGTGCTTCCATTAGTGTTATGCCTACATCTATTTTTAACTCTCTGGCTCTTGGACCTTTATAGCATACTGGTGTTGTTATTCAGTTGGCAAACAAGAGCAGTGCTCACCCTACTGGACTTGTAGAGGATGTGCTTGTTAAAGTTAATGACTTGATTTTTCCTGCAGATTTTTACATTCTGGACATGGAGGGAGAGAAAAAATCCAGCAGGGCACCTATTATCCTAGGCAGACCATTCATAAGAACAGCAAGAACCAAGATTGATGTCCATGCTGGAACACTGTCCATGGAATTTGGGGATAACATAGTTAGATATAACATCTTTAATGCTAAGCATCCCATGGAAGAACATTTTCTTTTCCAAATAGAATTACTTGCTGACTTAGTTGAAGATACTTGTTCTGATGTTATTGATTGCAATGTTGTACCTGTTAATATTATAAATGATGTTGCTGCACTGCAAGCTGCTGGTGTAACTCCGTCCACCAGAATACTTCCCTCCATTGAGCAGCCACAAAGAAGACTTAATCCCTTGATTTTGGATGTTGTGAAGAAGAAGAAAACCAAACACTTCCATGTGTTCAACTCTCGCCTTAAAATCATGGCGGGTAAACTTCGATCCAAATGGATTGGCCCTTTTGTTGCTACTAACAATGTTCCTTATGGTTCAATGGGAATAAAAAGTGAAGCCACTAATAAAGTCTTCAAAGTCAATGGACATTGCCTCAAGCTTTGCCATAAGAGCCCTGCACTTGAAAAGGAGACTGTAGAAGAGCTCTCCTTGAAAAAGCCACCTTGAAGAGGGAGTTTTCTTTCCTTACTCCTTACTTTTATTTTATACTTGTTGCTTACATTGAGGACAATGTGTGATTTAAGTGTGGGGGAGATCTTTTAGCACAATAGTTTTATTTTGTTTTTGTTTTGCATTTTTGTTTAAAAAAATTGTTATTTTTACATGCATTTTGTTGGATTTATTGGTTTGTATGAGTTGGGAGTAATTTCACTATTCTAGGACTATAGGTTTTGTGGCATGATATGGATGACTTCCTTGCATTCTTAGTATGATAAGTTGGATTTGAATACAAAATTGTGCATCATTTGTGATAAATCATTGTCCTTGATGAGATTTGGGCCTTATAATGGATGGAACACACTTTGCCATTCTCTTTCTTTCTTGTGTGATTTCACTCATGATTGTTGGTTACTCTAGAACTTGACTTGACTCTTGTTAAAACTCTTGTTCACATGCATGCATTGAAATGATCTAGGCAATTTTTGTTCGTATTAAACCACTAGCCAAATAAGCCTACCTTACAATTATCCCTTTGCTAGCCCCTTTGAGCCTATTTATCCCATTCTTTGTTATATAGCTCATTACAAGCCTAAAAGTGAAAAACAATGATATGACCCAATCTTAGGGGATAAAGGAGCTTTGCTTTGAAAAAAAAGTTGATAATAAATATTGTATTAGTGTGGGGGTGCTCAAAGATGTGGTTGTCTTAGAATATCTAAATGTTGTGCTTCATTGAAAATTTGGCAAGTACAAAAAAAAAAAAAAAAGGAAGAGGTGATAATAAAGAAGGAAAGTGTGGAAGTGGAAAAATGGATTGAAATTTAGTTGAATTGCCCCCCCATGATTATTTAGCAATTGTTTTCCATTGCTTCTCTATCCTCTGTGATTTTATAGCCTAGTGACCCCTTTCAATTATCCCACCTTGACTTTGGCCCCATTATAACCTTAATAAAGACCTTTTGATCTTTGTGTGCTTGTGTTTCAAATGTGGATGTTAGAGGCTTGTCAAGCCTATGGTAGTGCTAGCTTTCATGATGTGCTTTGAGTGTAAACACTAGCCTAGACACTTGACAGTTTGAGAAAACTTTATTTCTTGTGAGGATTCTATCACTTGTGATTCATTCTTTGGTTATTCAATCCTCTTGTTTGCTTTGAAGGTAAAAAGATGTTATTCATGATTGTCATGGTTCCTTGAAACCTTGAATGAGCATTTCACTTGCCACTTTGCATCCTTGGGGTTCACTGAAAATGCATATTTGCTTTGTTTCTTTCCTTTTGAAACTTTCTTTTTGTTTTGACCATGAGTTTTACTCGGAGTGCAAAAGCTTAAGTATGGGATAATTTGATCAATACATTTTAATGCACCTTTTATAGCTTTGCACTTTGTATTTTTAAATGTGTGTCATGCCCAATAATTACTTTTTAACATGTTTTATATCTTTGGGTCTTAATTTGGGCTTTAGTGAAATTCTTTGTTAATTTTCGGATTTTGTTACATCCTGACCCATATTCCTTCTTCAGGCCATAACTTGGGCTATACTTATCAGATTATAGTATCTTTCTGACGTTGGAAAGCTAAGAAGCAGAGCTACAACTCTTATGTTGACACCAAAGCCCCGTTCGGACGTTTTGATGGTCGAAAATGCCAATTACTGCAGCTGGCGAGACTGACTGCGAATTCTGGATCACTTGCTCATGTGATTAGTTGTTATTGGGCTAATTAACCTCTTATGGGCCCTTCTCTTTGGTCATAAACTGAAGTTTACCTAGGTTAACCTAAGGGGACATTATAAATAGGATTTTAGAGTCTTAGGAACTACCTTTTAATTACTTTTGAATCTTTTATTTTTAGCAATCTTTTCTCCTTCTCTCCTTCTTAATCTCGTTTTTGTCAAATCCTTCCATGGAAGGCTAAGACCTTAGATTAATTCAATGATGAGGGAGTTTTTATAAGGATCTTGAGGTTTGATTATTATTGTTAATTTCGATTTTCGGATTCTATCTCTTTTCTTGTTGATCTTTCATCTCTTTGATCTTTATTTGCAAATTCGTTTTAGGTGTTGATGCTTAATCATATCAATTTCGTTTCTATTTGAAATATTTTGAACGTTTGTTTTAATCTGTTTCGAATAGAGACCAATAGGATCTACGGCACGTGACATAGGTTTGATTGAATTCGGTAGTTAAATTAATTATGTTTTTGTGACGCTTGTTCCTTAATCATGATTAATTGATTCTGTGATGCTTAGTTGATGCTTAATTAATTCTATATTACAGTAGGAATTCTTATAAAGTTAATTGATGCTTGATTGGTTAATTTTATGGTCAAACAAAAATAGAATCACGAAATAGAATAATCCTTTGAAACCCGTGATAGATCCAAGTATTAATTATCCTGAACCAGTGGATTAGTCGTTTTTATATATTGATATTTTCATCTATTAAATTATGTTTCTCATAATCGAAACCCCCCTTTTTATTTCTTCGTACATGGTTGTTTTTGGTTATTGTTAGATTAGAGATCCTTGTGAGACGACCAAGGTTGAATTACCTTGTTACTACATTTACTATTTTTAATTATTTGACCCGTGCGCGACAGCGGATCAACATTCCAAAATATATACAATACTTGTAACAACATAAAATACCATACCAGCCAGCACAAGGGTTCACATAGGCCAAACCACTAATTACAAGCTTAAGACCAAGAGTCAAGACCAATACCACAACAAGCAAACCAAAATATCTTTGCCAAAATAACTTTGCCAAAAGAACAAATGACTAGACTCAGCTTTTAAAATATATCATCAGATTTCAATAGCAACCAGTAGTACTTAAGAGCTCAACTGTCCAGCTAAGCCACAACATGAAATCAAGGAGCAGTTGGTGACTTCTTTATGTCAAACTATTTCATGATTGTTAAAGCAGCACATGGTAAGGTACATGGGCTAGAATTTTAAATGTTGCAGAAAACATTTCATGATTTGATAAAGAGTTTTCCAAATAATATAAGCAACACTCATCTACATCAATAGAAATAACAAGTTTGCATAAAGAAGCATTAGCTTTGTGAATTTGTACTAAATTCCAAACACCATTTGCACCGAAAATTAGTCATAGCTTGAGTCTCGATGAAAACATTATCTAACATCAATAAAAATTTGAAGTACAGTCTAACAATCTTAAAGCTCATTGGCTTATAATCTCTAAACACTTGCTATATTTTCATTCAAATTGGCAAGCATCTCACGCAACAGTTTTAATCAATTTTAACACTAATCAATTGGAAAAGCTCCTCAGTCACTTTATTCAATAGAGTTTTGATGCTATACTGGGGAGTTGGCAACTCTTCTAGAACTTTCTTCCTTATGGCAAGGATTATTTTGCTTTCAGTTTCAATTTCATAAAAATAAATTAAATACAGTAAAATAAGCAAACTGAAGATGACGTAATGCAATATGCTTGTGATGCTTAAAGTATGCATAACTAACAAGAATCTCTTTGATTATGCCTAAGTGCACCTCATCATTGTTTAACCAATTTTTTCAGAACAACAACAATGGGGAAGAAATAACAGAACAAGAAAAAAATTATCACATTTCAAATATTTCAACTAAGCCAAGAGCAAGCTTTTCTTGTGATAGCCTCAGTTCCTTCCTTTTGATGCAGCTAACAGAGTCCAAAAGCAGAATATATACCTAAAAATATTCCTCTAGAATGACCGGACCAATGATGTAGACAATGAAGAGAACTGCGACGGCAACAAACGCGACAACGAGGGTTTGTTGAGAGAGAGAAATGAAATGCAGCAATGACCTACACAGCAACGACGAAGAGGGGTGAGGAACGACGGCATGAGAAGAAAAACGGTGTAGCAGGAATGAGATGCAGCGATGGCGGCTCCAGCAACGGCGACTAGGAGTGAGAGGAATGACGGCGTAAGGAGGCTATTTTGCGGTGGGAGTACGGGAGTGTGGCCACGAGAGAGGGAGAAATGGCAGTGGGAGTATTGTGCGAGAGAGGGAGCACTGCAAGAAAGGGAGAAATGGAGGTGGGCTTGACTATCACTGTGCGAGAGAGGGATAAATGGAGGTGGGAGTGGGTCGCGCGAAGTGATGAATTAAACAGAGGGAATTGAAATTTATTTTTCTGATGGACTAGCAGCGCTTTATGGAATAAGCGTTGTTTATTGTGTTGTCCTAAAGTAGCGCTTCTTAGTCATAAGCGATGTTTAATGCTTGAGTACTACTTTAAACAGCGCTATAACCTATATCAACGTTTCATTTCTGAAGCGCTAATTATCACCTAAAGCAGCGTTTTTAATAGGAAGCGTTGTTTTTTCTTTTGTCCTTCGACAACACTTCTTTAATAAAACGTTGGTAAAAGTTTTCTACCTAATTTTAAACAGCACTTCAATGGTTAAGCGTTGTTTAAAGTGACGCCATCTTTTTAATAATTTATTGTAGTGCCATGCAGGTGGTGGCGTTTAGGCAGCAACAGGTGCAGCGGCCTTAGGGGTGCATGGAAGGAGAGGTTGCCCGCAACGGTGGAAGTGTGTGGATTTATGGGGCTTCAATACAGTGCAATAGTGAGCCACAACAACCACGATGCAAACTTGAAACACTAAATCAGAAATAGTGATTTGGGGTCGATCTTTTACTACTACAGATTTGCGACAGAGATGATTCCGATGAGGCTGGTCCGCAGCTTTGGCTTTGTGTAGAGGTAGGTTTGTGGTGATTTTGTGTGTATTCATGTTGAGAATCATAGGGATAGCAACAATGAGACAGAGCTGCAATGGGACTTCCTTGCTTCCTTGCTCACACTCTCTAAAACAACTTTTTTGAGTCATTGTTGGACTTCTTTCTATTATATCCTTGTCAGGACAACTGTCGACAATGGCGCGACAACACGCTTCATTGAAGATATAACCAGCATAGGGTGTGTGTGGGTGGTTAACAGATGGCAGGGGTTGTAACATCCCATTTTTCCCATAATCTTAAATAATATTTTAAATATAATTAGAGTGGTGATTAGGTGACAAACGGGTGTTAAAAACGTTAATTATGGATAAAATGGGCTTAAGTAGGACCCATAAACCTTAGGAAAGTTCTAGAAAACCGTAAATAGGCAGAAATACCCCGGAAGGGTGTGAAAGGCCCTAGAAAACTATAGAAAGGGAAAATCTAGATATTTTAGGGAAACATGTATGGCAACGCAATGGTCCTATGAGAGGGAACCATCGCAATGCGATACAGTCTGACATTTGTCTCCGTTTGGATTTTGACACGTGTAAAAGGAAAGGTACCGTCGCGACGTGATGACACCTGTGAGAGGAGCCCATCGGGACACGATGGGGTTGATGCTTGCCTATAAATAGGCGTTCACCCCCTCATTTCCATTCACGACAAGACCTCTTCTCTCTCTAACTTTCTCTCTCTAGGAAATTCTTCTAAGGAGTAAGCATGCTCTACACTTGTCTCAAATGAGGATCTTGTGCATCAGAAAACCCTTATTAGGCAATCCTTGAGATTGAGAAAGGAGTGACACTCAGAGGACCACTAAGGAGCAACGATGCTCAGCACTTGCCTCAAGTGAGGATCTTGTGCATCAGAAAGATCTTTGTAGGAAATCCTAGGGGGAAGAGGAAAAGAGCGAAGAGAGGCATAACAGGAAAGGTAGGAGCATGAGTGGCAGGTTCAGAGGTAGGAGTGCGAGTAGCAAGTGCGGGAGAGGTGCAGATAGTGGCAGCAGCTTCAGCGATCCTCTAACCAGGTGGGAGCAAGAAACCTTACACTCTAGTGATTAAAGAATATAGTAGTACATACAAATTTGCATAGGGTGACCCAAGCCCTACTAGAGGTTGATAACAGCAGCACCTCAGGAGAGGGGCTGTGATCTGTGATAGCTCAAAATAGTTATCAGAGGTCTGTCAACCTTAATAATGATCTATTGATATCTATAGATAGATAGTAACCTAGTATAGATGACTGATACTGATTGATGTGGCGTTGATTAAATATGATTGTTTATGATGGTGTGACTATGCTGCTAACTATATATGATTGTTGGTATCTGTGTGACTATATTGCTGAATAACATGTTAGTTAATGGTCACTCATAGTGACGCTATCCATGTGCCGTTTGTGCTAGTCTGACGCTTGAGATATGCTTTGATTTTGACTGTTGACTCTGCCTGCAATTGAGATGAATTATTGATGTGATATGAGTATCTAGTGAATACCGCTAGGCCTTAGCTGGTAGGCTAAACATTGATAAACTATAGGGACAATTGAAATAGTTGACTAGGAGCAGTGAAAGGGACATAAATGTTGTTAAAGCTGACAGTTTAGCTAGTGAGGGTACAACATAGTCTAGCATAGGATACGTAGAGGGCCATAGGGTGTGAGAAGGATGTAAGTGGAACTAGGCTTAAAGATAGTGGTGCAGACCTAAGGGATAATGAATATGATCTAGGTAGACACGAGAATTTGTTGTGTTTGCTTGAGTGTGTGCCATTTGTATATACTTTCTATCCCTCCTTTCCCGACTTTCATGGTGTGTAATGTGTTTCTTTGCTCCTTCTATTTTCTTGTGTTGTATGTTCTTTTTCACATAAAACAGAGTAATATGGATTTGATGGAGGCATTATCAGCATCTTGGAGCGTATATAGGATACTCAGTAAGAGTGACTCTCACTCTCTTTGCAATTACGTAACACAGCCAGTGAGTCAAAGTCTGTATATGTTGTGGGCCCTAGGCACAGGTTCCTTAAATATGTAATCTTACGTACGTATGTGACAATACATTTAGTTTGAATAAATCAGTATTTTCAGTATATCTATATCGCCTAATTACTCGTTTAAGGTTTTAATTATTTGGGGAAAATGGGACGGGGTCGTCTCATTTGGGTGGTATCAGAGTAGTTCGGTTCTAACCGGACTGCGGAGTCACTAGGATATTTGTCACTGGCTGTGTCTAGTCGGATCCCCACCGGATACTGACTAAGTTTAGATAAGGGTAGAGCATCTGCTAAGTCAGTTATATTTCTTTGGGTGAATAAAGATGACTACTTTTGATGACTCATGAGGTATTTGGCACATATTGATATGTTCCCTCACACCTTGTCAATTTCGTCGATTCCTTAGCAGAAACCAAGGATTTTCCCCTGGGACATGAGTTAAGGACGTTGTGATGACCTTCCAGGAGAAATCAGGGAATTTGGGGTATTTTGGTGACTGTTGCTACGTTCAGAAGTTAAGACTGGAGGTGACAAGGAAATGTATGGGGCTATATTAAGAAGAGAAGAGCATTAGCTACTTTTGATGGTCCTAAGGTGAAGGTTGGCTATAAAAGTAGTAAGGCAGTTGTGACTAGAATGGATCGAGTTAAGGAGGTTGACACCAGAGCCATCCCTGGGGAGAGTAGTAATCCGATTGGTGATGGTATTGAAATAGAGACTCCTCATAGAGAGAAACCTGTTGATGAGAGGTATTTAAGGGATTTGGCTACTGCTGTACTACAGCAGACTCAGCAAAACGCAGAGTTGATAAAGATGCTTAGGGAGGAGCGTGAGATTATGAGGCAACGATGGGAGATTAAAATTAAGGATACTAGGATAGCGGTTTTTTCTAAAGGGAAAACCACCTCTGTTTAAGGGTGAATTTGACCCTGAAGAAGCTGAGCACTGGATTCAATAGATTTGAGAATATATTGATAGCGATGCATTGTCATGAGGATCAGATGGAGGCATATACCGCATTTATGATGGTGGGTGAAGCTAAGGGTTGATGGAAGAATAGAAGGAGAGTTTTGGAGGCTGTAGGTCAAGCTATTACTTGGGAATTGTTCCGGGAAAACTTTCTAGAAAAGTATTTCTCTAGAACAATAAGAAAATAGAAAGCCAGAGAATTCAGCACATTGACTCAGGGTAGGATGACCGTGGGAGAGTATGCCTCTAGGTTTAAATCTCTAGTGAAATATTATGTGTACCACCAGCTTAGCCCTGGTGAGGAGTGAATACATCGACGATTTCAAGATGGGCTTCGACATGAACATCGTCAATCAGTGATACCGTTACGACTAACTTGTTTTCCCGATCTAGTGGAGCATTGTATGGAGTTAGAGGATATGAATCGTCAGAAGGATTGGTTTTGGAATAAGGGAGTTAGGAGGAGTCGAGAGCAAAGAAATAGTGATAGGGAATGGGACAGTAGAAATCAGTTTGAGGGAGTTCACTACTAGAAAAATCAGTAATAGAGACGGAAAAAATCCGTCTCTAAAATGGGAAAATTCCGTCTCTAAGCGTGTTAGCGACGGACTTAGAGACGGAACACGTTTCGTGGCAGAATTTGCGGTCGCAAAACGTTTAGCGACGGAATTTTTTAGTCCGTCTCTAATTATAAAATTCCGTCGCTGATACTTATACTAATATATTCGGTCTCAACTGTATTCCGTCTCTAATGGAGACGGAAAAATTCCGTCTCTAACAGTGAAATTCCGTCTCTAACAGAGAAAACCTAAAAATTCCGTCTCTAAACAGTGAAGATGTTATTTTCCGTCTCTAGCAGTGAAATTCCGTCTCTAACAGAGACAACCTAAAAATTCCGTCTCTATACAGTGAAGATGTTATTTAGAGACCAATTTATTATTCCGTCTCTAATCATTTTTAAAATTTTTCAAATTTCCCTGTAATTTTAATCTTTCCTGTAATTTTGGTCTTTTTCAAAACTAAAATCAATCTAATGACTGCATTATCAAGTAATTTACATAATAAACACTTTTGAACTAAGGATCCATTCATACATAAAAAACATTAACAAGTACTTAACAAGTACACCACAAAATAACAAGTACATCATAAAAAACATTATTCTGAACAAGTACACCACAAAATAACAAGTACACCATAAAAAACACTGTTCTGAACAAGTACACGTCAAAATAACAAGTACAGGTCAAAATAACAAGTACATGTAGAAATAGAATCTTTCATCAATGCTTTGATACTAGCAGCTTGAGATCCTAATCCAAATATGCGTCCCTTTTTGTTGATGCCTCCAACAACTTCCAAGTATATATCATTATCAGACTGTTGGGTAGAATTATTGCTACTACCCTCACCACTCTGAGGCTGTCTCTCAGTCATTTGTGTTTGAAATATTTCCTGAAATTAGAGTTATTAATCTATATGTAAATTTATATTAAAAAAAAACTTAACTTCAAAAATAGAATATACATACAGCTATTTTTGCTTGTTTTTCGTTCAGCCACTCATTTGCTCTCCCCTTTGGCCTATGAAGTCGCTCGTAAAGCTCGTACAATGTTGGCTTCCTATTTAGATCCACCTTCTACAGAATAACAAACATTACATTACCACAAATTTAATTAAATAGTCCCACTTTCAATAAGAATTACTAACCATTTTCTTCGGACGATCTAATGAATTGAGCCAAGTGATAGTATATATAATATAAATAATAGGTAGTAGATCACTTGAAGAAAGAAAGAAAGTAAGTAATTATACAAAATGAATCATTAAAAAGAAGCAAAAGTGGTGGAGGGACACTTGCAGCCGGGTTGGTTACTTAATTCCGCATGGAGATTGTGGAATTTTCAAGCAGAAAGACCATAGAACTGAGAAAGGCTTTTGGGAAAGGAGAGAGAGAGAGAGAGAGAAAGAGTGTCTTGTGTGTGTGTGTGTGTGTGTATGTGTGGGGGTGTGTGCAGTGCAAAAAGTAATACTACTAGTAGTAATTAACCTCATTAAATTAAATAAATAATAAAAGGAAAGGAAAATAAATTAAAAGATTAGTACTTATCTATAATCAATCAAATTACAATGTAATTACCTTTCACTGAAAAACAATGCGTGTCTGTCAAAAAAAAAAAAACAATATGTGTCGGTGTTGTCTTGTTTTATTCCCCCCTCTACTACACCAATAATCTCTTGATGTCTTGAAATTCCATGAGCCATATTTTGGTAAACCAATATGTCAAAACAAATCTGAATCATCAAACATAACTCGCCTGCTTCAAGCGATTATCATTTATCAATAGCATTATGCTAATTTACTACACCAATAATCCTAGACTCACAGTAACATACTCACAGTGACATTTATAAGAATATTTAGTTAAAGAAAGACAACCAACTTCCATAATAAAATTACCTTACTGTTGTATTGGTACTAGATTAGTAGCATTAACTTAATAAATTTAATAAAACCTAAGTAATGCTTATATTAGTATCTTTAGTATCTTTCATTAAACAGGGACAGCAACAATGTGTAAAGGAATTTTCATTTTTTTAGCAATGAACCAACAAGAAAAGTTCAAGCAGATTGATTCATTTATTAACATATAGAAAATCAACTTGCACTAGGTACCTGGCTCACAACATCAACCTCCAAAGCATTATGATGTCCTGGTTTTGACAAGGAGACTAAAACTTCCCTAAATTATTACATCAAACAGGAAGTAAGGAACAAAAATATTAGTTCAAAGCCAAGAAAAACAAGCAAGAATCACATGTGGAACTTGAAGGTTAAATAAATGCAGAGATACTGACCAAATTAACACACATCAATATCATGAGATCACAGAGCTAAGGTACTAGAGGACTAGGATGCATAGTGGTCCAAATTTGTGAAGCCATCTCTCATTCAATGTACACTGTCAGCAATAGTGATATTCAATCATCAAATAACACAAATTCAAACAAACAAAACTCCCAAGAGCCAATCAATATTGCACTTGGAATTAGGGTGAATTAAGCGGTCGAGCAGTTTGGCAAAATCAATATCACAATCAAATTGCTCTCCAAAATGAAAGGAAAAAGAAGGGGGAAAAATGGAAGCATTCTGAAAAGCAGATGGTGAAATGAAACGTTACCTTGAAAGCTACATAACTGTCGAGCTTATTTGACAATTGAAGAGAACACGAGATTTGCTTCTTTAGCTCAATTGAAACAGGGGAACAATCATGCAAAATAAAAATCAAGCACACAACAGACCCTAGAAAAAGATGAAGAGATCCACAGAAAAGAATAACATAATAGGAACATAATTTTTTTAAAGAAAAATAAAAAGGAATAAACGTATAGGATGAAGATGAGTCGCTGCTCGCGTAGCATTTAACGAGCTCACCACCTACTTTTATGTTAATTTCTATAATTTAGAACCTGAGTGAAATTGGGTTTCTATAATTTGGGGATCTAGATTTTAACGTTGGGGAAAAGCTCAGAGAAAGATAAATCTGAGTGAAACTCACCACAAAAGCAATATTTCACGGCGGCGTGGGGATCTTCTGGTGCGACGGTCGAACTCTGGTGCGACGGTCGAACTCTGGTCGGCAGTTGCAATTTGAAGTCCTCCTTGTTAGAGATGGGGAACTGATTCGAGAAGAGAAGAAGCAGCCTCGGCCTCGATCCCTTATTTTTTTTCCCCAACTTCTAATTTCTGAAGGGTGGATACGGAGAGGGAGAGGGAGAGGCAAAGGGAAATAACGGGAGGGAAACAAAAAATTGGGAGGGATCGTGCAATTTTTTGTTTTTGTTTTCGCTACTTGTTAGAGACGGAATTAATCCGTGTCTGACAATATTTTAATTTAAGTTATATGAATTAACAACGTAGAGACGGAATTAGAGACGGAAGAAATTAGAGACGGAAATAATTTGTCTCTAAATTTCGTCTCTAAGAATAAAGTTTTTTTTTAAATTTTATTCACTTTTTAGAGACGAGATTAGACACGGAAATTAATAGAGACGGAAAATTCCGTCTCTAACATGCAAAACTTAAAATCCGTCTCTAACTATTTTTTTGGTCTCTAGTTCCGTCTCTATTAGAGACGGATAAAAATCTGTCTCTAAAATCCGTCGGTAATGAGGATTTTTCTAGTAGTGGTTAGTAGAAGGAATGCTAACCAACAACCACAGCAGATGAAAGTTACCCAAGGAGGGCATCAAATTTCGAGAAAATGTTTCAAATGTTAAGGAGCACACTTAGCAAAGGACTGCCAATTTAAGGACCGTATATGCTTTGAGTGTGGTAAATCAGGATATATATCTCGAGAGTGTAGGCAGGCAGTAATACCCACAGGATAGGGATTAGATATGGGGATAAGCAAAGGATTAAGAAAGGATACCTTGAGGGATCCCAAAAGATTACTGGAGAAGACTCCGGAAGTGGATAAATCACTTACCAAGGAACGCGTGAGAGGAACCAAATCCTCCAGACTTTGACTAGCGAAACCGTTTTTGTTTTGTTTTGTTGAGAAAGTCATATTTCTCATGTCGCATTCTAGAAAGTGAAAACTCTCATATAAAACACTACTACCTTTTTGCTAAAACTAATATATGTGCTCATTGAATATGTGTATATGTGTATATATATCTTTTGCTTTTATAAATTTGTGCTTGTCTATGCTCCTATTTGACTTCTAATTCTTCTTTGTTGGTGACATTTGATGTTTTCTTGCATGTTTAGTAGTGTCAAATGGTAGAAATACTATTGTTATGATTAAATAATATTCCATGGTGACTTTTGAAGGAGGGGGAGAAATAGTTTGGCTAGGTAGTAAGACAAGTAGAGCTGTTAGGTCTATGATGCACTGAGCTGATAAAATTGTTACAAGCTGGTAAAATAGGATGTAGGAAAATGAAAATAATAATAAACTAGTATGTGCTGCTAGGTCTATAAGGAGTTGTGCTTTAGTAGCCGATTAGCAGTTGCATATGAGCATACATGGATTATCAGCACTAACTGTACAAATTGTGATCAGTAGCTGTGAGCAGTAGCTGTATATATTGTGAGCAGGAGCTGTATAATATTGTGAGCGGCAGTTGCATATATTGTCTCCCATATTGTGAACGGCAATTACACACATGGTGAGCATTAGCTGTATTATGATCGACAGTTACACATATCGTCTCACATGTTATGAACGACAGTTGCACACATAGTGAGCATTAGGTGTATTGTGATCGGCAGTTGCACATATTGTCTCCCAAGTTATGAACGGCAGTTGCACACATTGTGAGCATTAGCTGTATTGTGAGCAGTAGTTACAAATGATGTAAGTGGTAGTTGCATATACTATGAGCCATAATTGCATTCCATTAATAGACTTGAAGCTAGTTAGTCTTAATGACAAGGGTAGAAACTCAAGATGTGTTTATAAGCAATACTATAAATATGGTAAGCCCTAATGAAATTTCTATTAGAGAATGCTAATAAGAATGAATTCGGACATTCTTAACCATGACTTTATTAGAAATTTCATCGAGGGATTTCTTGAATTGGGTTAGATTGCTGAGACGGTTTATACCAACATTGTGATTTCACATTGTTAGCAAATTACGAGACTGATCACCACAGTGATTTAGTTAACAATGGTGAAAATTCTAATGATTGGAATAAACTGATGACAGAGGAAGGATGGATAGATAAGATAACTAAGAGCTTGGAATGTTAAATGAACATGAAAAGCTTTATGAAAGGTAAGGGAGATAAGAATAAGGAAAATCCTAGAAGTATAACAACTGTTGAATTTTCGAGGAGGAAAATTATTTAAGGGGGTAGTAATGTAACATCCTGTTTTTCCAATAATCTTGAATAATATTTTAAGTATAATTAGAGTGGTGATTAGGTGACAAACGGGTGTTAAAAACCTTAATTATGAATAAAATGGGCTTAAGTGAGACCCATAAACCTTAGGAAAGTTCTAGAAAACCCTAAATAGGATGAAAATACCACAGAAGGGTGTGGAAGACCCTAGAATACTCTAGAAAGCAAAAATCTAGATATTTTAGGGCAACGTGTATCGCAACGCGACGGTCCTGTGAGAAGGAACCATAGCGACGCGATACGGTCTGACGTTTGTCTCCGTTTGGATTTTGACACGTGTAAAGGGAAAAGTGCCATTGCTACGAGAGGAGCAGTTGCGATGGGGTTGATGCTTTCCTATAAATAGGCGTTCACCCCCTCATTTCCATTCACGCAAAAACCTCTTCTCTCTCTAACTCTCTCTAGGAACTTCTTCTAAGGAGTAAGTATGCTCTGTACTTATCTCAAATGAGGTCTTATGCATCAGAAAACCCTTAGTAGGCAATCCTTGAAATTGAGAAAGGAGTGAGACTAAGAGGACCACTAAGGAGCAAGTATGCTCTGCACTTGCCTCAAGTGAGGATCTTATGCAGCAGAAAGCTCTTAGTAGGCAATCCTAGGGTGAAGAGGAAAAGAGCGAAGAGCGGCCTAACAGGCAAGGTAGGAGCATGAATGGCAGGTTCAGAGATAGGAGTGCAAGTAGCAAGTGCGGGAAAGGTGCAGATAGTGGCAGCAGCTTTAGCGATTCTCTAACCAGGTGGGAGTAAGAAACCTTACACTTTAGGGATTGTAGGATAGAGTAGTACATACAAATGTGCATAAGGTGACCCAAGCCCTACTAGCGGTTAATAACAGCAGCACCTCTGGAGAGGGGTTGTGACTTATGATAGAGAGGACATTTGTCAGAGGTCTATCAACCATAGGAATGATCTATTGATATCTATAAATAGATAGTAACCTAGTATAGATGACTGATGCTGATTGATGTGGTGCTGATTAAATATGATTGTTTGTGATGGTGTGACTATGATGCTGACTATACATGATTATTGGTATCTGTGTGACTATGTTGCAGAATAACATGTTAGTTAATGGTCACTCATAGCGACGCTAGGATTGATCCATGTACTGTCTGTGCTAGTTTGATGCTTGAGATATGCTTTGATTTTGATTGTTGACTTTGCCTGTGATTGAGATTAATTGTTGATGTGATAGGAGTATCGGGTGAATACCGTTAGGCCTTAGCTGGTAGGTTAGACATTGATAAACTATAGGGACAATTAAAATAGTTGACTAGGAGCAGGGAAAGGGACGAAAACGTTGTTAGAGTTGAAAGTTTAGCTAGTGAGGGTACATCGTAGTTCGAAATAGGATACGTAGAGGGCTATAGGGTGTGAGAAGGAAGTGAGTGGAACTAGGCTTAGAGATAGTGGTGTGAACCTAAGGGATAATGAATATGATCTAGGTAGACACGAGAATTTGTTGTGTTTGCTTGAGTGTGTGCCATTCGTATATACTTTTTATCCCTGCTTTCCCGACTTTCATGATGTGTAATGTGTTTCTTAGCTCATTCTATTTTCTTGTGTTGTACGTTCTTTTTCACATAAAACAGAGTAATATGGATTTGATGGAGGCATTGTCAGCATCTTGGAGCGTATATAGGGTACTCAGTAGGAGTGACTCTTACTCTCTTTACAGTTACGTAACACAACCAGTGAGTCAAAGTCTGTATATGTTGTGGGCCCTAGGCACAGGTTTCTTAAATATGTAATCTTACGTACGTATGTGACAATACATTTAGTTTGAATAAATCAGTATTTTCAGTATATCTATATCGCCTAATTACTCGTTTAAGGTTTTAATTATTTGGGGAAAATGGGATGGGGTCGTCTCATTTGGGTGGTATCAGAGCAGTTCGTCCTACTCGGACTGCAGAGTCACTGGCTGTGTTTAGTCGGATCCCCACTGGATACTGACTAGGTTTAGATAAGGGTAGAGCATCCGCTAAGTCGGTTAATTTTCTTTGGGTGAATAAAGATGACTACTTTTGATTACTCATGAGGTATTGGGCATATTAATTATTGTTAATGGGATACATTGAGGTGGGGGGGTACTTGACCCTCCTACAGGTAACCTTACAAATCATTTTTTATTGTTGATATATTAATTATTACTTATTATTATAGCCGAGACACTGATTTTGTTACAGACATGGGTTCTGGAGCACTTCCTGAACATTTCACCTCGACATAATTTCCAGGACTATATTGAGGAAATGCCTTGGGCCTGCCGTTGGGAATCAAACGGGGCTGGTGGACAGCCTACGTCATTCCGAGCCGCTCTAGATCGGCTACCCTTGGATGACGTGTGTTGGTCTACATACGATGACCATCACTAGCACCATCTCTTTCAGGAGATCTGCTAGTACTCAGGCTAGATCAGATGCGGCAGGATAATGCAACCAAATTTCTAGAGTGGACTACGCTAGTTCGGTTATGTCCAGGGAATCCCATAGGAACCTCAGGAGGCTGCATGACCAATTACGTCCCCAAAGTAGATTGTGGTTTCATACCTTCAGTGGGGGGCATCTGGTGGACGAGGATGTTCGAGCTAAGAATGTCACGCAATTGTGGGATTGTGTAGAGGGGTACCTACACTGATTTGTGAAGATTTCACGTTCATACCTTCTACTACTAACTGAGGGAGACCCACCCAGAGCGGCTACTACTGAGGTTGTCGTAGAGGCTGTGGATGGATGTTGGTGATGTACCACAAGACAACTCCACCTTCAGTTCCACTCAGACTCATATGGTAAGTCAATATTTAGTTATAATATTTTGCCCAGTAATCACTATATTTTTAATATTTATTAAATAGTTTAAGTTGTTGTTTGCATGCAGAAATTGCGCGAGGATGAGAGACATGCTCCGGGGTACGATTAACAGGCGAGAAGTACAAGAAGGGACCCGACCTACTTGACTATACAACTGTTATTAGTGGAGGCGCACAACGTCTTCACTTATAAGAAGAGAAAGAGGGCACGATCATCGTAGTGGCTATTTTTTCTGTTGATATTTTGCAATTATTTTTATTATGTACGCTCAATGTGTTTTGGTATTTTAACGTATTTAGATTGATGTATTGATTTCCAGTGTACTTTTTCCTATGCCTTTAGAATTTTTCCCACTCAATTTTAAATTTTAAACCATAAGTGACAAACTTAAAAAAAAGAAAAAGCAAAAAGAAAAAGTACAAAATTTTAAAAGACAGCCATAAATACAAGTTTTTAAAATTTAAATCATAAGTTAAAAAATCTAAACAAAAAATGCAAAAGTTTATATTTTATACCATAATTGAAATATTCTAAAACACTACAATAAAAAACTCAATTACTGAATGTAAAGCCATTGGAAACACCTTAATGGCACTTTTCCGACAAATTTTCGACGACTCACTACCCGTCGGAAAGAAGGGCATCAATAATGATTTTTGATGGGCAAATACAGAAAACCGTCGGTAATTATCGACGAACTACATCTTTTTTTTTTTTTTGACTCACGAACTACATCTCTTGGTAATTGCCGATTGGATGTTTTCATTTTAATTTTTTTTTTGTCCTAGTACAGATGGTTAGCGCGGGAGAAAGTTAGAGGAGAGGTGGAAATAGAGCGGTACAGGTTCGAACTGTGCTCCCAGTATCCACTTAGCTCTTACATATGTTTTACCACCAGGACTTTTCATTTTAATTTGAATCGAACTCTAAACTCCGAAAAAAAAATGTCAAGGTTTAATTCTTCATATATTCTCTATGTAATAAGTTTCACTCGTTGGACATTCTCACACTTTCAGTAGTCGAAATCGACTATATATTCCGATACCTCCGGTTCAGTGTGATATATAGTTGGGGTAATATTCCAACATGGCTTCCTTATAGTCTATGGGTCCTTTGTGAGCGTAATGGATGAGGTCATTGAGGTGGAATAGTCTTTGATTGTTTGGTTCGTTGGGCGGAATCAGTTTCTAATTGACGACTAGTAGAAGACCTTCATCGTGTCCTAATTCACATGCACACGATTAAGTAGTGGCACCAAGCTTGCTTAACGAGGTTGTGATCCTGATGATTTGATCCTCGTAAAATTATTCTATTCGATCTTAATTTTGGAAAAGGAGCACATGCTAGGCCCCAACAAGCTGTCCGGATAAGGTGATATTTCATGGTATACCAACAAATACAACGTAAGAATAAAAACGTATTCAAGGGAATTTGTGACAATGAGTCAATACAATGATAAAAAGTTATATATCTTCACTCAAAATTTATCTAAATATTATATTAACATATATGTTCTGGCCCAACAGTCGAGTGATAAAGTGTTGCAGGACATTGGGAGTGCGGCCCCTACTCACCCCCTGGCTGCCCCGTAACCATTTGTACTAAGGACGGAAAAAATAAAATTACATGTATGTCCTCTTATATTATCATTGTATAGTTCATTCTTAACCAATACGAACAGATTCCAAACTTTTATTATTTGAAGGGGAGATTCCAAACATATATTTGATTTTTTTTTCCAACAAGAAATATGAAAATCAAGCTCTAACATAATATCTAGGTTAGGATATTCGAGATATAAGGAGGATATTCAATGATGTTTCATTTTTTTCCCAAAACCTATAAATACTTCAAATTATATAACTTCAACGTAATTGGGTTTCGAACCTCTTGTAAAGTTCCAAAGTTATTATATTATAATTAATAAAAAATAAAAACAAAATGTAATTTTAAATGGGAAGGAAAAAGTTGTGAAAATTTTGAGTATTCGCTTGAAAATAATATGAAAACTAGTAACATACTCGTGTTTACGCACGAGTCGCGCGGTATTGGTTGCTAAGAAATCCTTTTTTTTAAGGCTGCAACATAAATGTAGGTATATAAAAATTAAAGCTTCACTATGATTAGCTTTAGATTTATTTTATAGCTATATTGTAAATATAAATTTTCTTCTAATATGATAGATGAAACAGTTATACTAATAATATGTAATGCATAGTTGTAATTTCTCTTCACATTTGATACCGAGACTCATTTAAAATAAAATATTTCAGGATTGCAAAATATGTCAAAAGCACAAATATCTCTTACATGTGCATCACGTCACAAATATTCCATAAAATTACAACATTTAATGTTCTCCCGTAAGGACTAAAAAGCAAAATAATAATTTACAAATGATAAAGACATTTGCAAATTTGATATGTGCTCAAACTCAATAAAATTACACCAACGGCATGTAATGTTTTCTCATAAGGACTAAAAAATAAAATAATTATTTACAAATGATGAAAACATTTATTAATTTGATATGTGTTAAAAGACAATAAAATTGGACCCACAACATATAATGTTTCCCCATATGTACTAAAAAGCAAAATAAGCATTTATAAATTATAAAAATATTTATATATTTGATATGTGTTTAAAGATGATAAAACTATACTGACAACATGTAATATTTCCCCGTAGAGGCTAAGAAGCAAAATTATCATTTATAAATAATAAAGACATTTACGCTCGTATAAAAAATAAACATTTACGTTTCTCGATCTAGACCCAAAAGTAAAATATTTATTTTGAAGAAAGAGAGAAAGAGAAAGAGAAGTGAGAGAAGAAAGAGAGCAAAAGAAAGAGAGAGTTAGTTACGTGACTGAGAGAGAAGAAAGAGAATAGAGAGAGGAAAAAAGTGAAAGGAGAGAGACAGAGAGAGAGAGAGAGAGAGAAAATTAAAAATAAGTAGAAAATTAATTTTTTATGTGAATTTAATTTTTATTTTTATTTATTTTTTATTTAGATTGACATATTTGCCCCTTTAAAATAATAGGTGGCAAAAATATAGTAGTCTATTTTTGTCTTTTTACCTGCCCTTAGTATGCTTATATTTTTAGTAGATAAGGAGAGATGACGAGAGAGCTAAAAAAAGTTTGGAGAGAAAATCATGAAATTTTATGGGATAAACAGCTAAAATACCATTAAGCAATATTAAAATTTAGGTTAAAATAATGTTTTAGTCCTTATACGTGACGTCATTTCTTAACTTGGTCCATATACTAAAAAGTTATTAAAATAGTCCCTATACGTGACAACTGTTACCCATTTGGTCCCTGACGTCCATCCACGTTAATTAACAGTGTCTAACGATTTGACGTGTCAACTTAACATGTCTAACAATTGTTAACAGTCCCTATACGTGACATTAATTCTTATTATATTTCCTATATGAATTTTTTTTATTAAAACAGTCCTTGTAAAATATAGTGACTAAAAGCTTATTAATATGGTCCCTATACGAAAAAAATCTATTGAAACAGTCCCTGTACGAAAAAATGACTAATAAAGTACACAGATTATTATCAATCATGCGGGTTGTTACCAGAATAAGTAGAACAGTTTTTCAAAAAAGATTTCTGGATTGTTCAGATCTCAAGAAACTCTAGGTCATCAAGCTCTCAATTTTGTAAAATGAGCTTTTCAACATCAACCTTCCCATATCTAGTCACATGGAGCAAAACAAAAGGGTGTGGTCCTACAATTAAAGCCCAGAGGCAAAGTATCAGACAAAAAAAACAAAATATTCCCCACTTTGACATAACTCCCAGCCCCCAAAAATAAATAAAAAGTAAAAACTTCTATCTTAGAGCTCCCTACTTCCGGTGCTCCTTTGCTTTTTTGCACAGCAAGCAGCCGCTGGGTTGAGACATTTGGTTGACCCATCCAATTCCCAGGTCCTTTTTTAATTGGTAACTTTGGCCTCAAAGTGACTGACCCAACAACTCTACCTTCGCCTCTCCCTCTCCCTCTACTTGTTTCAGATGGTTGTGAACCATTATCAGCAGCCTGTTGTGAACCAGCGGGTTGTGAACCAACAGGTTGTAAACCAGCAACTTGTGAACCTGCAGATTCTTTAAATAGTACTACAAAAGGGATGTTTATGACAAGATAGCATGTTAAAATTTATAAAGAGGAAGAAAACCAACCTGCAGGTTGAGAACCGATATCAGCAGCTTGTTGTGACCCAGATCTGCCTCGGCCTTTCCCTGAAGAACCAGATCTGCCTCGACCTCTCCTTGATTCAATGTATGCCACTGTTTGTGCTAGTGCTTGCTAATTTTCAAAACCTGCATCATTGATGTACTGCATCTAACAACCATCATCATGCCCATCCTCACTATCATCAAACCGTACTTCTTCAACAGATTCAGTTTCAAATACATATTGAGCCTCATCGTCACCTCCTTGTAACAAATATACCTCAACCTCTTTGAAACATATGCTAAGTGCAGTTTCAACAATTTTCATTGCACCTGCATCATCACAAACTTGAACCAACCCCTCTTCTAGGCGAATACGGAGCTTTCGATAGAAAATTCATAAACTTCCTTTGCAGCCTAGACTCTTGAGAATGCTAGTGATCTCTTGAAAGGACCACTCATTAGGATCACAATCATGGAGGGTGTATTTCAATCCCCCAACATATTTTAACCACATTCCTTGACTTTTAGTAGGACTCTTCAACAGACAACCTCCGTGGTGTATAAAGACAGTGAATTTGCAAGGTGTGTTCCCTAAAACTAACTAAATTCAATGCATTTGAAACAAAATTCACATTGTCAATTTCATAAACCAATTCAGTATCAAACCACAAACAAAAAACAGAGAATAAGAAAGATGTAATGTCAAACCAGAAACAAAAAACCAGAAACAAATTCAATGTCAAACCAGAAACAAATTCATAGAGAACAAGTTACAATAGAGAAATTGAACATAAACAGCATTTTCGTAAACAGGCCATGAAATAGAGATGACAAAGCGCATAAACAGCTGAGATGAGAAACCCTAAACAAAATTTGAAAACCAGTGAGACTCACTTGTTCAACAGAAAGAGCACATAATCAGATGTCGTTTTCTTACAGAGAATATGAAATTTAAAGCAGAAATTCGTACCTTGGTTAGATGATGGCGCCATTTTTAGTGAATGCGCGGCGTTGAGAAGGTGAGACAACATGGCAGAGAAGAGCAACGCGCCGTGGTGGCGGCGAGGCACAGCGTCGCGCGGTGTGGGGACGGCGAGGCGTCAGGTTTTTCGTCGTCTCCTTAGCGGTCCTGTGTCGCGTTTTGTTTTGCATGTATAGGTTTTGCTATGGGTGTTGGGAGTGAAGAAGAAAGGAAAATTTTAACTTATTATGTGGTTCAGATATGTATTAAATTATTGATGAGGTGGGTGCCACGTATTGACAGGTGGAGGTCCACATAAGCAATTAACTGCCACGTCTGATCGTTAGACACTGTTAGAAAACGTGGATCAACGGTAGGGACTAAATGGGTAGCAGTTGCACGTGTAGGGACTGTTTTAATAACTTTTTTCGTATAAGAACCAAATTAAGAATCGATATCACGTATAAAGACTAAAACATTATTTTAACCTAAAAATTATCAATTTAGTGATAATGAACAATATTACCGATTATTGATTATTTTTTATTAATAAATTTTAAGGTGAGGGAACGGTGCCCCCCGTATTGAAAGCAAAAACTTCAAGCTCTAAGAACACTTATAAAGATATTTATATTTACCTTCCCCCCAAAGGAACTAGTAGGGGTACTTGTGACCTATTATATGCGAGTCTATGTTCTGCTCTATTAGACCAACCCCTTGGGGTTACTCAATGATTCATTATTTAAACAGTATTACCTTTATGCAATCTAGACAATGCTTTCAGAATACGCACACGTGTTTTTTATTCAAATCCCCTTCAACACCCTCAAAATGGAAAAATCATGCCTGTTGAGCCCTTCATCCTCCTTTCTCTTCTACAAAAAAAGCAACCCCGACTTGTTTCCGGTGGGGAAGTTGAGGCGTGGTAGTAGAGGAAAGGGGGTTGCTGGTGGTTAATGGTTGGGTTCAACAATGACAAGGCATGAAGAACGCGAGGGTAGGGTAGCGATTACGAACCATCATTGACTCGCATTCAAAGGATGCATGGAAGAGTGTACGATCTTCGCGGTGGTTATAAGGGAGGATGCACAGGTGGATATTGTGACAGTGGGTTTCGGCGATTCAGATGAATAGTTGGGCTGAGTGAGAGCCGCATGATTCGGTGGCAAGACAAAGCGATCGTGCAACAGTTCAATAGCCTGGAAAAATACTTTTTCCCTCTCTCTCTTTCTCTCTCTCTCTCTCGCGGATTGTTCTCCCTCAGTTTCTTTCTTTGATTCTGATTTTTGTTGTCAAGTTGGAATGTTGTAAGGTGGTTTCTAGTTTGACGATGAGGGAGGTTCTACAATAGTACCCAGAAGGTTACTGCAGTGGGTGTGGTTGCGGTAATGATGCTCGCACTGAAGAGAGAGGGAGAAAGAGTGAGCTAGAGGAGAAAGAGGGAAGAGGGGTTTTAATTGAGTGAGAGTGAGTGTTTGTAGTAAAGGGCTAATTTATAATTTGTAAACATTGAAATACCTTTTAAAATTGCTAAATGTAATTTCGGCACCATGCACCACCTTTAAACTTGTGCACGGTAGAAGCACCTATGCTTCCATGGTGGTACTTCTTTTCCACGGTAGCAATTCTAAACACTCCAATATTTCCACTAAAAGACAAAATTACAGCGTTCAGATGACTAACACATTAAAACATCCACGATGCCCCTTGTTGAAGGTCTTGGAACGCTTCGAGTTGCTAATATGGAGGTATTTAATACGTTAAATACCTCCCTGACATGATTCTAATGTAAAGTTCCTTTTGCAAGGGATTGTACTACATCAATTTCCTCATTTCTTTTTTTATTGTATTTTTATTTGTTGTAGGTGACCTTCTTAGGAGTGAGCTACATTTTGTATGAGAAACTCGTAGGAGGGAAAGGAAGAATGGACCACTTGGAAAAGCTTAGATTGAATCCATAGGAGGGTGTTAAAACCAGATTTTTGTTGGAGTTTGCAAGGCTGGATGAGGCAGTGAACGAGAAACTACTAGAAAAAAGTTGAAATAGTAAAGAAAATTAAAGACGGAATAAATTAAATTGGACCTTTAATTTTGTCATCTTTAATGCTTAGTGACGAAATTAGAGACAAATTTTATTGTTTTTCGTCTTTAAATTTTTGTTTGTATTTCAACTTTTTCTAGTAGTAGTGTGACCCATATCTAATCGTAGGTCTTAATTTATAAAGCAATAAAGTTGAAGATATTTCTTGTATACTGAGTTGTACTCTTTAAGGTTTATGAGTTTCATATTCAATTGGGATTAAAATAAATGAATCCTAAAATTTCATATTTCCATTTTAAACTAAAAATCATATACCAAAACTCCTAGAGTTTCATATTCGCATACGAATCCTAAATTAAAAATTGCCAAAAAAAAAATTGCTTACTAAAACTACTAGAGTTTCATATTCTCATGCAAATCCTAAATTAAAAATTGCCAACAATAATGCAAAGGAAAAAAATTCACCTGTGATGATGAACATTAAGGTACAAAAGTTGGTTTCTACTAGAAAAAATAGAACTAGTGACCAAATATAGAGACTATCAAAAAATGAAATATGTCACTAATTCCCTCGTAACAAAATTTAGTGAGGGAATTAGCGATGGATTTCACATTTTTCCTCTCTAAATTTCCGTCATTAATTTAATTTTTTCTAGCATAAGCCCCGCAGCCAAAACATGCAACAAGAAATGTTAGAGCACACTCTAATAACGCACATAACATAGCAAAGAGAACACACTATAGAGAACATTAGGGTACGAAGGACAATGCACCAGATCCAAAGAACCTGAAATACTATGACAGAGAGAACGTCAGGGAACGGGCAGAGAGAACAAAAAGAGAAATGCGGAGAGAAACAAAAATGAAAAAAAAAATCTCAATATTCGGAGAGGAAGTGTTCGCAACGCAGGAAAAAAAAAGTATATGGATCTATGAAGCGAAGGTTGATCTTGTTTTAAACTATTTTAAACATTCGATTAATGTTTGCCTTGACAAATGTTATATGGAGTACATTTCAGATAACGTTTTCTCAAACGCGCATTATCTGTTCGCTTCTTTTTTAATTTTATTTTTAGTTAAAAATACGGAGCTTTCAAATATTGCATTTCTGGAAAAAATTATCTAAATGACACATTCAGATAACCTTTTCCCAATAAAACATTATTTAAAAGCTCAGTGTATTTTAGATAATTAATGTGTCATACTTTACACGTTATTTGAACGTGGTTATCGTTAAGTGTTTTTGGCGTAGTGAGCCTACAAAAACTTTTCATCGGTTAAGAAGGTAGTGCGCTAAAGTTTCATTTTTGGTGTGAGTTTCCCTCGGCATTGCTCCTACTTAGAGCTTCTAGTTTGACCTTAGGGTAATTCGACGACGTCTCCCTCTCCATACTGTTGGAGATCTTACCCCTTTTCAACCTAAGTTTCTACCTTGTCGACTCTCTTCCTCACCGAAACATGTCTCTACTGAAACTCATTGGCTCTCTAAGGGGAACTTACTACCTTGGAGAGGAAGCTCGCAACACTAACCACTTTTTCAAACCTCCACCAGCAGACAATCCGAAGCCCCTACCCTCCACCTGAGCTGCTAAACAAATCCTTCTCATTCTGTCACATGGTAACAAATCTGGCGGTCATACATCGGGCCCTTGACGCCATGCCCCGTTTCTATCCTTTTTGCTCTAGAAACCCCAAATCTCACTCTCACTCCTACAATTGAGTATCTGATGACAACATTGAGCACAATTGCTCTCAGCTGATTCCCCCATTGGTGCTCCCCCTAAAGAAAGAATCTTTACTTCCGATGATTTCGAGTCCAACAACAAACCCATGAAGGGTGGCATGTGTGAGAATTCAGGTATCCGAATGGTCCCCTCAAAACCGGCTTATGAGGGGGTGGTCTACCCAGTTATATAAGCAACGGCCAGGCTCGTTAACCACCCGATGTGGGACTCGCAACACGCCCCCTCGAGCCTGGGCTCGTCACCACAAGCGAGGGCTAGCGGACTATCCACACCACCGGGCAGAACGTGGCTCTGATACCATGTGAGAATTCGGGCATCCGAATGGTCCCCTCAAAAACGGCTTGTGAGGGGGTGGTCTACCCAGTTATATAAGCAACGACCAAGCTCGTTAACCACCCGATGTGGGACTCGTAACATGCCCCCTCGAGCCTGGGCTCGTCACCACAAGCGAGGGCTAGCGGACTATCCACACCACCGGGCAGAACGTGGCTCTGATACCATGTGAGAATTCAGGCATCCGAATGTTAGAATTCAGGCATCCGAATGGTCCCCTCAAAACCGGCTTGTGAGGGGGTGGTCTACCCAGCTATATTAGCAACGGTCAGGCTCGTTAACCACCCGATGTGGGACTCGCAACACGCCCCCTCGAGCCTGGGCTCGTCACCACAAGTGAGGGCTAGCGGCACTATCCACACCACCGGGCAGAACGTGGCTCTGATATCATGTTAGAATTCAGGCATCCGAATGCGCTTCTACAAGGAAAAGAAATGGCACGAGGTAATAACGCAAAGGGAACACAAATTTGTGCTTGATTTTGGTCGCCATCTTCAACAAGAGGAGCCCGAGGTAAACAATCGTCCCTTTAATCTTGATGGGTTGATTGAGTTGGAAAAGATTTGGGCTACTGTTGGTGATTTTTCTGGTCAGACAGTGAACATTGAAAGATGGTTTTTAAGAATATAAAGGAAATTGGTGGTGAAAATGATGCAACCCCAATGAGATTGCCTCAAAGTCAAAATTTCTGACCCCATCATTGGTGGTTGCATGCAAGCATGGTCATTAGCGAGTCTTAGTTAGTCGCAAGTTCGGTTTTATGGTGAAGAAGCAAATAGGGGCAAAAATGTCCTTCTGCAATGAGGGTTTTCTTGGAATCCTAGAGGTTAATTCCCAAGTTGATAATAATGGAGCTTGAGTTCTATATGGTGTTACTAGAGTTTTTATGGCCGGAGGAGTCTTAGTTTTTAGGCTAAATTTTACAATTGGTCCTTTACGTTTATTTTAGGTTTTAATTTGGTCCTCTACGTTTTATTTGTTCCGTTTTGGTTCCTTACGTTTCAAACGTTACAGCACGTTAGTCCTTTCCGTCAACAACCTGTGTTACGTCGTCTATTTGGTCTTACGTGGCAACATTAACATCTGATATGGAACTCCAACTATACTGACGAACAAAATCCGTCACTAAAAGCCAATTGTTCATAGCTAAAAGTCCATTTTACTTTGATAGACGCACACAACCACCGTCTATGGCCAAATCAAGATGAACGAGTAGCGACTTGAATCCCCATCCCTGAACAGCATGAATCCCCATCAAGAGCAGCAATTTCGCCTCCTGAACAACATGAATCCCCATCTCTTCCATCTCCTCAAAACTCGCAGATCCAAGAACATCACCACCATCCATTGCCTTCTACGATGCCGCGAACATGCAGAGGAATGGATTTCGGTTTGGATTTCGGTTCAATGACAGAGGAATTGCAGGGGGAGAGAGAGGGAATGGAGGAGAAGAACCCTAATTTTAATTTGGGGAAGATGATGAACAGTGTTAAAATTAGGTTTCTTCAGAGGGCAATAATTGGGGAAGATGATGAACAGTGAACCCTAATTCACGATTACGATGCAGATCTGGCGCAGACGATGAGAGGGGTGGCGCCGTTGGCGGTGGTCTTCGGTTTTGTGTAGTTCACACAATGGGTGTAATGGTTGAAGAGAGAATAATGGGTGGTGGCAGTGGTGCGGTTCTGCACGCGGTGGTTCTGTGACAAAGATAGATATGAGATACTCAGCGCTTGGGATAATGGAAGGTTCTGCATGCGGTGGAGAAGAAGTTGGATCTGAGATACCCAAAAAAAAAAAAAACAGTGTAGCAGCAGAAGAACCAAAAAATGGAGAAGAAGATGATTTTTTTTTTCTTTGTCATTATACATGTCAGTGTCACGTGAGTGCCACGCCAGACAACTTAACGGCGTTTCAACAATTGGTTACAAAAAGGACTAACGTGATGTAACGTTTTAAAACGTAAGGGACTAAAACAGAACAAATAAAACGTAGATAACCAAATTAAAACATAAAATAAACGTTGAGAACCAATTATATAACTTAGCCTAGTTTTTCCAATTCCTATTAGTTTACTATTATTGTTTTTCAATTAGAGGTTAACTGAGTTGTGCGTCTATGTGCAATGTTTATCTATATGTTTAGAAAGACTACATTAAGCTTGATCACTAAATCCGTATTAAATGTTGGACCTTTGATGTAATTGCGTCGTTAAATGTATCCCACCTTCGAACCCAAAAAAAAAAAAAAAAAATCTTTCACCGGTTATATTAATTTGGTCCTCGTTAGGCAGTTTCGCCGGTGTGATCTTTCAGATATTTTTGTATCAATTTTGGGGTTACTCTCTTATTTTCTAATTATTGAAGAATAAAGAGAATAGGATGATAAAGATGAAGACTATGAGATTCAGTTCACTTTTCATCGCGGAATCTGTCCCTCGTATCACTTTTTCTTTTCCAGCTATATATTCCTGATCAAGACAAGACAAGAAGTTGATATGATCGGTGATTCCTCTCTACAGTCGTAAGCGATCCGGTTATCAATGATATACCTCAATTATGTTTATCTAGAAGTCTAGAAACTTTCAAAGAAAAAAAAATACACAAAATCTCCTTTTACATAATTTACTTTTACATATTAAAGTAAAGTTTATATTTTTTGTAGTGGTTAAATCACTTATTATTTAAAAAAAATAAAGTTTATATTCTTTTAGCTATAAATATATTCTTTGTATTTTTATTTAAATTCAATCTAAATTGATTACACATATTTAATAATATTAAATTCTAATTTTTTATCTAATTTCCATATTTATGTATTATTTCAATAATTTATATTTTTTTAGGAAACAAACTTAATCCATTTCATTCGAAATAAGCTCAGCAATACAAGTTGGCATATCAAAGACTTGATGACTAGCATAAAATTTTGATACCTCAACTAACGTATAAACAACAAAATTGGTTTGTCTCCTAATAAAACTAACCGAATAGTTTGAATACAAATTCAACATATTTTTACAACTCTTAATAATAACTCTGATCTCTGTTTGGTGATTTGTTTCTCCTGCTAGACCATCTACCAATATATTACCTGAATTTAAAATTACCTGTATAATCTATAGTTTTAATAAACCTATCCAAGACTCGGTGCACTTGTGAATTGCATGCATGTAAATTTTATTCATGTCTCTGTGCATGGAAATAGATTCCCAGTAAAAGTGATTTTTATTTTTAAATTTATTGTTTAACTCACTTTTATATGAATGTATTCAAACATAAATCACTTTACATTCAACTCACTTTTAAGTTTTAACTAAAAACAATTTTACAAATTCAATTTATTTAAAATCATTTTTTATCGCCGTAAAACCAAATACACATTAATGCTGTGTTTGGTTGGGGTTGGAAAGGGACGAGAGAGTGATCAAAGAGAGAAAGAGAGAAGAAATGGAACACTTCTCTCGTTTGGATCAGCAGAGAAAAAGGAAAGAGAGGCTTAAATTCGCGTGGGGCCCACACTTTTCCATTTCTTCGCTGGACCGAGAAGAAAGGGCAGCGACAGCTTCAAAAGTCTCGTTTTTCCAATGTTGCCCTTTCATTCTTTCTTCTTATAACTCAGCAAAAGTAGCAACACGTGAAGTATACCAATTTTTTTTTTGACAGGACGTGAAGTATATCAATATTAAATTGAATTCTAAAAAACTGCTCCATTTCACGTGATTCAACAGCTTTTATTTTTTATTTTTTTGGTAAATAATTAATTAAATTAAAACCAGAAATGAAATTAAATAATTAAATTAACATCTAAATTAAAATAATAATCTCAAATAATTTAAATTAATTACATTAATTAATTTAAATAATTATATATTGGCTTTTTCATTAAGGATATTTACGTCTTTTCAAAAATAATCCACACTTCTCTCTTCTTTTTTTCTCTTCTCTTTCTCATAAACCAAACAATACCACAAATTTACTTATTTCTCACCTATTTCTCTCTTCCTACACTTTCTCTCACCTATTTCTCTCTTCACAACTTCTCTTCAGAACCAAACATACCATAAGTGGTTGTGCGCGTATCCATTCGTTTTTTTTCTTTGTCATTTTACATTTCTAAAAGTCTACCGTTCACCTAGTAGCTATTTTTCCCCCATGCTACTACAATATTTTTTTTTCAAATATTATATTTTAATTAGTTTCTAAACGAGAGAATTAAGAAACACAATTCCAGTCGATACCTTCCCTCGTGATGTGCTAAATTTTTTTCTTATAATTCAAGTCTTTTTTCTTTCTTATATATTATAATAAATTGTTTCAATATTATTTTACGTGTCAACCTCTGCAATATTTATAACTTAGTTATAAAATATGAGTATATAATATTTTGATTATTCTATCATCATTTTTTTATATATTATGGTGAACCACTACATGTGTTATCAAAACGGACCAGACTGGGCGGTCCAACTGGTTAAACCAGGAACCAGACCCCTGTCTCGTCCAAACTAACCTGAGAACAGCTTTGCATGAAAAGTGGGGATCGAATCGGAAAACCGGGAACCGGCGGTTCGATAAAAAATCCATTTTAAAAAAAAAATAGTAAATGACATTGTTTTTGGCACATGAAATTTTTTTATCCATTTTTTGTACATTAATAGATTAAATCAAATACTATAGAAAAATTTAAGATAAATTTGTATATTAGAGTACTTACGTTGTTGTATTTGCGATTATTTAATATTAGAATGTTATTATGACATATTTGCATTGGTTCAATGTGTATTTTTATATGTTATATGTTGACTTAAAACATTTTAAGTGGGGTTTAATTTTTAATACCGTGAAGTTATGAATATTATGTTATTTTTTGTTTATTATTGTTTGATATATTATATTAAAAATATTATTTAATACATTTCCGGTCCGACCCCAGTTTAACCCCGGTCGAACCCTTAAACCTTGAACTGGTGCCTTGTCCGGTAGTCCGGTTTTAACAACCTTGACTACTACTATTTTTCATATTTCACTAGGCATGGCATGGCATGGGCAGTAGAGCACTATTTAATAATGTTTTAAAAATCAAATTAGACATCGAACTGGCAAAACCAGTGTTTTAAAAACTGAACTAAACCGGACGGTTCAACCGGTTTAACCTTGACCCGGCCTTGCTACGGTTCGGTTATTTTGGCAGTTTGACCGCAGTTTCATCCCAGTTCGAGTGATTTAAAGCGGTAGAACCATGACCCGGAGGTCTCACCGGTTCGATGTCCGGTTCGGTTTTAAAACATTAGGCGTATTGGAAAAAACCCAAATCCCACATAGACTAGTGGTAAAGCCTCAAAAGACTTTATAATTAAATGACACCCCTCACCTTACAAGTCGGTTTTGTAAGGATGAGTTAGACCCAAAATCCTAATATAGTATCAGAGCCTATCTTAGATCCACTGGGCCACCCACCTCATTATATTTACACACCAAGCCCAATAGTGCTGGGCATGAGGGGGTGTATTGGAAAAAAACTCAAGTACCACATAGACTAGAGGTAAGGCCTCAAATGACTTTATAAGTAAATGGCACCCTCACCTTACAAGCCGATTTTTTAAGGATGCGTTAGACCAAAAATCCTAATAGGGCGAGATATCTAAGTCATGGTTCAACTGCTTTAAGCCACTCAAACTGGTATGAACAAGAGGTCGAATCGTCCAAATAACTGCACCATAGTCAGAATCGGTTCAACCGATTTAACTGTTTGGTTTGGTTTTTAAACACTGATTTTAACTGTAGTTTATGAAAATACTTGCTGGTTTTGATCTTTTTCTTTACCTTGTGTTCTTTCGGAGCCTCCTCACTCTACTCCTTAGCTGTTGTTGTCTCTTCTTATGGTGTTGGGTGAAATCAGTCTCTTTACATTTTTTTTCCTACAAACACTAAACAATAAAAAAAAAACCCGTAATTTATGACTAAAAACTGGGCGAAATAAAAAATAGTTAAATAATAATAAAGCTCGTAAGTATGAAACAAATATATTTCAGCCAATATTTAAGATAATTTTTTGTTTTTTGTCAAGAATATTTAAGATGTTGGGCGATAGCATTTGTCTGATGGGCCATTTCTCGATATGGAAAATTTGTTTGTTACACAACTTTTTGGGTTTTAGTAACCACACCCCCAATTTTAAGAAGGTACACCCCCTTGTCAGATTTTCGTTTTTCTTTTTCCCCCTAAAATTTTCCTGTCCGGAAATGTATTTCTGGAAGTAATAAGCCCACCTCGGTAGGAAAAAAGGCGTCTGTATAGTAGTTTAGAGACACTTCATAACCTCCAAAAATATATTGCTGGACTCACAGAAAATCACATTCGTAAGTTTAATTACGGACATGTTACAGACCGGATCCATAAATATAGTTTCAGACACGTTTGATAGGCTAATAAACACACATCTTAAAAATAAGATTACAGCTATGGTACATATTTAAGTACATTGAAAGCATAGCATATTACCAATTTACCATCTCATCTGGAACACTTATATAATAAGGTTTCTTACCTTTCTACACTATACATAGTTAAAGAGAGAAACATATATATATATAAGGGAAGTCTTGTTAACTAAAGAGCGAAAGCCGTTTGGTACATCTTCAAGGTTTGAAGGCTTTAAAGATATTACCCCAACGGGTCTGTGGTCTAGTCTTTGGATAACTCACAACCATAATTCCACCATAATTATAAGCTGCATCTATGCTATCGATAACTGGCTCTTCCTTGCTGTACTGATCTTGGTTGGCTTCACGCCCCTTACGTCCCTGCCTCTGCCTTCCATTGAATCCACCATTAGTGGACCTTTTGGCTGGTGCACCATAGAAGGTGTCTATGAGAGCAAAGCCTTCTAATCCTATCTTAACAAGATCTTGTTGAGGTGCCATAGAAACTGTGTGCGCCACAAGTATGCAATTAATCTGATTGATTTTTTCTTGTTTGAAATTAAGTAACAGGCTAATCCATTAATTTATACGCAAAGCAAATATGGTTCTTTACCTAACAAGTGGCAACTAAGTGTTTTTATTGTATATTATTAAGTGATGCCCTTTTGTAGATGCCTGGAAATATAAAGGTTAATTTTAAACAAAAGTGTGCAAATGCACATTAGGTGCATATTCATATGTGTGATTACACATTTACACATATGATATGGTTTAATTTAGGAAAATTGTTATGTAGGTCCCTTAACTTATTTTTTGGTAACGAATCGGTCCTTTATCTTTTTTTTTCCTTTTCCGAAAAGGTCCTTTATCTTTTTTTTTCCGAACAGGTCCTTCAAGTTTTTAATATGTTTCAAAAAGGTTTTTCAAGTTTTTAGTATATTTCAAAAAGGTCCTTCAATGAATGGACACGTAGGACTATTTTTAGTATGTTTTTCAAACCTAAAAGACCTATTCGGGAAAAAAGAAAGACGAATGACTGATTCGAAAATATTTTAAAACATAAAGGACATATTCGGGAGAAAAAAAATAAAGCACTTATTCGTTACCAAAAAATAAGTTAAGGAACCTATAGAGCAATTTTGCCTTTAATTTATTGAAGAAATCGCAGTGGGTTCTAGCCGCTAGCCCTTTATTTAATAAAAGCTGTTAGGTATTTATGTAATGTGGGGATGGGATCTGGGGATAAAAACTGGAAATTAAAATTGATATGATGCTCCATAATCTTGTTAATTAATAGCTTGCGTTAGGCAAACGTTTTGTAATATGTAAGGTTTTCAGATTGGCAAGAATATTGGGCTAACCGTCCAAAAACAGAAAACAAAAAGAAATATCACTGGTGGTAAGTGTTCGAATCCTTGTGCTAGCACCTCTATTGAAAGGTTGAGAACTAAAGGGTAAAACCCTACTCAATCTGTAAACTGGAGATTAATTCCATAAACCCGAAGAGCCTAAGCCGTGGGAATACTCTATGTGCCAACTCAACTCAAAGAGCTAATTATAGGGTAAAAAAACCTCAGAGTAAGGTACCATCACAAAGAAATAAAGATACCTTACATTAAGGGTTTGTTTTCCTCTATCATCACGAACATCGTGTACCACTCATCTTCGTTGTAGGATTAATTTGAACGCTGTTGTGTGACTCCCCTCATCCTTGTGGGGGACAACCAGTGTTGTTTCCTTCTCCAACCATGTTTCACTTTCTAAAGTGATGACTATAGGTGGCAAAACGGGCTACCCGCCTAGATGCGAGCCGACCTGTGTCGGGTTTGAGCTTTTATCTGGTAAGCTAAAAAGCCCGGATAAAATTCGGGCTCAAAATTTATTGCCCAAGCCCGGCCCTATACGGGCCATGGGCTTTCGGGCCGGCCCGCATATATTTTTTCAAAAAAAAAATTCTTAGTATTACTTACTTTTCTTAGAAAAACTAATTAAGAAATTATTTGGTTTAAATATTTTTTTTTATTATTCAAAATAATACTAAAAATTATCATCTTATTTTTCATTTTTTTATGGAACCTTATTTTTAATTTACGTTTTTGTTTGTAAAAATTTATATAATAAATAATAGAAAGAGCAACATATTTTTTATATATTTTTTTAAAAAATAAGAAATAAAATACAAAATAAATATTTTTATAAATTTAACTATATAATATAAATATATATTGTCTCCACAACTTAAACATAAGAATAATCTCTATTATATACATATCAAAATGAGCTCATTGAATTTTTTCCAAATGGCAATCTCTCCAAGAATTAGCAATAAATATGCATTAGGTGTCATGCTTAAAAATGGAAATCATATGATGTGATTTACTAATTGTGATTTGGATCAATGACTAGGCGCACAACAAATTCAAATGAATTCAGCCCATTAATTTAAAAAAAAAGTGCCATAAATGACAACTTATGAGCGCATAACAAATACAAAAAAGGACTGGCATATCAAATGATTAATTGTAATAAATGATTGTAATAAAAAATATGCTCCATTAATGCAAAAAAATAAAACCACAATCTGTAATAGTCAAATGTTATTAAAAAAAATCTTTGATTAGTCAAAAATATCGTTGACTATCATAAAAAATAAATCAGAAAAAAACCCATGATCGGTAATATTAAAGTCATATTCTTGACTGGATCGTATTTAATGTGCCTAGCTAATTCTAGAAAGAAATTATGTTGATTCCAATTCCCAATTCCTAATTAAACACGAAGGCAATTAAAATCTGAAACAACTATTAAATATCTCAAAAAAAATATGGTACATAATTGTTACAATAGTATATTGATTTAATTTTTTAATGTTAACTTATGGATTTTTTCTGAAAACGTGATGAAAAAATGGTACCCATGAAAAAATATTTTAAATAAATTTGACTGTCATATTTAATTAGCATAATCGGAATGGTAACTAAATTGATTCCATTGACCCATAAACTAAAATGGCAATCAGCATATTTTATTTTTTAGCCAATAAATATTTCTAAATAAATACTTTTGTGTATCCCTAATTTAATTGTAAAATCGGCCGAATTAAGGGTTTCTTGCAATTGAAAAGGGTGACCTACCATGATTCAAAGCATTCGATTTTCTATAAATAGTGGATTAAACCATACATGCTCATTGCATTTTGATTTTCTCATCGTTTATGTTTTCTGTATTTCTGTATTTTTTGTATCCATTTACGTTTGTACCAAAATTTTCCATCATTGAAGATGAACCTCAACCATGACCAACTTTCTGACATCGACTCTTCCATTCATCGGAACTGGAATTTGTAGTTGTGGTTTTTTGTATGTGGTGCACTAATGCATCACAAACAAATATTTATCCTCCATCAATTTAAATGATCCTTATTGACAATGAGGTGATAATGTTATTTTATATGCGTACTCTCTTTTTTATAATTTTATTTAAGCTATTAACTAATTTCCAAGCAGCTTAATCTATGATTTCTACTCTTCTTCTTCATTCATTGACCTTTATCAAGTTTTCAAATTTCATCACATCTGCGAGTTTTACTATAATTGTGATGAATGAAATTAATTTTCTATTTTTTGTTTTTAGAACAAACTTTTGTTGACGAATCTCTAACTAATAGTAATCGTAAAGATTCAATAACCTACAATAATTTTAAGTCGGTTTTAACATAATCAATTGTAATTTGACATTATTCCCAGTAATATCACTCTAAGAAAAAAAGGGAGTTCCACTGTGAAATATATTATGTTGCTATCGTTCACATGCTAAATTGTAGTGGCTCAAATGTGTCAAATAGCAAATGCAAAAAAAAAAAAACCTCCACCACACCCTTCCCAAAAGATGTAAATTTTATGCAAAAACAAAGTTGCCTTACTTCATTATAATCTTAAAGGATATTTACACGGTATATAGGTAATAAGTAAACGTACATGTATTTATTTTGATAACTTGAATTCATGTTTTTATCGACAAAAAATATTCTTTTGTTCCTTTAAAGACTCAAGAGGATAAATACAACTTAATAGACATGAAAAATGAAAAAAAAATAATATAATATTTTTTGTAATTAATATATTTCTAGGTAATATATAATGTCTTAATTGAAAATCCTTTTGGATGTTAATGATTTACATTGGTCTTGAAGTGGGGGAAATTATCACCTCAAACATTTTCTCATACTAAAAATTACAAATTTATTGATGCGAATATTATCTCATTATTTTTTAAAAAAATAACGGTCATATACATTTCTATTTTGCAATATAAACACGTAATATTATACAAGAGTGTGATGAAAATTCAATCAAATATGTTGTTATGTTAAGTTATTCTGATTAATTCAAAATCAATTTTGTATGACACAGATTAATTCAAAATCAATTTAAATTTTTAATTGATTATAATTGATTATTTTTTATCTTGATTGATTTAAATCAATTTAAATGCAATTAAGTTGGTTTTATCTTTTATTGCTTGATTAATTATAATTAGCTAATCAATGAAATTCAATGGATTTGTACCTTCACTTTTTGTGTGTGTTAAATGGACATTCACCTTTTAATACCTAAAATTGATTTCAAATAGGAAACTTTATCTCTTCTCCGTTACACATAAATGAGAATAATATCATTGATTATTCTCCAAATGACATCCTCTAAGAGAATTAATATTTAATTAATGATTATGTGTCATTTATATTAAGAAAAAAAGTTGATGTGGTAAAAAACCAATGACATGGAGATATGAAATGACATTGACATGTACAAGTCGTTAAAAAAATTATCATAAACTGTTGAAAATGTATTTAATAAAAAATAAGAAATTGAACTTAAATTCAGAACATGGTATTGATTGTAATAACTTTTTTTGGGAAACATATTAAATGTGAAACGTTAAATTTAGGAAACATGGTCAAACATATTAATGATTTCATAAATAAAATATTTTCATTTTTAAAATTTTAAAAACGTGTATTAATGTTTAGTATCGGCGAATTAAATGTTAACTTTATGACAAATTTCTTACCTAATAAAATAGTAATATCGGCCGAATTAGGGTTTTAGGAAAATGGAAAAACCATGACCTACCAGATTTACAAGCATTAGGAAGTAATGACACAATACATATTATGCATTTCTATATTAAATATTCGATACGTATTATTGCATCTATTATTACATATAATTTACAAACCATACATTGTAACAAATATATATTGGTTGTTAATAAGAATAACTTTTATCATTACAAATTATGCATTACATATCAAAAATTAAAACATTAACATTATCTATTTCGTACTGAATATTGCAAAACAAAACAAATCAAATCATGTAAACCCGGTAGTCAACCAATTCAAAAAAATGAGACCTTAGCATACTCATGTGTGTATTATAGCTTTCTTAATAAGGAATTTTTATCTTTAATAAATGGAAAAATAATAATAAATTGTTGATTCGCAATACATTATCTGACATATACCAATGTGTTATATTTTGTTGCAAATATATGTCATTGTGACAAAAATAAAAAATTCAATTCAAAGGTGATATAAATAAACAACTTATAAGCAAATGACATTTGCCACCACCAAAAATATTGGTAGATTTTTAATATTTAAATAAACAATCAAATAATTAAATGTAGTTATTTTCAATTTGATCCATATTTGCACAAAAATATATATCATCAGGATTACATATTAAATGAATATCTATATGTAAATATAATATATTATATAAAAGATATAATATTTTATTCACACACAAAAATATTAATATCTATATATAAATTGATTAATATAAAAATCCTAAAAAAATTACATGTTAGAATAAAATGGAATAAAATAAAATTTTACATGAAAGCAAATATAGATTTTTTTAAGATATAAATTTAAATTTAGCAAATTTAAAATTGTATCAAAATAACATATAAACATAAATCATATATAGTATATAATACACGAGAATGAATATATTACATGAATATCTATATGTAAATATAATATGTTATATAAAAAAATATAAAATTTCACTCACACAAAAAAATATTAATATTGATATGTAAATTGATTAATATAAAAATCATAGAAAAAGCATTACATGGTGGAATAAAATAAAATTTTATATCAAAGCAAATTAAAATATAATATAATATCTTTATGTAAATATAATATTTTCTTTTAATATAGTATATTTAAATATAATATATTATATAAAATATAATATTTTACTCACTCAAAAATTATTAATGTCTATATGTAACTTGATTAATACAAAAATCATAGAAAATAGAAAAAACATTGCGTGTTGGAATAAAATAAAATTTTACATAAAAGCAAATTTAGCTTCTTTTAAGATATAAATTTCAATTTATATCAATATATAGATTGATTAATATATAAATATAAATTATATAAACAATACAATACACATGAATGAACATATTACATGAATATCTATAAGTTAATATAATATTTTGTATAAAAAATATAATATTTTAATCACACAAAAAAAATAATATCTGTATGTAAATTTATTAATATAATAATCATAGAAAAATTACATGTTGGAATAAAATAAAATTTTACAAGGAAGCATACCTAGATTTTTTTAAGTTTTAGTTTAATCTAAGCTAATTTAGATTCTCTTTTATAACTTTATATCTTTTTTTAAAGGATTCAAATTTATATCAATATATAGATTGATTAATATATATATATATATATAAATTTTATAAAAAATATAATACACGGGAATGAACATATTACTTGAATATCTATATGTAAATATAGATATTTTCCTTTAATTATTATACGTAAATATAATATATTAAGTAAAAAATATAATATTTTACTCTTACAAAAATATTTTAATATCTATATGTAAATTGATTCATATAAAAATGATAGAAAATAGAAAAAAAGTACGTGTTGGAATAAAATAAAAATTTACATGAAATCAAATTTATATTTTTTTAAGATATAAATTTAAATTTAGCAAACTTAAATTTATATCAATATATAGATTGATTAATATATAAATACAAATTATATAAAAAAATATAATACACGGCAATGAAGATGATGCATGATTATCTATATGTAAATATAATATTTACCTTTAACATATTATATGTGAATATAATATATTATATAAAAATATAATATTTTAGTCACAAAAAAATATTAATATCTATGTGTAAATTGATTAATATAAAAATCATAGAAATTAGAAAAACCAATACATGTTGGAATAAAATAAAATTTTACATGAAAGCAAATTTAAATTTATATCAATATATAAATTGACAAATATATAAATTTAAATTATAAAATAATATAATACATGAGAAAAAATATATAACTTAAATATCTATATGTAAATATAATATTTTCCCTTAATATGTTAGATGTAAATCTAATATATTATATAAAAAATATAATATTTTACTCACACAAAAAATTATTAATATCTATATGTAAATTAATTAATATAAAAATCATAGAAAATAGAAAAAAATTAAATGTTGGATTAAATTAAAATTTTACATAGAAGCAAATTTAGAATTTTTAATATATAAATTTAAATTTTGCAAATTTAAATTTATATCAATATATAGATTGATTAATATATAAATATAAATTATATGAAAAATATAATACACGGGAATAAACATATTACATGAATATCTATATGTAAATATAATATTTTTGTTTTAATATATTATATGTAAATATAATATATTATATAAAAAAATATAATATTCCAGTCAAAATATATATATATATATATATAATATTTTACTCACACAAAAAATATTGATATCTATATGTAATTTGACTAATATAAAAATCATAGAAAAAAAATTAAATGTTGTAATATAATAAAAGCAAATTTTGTTTTTACACGATATAACTTTAAATTCAGCAAATTTAAATTTATATCAAGATCGATTAATATACAAATATAAATTATATAAAAAATATAATACATGAGAATGAACATATTACATGAATATCAATATGTAAATATAATATTTTTCTTTAATATATTATATGTAAATATAATATACTATATAAAAAATATAATATTTTACTCACACAAAATCATATTAATCTCAAAATGTAAATTGATTAATATAAAAATCATAGAAAAAACATTACACGTTGGAATAAAATAAAATTTTACTTGAACGCAAATTTAGATTTTTTTAAGTTTTAGTTTAATCTAAGCCAATTTAGATTCTCTTTTATAAATTTATATCAATATATAGATTGATAAATATATAAATATAAAAAATATAATACATGAGAATGAATATTTTACATGAAAGCAATAGATATAGATAAAATATAGTACACGTGAATAAATATTTTACATGAAATCAAATTCGTTAAAAACATTTTATGTACATTTTAGATAATTTCTTATGAAATTCTCCATGATTTTTTTGTTTATATATTTTCAATACGAACGGGTCAACGTGCAATAGATATGTTGTTACTATATAGTGCATCTCATTCGTACCCCGACATATAACCCATGCATCGCATGACTCATGTCTATTATACTTTAAAATTTCATTTTACAAAATATTGTTTTATTTATTATTTTGTTTGTACTATGAACTTACACATTAGTTTAGTAAGAATGCAAGTTCATAAAATTTTTATTCTCTTAAGTCAGCAACAATTTAATTGTTTTCACTATGTCCAGTTTTAAATATGATTATCAACTATCTATTTAAGCAATGGACAATAGTAATTACTATTTTTTTGACACAAAATAGTAATTACTATTTTAAAGATTGTTATACTTTGTGATGCATAATTGAAATAAAATTATTCTTATATAATTTTTTGTATATAATGCCTTAAACACATTTTAACAAAAAATTAATATAAAAAAATTAAATTATTTTATACAAATGCTCAAAAGCCAATATATACCCATGCATGACACTAGTTAGAATACTAGTATTTATTAATTAATAACATATACGGGCTTGTGGGCAGGCCAAAGCCCGAGCAGGCTAGCCCGGTACGGGCTCAGGCTTTATCGGGCCGGGCTAAAAAGCCCGGTTGTTAAAACAGGCTCAAAATTAATTACCCGAACCCTATACTTTTTGGGTTTTTTTAGCCCGGCCCATTTTGCGAGCTCCAGTACTGACGACAAATGAAATAGTTTCTTTTGTCACCCTCACGTTCATTTTCTTTTCTCATGTTTCCTTTAGAAAAGCAAATGAAAAGGTATGTTGTTTATATGTTTCTATGCTTCTTCTTTGTCCTGTTGTATTTTCCTTAACTAAGGCCAAAGAAGAATGACGACGCTTTATGGTCAAGGATGTTTTGCCTTAAATGTAGATACAAACTTGATTTTAGAGGAACATGTGTACTTCTGTTATTGTTTCTAATCAATTGTTAGCTATTCTTGGTTGATTTTGCATGATTTTGGTTTATTTATGCTATACTAGTTTTAAATTCATAGCTATGAGCTAAAATATGATCCGATGATGTACCAAGAGGGATTGGGATTTGAATTGGAGGTGTAATAGCTTAATTGGAAGTTTATAGTGTTAGTTATCATGGCCAGTCTTACGAGGAAGCCACTAAGGCAAAAGCTTTACGCCCTCTTCATAAAAATAAATTGCTCACCATATCATAACTAGGCCTCTCATTTCCTAAAAATTAGGCCCTTCTTTTTATTTCAACTAATTATAAAAGGCCTCATTATGTATTTTGCTTTAGCCTAAATGCACCTTGGGCGGCACTATTAGTTATGTACTATAAAGTCTATGATTTTTACGAGCCAGATACCAAATTTGCATTAGAATTCGTATTGTACTTTGTGCAAATTGGTTTGATTTTGATTTGTGCATTTGACATTTTCATAATTTGGTATTGGTTTAGGCACCAATATATAGAATGTTGGTTATTAGTATATCTAACTATATATACTTTGGTAAATTACCTTATGATTGAAGTTCTTTAGGTATGACAATTTTGTTATGGTTATTAGTAATGATTTGTCGTTCTGGTTTGTACGTAATGTATTGTTGGTATCTGTCTATTTTGCAGATAAGGGAAACTAAAAAAATAACAAATAAAACCTCAAATACATAGCATTTTCTAAAAAACGTGTTACCTAAATAATAATAAATAACGCTTTCTTGAGAATGTGCTATTTATTTATCCACTTCAGATAGTACAGACTTCAAAAAATGATATCTCTAGTGACTCCAATAACACGTTTGACATCTTTGATAGCATACTATCAAGAAAGCGCTAGCTATATAATCTTTAGATAGTATTTTGAAAACGCTATCTAAATTATACGTAACACTCATAACATAGCACTTTAAAGTACTATCGGTTGGTAAATTTATACGCTATTAGAGGTCTTTTTTGGAATAATATTGCTTTCTCTCTCTTCCTCCTTGTGTTGGGATAATTTTCCAATAATGTTATCTAGTGGCTAATAACATTGTTATAATAAGTAGTTGTTTATTTACATGGAATTGATCTAATACTAAAATTTCCAATTAATTGCTTACGGTACATGAGATCAAACTATATGTATACAAACAAGCATAGATTGCCTGCAATCAGAAATCCCAATCATCATAGTCGGTTAATCTTAGTCGTAGAATGGAGATCAGACGACTCACATCGTGACTTCAGTAAATCAGAACATTGAAATCTCAATCATCCGGTATTTATTAATGGTCGAGATCATTACTGCAATTACTACTAAAAGTTGTGAATACATTTCCTATACATACACATAATATAACAGTTCCAAGCTATTGATCTGCTAACCGTATTGCAGGTCTTTGGTTGTTTCCTAAATACATTATATGAGGGGGCCTATAACAGACACGCTGGAAGCATGCTAACAACTGATAATTATGCCTTATATTATATCTAAACCAAAATGATCAAGGTTTAAGATGAGTTTCTGGCTTTGGGTAAGTCACAATCAATATTCCACCATAGCGAGCAGCTGCATCTCTGCTATTCATGGCAGGCTCTTCCATCTCATCATTGGGCACTTCAATTACCCAATGCCCTTGTCTTGCAGGAAATACCCCATTGGATTTGGGCTTTCTGCGTGTGAATGGTCCATAAAGCTTGTCTATCAGAGCAAAGCCTTCTGAACCAATCACTCTGAGGTCTGTTTGCGGTGCCATCGATGCCCAATAGAAGAGTATGAGGGAAGCAATTAAGTTGATGTTGCTTTTATGTTACTATCACTTATCTTGTTTCTTGCTTCGAGACAAGAAGCCAATGTACCCCTTATATATAAAGCAAAAATGGTTCTTTAATTAATTAAACAGTGGGACCAATTAAGATATTTGGTCTCTAGCTACAGGTTAGAACTTAGAGCATCCACAATGAGGGTGTCATATTAGGATTTATCCTAGGTGGAAGGGGATCTAATTTTTTTTACCATTAGAGTCATCCTCGCTGGCAAGGTGAGCATCTAAAATTTTACATTAAAATACCATTTATTCAACAGCTATTGATAGATACCGTGTGTTACCATTAAAATACTATTTATTCTCTTTCTTCAACAAAAGAAATCAATAAACCAACAAAACAATAGAAATCAACAAAATTTTAGTTCCAGAGACATGAATTCAACTGAAACCAACAAGCCAATAAAATCAATATTCAACAAAATCAACCCATGAAATGAAACAGAGAAACAACGTTTTAGAAACACAAAGACGAGAGAGAGATGAGAGAGGCAGATCTTGAGATGCGAGACAGAGACGAGAGAGAGAGATGAGACGCGCCGTGGTAAGGTGGTGGAACGCTACGGTGCTCTGCGATGGCGGGCTTTCGTTAATCGAAGCTCCTCCTCTGTCGCCGCCGTGAGACGAGGGTGAGACGAGGGAGAGATGAGCCGCCATCGCGAGGGAGAGACGACGGTGCGACAGTGAGACAAGAGGAGACAGGGGTGAGACAGAGAGATGAGAGTCGAGAGAGGTGAGGGAAGAGGAGAGAGGGCTTCTGATGTCTCTCTCTCGAACATTCTCTTGTTGGATTAAAAATATTTTAATGAGTTTCAATTTAAGATACTTGCGTTGGAGAAAAAAAGGGGTTTGAGTATCTATATCTGATGTGGCCTTAAAAAACCAATTTGAGCCCACTTATTTGGGCTAAGAAATTTGGGAAGCTCTCCCCCATTGTGGATGCCCCTTAAAGAACCATCTCTATGCCACATCATGTGGTAATAAATGAAAATGCTCCTTGGCTTTTTTGACTCCTTGGCTTTTTTGACTGCTATGCTCCTTTTTATTTTTTTGACTGGAACCTGATATGCTCCTTGTTAAGAAATTAAAATCAATATATTTTTATTAAAAATGATAGGTTTTAAAATTACTAATGCGTGGAATATGTTGCGATTTTTAATAAAAAAAAATTATATATTGATTCCTTATTAATTAATTAGTACACTAAAAGCGATTTTATCCTTTACGGTAGGCACACATGATCATCGATCTATTATTATAGTTACATTAATGGACGGAATATGTTCATATTATACATTTATAATTAACCAATTGGATAAGATATAAGGTTTACCTCAAGCACACATCTAGATTTAGTGAGCTTGATGTTCGAGTTAAGATTGAAAAAAGGGATCTGGCCTGGGCCGGTGATTCTTTTCAACTAAAATTATTTGGCAGTCTTAAAGGCAGAAAATTCAATAAAAATTTTGAGCATAAAGGTATTGCAAATCTATCTCCTTATGTTATGTAATTCAAAAACTCTTTTCATGTTCGTATTTAATTACTTCATATGACCCTATTTGCTTTATTGAGGGAAAAACGCAAGTCTCATATAGACTAGAAGTAAGGTCTAAAAAGAGGTAAATAACACCCCTTACCTAACAAGTTGGTTTTGTAAAAATGAGTTAGGACTAAAATCCTAATATGGTATCAAAGTATATCCTAGATCCATTGGGCCACCCACCGCATTATATACACGTACCAAGCCTAATAGTGCTGAGAGCGTGAAGGGGTGTATTGGGAAAAACCCAAGTCCCACATAGACTAGAGGTAATGCCTCAAAAGAGTTTATAAACAAAGACACCAATCACCTTATAAGCCGGTTTTGTAAGGATGAGTTAGGCAAAAAAAATCCTAATACTCTGTGCTTCCCGTGTTCACGAGTAAAGGATTTTTCTAATGTGTGTAATGTTGCACACGATAAACTTAATTAATTAATTGTTAATTTATTACTATTTTTATTTATTACCTATTTTCTTATGAGAAATGTTTATTATTACGAAAGGAACGGTTTACAGATGACCTCACCTTATAAGCCGGTTTGTAAGGATGAGTTAGGCCCAAAAAATCCTAATACTTTGTGCTTCCCGTGTTCACGAGTAAAGGATTTTTCTAATGTGTGTAATGTTGCACACGATAAACTTAATTAATTGTTAATTTATTATTATTTTTCTTAATTATCTATTTTCTTATGAGAAATGCTTATTATTACCAAACGAACGGTTTATGAATGACATGGCAAATTGCGTTCCGTGATTTTACATACACCAATACTCTTGTTTCTGTCAAATCCTGAGTTTACCGGTCTTAAAAATGAGACAAATCTGTCTTTCATCTGTTTCGTAAAAAAATCGTTCTTAATAAATGACATAGCTGTTTTCTTATTTGATGAGAAGAGAAAGACTACGAGGAGGTAAATCTGAAAAATAATTAATAAATTGTGTAATTAACAAGAACAAAAAATAAACAATTAATTACCCTGTACTAAGTCCTTTTGGCCTTTTATACAGCTTTTCTTTCAATGATCTCACTCCATCTGGACTTCATGATCACTTGAATCTAGTAATGTATTGTTCATTTACTACAAAATGCTTATGGAGGCATGATTTCAATAGTAATGCTCAAAGATCAATCCTAATAAAATATAGTAGATATACTGAATCTTTTTTTCTTCTTAAAACAGTTAATATATTAATTAACGGGTTTTTTTAACATCCGATGTTAATATAATAATGGTTTTTTTAACATCCGACGTTAATATAAAAGATGAAAAGTTTTAGAAAAGAAAATATTTAATATATAAAAGGCTTAAATATGTTTTTAGTCCCTGTAAATATAGAGTGTTTTGATTTTAGTCCCTGTAAAAAAAATTTATTTATTTTTTATCCCTACAAAATATTTTAATTTGATTTTGATCCTTTTGGCCCAAATTCATAGAAAATTCTGTAAAAAAATAAAGTATTTTCTATGAATTTTGCAATGAATATTAGTCAAAATAATGATTTTTAGTTATTCAAATCGAAATTCACATTAAATTTGGTAGGAAAATCTACGAGTTTTGCTATGAATTTTAGTTATAAGGACCAAAATCAAAATAAAATATTTTACAGGGATAAAAAACAAACAAATTTTTTTACAGGGACTAAAATCAAAATACTCTATATTTGTAGGGACTAAAAACATAAGCATGTATAAAAATACAAAAATGTAAGTTCTCAATAAAAGCTTTCTATTTTTGTATCTCAACTTTACCCGTAACACAATGGATTGGCATATTTCCAGCAATCCTTCCCTTCTTCCGTGATTAATAAGTGATGCTTTCGTGTCAAACAAGCATGCCTGCGTTAAAAGTAAACACAATTCCATGGTGGCCGGTGTATCTGATTCTTCAACATTATTATTGTCCAGTAACTTTCAACGTTCAAACATTTTCTGAGTAATCTTTGTTAGAAAATGCCGGACCTCTTTTGCTAAGGGCACCCACAGCACTGATTCCCTATTTGCGTTTTTTTATTGATACAATCTGAGCAACAATTTCATTCTCTCTCTATTTCTCTCATCATGGGCCCGCGTTTCCATTTTAGTTGCCCGTTAACATTGCAGTTGCTTTGACCGAAAATAAGAGGACGGTGTGCTAAAATTAACTTGTCATGTAGACTAACTCACGACAACTAAAATTAAGAAACCAGTGCTGTAGTTGCTCTAACTGATTGAATGTCTCGCCTCTGACAAAGTATCAAACAATTTTTACTATGTCAATCTTACGTTATCTTATTTACGTAAGTTGCATGACACAATTATGCTTGATATAGTGTAGAAGGGATTTATGTAGGAAAAGAAAAATAATACTACGGGTGAAATTAACAAAGTAGTAATTAATATTTTTTAAAGTTTTACTGCAAGAATCCAAAAGTGAATGGATAAGATGATACATGCTAGTCTCTTCTCATTAACCAGTGATCTCGAGTTTAAATATGAGTTTTAGGGTTTGATGCAGCAATGTTAAAACTCTTGAAGGAAAGTTTTATTGTCCATGTAGTCTTACTCGGCTCGAGTTAATCCCTACAGTTGCGTGTGGGGATACTGGTTGTACAAAAAAAAAAGTTTGACCAAAATAAATTTTAAGATTAGTTACGACAAATTTAGTAATTAATTCGTAGTTAATCTCTAGCAAAAATATTTAGCTACAAATTAACTAAAAATAACTATAAAAATAGTCATATAGCATGAATTGAGCGACAAATTAGTTAAGAAAAATATTTTTGTCATAGTAATATATAAGTTGCTCAAAATTGTTCTTCCTAGCTATATAGATAGGATATTGCCATAGAAATTCTGAAACCAATCTATGGTTAATATTTTTGTAACGATTTTGTAGTTATTTCCTAACTATTAGATGTTCTCTTTTATTTTATGTTTATCATTGGATAATGCTTTGTTTTTATTTTATTTTATTTTATTTTACTTTTTATTGATTTTAAAGAAACTAAAATAATCATATCATATTATTTAAAGGCATCACACTATAAGAATTCCTCTTTTACCGACATAAAATTACTTATGGACACCAAGCCATTGATAATTACCGAGGGCTTAGCCCTCACTTATGAAAAAAAAAATACTTACCGATTGTTAAGCCCTCAGTAATGAAAAAAATAACGAAAAAGGTAATTATCAAGGGTTTGGCCCTCGGTAACAAAAAAAGCAATTACCGAGTCCTAAGATAATTACCGATGGCCATGTCTACCGGTAACATTCATAGAAGCACAATCTGTGTGAGTTCTTACCGAGGGCTTGGTCGTTGGTAACTATTGAGGGCTTACCTGTCGATAATTACCTTTTAGTTAAGAAGTCACACGAATTGTGCTTTTAAGACTCATTAACAACGACTTGGCCGTCAGTAACTGTCAATCCATGTGACTTCTTTTTATTATTTTTTTGCTGTCTTTGTTAGGATAGTATGGAGATAAATAGTATATTTTTTAAGTACAGGAAAAATAGGCTAAGAATTGGTAATTACTTTGTAAAGGATTCACAGGGGAACATTATGATGCTAGAATTAAAAGGATCGGGTAATTATACTCTCTAAACTAAGAGTGTGGCATCGATGTCGGGGATATATTACTTGAGGATTTTGCACAACGCAATATTAGAAAAGTAAACTCACCTTATGAAGCAGTTCTAAATGGAAACTACTATGGCATGCTCCCAACCTAATCATACCTAGGTTAGCAATTTTGAGAACATTTCGCTATTCTGGGTTTCTCACGTGTAGCCATTCCTAACTCCTACCATATCTGCTTCTTTATATTTCGTTGATCTTCTTAACTGATAAAATCGCTACTCATTGATTGGATGAAGATGTTTCCTAGAGTATAGGATAACGGCATGTCAAATGATCAAGTAAGGTGGTTATCTTTCTTGTATCTTTTTCAGATATCGGTTACCTAATAAGAGCATTTTCAAATCAAGCAATGCATTTTCTCTTGTTTGATCTCGCTTCTCTTAGGTGGCCTATTGTAATTCGGTTGAAGTATCATTTATATTCTCCTTTAATATATCTTATTTTGCTATTAAAAAAGAGAGAGAGAAAATGATCATATGTAATGTATGTAGGGATCATCACTCACTTTAGAGGAGTCAAATTCCACTTCTACAGATGTATGACTGGTTTTTTTAATTGAAGTATGCTTTTTCTTTTGGATTATGATAATGTTTTTTGCCAAGTTATTTAAATGCCTTTATGGTAACCGGGTGAAGTTGTCACCCAGAATTGTGGATATTGTCACACTTAATCAAGTGAGACAATATCTTTTTTGCGTGTCTTTCAAATATATGTTTTCTGAATCCATCGTATTCACAGCCCGATTTTTTGTGTTTACCATATTTCCAGAACTCAGAATATGTGGGTGTACCAAAAGAAAGTCGTGGGCAGATCACATTCTTATTGTTCTAACTCTCTTCTCTGAATTTTTTTTATCAAATAAAATCTACACTCAGGAGATGATACCTCAGATCGATTTGGAATCGGATTCCAAATTTGCCTTAGATTTACTCCCTCCAATCCTTTTTATAAGAAACAAAAAGGTCATTTTTTTGTCTTAATTATAAGAAACAACATCAATTTTCAAATGTATTAAATGTCTAATTTTCATTTATACCCTTATTTATAATGAGACTTATATATTGAGATAACATATTTCCTATGCAAGTGGGTTGGTTTATAAAATGGGTATTTTTGGGAAAAAAAATTAAATCTTCAAGAGTATTAATTGGAAAAAAAACTATTTTCAATGCATTTTTTTGATCTGTGTAAATTCGGGTTTTGTTCCTTATAATAAGGACTAGAGGGAGTAATATCTTAAGTCGATCTTCGATTTTATCCTTATACAGCATTTTTGTCCCACATCAAGAACTACATGTCTCTGCCTTGGTCTCTTTTTTTCAATCATACTTTGGGAGAGGACAACGAATGTGCCGATTGATTGGCCAAGTTTGGTGCTAATATGGATCATCCTTTGAAGACTTAGTGTACTCCTCCTCATCAAATTTCCCATGTTCTGCTTGCTTATGCTCTTGGCAGCCTTGGGCAAAGGATTAGTTAGTGTTTCTTGCTAGTTTTTGTCTTCACTTTTCTACTTAATCAAAAAAAAAAAGTCCAAGATCGGGAAACTCTTCTTTAGGATTGATATCATAGCTTCAATACGCCGGTTTTATTTTTAATGATACCACCATTTTTCACTCATGCGGAATAATTAAAGAGATGAAATACTTTGGGAAGATATAGTGAGAACACCGGAGACCATATATATAATACTACAAAGTAGTACAGTACTTCATACAACAAAACTACAGAATACATGCATTTTTTGTGGTACTCACTCAAAGTCAAACTACAGTACAGAGTACTTTATTCACACATGCATACCCTTCCTGATCAGCTACAGAAGACCTTGATTTAAATATATTCGGTGGTCTTCGAGCGTTTTTCTACATAATAATAATACAAACCATACAAGCTAGAGTAACCAAACATGAATCAGAGAGACCCACTTCACATACCTTATTAACATTTAATTATTAAGCCAGAGTGCTTAAAATTTATTGGGTCTATTACCCCAACGATTGTGGGGTTTTCCCTTAGAGTAACTTAAAATCGATATCCCACCAAAGCGAGCAGCTGCATCCTTGCTAGTCACAGCAAGTTCTTCCATCTCATCAGGCCTCCTTTTGGATGGACCATAGAACTTGTCTATGAGAGCAAAGCCTTCTAAACCAATCTTCCTGAGATCTGCCATTGATGCTGAATATTGGAGTTGTTATATAGCAAAGGCTTTTATCAAATGGATAGTGTTGGTTTCCTGCTTCAAAGGAGGAGAGACCCAAGTTTCCTTTTATAGCAAAGGAGAAAGATTCCTTAGCTTCTTCATCTGCTTGTGATGTGGTCCCAAGAAGAATATTTAATTATTGTGGATTAAATTAATTATTTTATTTACATAAATCTTTAGAAAACCGAGGTTAACAATATAAAAAATACATTGAAAAAGAAAATATTATTTTGTTGGCTAAGAAAAACCTAGGTTGTTTTTCACATAGTTGGTTTAATTATATCTTCAAGATTACATAAATGTATTTGAATTTTCTTAGTATTATAAATTATAGTATGAATTCAACAATATTTAGCATTTTTTTATTCATAAATATTGAATAAGTTTGACTCTATTAAAATTATAAATATTGACGAAGAATAAAATAAACACTAAATTTTAACAAAATAAAGTCATATAGCTAGGAAGTGGTTGATACGCGAATAAAACTAAATAGAATAGTACGTTTAAATGGAAGTCAAATGCATCACTTTTTTTAACTGAAAATGCATCACTTTTCACTTTATATTTTATGAATTTAATTTAATAACTATACATTCACAAATAGATAATTAATTAATTTTTATACATGTATCCAATCATATTTCAACGTTTTGCTTTAAACATTGTAAGAAATAATATATATTATTATGTGACATTATACTATCATTATTATTTTTTGAACCATTATACTATCATTATTGAACTCTTATTTTATTTTACTTTTAGTATCTACACCTATGTATAATAAAAATTGTCTTAAAAGAGAGTTATTGGTTTCCTAAATTTTTTCCATTGTTATCCTTATTTAATAAAGGTAATTATCTATTAATAAAGTTAATATCCAATTTTAGTTTTCAAAATAATGAAATAATAGTTTATTTAACTAACAAATAAGACCTTTTATGTTTAACAAGTTTATCTAATAGTATCTTCAAAAAATACACACAGCAAATGAAATAAAAAATGTAGAAAAACAAGGATGCCACTAGTACACTAATAATAAATCAAAAACTGTCAAAAAATAATAATAATACTTCCTTCGGTCCATATTATAAGCAACAAAGACAAAAATCACACATACCAAATAAAAGCATTAAAATGGGCTAATTCCATTTAATTCTCCTAAATATTTAATTTTCTTTCCAAATATACCCCTACTAAAAAATGATGGCTAGTTAATAGACACAAATTCCACTAACTGTATTTATTACCAACCACTTAAGCAAATAAGGGCATAATAGGAAACTAACATTTAATGTATGTGAAAATTGGTGAAGGTTTCTTATATTTTGGAACAAAAAAAACACCATTTGTTACTTATAATATGGATCGGAGGGAGTAAGTCTAAACCCATATATTCTAGTTTACCTTGTTCCATATGTTTGTAACTAGTACGTAGTAGTATACCCAATAATACGCTGCCATAACCCCAAAGGTTTGACATATTGGAGCATGATAGGACTTATATTCGACATGTCGCGTATTCGAATATTCCTGATTGAGGGCGCCAACCCCTCACCCTAAATTTTCGCTATAAAAAAAATAATACACTGCCATAAAATCTTAACAAGAGAATTTATTCTCTCCTGACCCTTTAACGTGCTTAGCCTTGAGGATGGAATATATTCAAAATTATCATTTAAAAAATTCAAAATTGGATAGAAATTGAAAGTGATAATAGATGCGTGTACTTTCTTGCTTCGAGACATGCAAGAAGCCAATGTACCCCATAGAAAGCAAAAATGGTTCTTTAATTAATTAAATAGTAGTGGGACCAAGATATTTAATTTGGTCTCTAGCTACTGGTTAGAAATTACTCCCTCGTAAAAAAATATAAGTAAAAAAAATACATATATTTAGTCTAAATACTCCTTTTTTAATAATATATAAGCAAAAAAGTACATGTATTTAGTCTAATTAAATAATACATGTACTTTTTTTTTATATTTTATTTACAAATGAAGTATAAAAAACCATCTCTATGCCACATCATGTGGTAATAAATTCGGCAAAATGCTATGCTCCTTGCTTTTTTTGACTGCTATACATGCTCCTTTTTTTACAGGAACTTGCTATGCTCCTTGTTAAGAAATTAAAATTAATATATTTTATTAAAAATGATAGGTTTTAAAATTACTAATGCATGGAATATGTTTCGATTTTTAATAAAAAATTATATATATATATATATATATATTTGTTACCATGATATTGGTAGAAGTATCCCCCGACTTTGCCGAGGATTAATCTTCTCGGGACCTTGGCTGTATTGATCGAGACCTTTCGATTAAGGGACTCAACTGCAGTACCAGTCGGACCAACGTTTAGTTGGTAAAAATTATATATTGATTCCTTATTAATTAGTACACTAAAAGCGCTAGTTAGGAATGCTTTTATCCTTTACGGTAGGCACATATAATCATTGATCTATTATTATAGTTACCTTAATGGACGGAATATGTTCATATTATACATTTATAATTAACCAATTGGATAAGATATGAGGTTTACCTCAAGCACACATCTAGATTTAGTGAGCTTGATGTTCGAGTTAAGATTGAAAAAAAGGATCTGGCCTGGGCCGGTGATTCTTTTCAACTAAAATTATTTGGCAGTCTTAAAGGCAGAAAATTCAATAAAAAAATTGAGCATAAAGGTATTGCAAATCTATCTCCTTATGTTATGTAATTCAAAAACTCTTTTCATGTTCGTATTTAATTACTTCATATGACCCTATTTGCTTTGTGCTCCCGTGTTCACGAGTAAAGGATTTTTTTTAATCTGTGTTGCAAACGATAAACTTAATTAATTGTTTATTATTATTTTTATTAATTATCTATTTTCTTATGAGAAATGTTTATCATTACGAAACGAAAGGTTTACGACTGACATGACAAATTGCGTTCCGTGATTTTACATACACTGATACTCTTGTTTCCGTCAAATCCGGAGTTTACCAGTCTAGTTAAAAATGAGACAAATCAGCCTTTCGCCTGTTTCATAAAAAAATTGTTCGTAATATAAATAGCATAGTTGTTTTCTTATTTGATGAGAAGATAAAGATTATAAGGAGGTAAATCTATAAAATAAAAAAGAAATTGTGTAATTAATAAAATAAAGTAAACAATTAATTATTCAGCAGTAATTCCTTTGGGTCTTTTATACAGCTTTTCTTTCCATGATCTCACTCCATCTGGACTTAATAATCACTTGAATCTAGTAATATATTGTTCATTTACTACAAAATGCTTATGGAGGGCATGATTTCAATAGTAATGCTCAAAGATCAATAAATCATAATAAAATATACTCCCTCCGTCTCTTAATATAGAACCCTCTTTGACTATTTCACGCCCCTTAAGAAAGTAAGTTTTATTAGTTATTAGCATTAAATTTGTACAAAATGTGTGCTATTTTTTCCAAGTTACCATTCTCATCTTTCAAGACTATTAAGAGAGAGAAAATTAATGCACATTGGCATAAGGGTAATTTTGTAAAAAAAAATTAATACACCTTAGTTTTTAAAAATAGTCTTATATTAAAAGATAAGAAAATTTTACTAAAAGGGACATATATTAAGAGACGGAGAGATTAGTAGATATATTGAATCTTTTTTTCCGCTAGATAGTTCATATATTAATTAACGGGTTTTTTAACATCCGACGTTAATATAAAAGACGAAAAGTTTTAGAAAAGAAAATATTCAATATATAAAAATACAAAAATATAAGTTCTCAATAAAAGCTTTCTATTTTTGTATCTCAACTTTACCCGTAACACAATGGATTGTCGTATTCCTGCGATCCTTCTCTTCTTCCGTAGTTCCGTGATTAATAAGTGATGCTTTCGTGTCAAATAAGCATGCCTGCGTTAAAAGTAAACTCAATTCCATAGTGGCTGGTGTATCGGATTCTTCACCATTATTATTATTTTTTTTTTTTGGTACATGATTCTCCACCATTATTATTGTCTAGTAGTAGTAACTTTCAACGTTCAAACATTTTCTGATTAAGCTTTGTTAGAAAATGCCGGAGCTCTTTTGTTGGAATTAAGTCCCATATTGGTAGGAACTTAATTTAGGTGTTCTTTTGGAGCCTATATAAGGAGGCCCAAGTGAAATTTTTATATCATCACAAATCTTCTTCTCTTCTCATCTTTTATTGTTTCTTATACTCAACAAGAGTATTGTGAGAGTATTTGTGAGGTATTTTGTGAGAGGTATTCTTGTAATATTTTCCCACATAGTGAAATTCTTCTAGTCTTGCCCCGTGGTTTTTCCCTTATTTGTTGAGGGTTTTCCACGTAAATTTTGTGTGTTCATTTCTTTATTTTTCGTCTCTTATTTTAGTTGTGTGACACCATTCCGATACTCTGGTACCTAACAGTGGTATCAGAGCTCCAAGGTTGGTGATACTATTCCGCTGCGTCACTTTAGGAAGGTGTTGGTTCTTAGTATGCTCTGTGGTTGCAGCATTGTCTGATCTGCCACATCAGAAAAGAATTGTTACCGGAAATAGTGTGGTAGTGTAAAAGTGTATGTCTAGTAAAGTTCTGGCTAAGGAAAGACAAGGTTTTTAAGTACGCTTAGCGACACCTCTCTTTCCTGGGAACTTACTTGGTGCACTCTTTACGGGCTACAGTCACTTTTTCGGTATATAGTACTATTCACAGACACGGTTACTATTCACACGTGTGGTTGTATACTTTTACAGTAATTGTTAACATATACTGGATTTGTTCTGGTATACGGATACGTACAATACTGTTCACGTATACTGTGCTATTCACGGTGAAATAGTGTAATCCGGTTCGGTTCGTGTACAACCATGGCAACAAAATTTGAGATAGAGAAGTTCAATGGAAGTAATTTCTCCCTGTGGAAATTGAAGGTAGCGGCAGTTCTGAGGAAGGATAATTGCTTTGAAGCAATCGAAGGTAGACCCACAGATATGACTGATAAAAAGTGGAAAGAGAAGGATGACAATGCTGTTGCCAATTTGCACCTAGCAATGGCGGATTCAGTTTTGTCAAGTGTTGCAGAAAAAAAGACTGCAAGGGAGATTTGGGATGTACTTAACAAATTGTACGAGATTAAGTCACTTCACACAAGAATATTCTTGAAGAGGAAACTCTACACTCTTCGAATGAGTGAATCCACATTAATGACGGATCACATTAACACCCTAAACACGCTATTGGCTCAGCTCACAGCATCTGATTTCAAAATAGCAGAAAATGAACGTGCATAACTTTTACTTCAGAGTTTACCAGATTCGTATGATCAACTCATCATCAACATTACAAACAACAATGTTGTTGACACTCTTCACTTTGATGATGTTGTCGGTGCAATCCTTGAAGAAGAATCCAGGCGCAAGAATAAGGAGGAAAGGTCAGAAAGTTCGAAGCAAGCAGAAGCTTTAACGATGATGAGAGGCAGATCAACAGAAAGTGGCCCCAGTGGGAGCCAAGATCGTGGTAGATCAAAATCTCGAAGAAGAAAGAATCTCAAATGCTACAACTGTGGCATGAGAGGGCACTTGAAGAAGGAGTGTTGGAACAAGAAGAATGGAGAGAAGACCTCAGAAGCATCAACCTCGCAAGGTTGTGTTGCAAGTACCTCAGATGATGGAGAAATCTCAGATAGCGAGCAACAAATTCTAAAGGTGGAAGGAAGCTCAATGATGTCTGGATAGTGGATTCAGGTGCGACATGGCACATGACTTCACACCGAGATTGGTTTTGTACTTATGAGCCTGTCTCGGTAGGATCCGTGTTTATGGGAAATGATCACGCCTTAGAAATCGTTAGAATCGGTACTGTCAGAATAAAGATGCAAGATGGTACTGTTCGCAAGATACAAGGGGTACGACATGTGAAGGGCTTGAAAAGGAATCTATTGTCCACTGGGCAATTGGATGACCTCGGGTGCAAGATCCATATTGAAGGTGAAATCTTAAAAGTAGTGAAGGGCAATCTTGTGGTGATGAAAGCAGAAAAGATCACAAACAATCTATACATGCTTTTGGGAGATACGTTACAAGAGGCGGATGCATCAGTTGTATCAGCGAGCCATGAAGAATCAACGATGATGTGGCATCGCAGGCTAGGCCATATGTCAGAGCGTGGCTTAAAAGTCCTTGCAGAACGCAGTCTCTTACCCGGGCTCAAGACGGTAACTTTACCCTTCTGTGAGTACTGTGACAAGTAAGCAAAGATAGATTGAAATTTGCAAAAGTAACTACTGTATAAACACATACTAGACTTGATACATTCGATGTGTGGGAGTCGCTGGAAACATCCATGGGGAGCAAAGTATTTTGTATCATTCATTGATGACTACTCCAGAGATTGTGGGCATACCCGATCAAGAAGAAATCGATGTGTTTCCAAGATTCAAGGAGTTCAAAGCACAAGTAGAGCTTGAAATCGGGAAGAAAATCAAGTGCTTGAGGACAGATAATGGAGGAGAATATGTAGATGGTAACTTTCTATCATTCGCAAGCAAGAGGGTATTACGAGACAATTCATCATTGCACATACACCTCAAAGAATGGTGTAGCAGCGGATGAATAAGACTCTCCTAGAAAGAACAAGAGCTATGCTAAGAACGGCAGGATCGGCCAAATCTTTTTGGCGAAGCGATCAAACCGCACATTACGTGATAAATCGATCGCCATCAACAGCGATTGGTTTGAAGTCACCAATGGAGATGTGGAAAGGAAAGCGGTAGATTATTCTTCTTTACATGTGTTCGGATGTCCCGCGTGACGTAATGTACAACTCCCAAGAAAGAACAAAGTTGGATCCAAAATCCGTAAAATGTATATTCTTGGGTTATCGCCGACAATGTCAAGGGGTATCGCTTGTGGGACCCCACCGCCCGCAAGCTTGTTGTTAGCAGAGATGTAGTCTTTGCGTAAAATGAATTACAAAGTGAGCGTAAAAATGACAAAGATTTCTAAAGAGATCGCTATATCGCGGTTGGAGAGAAAGACTCAAGAAGATGATTCTTACGAGCGTAACTGAACACATAGAACAAGAACCAGATGAGGTCAATGATGAAGAAGTTCGACGATCAACACGCCGATAACGGCACCATCATGGCACTCGGACTATGTTATGGCTCGCCATGATGCATACCGTCTTTCGACCAAGAAGGTGAACCATCGCCTTTTCAAGAAGCGTTGAATACTCAGATGCTTCTCAATGGATGACAGCAATGCGGGAAGAAATGGAAGCCCTACATAGAAATAAGACTTGAGAACTTGTTGAACTTCCAAAGGGTCAAAAAGCCATCGGGAACAAATGGGTGTTCAAAATCAAACGAGACAGCAATGATCAAGTGGAACGGTATCGTGCCAGACTTGTAGTCAAAGGTTATGCTCAGAAAGAAGGGATAGATTTTGACGAGATATTTTCTCGATTGTCGACTTACTACTATCGTAGTGTTGGCAATGTGTGTCGCATTTGATTTACATCTTGAACAGTTGGATGTAAAGACTGCTTTCTTCATGGAGAGCTTGAAGAAGAAATTTATATGCTCCAACCGTAAGGCTTTAAAGAACAAGGAAAAGAAAACTTGGTTTGTAGGTTGACCAAATCTGCAGACGGTCTAAAGCGGCGCCAGATGTTGGTACAAGAGATTTGATTCTTTCATAATTAGCCTTGGTTACAACAGATCGAGTTCGCACCATTGTACGCATTTACAAGAGGTTTGATGATAATGATTTCATCATTTTGCTGTTGTATGTGGATGACATGTTGGTGGTAGGCCTCAACAAAGATCGAATCCAGGAATTAAAGGCACAGTTGGCTAGGGAGTTTGATATGAAGGACTTAGGACCCGCAAACAAGATTTTAGGGATGCAAATTCACCGAGACAGAAATGATAGGAAGATTTGGCTTTCTCAAAAAAATTATCTAAGGAAGGTCTTGCGGCGCTTCAACATGCAAGACTGTAAGCCAATTTCTACCCCGCTTCCTGTCAATTTTAAATTATCCTCAGGTATGAGTCCTAGCAATGAAGCGGAGAGGGTGGAAATGTCTCGAGTACCATATGCATCAGCGGTGGGAAGCCTTATGTACGCCATGATATGTACAAGACCAGACATTGCACAAGCAGTGCGAGCGGTTTGTCGGTTTATGGCAAATCCAGGTAGAGAGCATTGGAATACTGTTAAGAGGATCCTTAAATACATCAAAGGAACCTCAGATGTTGCATTATGTTACGGAGGATCAGAATTCATTGCCGGGGTTATGTTGATTCAGATTTTGCAGGTGATCTTGATAAAAGGAAATCCACTACTGGGTATGTATTCACAATTGCAGGGGGAGCGGTGAGCTGGTTATCTAAGTTACAGACTGTTGTAGCTTTGTCTACTACAGAGGCTGAGTACATGGCAGCTACCCAGGCTTGCAAGGAAGCTATCTGGATTAAAGGTTTAATGGAGGAACTCGGGCACAAGCAACAGATGATTACTGTGTATTGTGACAGTCAGAGTGCCTTGCACATTGCAAGGAATCCAGCTTTTCATTCCAGGACAAAGCATATAGATACCCAGTATCACTTTGTTCGTGAAGTGGTAGAGAAAGGAACCGTGGATATGCAAAAGATTCACACCAAAGATAACCTAGCAGATGTGATGACGAAGCCAATCAATGCTGACAAGTTTATTTGGTGTCGATCCTCCTATGGCCTATCAGAAACGTAAGCGACATGGAATGGCAAGGCAGAAAGAGTGGTGTGAAGATATGATTGACTCAATCAAATCTTCAAGTGGGAGAATTGTTGGAATTAAGTCCCACATCGGTGGGAACTTAATTTGGGTGCTCCCTTGGAGCCTATATAAGGAGGCCCAAGTGAAATTTTTATATCATCCCAAATCTTCTTCTCTTCTCATCTTTTATTGTTTCTTATACTCAACAAGAGTATTGTGAGAGTATTTGTGAGGTATTTTGTGAGAGGTATTCTTGTAATATTTTCCCACATAGTGAAATTCTTCTAGTCTTGCCCCGTGGTTTTTCCCTTATTTGTTGAGGGTTTTCCACGTAAATTTTGTGTGTTCATTTCTTTATTTTTCGTCTCTTATTTTAGTTGTGTGACACCATTCCAATACTCTGGTACCTAACATCTTTTGCTAACTGATTGAACGTCCCGCCTCAGACAAAGTGTCAAACAATTTTTACCATGCCAATCTTACGTTATCTTATTTACGTAAGATGCATGACATAATTATGGTTGACATAGTGTGCGTTGTGAAATTAAGAAAGTAACAATTAATAATACATCCGTCCCAAATTATAAGCATTTTTTGACCAAAATACGAAGATTAAGAAAACTATTTAACCAATTTAATTTGTTCAGAAAGTGTACTAATTTTCCCATACTACCTTCAATTATTGAGACAAAATCTTTAATACTCCGCTTTGACTTCTCATCTCCCAAGACTATCTACGGGTATTCTTGTAAAGAATTAATTAATGCACATTGTAAATTGATAATGAGCTTATATTTTGGGACAATTTTTTTTTTGTAAAGAAGACTTATAATTTGGGATGGAGGTAGTATTTTTTAAAGTTTTACTGCAAGAATCCAAGAGTGATTGGATGAGCTAATACAAGATAGTCTCTTCTCGTTTAACCAACGATCTCGAGTTCAAATAAGTCTTAGGGATAGATGTAGTAATGTTAAAACTCTTGAATTAAAGTTTTATTGCCCATGTGGTCTTACCCGACTCGAGTTAACAATTGCGTGCGAGAATACTAGTTATACCAAAAAAAAATTCACTACAATAAATTTTGAGATTAGCTACAACAAATTTAATAATTAATTTGAAGTTAATCTCTAGCAAAAATATTTAACTACAAATTAGCTACAAAATAACTATAAAAATAGTCATATAGCATGAATTGAGTGACAAATTAGTAATTAGGAAAAATATGTCCATAGTAATAAGTTGTTCAAAATTGTTTTTCCTAGCTATATATATAGATAGGATATTGTCATAGAAATTATGAGACCAATCTATAGTTAATATTTCGTGACGTTTTTGTAGCTATTTCCTAACTATTAGATGTTTTCTTTTATTTCATATTTATCATTGGATCATGATTTTTTTAATTTTATTTTACTTTTTATTGATTTTAAAGAAAGTAAAATAATCATATCATATTATTTAAACCATCACACTACAAGAATTTCTCTTATTAATTATCGACAAAAAATTACTCATAGACACCAAGCCATCGGTTATTACCGAAAAAAAGATACTTACCGATAGCTAACCCTCGGTAATGAAAAAATAACGAAAAAATGCAATTACCTACTGCTAGCATTCGATGATGAAAAAGGTAATTACCGAGGGTTTGAAGGAAAAAAAAAAGCAATTTTCGAGGGCTAAGATAATTACTTACGGCCATGCCCGTCAGTAAAATTCATAGAAACACAATTTGTGTGAGTTCTTACCGAGGGTTTGGTCGTTGGTAACTATCGAGGGCTTACCTGTCGGTAATTACCTTTTAGTTAAGAAGTCACACGAATTGTACTTCTAAGACTCATTTACCTTCGTCGTCGGTAACCGTCTTAAAAAAATCCATGTGAGTTATTTTTATTAATTTTTTTGGTCTTTGCTAGCATTTTTAAGAGACAAATAGTAATTAAGTATAGGAAAGATAGGCTGAGAATTGATAACTACTTTGTAAAGGATTTACAGGGGAACATTATGATGCTAGAATTAAAAGGATCGGATAATTATACTCTCTAAACTAAGAGTGTGGCATCGATGTCGGGGATATATTACTTGAGGATTTTGCACAACGCAATATTAGAAAAATAAACTCACCTGATAAAGTAGTTCTAAATAGAAACTGCTATAGTATGCTCCCAACCTGATACCTAGGTTAACAATTTTGAGAACATTACGTTATTCTAGGTTTCTCACGTGTAGCAGTTTCTAACTCCTATCATATCTGTTTCTTTATATCCCGTTGATCTTCTTAACTGATAAAATCGCTATCCATAATTAATTCGATGAAGATGTTACCTAGAGTCTAGGATAACGTCGTGTCTAATGATCAAGTAAGGTGATTATCTTTCTTATGTCTTTTTCAGATATCAATTACCAAATAAGATCAATTTAAAATCAAGTAAGGCATTTTCTCTTGTTTGATCTCGCTTTTCTTTGGTGGCCTATTGTAATTAGGTTGAAGTATCACTTATATTCTCCTTTAATATATCTTATTTTGCTATTAAAAAAAGAGAGAAAAAAATGATCATATGTGGGATCATTGATCATTTTAGAGGAGTCAAATCCCACTTCTATATAGATGTATATATGGCTGGTTTTTTTTAATTGAAGTCTGTTTTTTCTTTTGCCTTATGATAATGTTTTTTTGCAAGTTATTTAAATGCCTTTATGGTAACCGAAGGTGTCACCTAGAATTGTGGATATTATCATTCCTAACATTCAAGTGAGATATTATCTTTTTTACGTCTTTCAAATATATGTTTCCTGAATCCATCACATTCACAACGTGATTTTTTGCGTTTATCCTATTCCCAAAACTCAGAATTTATGGGCGTACCAAAAAAAAGTCGTGGGCAAATCACATATTTAGGGCATGTGTGACAACCACCCTTAAAATTAAATGGAACCGCCACTAATATTTTATTTTTATAGGAAACATTGGAAAACCTATTTTTGATTTTAATAAAGAAAAAGAAAGTCTTTGAACCAAATTTTGAGCTCGGGAGTTGATTACGCATAGGGAAGGTATTAGCACCCCTAAAACGCCCATAAAAATGGTATTTTTAATTATTTAGAAAAATTTGTTTGCCTTTGAACGAGTTATTCCCAAAAAAATCTTAGAAAAAAAATACGAATTTGTTTGTCACCGTTTTATTTAAAAATGACACAGAATATTAATTGCTCAGACCTAAACTCATGCAGAGCAAAGAAAAACGATTGTCAATACGTGTTTAAATAAAGAAAACGTCCAAAAGCAATCTTTTGTTTTTATTATTATTATTATTAAATAACGTAGAGAAGAATTAAAGAAAGGAAATAACAAGCCTTTTCTATGCATTTATTATTATTCTAAATTCTAAATAAAACAAGAATAGATTTATTTATTGCATTAACTTGTTTATTTCTATTTTATTATTATTTTTTCTTAAAAACGTGTAAATTAGGAATGAACTTCAGAAACTCAGTATTTGCTTTTATATCCCTCATGACAAAATATTTACAATTCAGTCCCTACCTAGGGTTTGGCCCCATTGGAAGGCCAAACCCTAGCCTTAGCTCGATTCAACCAAACATCAACAGATTAACAAACAACAACAACAACAGAGAATGCAAAGAATGCAAAGAAAGGATTACATCGTGTATGTTTCAATTCAGAATACAATCACTCAGTCCAGAATATAATTTCTTATTACACAGCCATGCACTACAGCATTTTTGACTTTAGCCCACGCTGAACTTGCCCACGGCTAAAAAACTGCGGTCTAAAACGGAATAGACAACGGTTTTCTAACCGTTGGTGAGAATCTACAAATTTCATTCATATTTTTCAATTTGTAGCTAATAACCGTTGCCTCTTCTTATCCAGCAACATTTTAAAAAACGTGAGCATGTATAGGCCACGGTTACAAAAATGTTGTCGTGTTAGGCCACACGTATGCAACCGTGGCCTATAAGGTATTACATATAACCGTGGGATAAAACCTCTTACATTTATTATGCCAGCACATACCCTCACGCGTTTTCTTCCAATTTGAAACAATCTGAAATTTCACCTTTCTTCTTCCTTCCCTCTTCCTGCTTTCTTTTCTTCCCACAACCGTAACCTGAAATGTGAAATTTCACTCTTCTTCCCCTTTCTTGCTTCTGCTGCACTTTGGGACCTAGATTTGTTGGGCTAGATCTGAATTGAAGAAGAAAGCCAGTGACGCACACATAAATGAAAGACCGCTGCGTTTGTCGTTGCCGGAAATGATATCGTCACCGCCGCGAGCTGGGTGTGAAGTCATCTCTCTCGGTTCGACCTGTCTCTCATCTGCGACAAATATTCTCCAATGACTTCCTTCACACAATGACTTCTGCAGAGGCGGAACAGGGAAGAAGAAGGAAGAAAAAGAAGAGGAGTCGCGCCCGGTGTGCGCTGTTGCTGCATCAGTGAGGGAGTCGCATATCCCCTTCTCTCCTCCCCGCCGTCGCCGCCTTCTTACCATCATCGCCCACCACTTGGTCGCCACCACTGTTGTTGGTTTTGGGTGAGTTCTCTCCACCTTTTAAGTGTCCCCAAAAACTGATAGGGCTTTTGCCTTTGTCTTCGCCTTTTGTCTGACTTTTTTGATTTCGATTTGTGCTTTGCTATGTCAGATGATAGAGTTGGGTGTTCTATGGAGGGATGGCTGAGAGAGATAGCAAGGGGGTGAAGAACAACTACAGGCAACAGCAATGAAGGAAGCGACAGGTCGTGCAAGGTTACTGGCAAGAGGTCTTCGGCGGCGATGGGTCGCGCAACAACCAAGTGGAGTCTTCAACGCTCGCTTAAAGATCAACGGTGGCCTCACACTGAACATAGCATTTGATTTTTCAACATTTAAATTTTCATTTTTGAAGCAAAATAGTATTACTCTCACTAATTTGGGGCTTTTTTTTGTTTCTAAATTTTTTCTTTCATTTTGGCGGATAAAAGGGATGATTTTTGTTGCTCTGTGGTATGTTGAAGGGTATTGTTGCAGTGATGTGGTAATGCGTCTTCTACATTCTTCTTTTGCTTTTCTTCTGCAATTTTTCCCGCTTACTTCTGCTCTTTCTCTCTGTTGATTTCATTATGGTATCTTGGTCATGGACAGATTAGTATCATGCTTAGTATCTTGGTTATGGTTACCAAAAATTAAAACTTGGTTGGGATGAGTCAAACTATCATCTCTTGGTTGCTTCATTCCTTTGATTTCATTTCTTCTCTAAACCAACAAAATCTATTTTAGTGCAGATTTCTCATATTTTTCTGGTATTTTACATGCAGCTTTCTCTTGAAAGTATTTTAGATAATTGGTTTTCTTCTACCATGGTTTGTTAGTTCTGAATATTTTACCCCAAAAAAAAAATGATTGACCTATTACTTCAATTATGGTGTAATAACAAGGATTAACAGTTGTGTTTGTGTTTGTAGGGGAGGGGTAGGATATTTGACCTATTATTTTTCCATCATTTCAGGTCAGGCTTTTGTGCAGGAATTTGAATGAAACTCATAAGATGTATTTTTTTTTACACGTATTTGTTTTGTTATTTCTTAGTCAGTATGAATTCATAAGGAGTGAAATGGGTTTTCAGTTACATTGATCCTAATTCTGATTTGTAGGTTTTAAATCCATATCGCCATAGTTGCAAAAAAAGTTTTGATTATGTAACTTTTCTTTAATTTAAATACATACTTCAATGGTTGATGTACATAATAGTCCCTTACAGTTACAGGGCAGACAAGACATTATTTCCATATGACATGTTTGTTCATAAGTAGTTAAATGGGGTTTCAATTACATTGATCCTAATTCTAGGTTGTAGGTTCGAATCTTCCATTGAGATCAGCTTTTTTATTGAAGGTTTGAAACCTCTAGGGTTCTCCCTTTACTTAGCCTCCAAGTTTGTTCTAAAGGTAAAAATTTCCTCTCTATTTTCTTTGATTGGGTCATTAAAGAATTACTTTGATTTGGGGTTTTGGAAGTGGTTTAATAGTTATCTATAATGTTATGCAGTTTTCTTAGTTGTTTGTGCAGTTCTTTGTCTACCTGCAATAGGTTTTAGAACTATTTTTAAAATATTTGGCATGATTGTAGAAAAAAATTCTCATTCAACAAGTACGATGCAGAAGCTGCTATTAGCAAGAGGCTTCAAGGAGTGCTATTCTGTTATTGGGAAGTTTCAAAGGTATGAACATCCTTTTCATCAATGTTTGAAAGGCGTCTAATTTAGGGAATCCTTTATCTTTACTTTGTAATACTGATATAAGTATAAATTAATATCACATTTAAATTATGTAGAAGAAAGAAAAAACAATAAAAACAGTTATAGAGAGGATTTACAGTAAAAATTGATTGAGTTTAGTTAATCCATTTTATGCCCTTAATCTGTCCATATGATTTTGTTCTTTCCATTTTTGAAACTTATCTACATATGTACTTTGAGCATGTATAATCTCCCAGATATTTCAAAAAGATTGTGTCCTCCGCATCTTTAAATTCCTAAATGAAGTTTGTCAATGGAGAATGTGTGTTTAAATGATTGTTTTAAAATTTATTATAGATTTCAGGTACAATAGTTGCACCCTAAGATCCTGAGACCGTGGCATGGCTTAAAGCAGCACAAATGTTTATGTCAGGTAAGGCATATCACCTTCCTTAAGACATTACCTTCAGGTTATGCTAAATATAATGTACATGGCTATGAGTATAATATACCTATATTTAGTGTTTCATTGTCTTATTATTTGATTTATTAGTTTTGGTTTTTAAGATTATGACATGGTTGTCAATAGTTTATATGCATGTTATGACTATTTTAGGGTGGTTAGAAGTTTTGCTAACGGTTAAAACTTGTAGCATTCAGAGTATCAATTAATTTTCTAGCAGTTTTAGTTCCATCTTCTGCTGCACACTGTAGTTTTTATTTCACGACTCTTTCTGCATACCCACAGCACTAGGAAGTGCAATTTCTATGAGGTTGCCTTCATCAGATTATGATCAGTTTGAGCAGTCAATGATTTCATCTACGTCATAGCCGAATGTCCAATCCACTTCAAAGCCCTCAGATATTGACAATTGGTCTTCGTATTCACTCTCTAATAGCAAATCTGATGATGTGGTTAAGTATTTACGAACACCATTGTATCTTTGTGCATTTTAGGATACATGACTAGAATTAATTTACACTAACAATATCTATCACATTGAATGCTTTTTATAGTCTTCTCTTCGGAACCTAAAGAGGTAAAATTCTTTGTTAAACGGATTATTAATTCTATGTTTATGTGTTTAAGTTACATGCACACATTTTAAGTTACACAGGAAATACGTAAGGTATTCAATTCTTTTTTGATTTCAGAGTTGTTGGTTCATGAAGTATCCTTTAAAATATCATTATCCTCGGGTTAATGTCCAGTTTCATACTTTATTATAGGGTAGTGTTAAATTATTAGTCCTTTACAGATATGATATCTGTAAACTTTCATTTGTAACTTGTGATGCCAAAGGAAGTTGCAAGTTGGATAACTCACGTTTTATTTAGAATTTACTGCTGTATATGTATGTGATACATCTATGCAAATTCTACTTTGTATTCCATGGACAATTACCAGCAATGGCCAATGTAATCTATGGTTAATTGAAAGGGGTCGTAGAGATGGTGAGAGTTTTAAATGTGCTAATAATTATCATGTTTACAAGACACTATTTTCTCAGTTTAACTTTGATCCTGCTCATAAGGTGATTATACTTTCTAAATCACTCATTCTCGTAGTGTGGTTATACTTGCTAAATTACTCATTGTTCAGTTGAATTGTCATCTTGTTATGATTTTGTTGAGCAGTCTTGTTTGTGTTGAAGCACCTCTCAAGTGCTGCAGAAATTAAGGTACAATTTTATTTTAATGATTTATGCTTTAGATATCAATGTCATTTTTACCAAATGCTACCATAATATCTCCACCCCTCTCTTGGCTATGATCTCTCGCAACTAATTTCTCAACCTGTTCATATGGTGCTCTTTTAACCTGTTAAGGCTCCATTCAAAATGTGTTTGTTTTTCTGTTATTTCAAATGGAATTTGACACCCCTGTCATGCAATATGAACAATCATTGTTTGTACTTGTATGTTTTTGTGTCTCTTGAGGAAATGTTTACATTTAAATCTGTAAATAATTGTTGTCTATAGATTTTTTTTTTGGTTCAGTTCTCTAGTTATTGGATTAAAATAGATAGCAAAAGAAGGAAAAAAAAATGGCAAACATGGCAAATGTATTTCACTGTATACAAAATAATAAAGAAGCATCTTTATGATCGCTATGTGTGCATAGGATTGAAATTGAACACAAGTCTCTGTCTCTCTTTTACTAAGAATTGTATTTACTGGATTTGCATAGGATTGTAGCCTCCATTTGCAGTGGTATCTATCTCTATATATTTGCACTCTATCTATATATGTTGAGCCTCTCTATTTGCTAGTGAAAGCTGCTGATCTGACTTTTTGAGTGATCCATTCATATTAACTTGTTTTTATATGTGCAGTCTATACACTAAGATCATCCTGATGAAGATCATCCTGAAGATGAATGAAGTTAATTCGTGGAAGATTTAGATGTTTTTAGACTTATAATGACAAGATGTAATTATGTACTGGTGTTTTATGGTTGCGTAGTAGTGTTATAATATTTTGATATACTTAGACAAAGTTTTTAACCTTTGCTACTTGTATTAAGACTTGGTTATATTAAACTCTTGTTTATTATTAAATAGCTATAAAAAATTTAATGGTTTATTTGTTTTAAATGATAGTAATTAATTATCTATATGGTTTATTCACATTTATAATTTACCGTATTTATTTAATTATGCGTTGAAATTATTTTATTGAAAATGAGTCGTGGCTAACAAAGTATAACCGTGGCTTAAAATATAGGCAATATTAGTATAACCGTGACTTAAAATATAGGCAACGTTTATGTCACCGTGGTCTAAAACAAGACCAGAAAACCGCGGCCTAAAATAGGTCTAGAAAACTGTGACTTGTTTTTGAAGTTGGCAACGTTTGCATATGTGTGGCCTAAAGGTATAGGCCACGGTTAAAATTTTGTTGCCCAAAAGACGAGACAACGCTAGTATAACCGTGGCTTAAAGTATAGACAACGCTTGTGTCACTGTGGTCTAAAACAAGACCAGAAAACCGTGGCCTGAAACCGGTACAGAAAACCGTGGCCTGTTCTTGTGTTATAAGCAACGGTTATCTTTGTAGCGTGGGCGAAAACAAAAAACCGTGGCGTAAAGGAATAGGCAACGGCCGCATACTCCACGCATGTAAAATCGTGGCCAAACCGTTGCCTAAAGTTTAGGCCACGGTTTTTTCATTTCTGGCCACGGTTTTTTGTTGTTGCCTAAACTGATTTTTGCTGTAGTGATGGCAAATAAAAAAAAAACAAAAAGATACAGAGATGAAGAAGACGAGGGAACCTGAGTTCGTGACTTCCCCGAAAATTTACAGAAATCAAAGGAGGAGATTCAAAAGAAACCTAAGACTAGTAGTGTTTAATTTTGGTTCTGGGGCCTCACGGTTTTTTGGCCTTCTTCCTTGTATCTGCTTGCTCTGCCTCTCCTTCTCCTTGTGTTATTTTCTGGATCCGGTTCGCTCTCTTCGTTTCTGTTGCATGTCTCTGGCTTTTATAGCCTCATAGTCCCTGCCAAAAAATAGAATCAAATCAGCGTAATAAACAATAAAAATTAAAGAAAAGAAAGGAGATAGAAACTTCCCTGATTCGTCAAATCTACACGTTCTCCTCATGCACATCTTGAATTCGGACCGAATCATGTGGATAGGATTTGATTCAATTTTGTGGGAATAGAGAAGGAAAAGGAAAGAAAATATTGTGGATAGGTTGCGGCCGTTTGGATGATTTTAGGGTTAGGGTTTGAAAGGATGAGGGGCATTTTTGTGTTTTTAGGGTTAGAGAAAATTGGGCTGAGAGGTTTGTGATGGGCTGCGTAGAGGAGGCGCTGTTTTTGGCTTCTAGGTTTAGGGTTTGAGACGGTGAAGGAAGTGAGAGGAAGAGGGGTGGTACACTGTGGAGATTGATTAGGTTTAGGGTTGAGATATGGAGAGGAAATGAAGAATGAAAGAGAAAGAAAGAAGAATGTGGGAGAGAGGGAGATCGCCGCGGCTGCGAGAAAGGGAGGGACGTGAGCTGCGGCTTAGTTTAGAGATTAGGGTTAGTTTTGGTGAAGGATGAAGGAAAAAGGAAGAGGAGATGGGGGCGAGAATTCAGGAGGGGAAGATGGGGATTATGAGAGAAGTGGAGCGGCGCTAGGTTATTTGGGTGAGAGAGGCTGAGAATGGTGGGGAGCGGCCTAGGGTTGGAAGAGTGAGGAGAGAAGGGAGAGCGTGGGGTGAAGGAAGAAGGGAAAGACGAAGGAGAAGGCGCCGCGGATGGAGAGAGTGAGGGAATGATGGAAGAAACGGGTTTTTAGGGTTATGAAGGTTTTGGGTTGGGCCGCAGCGTGAATAGCTGGGCTGCGTGGAGCTTGGGGGTGCGAGGAAGGAAACGGGGTGCAGGCAGCAGTAATAGAGGGTGAGAGGTGCGTGCAGGGGTGTGGAATAAAAAAAGGGGTGTGCGAAGGACTGGGTATGGCTGGGCTGCGTGTGTTCTTGGGTTGGGCCACCAGCCTGGTTCGCTGCTATTTGCACCATCCAAACTTACTTTTTGCACACCCCTTCTCAAATAAAAATCCTCTTTTTTTTTCTTTTATTCATTCTTTCTTTTCTTTCTTTCTTCTCTTTTTTAATCTCTTTTATTCTTTATTATAAAATCAAAAATATTATTTTATTTATTATTATTACTATTACTAATTTAAAAAAATTAAAATAAATAATAAAATAAAATAAAATAAAAAAGCCGGACAAAATTAGGGTACTAAAACATGTAACAAAAAACTGTTTTTAAAAAGTGTATCAAACATGCCCTTACTTTTTTAACTCTCTTTTCTGAATTTTTTTTTCGATCAAATAAAATCTAGAGTCAGGAAATGGCATCCCAGTCTTGTCCAAGACTGGGAAAACTCTTCTCTAGGATTGATATCATAACTTCAATAGGCCAGTTTTATTTTTAATAATACCACCATTTTTCACTCATGCGGAATAATTAAAGAGATGAAAATCTTAAGTAAAATACTTCATATTTTGAAATTTATGAGTAGAAATGAATTCCTGGTAATTGTTGACTTCTATGCAATATTTTGGGAAGATAGTGAGAACACCGGAAACCATATATAAGACTACAAAGTAATACTAGAACTTCATATTACACAAACTACAGAGTACATGCATTTTTTGGGTACTCACTCAAACTACAGTATAGAGTACTTTATTCACGATACATATACCCTTCCTCAGCTACAGAAGACCTAGATTTAAATATATATATCCACAGGTCTTCGAGCTTTTGTCTACATAATAATATAAACCATACAAGCTAGCTAGAGTAACCCAACATGAAACAGAGAGACCGACTTCACATACCTTATTAACATTTAAGACAGATTGCTTAAAATTTAATGGGTCTATTACCCCAACGATTGTGGGGTTTCCCATTGTGGGGTTTCCCCTTAGAGTAACTTACAACTGATATCCCACCAAGGTAAGCAGCTGCATCCTTGCTAGTCACAGCAGGTTCTTCCATCTCACCGTTCCTTCTGGTTGGAAAGAACTTGTCTATGAGAGCAAAGCCTTCTAAACCAATCTTCCTGAGATCTGCCATATTGATGCTGAATATTGGAGTTGTTATATAGCAAAGGCTTTTATCAAATGGATAGTGTTGGTTTCCTGCTTCAAAGGAGGAGAGACCCAAGTTTCCTTTTATAGCAAAGGAGAAAGATTCCCTTAGCTACTTCATCTGCTTGTGATGTGACCCAAGAAGAATATTTAATTATTGTGGATTAAGTTAATGATTTTATTTACATCAATTTTTAAAACCACAATATAAAAAATACATTGAAAAAGAAAATATTATTTTGCTGTCTAAGAAAAACCTAGGTTGTTTTTCACATAGTTGGTTTAATTATATCTTCAAGATTACATAAATGTATTTGAATTTTTTTAGTATTATAAATTTTAGTATGAATTCAACAATATTTAGCATTTTTTTATTCATAAATATTGAATAAGTTTGACTCTATTAAAAGTATAAATATTGACGAAGAATAAAATAAACACTAAATTTTAACAAAATAAAGTCATATATGAAGTGGTTGATATGTGAATAAAACTAAATAGAATACTAATAGTATGTCTAGTTTCGATCTCTCTGGAAGTCAAATGTATCACTTTTTTTGACTCAAAATGTATCACTTTTTACTTTAAATTTTATGAAGTTAGTAACTATACATTCACAAATAGTTAATTAATTAATTTTTACATACATAGATAATCATATTTCAATATTTTGCTTTAAACATTTTAAGAAATAATATACTCCCTCCGACCTCGATTATAAGCAAAAAAAACTCATATATTGTGGTCTCAAATATAAGCAAATTTGACCAATTTTACCTTATTTAATACTAACATTCCTAAAATACCCCTATTAAACTCACATGTTGGTTTCGATGTGTATTTGGAAATTAATACAATAAACGATAACTAGGGATAATTTTGGAATGAACTTCATTCTTTAATTGAAATTAAAAAAATTAAATGATTTTCTTAGTTCGCGTGCTTTTTTTTATTGCTAATAATCAAGACCAGAGGGAGTATGGATAAAACTTAAATGCATTACCAATGATACTGTTTATTCTATTTTGCACTAAAAAGTTAAAATAACTGTTGAAAACTGCCTTTTAATATTTCTCAAACTAAGGCAAGTTCTAGGGTGGGAAAGCATGGTGGGTAACACCACCATGCACAACTTCCCTCTACCCTTAGATTAAGAGTACCCCACAGTAATACCATGCACCCTCTCCACCAAATCATTTCTCTTTAGAAAATAATTTTTTTTCTTTTGGAAAATAAAATTTGAACATCACTATTCGCGACACCCATTTCGACACCGTATATCTGTGTACGAACAATTTTTTTTTTTCAAAATTTTTTTTTTTAAAAAAATTTCTTCAGAAAAATAATTTTTTTCCAAAAAAAAAATTTATAAAAGTGGTTAACACGGTACAAATAAGTGCCCCTCTATTTTTATGTGTGCCTCTGTTAACCACTTTTATAATTATTTTTTTTTGGAAAAAAGTTATCTTTCTGAAGAAATTTTTTTTTTTTTGAAAAAAAAAATATTGTCCGTAAGTGTCCCTCTGTTAACCACTTTTATAATTATATTTTTTAGAAAAAAATATTTTTCTGAAATTTTTTTTTTTAAATTTGAAAAAAAAATATTGTCCGTACACGTACGGATATACGGTGTCACAATGGGTGTGGCGAAAAGTGATGTTCAAATATCATTTTCCAAAAAAAAAAATATGGGACACTTATTTGTACTGCGTTAACCACTTTTATAATTATTATTTTTTGGAAAAAAATATTTTTCTGAAGAAATTTTTTTAAAAAAAAAATTTTGAAAAAAAAAATATTGTTCGTACACAGATATACGGTGTCGAAATGGGTGTCGCGAAAAGTGATGTTCAAATTTTATTTTCCAAAAAAAAAAAACATTTTCTATAGAGAAATGATTTGGTAGAAAGGGTGCATGGTATTACTGTGGAGTACTCTTAATCCAAAGATAGAGGAAAGTTGTGCATGATGGTGTTACCCACCATGCTTTCCCACCCTAAAACTTGCCCTCAAACTAATGCATCACTTCAAAAACATGTGAGTGATTTGTATCTATTTTAGTGAAGAAGCAGTTTGAACAGTATAACTATTACTGTACGTCAGTATTACCCATAATATATATTATAATGTGACAAGTAAGTAAAATATGATTAGACACTTGTATAAAACTTATTTATAATATTATTACTAGATATAATCCCCGTGCGTTGCACGGATTTGATTATATCTTAAATAAATATATTTTTAAAAGAAGTGTGAGAGTTAATAATTTAAATATATAAAAATATTTTATACGAACCTCTCAAAAAAATTGATACTTGTCTGATGTATAGTCTTATTATAGTATGTTTTTAATATTTGTTAAAGGTCTTGATAGGATTATCTTTTTTTAAGATTAGGTAACAAATTATTTTCTTTGATCTTAGGCCCTCCGTAGTATTAAAAACATGTAAATACATAAAATTTAATTAATTATAGAATAACATGTAACGATTAAATACTTTTTTAAATACTTTTATATTGAAAATTTGTATTAAATAACTCATTTATTTAGTAATTACTATTTTTTGTATGTAATATTTCTTATCATGTTTAATAATTAAAAATATAAAATGTTTAGAAAGGTTATCATTGAAACTTTAATATATAAAAAGATAAATCAAAGAAGTTGATTAAACACATTATGGTATTGTACTTCTTTTAGTATGCAAATTTCTTATCTTACTTATCAACGAATAATTTTAATCATTATGGTTATATTATTGTTGATAATGATATATAGAATTATCCATGATAAAATATTAGTTTTTTAAATATAACCCACATAATTTAATATATGTTATGACATTTTGGTTATCATCAGTACATAAAATCTATTTATTGAAGATTATTTTTTTGTGCAATTGAAGATTATTTTATTCTCTAAATAAATATTATTTGGAGTCATTTATCATCAAAACTATTTATAAATTAAGTACTTTAACATCGGCGATATCTTTTTTAATAATCTCTGTTTGAATTATTTAATCTCTCACAATAAAAAGTTGTATTCCATTACATATTCTTAATGTAATATTACTATTTGTAACTATCATAGTTGGTATTTTTATTTATAAAAATAGTAAAATTTAAGTGTTTGCCGGTCATATGAATTATATTGTCATTCTCATATAAATCTAGGTACAATATTTTTTGTTCTTCAATTATGCTATTAAATTATACATTAATTTTCAAACTAAATTTTATATGTTAAACTTTGTTGCAACTTTTGTCACAAAAATATAGTTTTCAGTTACAATGATCATTAAATAATAAATAATTAATTACTTTTTAAATTTAGTTAACCATTATATTAATAGTAAAAGTTTAAATAAATAAAAGTAAAAGACACAATAAACAAAGACAGGATAATAATTTTGATGATAGGAGAAGAATAATATTAGTTTTAATGAGTAAATCAGTATTTAAATGTTATATCTCAAGTGTATAAAATAATATTGTCTGGGGTTATTTCTGGCATTTCAATATTAACTATTTTATTTTCCTTTTCTTGTTGTTATTTTTAGGTAAGTTAGAGAGTAACTACGTGAACTTTTTCTACGGGTGCAACTACAAATCATTTGATAGATTAAGATACAAAAATATACCAACAAAAGATGGAAAATTTTCTAACCAATAAACAATTATAAATTAGACATATGTGAGTTTAGAATTATAAAAGTCAGTCTGGGTATAAATGGCCCAATACCACCTGAGTAACTAATGTGACTTCATGTCCTTCCCTTTGACCGGACAAAATAAATGGCATCTTGACTCTCAGGCCATTGTTAACTGCTTAAATGGCATCTCTTTGGGTAGTGCTCATGGGGGGTCTCTGGTTCAAAGGATTCGAGCTCTGCTTCAGTTGGAGTGGCATGTTCGGATTAGCCATATCTATCGTGAGGGAAATAAAGTTGCTGACGGTTTGGCAAACTTGGGTTGTGATTTACAGTCGGGTATCTTGGTGTTTGATTCTCCCCCCCGACAGGTGGAGTCCTTGATTGCGAGTGATGCTTTAGGAGTTTCTACTCCGCGTATTATTTCAGTGTAATCCTTTTTTGGGCCTTTAGCCCCGTTTAATGTCAAAAAAAAAAAAAAAGAACACAACCAACCAATATAATATACATTATGGAGAAATACCAATTTAGAAGGAATATGAAAGGCCTGTGTTGCTTCTTTCATTTCCTTTTATATCCTTATATATATATATAATTATTTGTATTAAAAAAATTCAAAGAATTGGATGGACCCAAATACTTGGGGCTAAACATTTGATACCCACTTTAATTTTATATTTTTTAATTTATAAACCTAAATAATAAAAGATTTAAAAAACGAAAACGAAATTGAAAATAAATTTAAAATTATAAATTTAAATTTAAATGAGAAATGAAAATAAAACCAAAATTTTAATGTAAAATTTAAGAAAGTGAAAATTAAACCAAAATTGTTATAAATACCGAGAAAAATAATGGACAAAATATGGTAACCACATCGATTAAAAATATTCATTAATAATTTAATACTTAATATTTTTATTTGTAAATAATATTTAATAACAGGTACTGTTATCTATTTTTCTCATGCATTTTTTAAATATGCAAATAATAATTATCATTAATATTGAATAATTTTAATATTTAAAATTCTAAAAACGTTCACTAGTTGTGATTGATTAGTACTAACTATAATAATTTATAGTCAACAAAAGGCAACAATAAATCTAAACTTCAACGGATGAATTTCAAAGGATTCATGATTTAATACTATATTTAAGTAAAAACTCAACTTGAAGTATAGTTTTAAAGCGAAATTAAATTTTAACTTTTGATGGCTTTTCATTCTTTAATTAAATAGACTTGACAACTGAATTAATTTAAAATCATTTTACAATTTTACTGTTTTATTTTTGTATCAAATAAGGATTGTAATTATTCACCAAAAAAATAATAATAAGGATGGTAATTACATGCTCTTTTTCCATGACAGGATGCTTATATGTATTAAAAATCTAAGAGACTATTACGCTAATAGCCATTCTATCCTCATCATCGAAAAGTTTTCCATTATTCAATCTTTGTTATAACAACCTACAATTGGTTAACAACAATTGCTTTGAAAGAAAAACTGTCCAAATAATTCTACTAAAATTACATTATGAAAAATTTCCTATTAATTCATTGAGATTTATATCGTGCTTATTTATGTTTTAAGTTTTGATTGAAGCCTTTTTTAAAATAAAATGTCATTCCAAAATATAACAAATATTGTTATGACCATTAGTTGGAATAAACTGAAAAGTTAGTTAAAAACTTTTAATAACATATGAATGATGATGGTCTTTATACTGTCATTTAACTAATGTAATGTAGTATTCAAATAAAAAATGTAATGTAGTATTTAAGTAAAACAATGTACAGGATTTCCTTTCTTCTAAAAACATCTTGTAGTTGTGACATATTAGTATTTGTGACACATTAGTAATAACTACAATAAGTCTTAGGTGCCAACATAGTTAAAATCTACTTCTCTATAGTGATGCCTTTGCATACCATCTGGTTTTTATTAAAAAAAAAAAAAAACTAAGGCAATAATAAATCTAAACTTCAACAGACGAATTTAGAAGGATTCATGATTTACTACTATATTTAAGTAAAAACTCAAGTTTATTTTACATAGATAGATAGATAGATAGATATGGAATATATATATATATATATATATATATATATATTAAAAATATATATCTTATAATATATGTTGCAATCTATTTTTCAAAACATTTTTTATATATGAAATTAATTTAATAACCATCACTGAAAAAATTAATATATTTAATACTTTTATGTTATAAATATGTTATTTAATAACATGTATTGTGATCTGATTTTCTAATGTATTTTTAAAAATTTATTCAATAATTTTGATTAATATTAAATAATTTTTGTGTTCAAAATATATGTATAATATGTTGACATTTAATATTTAAAACAATTAAAAATATAAAGTGTCATTAAATATATTTAATATTGTTTTGTAACTAAAGTAAGAATTAGTTAATGTTATTATAAATAGATAGATTATTGAACCATTGTACTATCATTATTGAACTCTTATTTTATTTTACTTTTAATATCTGTACCTATATATAATCTATAATTATCTAACATGTGCAATCTTTACAGGTTAAAACTCATTAATTATGTACTTTTTTTCTTATTAATTTAGTTAAATATTTTCTTATTTGTTTTATGTATGTAATGTCTCTCTTCTTAACAAATAGGAAAGTAATTAATTAATAAAAAACGGGTAATTAATAGGTTTAACATGTTTAAGTTTGCACACGTTAAAAAAATGAGTAACGGCAATTGCTTTCAATAATAATTTATTGTTTTCCTAATTTTTTTATTTTACCCTTATATAATAAAGAAAACCATTTTTTAATAAACCCAATACCCAATTCCATAAAAAAAAGGGTCAATACCCAATTTTAGTTTTCAAAATAATGAAATAACAGTTTATTTAACTATCAGATGAGACCTCTTATTATGTGGAAAAAATGTGAATGTAACAAAAAAAAAAAAAAATAAGACCTCTTATTAGTCAAAAAAAATATAAGACTTCTTATATTTTACAAGTTTATCTTACAATATATTCAAAAAAATACACACAGTAAACAAAATAAAAAAAATGCAGAAAGATGGACACGATAATGTCCGCGCTAGTACACTAATAATAAATCAGAAATTGTCAAAAAATAATAAATCAAAACCCATATATTCTACTTTATCTTGTTCTATATGTTTATAATACGCTGCCATAAAATCTTAATAAGAGAATTTATTCTCTACTAACCCGTCCACGTGTTTAGCCTTGAGGATGGAGATTGAAAGTGATCATAGACGCGTGTATCTGCCTTGCTGTCAAAATAATTGAGACTTGAGATTCGCATAGTGCAAATTGCGAGTATAATCCCTCGTATTGTACCAAGATTTGTGATATATTGTGGTCACTTAGAGATTCTATACAACTCCAAATTTCTCAAATATAAAAGAAAATAATTTGATCCTTGCATTTTACTAAAGTTTGTGGGCCAATTCTATCGTGCATAAGTGGTTTGGGTATGTACAATACATAATTTTTCTAGCCGTTAGATCTAGTACGTAGTCATAAACCCTCCACACCAGATCCAGATCCCACAACCATATTCCCTCGCCGGTTCCCACCACCAAAACTAGATCCTCAGCCGTCAGAGATGCCGAGTTTGAGCGGTTACACAATGACATTTCTTGAAGCCCTCTAATGTTTAAATCTGAGTCACTTTGGACGACCGATCGACATCGTTTCTTGGCCAAAGCGACAAGAAGCTATCAAAATCTGATGACGTCGGAATCGGAATCCAACGTAAGGGATTATTCGGGCTTCGAATTTTCCTTCCCCCACGTCTGTGAGATAAATCCTGACCGCCCAGAATCCAAACGGGTTGGACTTGGGTGGCTGTTGCTTTCCTCAAAGGCGGCCAAGAAGTGTCCGATGAAGGCTTGAGGGGACAGGCGCAACGCAAAGGAGGGTTTGGGTTCCTAAAGTAAGAGCACCCGGCCACGTGTGCTTTCGTCTTTCTGATGAAGCCTTTATCTGACACTACAACATTTTTTCTTTTTGCACTACAACACAAAACAAAATAGATAGCGCTTATTTTTTGCCTTCGCTAGTGCTTAAAAGCGCTACCTATACAGCCGCTAGTGATATGGGTTTTTAAAGACAGCGTTTTAAAAGCGCTAGTGAAAACTAGAATCAATAGCGCTTCCTTGAAAAAGCGCTAGCGATTGTTGATATAGCTGGCGCTTTTTCAAAGAAGCGCTAGCGATTATCTCTTTTTCTTTTTTCTCTTTTTCTTTACAGTTGCAGTATTTTCCAATGATGCAAACCAAAATAAACAATACAACAATAACCAACAACAAAACAAACAATGCCAACCAAAATCAATGCCTCGCATGGGCTAACAACATACATCTAACTAATACTATAATAATGTATACAGAATGATCATGTATTTAAAACAAACTTCTCAGCCACATATTTGCACCACTCTTCCTTGAGTTGAGCAATTTGAATATCAGAATACGAATCGTATTTACAATCAGGAAAATACTGCAAAACGATAAATAAATCACATTAAAGTTTAAGTACGCAAATGGTGAAATGAAAGAGTAAGTATTTTATATAAATTAGAACAGAAATTTTACATACCTTCTTTGGGATTTGCATTTGGTTATGAACAATAATATCTTTCATAAACTTCATAATGTAATAGCCATAATCATTAGAGTTTGGTTGGCGTGGGCACTAAAAAACCAAAAATATTAGAAATAAATAATTTTAATTTTTTAAACTAAAGAATTGCATAATAATTTTGATAATACCTCTATAGATATCCATTTAGTCGTTATCTTGGATGATTTAGAAAATTTGGACTTGTTTAGTGTCCTATGTCCTTGATGCATTGCCAAAGCCCTGAGTCATAACAACATACAATTAGATATATTAATTAGTGTATAAATTTTCAACCTCAATTTCACATTTAGAACTCGTTCCAATTCATCCGTAAATATACTTACTGATTGAACGTATCCGTCATTTCTTTGCGGTTGCTCAAAGGATTACGCAAAGAACACAAATAGTACACTATGTCTTCCCGGGGATTAATCGCTAACAATACCCTATGGGCTCTAAAAAAATATTGAATAAGTAAATCCTAATTAGCAGGTAATCACATTTCACAAAATTTAGTATCATTAATTAAGGCATATATATATATATACACACACACACACACACACATGAGTAAATTAAATAAATGACTCACCCTAGGTTAATCGGTGACAAAAACAAGGTGTCGACACCTGGCTTCGTCGCTAATGTCAAGTGTTCAGATATATAGTCCACCATATCCCCAGATTTATAAGCAAAATTTGTTTTCTCTGGGCATAAGAACACAAATCTCTCGGTCCGTTGTTCTGGGACCAGTATCTCATCATACAAGAACCTTGAATATAATTAAAATGTAAACTAATTAATGGATTAACAATAACTTCAATATTAGGTGAAAGAATAAAAAAAAATATAGTTCAAAGTTGGATGTTGTACCTGATATATACACTAACTACAGTTTGACTGACCCACGCTCCATCAGTAAAAACTTCTGCCAGTTCATCCTTAGCACTGAGAAATAATGGAGATTCATAACCAGAAATATTTTTTCCGATTATAACAACAATTTGATCTCTGGTTATTGCCATCTTTGCTTCAGCATGAACTTTCAGATAACTAAAAAATCTTGCTTCAAGAGGGAAATGCTGAGATTTGTCTACAGACTTTATTGGGGATGTACAAGACCTAAATATTTGCTCCTTGCCCTTTCCCTTCTCCTTCTCCTTCTCCTTGTCATTGGCCTTGGATTTTATGGGTTTCTATATATTTTGCATAAGTTAGTGACGACATAATTTTATAAATATATTATGATTATGATAACGAACCATGTGAATTTTATAAATATATTATGATTATGATAACAAATCATGTTTATTAAAAAAACACGTCACTTACAATGAGTTTTATCGGCCATGCCACATAAATACCTATTGCATGTCCCACTGTCATTATATCTGTCCTCTCAAGTGGTACAGGCAATGGTGCATCCCCTTCAATTGCAAAGTCAACTCTAACCTTGCAATGATGGATAGGTAATGGACCATTGTGCAATTTAGCACTTAAATCAGTGAAGCAAATCCCCTTGCCAACCGCTCGAGACGGGCTTCACAAATATAGTGTATACTCTTTGAAGTCCTAAACCAATGATAAACAAAATATTAATATGATAAACCATTGATGCAATACATACAAGTAACGATAACTTCTAATGAGTTATTAACTGGGGTGACTTAAGAGTGCGTCCATCCATGTTCGGACTCGGCACGTGCCCCTCCACCGGTTCCTTAAGTAATCAAGATCCCCAATAATATTAAATTAGAATATTTGAATACTTCAATTTGAATTTCTAAAAAAAATTTGGCAAAGTCTTTCCTAAAATATGGACATTCCAAAATTTATCTAATACCTGTAACAACAAAAAATTACCATATACCAGCCAGCACAAGTCACTATACAAGTCATGATCTACTCTAATACCAAATTATATAAGCAAAAGTCCAGCATGCATGATACAAGTTTCAATTTCAAGATATACAAGTTTCCATGTAATACTAATTAACAATTCACAAATATTAATTAATTTACCAAACTCTGCCTCTGAAGTAATTTGATTTATTACCTTGTGTGACTTTAGAGTGCAACTATCTTTGGCGCTACCATCCTGATGCTCCCCTATCGGTCCCTTGTCCTGATGCTCCCCTACCGGTCCCGTGTCCTGATGTTTCCCCTTTTTCAATTCCTGGACCTCCTGATAAAGTTTGGCTACCATCCGCCTCAAGTCTTCATTTTCATCTTTTCTTGCACGCTTCGGTGGACCAAAGATAGCTTTCTGTGGGACCCCAAATCCCACACCCCTTACACGTCCTGGATACTCTTTAATGGGGATGACTTGGGAAAGGATGTCTGTGTCACCCCCCTGTGACATACCCTCCTGTGTTAGGGCATCCTGAGACACAAATGTTATTCACAAAGATTGTTAAGTATTATCACTTTCATAAGAAAATTGCAAATGAAAATATTATTTAATCTATCATACTTACAATTTTTTCACACACTTCCGCAGTTGGGGGGGGTCTTCAATCACACCATCCTTGTTTTGACGGACTTCTATCCACAAGACATGACAATCGATTGATTTTGAGGTTGTATAATCCTCTTATCCTCCTTGCTTCATCTATACATATTAAAAAAAAGTGAAATTCATCAGTGCTAATTACGTTACTCTATAGACATGCTCAAATTCACTAGTTGTACATATAATTTAAGGTTACTTTGCATACCAAATCTTGCTCAATGCCCGAATACCCCTTAACCCCTCCTCTGTATCGGTAAGGAGGATTTGATGCTCTTTGCTAATTTGTGTTACTTGTTCTCTATATAGACAAACATATAAATGTGATTAGGAACGACAACAATTAAATATACAAGTATTGACATACATATACAGGTATACAATTAGGGACATGTATAAGTATACCAGAAATTTAGGATCTTTGGTGTGTTTTGCTACAAAATCAGTCCAGGCGTCCACTCCTATGACTGATTTATACAATGATGGATGATTAGGTCTAATATTCCCTTTTTCATCTCTCACCCGCTTAGACAACCATGCTCGAAATGTCCGATAATATTTTCTGGCAATCTTCATTATGATGTCTTTACGGGTGTCGTCAACATCATATGTTTTCTGTAAACAAAATGGTAGGGTAAGTATGTTTACACAACTGAGAAGAATTAATACAAATGATCAATTGCTACGTTATTTTTCTCTGACCAACACGAAACGTACATGGAATCGTCATTTGCACTTGAATTCCAATGAAACTTTTCAAATCTTTGCCACCTTTGCCTATGGGTTGACCTCTAGCATTCCATGAAACCTAAAAAAAAAAAATTAAGTGTACACCATTAGATAACAAAAAGATAAAAACAAACTAATTATATTAATTAGTAACTATCTTACCACTTGTATCTCTCCTCGACTCCTAGCTCGGATGATATTATTTTTGTATGTTGGTCCACGGGGACGGCGGTTCACAGTTTGGGCCGGTGAAGCATCACTCTCATGAGCATCACCATCATGTCCAGAATTAGCCATGTATCTGCAATTTTTACATATTTTATCAAAATTTTGCCATGACCTATTTGTATTTTCAATAATTATCCACTTTCCAATAATTGTTATCTAATCAGATTCATGCACCTATGTATCACAACTAGCTCAAACACAGCCAAACCAGAAGAAATAGTGCATAGCAACAGTAAGAATCTCGTAGCATTTGAATAAGTTTCAGGTTTCAGCAAGATTGCTACAGGCCACAGAAGAAAAACTAGTATCATCTAAAACAAGTTTTAATAATTAATGGCAATGAAAAAAAACAATTTTTTTAGGCTTAGGATGTGTGGAAAAACAGAGCATGCTTGAGTTGAGACGCACTTGGCTTTTATCATCAGTATAAATGTCATCCGGTCATTCATAATGAAAATGCACAATGAAGTCAATGCACAAACCAAAACTAGGATTGAGCCAACAAAACAAAACCTAGCAGTAAAAACTGAAAACACCAGTAGCAAAGCGAAAGAGCAAGGGAAGCAATAAAGTTAAGGTGCAGTGAGAGCAAAGTGGGAAGGAGACTTACCTGAGCTGCAGCTTAATGAGGAAGAAGAGATGGGGTGCGACCGCACAGTGGTGACGACGAAGAAGAAGGAACGGCGCGGCGGAGAACCTTAAAGCGCCACCACGACGACGAACAAGGAGGAACGACGCTGTGGAGAACCTTAAAGGCAGATGAACTTACGCGACGGGTCGAGAGGGAGAGAGAGCAGCGGCACTGAGGGACTGAGACAGAGGCGTGACACAGCGACAGAGGATAGAAAGAGATGGAGACGAGACAAAGATGACAGAGGCACTGTTCTATTCTTTAGATGAAAGAGAGGGAAGACGTGTCGCGCGTAAAAGAATGAATTATAACGGGAGGATATACAGGATTTAATTTAATTCAGAAAATAGGTAGCTATTTTTTGGAAAAGCGCTAGTGATGCTAAAACCAAGACAGCCCTTTCCTGGGAAAGCGCTAGCGATGAAGAAACATAGACAGCGCTTTTCTGAAAAAGCGCTAGCGAAGATGCCACTGAACAATCACCAGCGTTTTTTCGAAAAAATGCTAGCTATTTAGTTGACTAAAGCTAGCGTTTTTCCAAAGAAGTGCTAGCGATGAGTTCCGAATTTTTTTAGCTAGCGCTTTCAGTGGATAACTCTAGTTAAGGGGGCGCCATTTTTCTACAAATCTGTTGTAGTGTTGGCAATAGTTGAAAAGTGTAGGCAAAACTCTAAAAAATGTTGCCTATTTACAGATAGGCAACAGTTTTCGGGGGTAGTCTGTATGAGCGTTACCTATTGTTTAGGCAACAGTTTTTCATATCTTTTGGCCACGCTTCAAAAAACTGTTGCCTGTTGGTTACGAATAGGCAACAATTATCACGCTAACCTAACGCAAAAGTCGAAAAATGTTGCTTAACTTAACTACAGGTCGCAACTGTTCCCTAAACTAAAACATGCAACATTCTAAAACTGTAACTATAGCTTATAGACAATATTTTTTTAACTATTTGCGCATAGTATTGGATACAGTTTTAATATGTAAGCATAACTTTATTTCGGGTTTAGTTGATAACTATAGCCTAAAAGACTAAAGACAACATTTTACGACTGCAGCCTTAATTTTATTTTAATTTCAAAAAATTTAAAATAACGCTATAAATTAAGAAAATATTTTACCTCAGTATTATATTCCACAAGTTTACAAATAAAATCATAAATTGATTCCATATTCAACTCGCATCCAACTTTAAATATGTTCTGCAATATTTGTTAAACAGCAAATGAGTTTAAACATCAATCCAAATCATAAACAAAATAATAACATCATAGTTTGATCAAATCTAACATTTTGAAGTATGAGGCTAGCAAAAAAAACACAACCAAAACAAATATCTAGTGAGAACTAAAATCCATATGCGTCATCTTGGAACTCCTCCATAAAATCTTGCATCTTCTCGCTGAGAACTAAAATCCAAGTGCGTCGTCATCTTGGAACTCCTTCATAAAATCTTGCATCTCCTCGTCATTTGCATCTTATCCATTGAGATCATTCTACACAAAAGAATGAAAAATAAGACCAAAACTTTTGAATAATGTAAAAATGATAAATTTGTAGGTTATGCATAATAGTTACCTTCCTAAAATTTGGAACATGTGTTGACGTAGAAGAATGCATATGTGGCTATCCAATCACTTTTTGGGCACTATTTGCATCATCAGGAGATAATCCTAACAAATTTTCTAATGATTTCATACTATCTCCAGGACGACAATGTTGGAATAAGGCTTTCATAGCATATTTTAACCTACCCACCGTATCTTCCATAGTCTGCACTTTTTCATTTAATGAAGTGACATCCTCATTATGTGCTTGTTTTAAAGCATTGATTTTTTCTTTTTGCTTTAAAGAAGTTTTTGTGACATTTCTCTCATAACGACGCAACATTCCGGGATGTTCCTTCCAAAGCACAACTTGAAAGGCTTCTCGATTACTTCCTTATCCTTAATCAATCCTTAAAGTTGAGTCTAGCACAAAAAGTGAAATTAAATGTTATACATGTGCAATAAGCTGACATTATCAATTAAAAAAGTAATACATAATACATTATCATCCAACGATATATTGTGACATCATTTAACAGTACAACAACACAAGTTACAAGTAATACATAATACTAAGAAAAGATAATGGATAATGAAAAAGATCAAACCTCTTGAATAATAACAGCATGAAAACAACGGACTTAGCCTAAGAATTTCATCCAAGAAAAAAACACTTGTACTTTGCAGGCCAAAAGAAATATGAAAATGGTTTTAGAACTCAGTTCAATAGCTAGAGTAAGTTTCTGTCAACACGGTGATGTAGCAACTAAATTGGATAAAGGAAATGAATGGGAAAAAAAAAAGATGAAAGGAGCAACAAGTGAGAGAATATGAGCAGCAGCAGCACAGTCTCATGAAAAGGATAACAAATCAATACAACATGAAAGATTAATCTTAATCATGTTATAATCAGTCGTAAGATATCTTCTCCAAAAATGAACTATTCTTGAGGAGATGAATCAAATGCTAATTAAGAATCCAATTGTTCAAGACATGAAACAATTAGCATAAAGAAGGGTTATATTAGAAAGAAAGAAGTTCTATAGATTTGAGATAACAACTAAAAGGCTAAAAAGCATAGGGGGTACTTATTAAAGGAGCATTGACCCAACATTAATTGCTTCGCTGTATATTAGCCTTTTGCTTGATCCCAATCTTTGTAATCACTAGGTGCTGATCCTTAGGCATATCTCCTCCTAAAATAGCTCTAGAATCCTTGTATATTATTAGTCATTATTAGCATTATTACCTGCCAATAATAGTGACAAAGTTGTCTTGTAAATTAGGTGTATATATTCACCTTCCTGGTTAATGAAAAATGTATCGATTCCTATCTTCTTTATGGTATCAGAGCAAACAAAAAAAAAAAAAACCTTAGCCTAACAGCTCTACACGATCCTGCTATGGCACTCCCATCTGACACTATTTCAACCAATTCTTTGGTTAACACTGAACCAAAAGAATTGATGGAGTTCAACACCTCCACTCAACTCCCTATCAAGCTTAACTCCTCCAACTATCCTGCTTGGTATAAACAAATCCACTCTCTTCTTTTTGCACGTGATCTCGTTGGATATGTCACTGGTGACACCCCTTGTCCTTCTGCCACAATTAGCTCTGGTGGCAAGGCAGTGCCTAATCCTGCTTATTCCCTGTGGATCCGTTAAGATAAACTATTGTACATCGCTCTTCTTGGTTCTTGTGACAATGAAGCCCGCTCTGTCATGGCTTCTGCCGATACCTCTCGTGATGCCTTGCTTACTCTCCAGCAAGCCTTCAGTAATCGGTCTCGCTCTCACATCATGTCTCTTAAGGAACGTCTTAGTTCAATCTCCAAGGGTACGCAATCAGTATCCCATTACCTACAATCCATTAAGTCCATTAGTGATGAGCTATCTCTTATTGGACATCCACTTGATGACCTTGATTTGGTCATTCATGCTCTCAATGGCTTGGGACCGTCTTTTCGGGAATTCACGGCCTCTATTCGCACGCGTGATTCTCCAATACTCTTTCATGAGTTATATGACAAGTTGGTTGACTTTGAAATGTTCCTACAGCGAGAAGAACGTTTGAACACGTCTCTCCCAGTGACTGCTAATCATGTTCAGCGCCGTCATCATGGCAATCTTCATGGTCGTGGCCGCAACTCCAACAATTATGCATCTAATCCCATCAATCCTACCAACAAGAAAGCTTCTGTTGTCTGCCAGTACTGTGACAAGCCTGGTCACTCAGCCAGATCATGCTACAAGATCCATGGCTATCCTAATAAACCACGCAATCCATCTGCTAATGTTGCCCAGATCACGCCTCCACCTTATCCTACTCCTCCCTCATGGCTCTTTGATTCAGGCGCTTCTCATCATATCACAAATGACATGAACAATCTCTCCTTCAAGGGTGACTACAATGGCACTGATAACCTGCAGGTTGCAAATGGTAATCACTTACCTATCACACACATTGGTTCTGCCACAATTCCCACTCCTTCCTCTCACTTAACACTTTCAAATATTTTATGTGTTCCCACTGTCACTCAAAATCTAATATCTGTTTCTCAGTTATGCCAGACTAATAAAGTTTCAATTGAATTTTTTCCTTGGCATTTCGAGGTGAAGGATCTACGCACGGGGTAGATATTTCTGCGCGGGCTGAATGAAGATAATGTGTACAAGTTCAAACCTCCATCCACCCCCACACACCTCCTTTGCTCGCACCACCCCTACTCTCAAGCTTTGGCATCAACGGCTTGGCCATCCAGCCTCCCCAACGCTCCTCCATGCACTCAAAACCAACAATATTTCCTTTACTGGGTCTAATAATAAATGTTTTGATTGTCTCTCCAATAAGAGCCACAAGCTTCCTTTCTCTAAACCCTCTATCTCTAGTAGTTATCCACTAGAAATTGTGTACTCTGATGTTTGGGGGCCTGCTCCTGTTAATTCCATTGATGGTTTTCGTTACTATATTATCTTTGTGGATCATTTCTCTAAATATGTTTGGCTCTACCCAATGAAATTTAAATCTGATGTCTCATTAATTTTTCCAATTTTCAAAAATTTGGTGGAAAGACAATTCAACAATAAAATCAAGACCCTTTACTCTGACAATGGCGGTGAATTCATCAAACTTCGATCCTTTTTACAAAACAATGGAATCACCCACTTAATAACCCCTCCCCACACTCCTGAGCACAATGGACTCTCTGAAAGAAAACACCGCCATCTAACCGAAATGGCTCGCTGCCTTCTATATCAAGCCTCCCTCCCCTCCCACTTTTGGACCTATGCCTTCCAAACAGCAGCTTATCTAACAAATCGCTTGCCCACCCATGGCCTCAACATGAGCACACCTTACACTGTCCTCTTTAACCAAGCCCCCAATTACAGCAAATTAAAAACCTTTGGATGCCTATGTTTTCCTTGGTTGAAACCTTACACAAACAACAAACTTGAACCTCGGTCCGAGACCTGTCTCTTTCTTGGTTATAGTCTAACCCAAAGTGCCTACATTTGTTATAACTTCAAAACACACAAGACATATATATCCAGACATGTTCAATTTGTGGAAGACACTTTTCCCTACTCCACTGATCCTCCTAAAATTGTGTTTCCCTCAACTCCTCAGTCGTCACCTCATGAGCTCCTTCCCTTAACGTTGACCACTCCACATTCAAAACAAATTAATTCCCCAACCAATCACATTAATTCCCAAATAACACCACCAGATTTGCCGTCACCTGTATCCCATCATCCTCCTCATATCACTACAACCAACATCATTAATTCTCCAACGTCATCCCATCCCCATATTGAATGTGTATCCAATCCTCTCACCATAATTACTCCACCCAATCACAATAATTCACAAAACTCACCTACATCACCTCCCTCACTTTCACTTATGGATCCTCCTCCACCAAATAAATCCCAAACCACCCCATTATATCATACCCCTCCAATAACCTCCCAGGATCCCACATTAAATTCCCAAATCCCCCTAACATCGGCTCCTACACTTCAACAAATCCCACCCATATCAAACTCTCAAATCCCGTCAACATTGCAACTCAATTCCACACCTCCTCAAATCACAACATCTCCACGTGATACAAACACTCATCCATCAACCCCCTCAAATAATTCCCTCAACACCCTGACAAACAATGCCGCCTCCCCTCTACTCCATACACCTCCCAGCCTCATGAACCTACCCCCCCAGCACCTCCCACCAACTTGACCACAGAGTGCACATTATCTTCTTCTCAACCTGCTGTCGAGGCATCTCTTCCAGCGTCTTCAACCTCGACTCACCCCATGATCACTCGTGGGAAGGCTGGCATATTCAAACAAAAGAAAATTTTCTCTGTCACCAAATATCTGTTACCACCATCTGCAGAACCAACGTGTGTGACTCAGGCGCTTCAACACAGCGAGTGGAAGCAAGCCATGTCTGATGAGTTTAATGCTCTAATACACAATGGTACTTGGTCTCTTGTCCCCGCTCAACCCCATTTCAATATTATTGGCAACAAATGGGTGTTTCGCTTAAAGCGAAATCTTGATGGGTCCATCACCCGTTACAAAGCACGTTTGGTTGCTAAGGGGTTTCATCAACGTCCTGGTATTGACTACAAAGAAACTTTCAGTCCTGTGATTAAGCCTCAAACGATTAAAATGGTTCTCTGTATTGCTCTCTCCAAAGGCTGGGATCTCATGCAAATGGATGTAAACAATGCCTTCTTAAATGGCACTATCTCTGAGGAAGTTTATGTCTCAACCCCCAGGGTTTGTTCACCAGACTTATCCAAACCATGTCTGTAAACTACATAAATCCCTCTACGGTCTCAAGCAAGCTCCACGTGCCTGGTACAATGCACTACACTCCTTCGTGGTGGAATATGGATTCTCAAAATCTCGGTCAGACCCCTCCCTCTTCATCTATAAACAGGACAGTGTTATAGCATATTTCCTGGTGTATGTTGATGATCTCCTCCTTACGGGTAACACTACCGCCTTTCTTCATAAATTCAAGACTGCTCTGGCCATGAAATTTTCTCTGAAGGATATGGGTAGTCCGAGCCATTTTCTTGGAGTGGAGCTTCTTCCCACTTCCACGGGTATTTTTCTATCCCAACAACATTATATAAGAGATATCTTGCAGAAAGGTAACATGATTGAAGCCAAACCCGTATGCACTCCCATGTCCACATCGTGTTCTCTCATCCCAGATGCCGACACACCCACATGTGATCCCTCATCCTATCGCAGCATCATTGGCTCACTACATTACCTGTCTATAACTTGTCCTGATGTTGCTTTTGCTGTGAATAAATTATCCCAACACATGCAGGCCCCCACTGTTACTCACATGCAGGCGCTCAAGCGTGTCTTGCGCTACCTAAAACAAACAATAGCGCATGGGTTGCATCTGACTCGGACTAAAACTCTCAGCCTAACCGCCTTCTGCGATGCTGATTGGGGTGGTGACATGGCTGATAGGAAGTCCACCGGAGCTTACATTGTTTATCTTGGTCCCAATGCTATCTCATGGTCATGCAAGAAACAATCCACAGTTGCACGCTCGTCAACAGAGGCTGAGTATCGCACCATTGGCTCCACCACTACAGAGATTATATGGCTGCAACAACTCTTACTAGAACTTGGCATCCACACATCTCAGACGCCAATCATCTTTTCTGATAATATTGGTGCTAACTATTTGTGTGCAAACCCAGTTTTCCATACGCGTATGAAGCACCTAGCAATCGACTACCACTTTGTTCGTGATCTTGTCGCTAAAAACGAACTTCAAGTCTCTTATGTCCCCTCCAGTCACCAGCTGGCGAATCTGCTCACAAAGCCACTTTCGCGGGCTCGACATCAGTTTCTCACTTCCAAGATTGGAGTCGTTGACCCCTCCTCCATCTTGCAGGGGCGTAAAGGAGCATTGACCCAACATTAATTGCTTCGCTGTATATTAGCCTTTTGCTTGATCCCAATCTTTGTAATCACTAGGTGCTGATCCTTAGGCATATCTCCTCCTAAAATAGCTCTAGAATCCTTGTATATTATTAGTCATTATTAGCATTATTACCTGCCAATAATAGTGACAAAGTTGTCTTGTAAATTAGGTGTATATATTCACATTCCTGGTTAATGAAAAATGTATCGATTCCTATCTTCTTTACTTATATAATATACATATGTATAACCTTTTGCATAATGCAGATAGTTTCTGATAGAAAACCAAGGGATACAAGGTAAAAAAACCTGAGACACAATTCATGGATCTCCCAAAGCAATACATGATGGTCTGATTCAACATACTGAGATGATGAAGCACTTCACAAACCACACATTATTAATGTATTCATATCATACTAAAGATAACATTCATTCATACTAGTAAAAGAAAGAAGACACAAAAGAAAAATTGAATGGAATAGATATAATAGCATGCTTGAAAGAACATGTGCCAGATAAATGCCTAATGGACATGAACACTAATCACAAACTTACAACTAGAATTTTTTCCACCCCTATATATAAACCAACTCCATGACAGTGTTTTGATTTTTTACTTACAATTGTATTTTCAGTTTCTGCATCCAATTGTTTTCCTTTATTCCCTTTCCGAGTTTCAATAAAAATTTCTGCTTGGGTGGGCTCTCTCTTTTCCTTTGCACGCTACATAAAACAAAACAAAAATCATTATAACGAATATCACACAATGACAACACCACCATTGAGCCAAAACTTCCAAGATTCCAAACTGCACAACTACTAATTACATACATGTCAAACAAGTCTAAACATCATTAGCAAAGCACAAAAGAGTATTACCAATTTTTCACGTATTATAGCAAAGTTTGTTGGTCCCATTCGATGCCTCCACTTTTGTTGAGCTCTATTTCTAGTGTTCCTTTCACTGATTGGCAGTACATATAATTAAAAAGAATATAACGAAGAGTTATTATATATTTATCATACATGCACTAAAACCAATTATAAACCTTACTTGTATAGTTTCCAAACTCCAATATTCACAAAGCTTCCTAAAATGAGATTTTGGAATATTTGGAGGACGATGTTTGAGCCTCTCAGTCATGTTGGAATACTTCAAAAAATTATCCTTCTTTATTTGGTGTTTATATCGTCTCCAAGAATCTCTAACAGTAGTCTCAACCTAATCACGTGTTTCTTCCAGCAAAATAAACTTTCTCTACAAAATCATAATGCAATAATAGATCAAGAAATCAACTGGATCATCATATTGCAAACAAATAGACATGCATATTCTTTTTAAATATACATACATTAGTGTATTTCCATATACCTTCTGTATTCTGATCTGGCATCTCTTTCCAACTTGTGTAAATCAGAGGACAAAATATTGCTTTCCTAGCCAAGGTTCCCAAGAAGAGGCTTAAGTTGGACACTGCATCCCCCGAGTTCTTTTCTTTGATACTCCTATATTTAGTACACAGTCATCAACATGATAAATTAAGATATGTTTTTAACATTATACACATAACTTATGTAATCATTAACATGAAACAAGAAACTAATTACCTTCTTACACTTCTTTATTTGTGTTTGTCACTTCATCTTCTTAATTGATATCTCCCTCAGCTTGTGCAAAACACTCCATATCTTCTGGTTGACTCAAGTTTTCATCTCTATTTCTTCCAGATGTTGTTTGGTTTTGATTCACTTTAAGGGGCTATTTGGAGCTAAGGTGGCAGCCGTTATGGGTCTTTTCTCCTTCCAAGGACTTAGTTGCAACCTTTTCTTTTGAATGTTGAAGTTGAATGAAGTCATCAATCGACATTGACGGGCATGTTGGCACCCTCTTTACCTTTTTTGAGCATTGAGTTTTGGACATCATTGTCTCCAAAGAAAGCTTATGCTGGTCTTGTTGTTTTGATTTTGTTGAATGGATGGGGATTTCACTTGCAGCAATGTTTCTTTTCAAGTTGTTATCCACCTCCTCTACACCTCTATTATTTCCATGTAGTCTCTCATGCAATATATCCATTGTAGCTTTCCCACGTGTTCTTTTCTTTGTTGTTCCTATTTTAGAGCCATTAAAAAAATATATGAAAATCAAACAGTTGTTTATAAAAGCATACAAAAAATTGTACATACTTTTCTATAAATTATCATGAAACAAGAATATAGTAGACCTTCTACAACTTCTTTGTTTGTGTTTATCACTTGCTGCTCTTGATTGGTATATTCCCCAACATGTGCCAAACCTTTCATAGCTTCACGATTCACTTTGAGCCTCTCTTTTTTCTTCGCATCAGTGTTTTTGTTCAAGTTGTCAGCTACCTCTTGAACTTTTTCTCTGTTATTGCCCTGTAGTCTCTCATCCAACCTATCAATTGTAATTTTCCCACGAGTTCTTTTCTTTGTTGGGCCTAATTTCAAAGGAGAGTCATCTAAATTAAAGAATATGAAAATTAGAAAAATATCTATAAAGAATACAAAAACAGAATTTGCACAAGCTTTTTTTTGCAATCATTTTCATGAAATAAGATAAGAAAATGATTTTACCTTCTACAACCTCTTGAACTTTTTGTCTAGTATTCCCTTGTAGTCTTTCATGCAATTTATCAATTTTCTCCTGCTTAAATTTCTTTGCCAACTCAATGCTTGATTTAAATTCTTTTTTATGGAAAGAAAAATCAGAACTTCTTTTTGCTAGACTTAAACCAATCTTTCTAGCAATAGATCCACCATCTTTTGCACTTCTTGCTCTTTCCATTTGGTTAATGAATATGAACTACAAAGAAAGAAACTTAAATATTACACAAGTATATAATACAATCAACAAGTATATAATAAACAGGAAAACCCAAAAAGAATTCAGGCAGAAAGGTATGCACTGAAAGTTAAATTTTTATCAGGTATGCATTGTCACTAAGAGCAAGAAGAATTCAGGCAGAAAGGTATGCATTGTCACTAAGAAAAATGAGACAATCAGTAATGCACTGTCACCAAGAAAAATGAAATGTCAATTAGTAATGCATTGTCACTAAGAAAAATGAAACACAAACAACAAATGGAAAAAAAATGCAACACAAACAACAAATGGAAAAATGAAACATCGAGAAGTTTTACACTCCTTAAAACACCACGAAAAATAGATTTCTCAAGCTTGGTTAGGGAGAAACATGCTTTTGGGATTTGGATTTTGTTACTGATCAGTGTATTTTAATGCACTCTTTATAGCTTTGCATTTAGTGTTTTTGATTGTGTTCTGTACCTAATATCTAAGTCTTAGCACATTTCTAGACTTTGGGTCTTAATTGAGCAGTATAGTAAATTATTGATTAACTTTTGTGTTTACTGCATATTGACCCCTGTCCACTCTGCAGGCCATAACTTTGGCTATAGTTATCCGATTGAGGCGTACAAGCATGCGTTGGAAAGCTAAGGAACAGAGCTACAATTCTTCTGTTGGGCTCGAAACCCAATTCTGTTGTCTTCAATGTCAAAACTGCGAATTACGGACGCAGTAAAATGTAAAACGGGTTTTGGGCCTAATTTTGGTCGTTTATCGGGCTTTTATCTTATAACCCGTTAAAGGATTTAGGTTGTTCTTTGACCTGAGACTTAAAAAGGACTAATCAGCCGTTTTATCTTATCTTACGTTTTATTTTTACAAACTGTTGTGCCCTAGCCGTCATGGAAGCCTAAGCTCCTAAGTTGATTCATCGGTAAAAGGTTGTCGTTACAGATTTTGAGGTTCGGTGTCTAATGTTTAATACAATTTCGTTTTAATTTCTTTAATTCCATCTCTATCAATTTCGAATTTGGTTTGAATGTATGCAATTTATTCAGTTCATTTTCTGCTTAGTTAATTGTTCTGTCTTCATTGTGAAACGCGATTCAGTTGTGTATGAACGCTTGATTATATGCATCTGTTTCGTAACTTTTATTATTTCGAATTAGTTGACTGCTTAAATTAATTGATTCGAGTAGAAATTGATAGAGGGTTGATTAGAATTCTGTTATGATATCGGTTGCGTTTTAAGACGGCGCTTGTCCACTCCCGTGACCGATTGAACCATTGTTTGGCGCTTGCTTGAAAGCGGTGTGGTCGTATAAACCGATTAACTCTTGTTTAGTTAGTTTATGTCAACTGTGAATTTGAAATTGAATGAATTGTTGTTATTTAGAACCTGTGATAAATCCAAGACGAGCACCCGGAAACCGGTGAATCAACTGTCTCTCTAATCTGATAATTCTCTCAACAGAAACTGTTTTCACAAAACCCCCCCTTTTCGTTATTGTTGATTTTTTGTACTTCCTGAATTTGGTAATTTTGGTGTTAGAGGTCCTCGTGAGACGACCAAGGTCTCTTGCCTTGAATACTATAAGTAAATCTTTTAATTATTTTGACCCGCGTACCACCGCTGATCAAATTGGCGTCGTTGCCGGGGAACTCTAATTAGAGATTACCAACCTCAGGACCCACTAATTACTGACGTTTCTTGCTTTTTTTTCTTGTTGTGTTTCCAGGTCTTGTTACAGGTTGTAGCGAGGCTGGCGAGCGATTCTAGGGTTTGTAGGCGAAAATAATAAAAAAATCGGTTTTCGGGCAATCTCGTCAGATTGCTCCGAAACCACAGCTGAAAAATCCGAAAAAAATCCCGGATCAATAGTCCCCTAGCAGGGACTACTTACGAGATAACGGGCTCAAAATCCCAAATTCCTTCGTTTTCTATTTTTAATTAATTTTTTTAATTTTTCGTATCTCCGAAAAAATCCAAAAAAAATTTCATATCTTTCTTTTGATTTAATTAGATTTTTCGTGTTATTTTTATAATTTTTAGATTAGATTTTAGTCGTTTTCTATTTTTTGCATTCATTTTAGCGTAGGGACATAGTTGGTATTTCTAGAATTGTTGCATTTTCCTATTCCTTGCTATATACAGTGCATGACTAGGTCCAATACTATTAACTTGCATCCTTTTGACCCTGAAATTGAGAGAACATTGCATCATAGACTTAGGGATCATATAGAAGTTAGTGATAGTGATAGTGATAGTGACAGCATCTTTAGTCATAATCTATTTGATTCTGATTCTGATTCTGATTTTGATTCTAATTCTGTTAATATGGCTGATAGAACACTTAGGGAACTTGCTGCACCTGATGTTACTTACAATGCTCTGTGTATTAATTATCCTGAAGTGGCTGTTCCTTTTGAATTAAAATCTGGTTTAATACACTTGTTGCCAAAGTTTAGTGGTCTTGCAGGTGATGATCCACACAAACATCTTAAGGAATTCCAGAGGAGCACATTAAACTGAGGGCCTTCCCCTTCTCACTCCAAGATGCAGCCAAGGATTGGTTGTATTACCTTCAACCAGGTTCTGTTGAAAATTGGAATGCCTTGAAAAAGTTGTTCCTAGAGAAGTTCTTTCCTGCGTCCAGGGCTGCTTCAATCAGAAAAGAGATATGTGGCATCAGGCAGAACCCCACTGAGTCTTTACATGAATACTGGGAGAGGTTTAAGAAGTTGTGTGCAAGCTGCCCTCATCATCAAATCTCTGAGCAGCTACTCATCCAGTACTTCTACGAGGGTTTATTGCCCATGGACAGAAATATTATGGATGCTGCTAGTGGAGGGGCACTTGTAGACAAAACCCCAACAGATGCAAGAGCTTTAATAGAAAATATGTCCATCAACTCCCAACAATTCACAACCAGAAGCAATTCTGCAGTTCTAACAAGGGGAGTGAATGAGATACAGGCTACTAGTGAGAAGAACTTGGAAAACAGGTTGGAAGAACTCACAGCTTTGGTAAAAAAATTGGCAACAGGTCAGACAGCAAGGGTTTGCGGTATTTGCACCTCTGCAGAGCACCCCACAGATGCATGTCCTACACTGCAAGAGGACCCTAATGCTGACACCCCTCAAGCATATGCGGCTAACATCTTTAACCCTCAAGCCAATGTCGATTTGTCCTCTAACAGGTATCACCCAAACTGGAGGAACCATCCTAACCTTAGATGGGGAAATCAAGCTGCACAACAACAGCCCAAGCAGCAAAATAATCCACCGCAAGCTGCTGTCAGACCTGAACCTTCATTAGAGGATCTAGTTAAGCAGATGGCTGCCCAAAACCTCCAGTTCCAACAGAGAACAGATGCCTCAATTCAGAATTTGCACACACAGATGGGACAGATGGCTACCACAATTAATCAGATGCAAGCCCGGGGGGCAAACCAACCGCCACCAAGCAAAGGGTCAATCCGAATGCACCAAACCCCAATGTTAGTGCCATCGCATTGAGATCTGGGAAAGCTATTGACACCCCAAAGGTGCCTGAAACCATTGTTTTGAAAAATAATAAGGCACCTGGCGATTTACGATGAACAAAAAGTGCCCCTCCCTTTCCCTCATAGAGCAGTGAGTACAAAAAAACAAGATGAGGGAGAGAGGGATAAAGAGATCTTGGATACTTTTAGGAAGGTGGAAGTGAACATTCCCCTTCTTGAGGCAATCAAGCAGATTCCAAGATATGCCAAGTTTCTGAAAGAGTTGTGTACACATAAGAGGAGGCTGAAAGGGAATGAAAAGATAAACATGGGGCATAATGTTTCAGCCCTCTTCCAATCCATGCCCCAAAAGTGCAAGGATCCAGGGACTTTTGCCATTCCATGCACCATAGGCAACAATCAGTTTGATGATGCCATGTTAGACCTAGGAGCTTCAATCAATGTAATGCCTACATCTGTTTTTAACTCTCTTGCTCTTGGACCTTTGCAGGAAACAGGTGTTACCATTCAGCTTGCAAATAGAAGCGATGCTAAACTCTTTGGGTAGTTGAGGATGTTCTTGTTAAAGTTGATAACCTTATTTTCCCTGCAGATTTTTATATTCTGGATATGGAAGCAGAGACTAAGTCCAGCAGGTCACCCATCATTTTGGGCAGGCCATTCTTGAAAACTGCCAAGGCAAAAATTGATGTTGGTGATGGGACTCTTTCCATGGAATTTGGTGATAGCGTTGTAAAATTTAATATCTTTGATGCTATGAAACACCCCATGGAAGAGCATTCCCTTTTTCATATTGAATTGCTCGCTGATTTGGTTGATGATGTTTATTCTGATGTTGTTACTGCAGATTTTCCTTCATTGGCTGATTTTGCTGACAGTGTTACTTGTGATTGTTGCACTAACACTCATACTTGTGCTGATGAAGTTGAGTCTGTTTTGCAGGTTGACACTTTGCCTAATGTCCCCAATGACATAGGCTTTATTGCAGATGTAGCTTCTGCTACTAAGATTCTGCCCTCTATTGAAAAACCATCGGTTCTAGAGCGTAAGCCACTCCCCAAAGAGTTAAAATATGCATATTTAGAGGGGAGTGGTGATTTACCTGTTATTATTGCAGCTAACCTTGATTCTGAGCAGGAAGAGAAGCTGTTGCAGATGCTGAAAAAATACAAAAGGCCATCGGATGGACCTTAGCTGATATTCCTGGTATTAGCCCATCCATGTGTATGCACAGGATTTTACTTGAGGATGGGGCGAAATCTGTTAGGCAGCCCCAGAGGCGGCTTAACCCATTAATCTTAGATGTTGTGAAAAAGGAGGTGACCAAACTCCTACAGGCTGGCATCATATACCCAATTTCTGATAGTCAATGGGTAAGGCCAGTCCAAGTGGTTCCGAAAAAGAGTGGTCTCACAGTGGTGAGGAATGAAAATAATGAACTCATCCCCACAAGGGTTCAGAATAGCTGGAGAGTGTGTATTGATTACAGGAGACTTAACCAGGCAACCAGAAAGGATCACTTTCCTTTGCCGTTCATTGATCAGATGCTTGAACGGTTGGCTGATAAGTCACATTATTGTTTTCTTAATGGTTTTTCAGGTTACTTTCAGATCCATATTGCACCAGAGGACCAAGAAAAGACCACATTCACTTGCCCTTTTGGTACTTTTGCCTATAGGAGGATGCCTTTCGGCCTGTGCAATGCACATGGGACTTTCCAGCGCTGCATGATTAGTATTTTTACTGATTTGATAGAAAATTGCATAGAAGTGTTTATGGATGATTTTACTGTTTATGGTTCTTCATTTGATTCATGTTTGAGTAGTTTGGATAGAGTTTTGCAGAGATGCATTGAAACTAACCTTGTTCTGAATTATGAAAAATGCCATTTTATGGTAGGACAGGGTATTGTTTTAGGGCATGTGATCTCTGAAAAAGGAATGCAAGTAGATCCTGCCAAGATTGACGTGATTTCTAGTTTGCCTTACCCATCTTGCATTCGCGAGATTCGTTCATTTCTTGGTCATGCAGGTTTTTACAGGCGCTTCATCAAGGATTTCAGCAAGATCGCTCTTCCATTGACAAACTCGTGCAAAAAAGGATGTTAGCTTTACATTTGATGATAAATGCAAGCAGGCCTTTGATTGTATTAAGAAGTCCTTGACTTCTACTCCCATCATCCAGCCACCTGATTGGACCTTCCCCTTTGAAATCATGTGTGATGCATCTAATTATGCATTGGGGGCGGTTCTAGCACAAAGAGTTGACAAGGCTGCCCATGTTATTTATTATGCTTCTAGGACTTTAGATGTTGCACAAATTAACTACACCACCACAGAAAAGGAGCTTTTGGCAATTGTATTTGCTCTTGATAAGTTCCGGTCATATTTGCTTAGTTCCAAGGTGGTTGTTTTTACTGATCATGCAGCTTTGAAATTTCTTTTAAAGAAACCAGAGGCAAAGTCAAGATTGATAAGGTGGATGTTGCTCCTCTAAGAATTTGATTTGGAGATTAAAGATAAGAGCGGAGCAGAGAACTTAGTGGCTGACCACTTAAGCAGGATAGAGAGGGCTGAGGATTCCCTCCCACTCCATGATGACTTTCCTGATGAGCAGCTCATGCAGCTGCATGAGGTAACTCCTTAGTATGCTGATATAGTTAATTATCTTGTGGGTGGAGCCTTACCCCCACATGCATCTAAGGCACAGGTACATAAACTCAAAAGTGATGCAAAATATTTTGTGTGGGATGATCCCTATTTATGGAAGTTTGGTAGTGACCAGGTGATTAGGCGATGTGTACCTTACCATGAGGTTCCATCCATTCTTCAATTCTGTCATGCTTCTCAGGTAGGTGGACACTTTGGTCCTCAGCGGACAGCGAGAAAAGTCTTAGACTCGGGATTCTATTGGCCCACCATTTTTCAAGATGCATTTGAGACTTTCCGTACTTGTGAACAGTGTCAAAGGGCTGGGACGGCAATCACTCGCAGGAGTGAAATGCCTCAGCAGCCCATGCTTTTTTGTGAGGTATTTGATGTTTGGGGGATTGATTTCATGGGCCCCTTTCCTGTTTCTTTTGGTTTTACTTATATCGTGCTTGCTATTGACTATGTTTCCAAATGGGTGGAGGCAAAAGCCACCCGTACTAATGATTCTAAAGTTGTTGTGGATTTTGTCAGGTCCCAAATTTTTTGCAGGTTTGGTATTCCAAGAGCCATCATAAGTGACCAAAGTTCTCATTCCTGTAATCGTACCATGGAAGCTTTGCTTCGAAAGTATGGGGTGGTGCATAGGGTTTCTACACCTTACCACCCCCAAACTAATGGGCAAGCTGAGATTTCAAACAGAGAAATTAAACAAATTCTAGAAAAGATGGTGCAACCAAGCAGGAAGGACTGGAGCCGCAGGCTAGAAGAGGCTCTTTGGGCTCATGAGCGACTTACAAAACACCAATAGGGATGTCTCCCTTTAGACTTGTGTTTGGTAAGGCATGCCACCTCCCGGTGGAGATAGAGCACCGTGCTTATTGGACGGTAAAAGGTTGTAATCTTGAACTGGAAAAAGTAGGTAAAGAGAAAAAGCTTCAATTGCAACAACTTGAGGAGCTTAGGCTAGAAGCCTATGAGAATTCCAGAATTTATAAGGAGAAAACTAAGCACTTCCATGACAAGATGATTTCTAGGAAGGAGTTCTCCATTGGGCAAAAAGTCTTGTTGTTCAACTCAGGTGAAAATTATGGTAGGAAACTTAGATCCAAGTGGATTGGCCCGTTTGTTATTACTAATGTTTTTCCTCATGGTGCAGTTGAAGTTAAAAGTGAGGCGACAAACAAAATTTTCAAAGTCAATGGACAACGCCTCAAAGTATTCCATGAGAGTTCCGCATTTGAAGATGCACCCATAGAAGAACTCTCATTGGAACATCCCACCTACACTGCAGTTTGACCAAGGAGTCCCTCCTCCCTTCTCTTGTTTTATGCTTGTTGTTTTCATTGAGGACAATGTATGATTTAAGTGTGGGGGGTGTCTTTTAGTAGCTTAGTAGTTTTGTTTTTGTTTTGAGTAATTTGTTTAAAAAAAATAATAATAATTGCATGCATTTTCATTGGGTTTCTTGGTTTGTATGAGTGGGGAGTGATTTCACTATTCTAGGACTATAGGTCTTGTGGCATGATATGGATGACTTCCTTGCATTCCTAGTGTGATAAGTTGGTTTGGAATATTAAATTGTGCATCTTTTGTGATAGATATTTTCCTTGGTGAGTTTTGGGCCTTATAATGGATGGAATACATTTTGCCATTCTTTTTCTTTCTTGAGTGATTTCTCTCATGATTGTTGGTTACTCTAGAACTTGACTTGACTCTTGTTCACATGCATGCATTGAAATGATCTAGGCAATTTTTGTTCTTTTTAGCCACTAGCCAAATAAGCCTACCTTGCAATTATCCCTTTGTTTAGCCCCTTTGAGCCTATTTATCTCATTCTTTGTTATATAGCTCATTACAAGCCTAAAAGTGAAAAACAATGTTATGACCCAATCTTAGGGGATTAGGGAGCGTTGAAAAAAAAATGAATGAGAATAAATTTTGCAAAGTGTGGGGGGCTCAGAATTGTGGTTGTAAAAAAATATGTATTGTTGTGCTTCACTGCTTCATTGGGATTTTGGCAAAAGAAAATAAAAAAAAAGAGAAGAAAAAGAAATAAAAAAAAACAAAAAAAAAACAAAAGAGTAGTGGAGCATATCAATTTCGAAAAAATAATGGATTGAATTGTGGTTGAATTGTCCCCCCATGATTATTTGGTAATTGTTTTCCATTGCTCCTCTATCCTCTTTGATTTTATAGCCTAGTTCCCCTTTCAATTATCCTACCTTGACCTTGGCCCCATTATAACCTTAATAAAGACCTTTTGATCTTTGTGTGCATGAGTTTCAAGTGTGGATGTTAGAGTCTTGTCAAGCCTATGGTAATGCTAGCTTCCATGATGTACTTTGAGTGTAAACACTAGCCTAGACACTTGAGAGTTTGAGATAAATGCTTTCTTGTGAGGATTCTATCACTTTTGATGCACTCTTTGGTTATTCTATCCTCTTGGTTGCTTTGAAGGTAATTAGATGTTGTTCATGATTGCCATGAGTCCTTGAAACCTTGAATGAGCATTTTGCTTGCCACTTTATATCCTTGGGATTCATTGGAAATGCATCTTTGCTTTGTTTTGTGTGTTTTGCCCGGAGTGCAAAAGCTTAAGTGTGGGGGAATTTGATCAGTGTATTTTAATGCACTCTTTATAGCTTTGCATTTAGTGTTTTTGATTGTGTTCTGTACCTAATATCTAAGTCTTAGCACATTTCTAGACTTTGGGTCTTAATTGAGCAGTATAGTAAATTATTGATTAACTTTTGTGTTTACTGCATATTGACCCCTGTCCACTCTGCAGGCCATAACTTTGGCTACAGTTATCCGATTGAGGCGTGCGAGAATGCGTTGGAAAGCTAAGGAACAGAGCTACAATTCTTCTGTTGGGCTCGAAACCCAATTCTGTTGTCTTCAATGTCAAAACTGCGAATTACGGACGCAGTAAAATGTAAAACGGGTTTTGGGCCTAATTTTGGTCGTTTATCGGGCTTTTATCTTATAACCCGTTAAGGGATTTAGGTTGTTCTTTGAGCTGAGACTTAAAAAGGACTAATCAGCCGTTTTATCTTATCTTACGTTTTATTTTTACAAACTGTTGTGCCCTAGCCGTCATGGAAGCCTAAGCTCCTAAGTTGATTCATCGGTGAAAGGTTGTCGTTACAGATTTTGAGGTTCGGTGTCTAATGTTTAATACAATTTCGTTTTAATTTCTTTAATTCCATCTCTATCAATTTCAAAATTAGTTTGAATGTATGCAATTTATTGATTCATTTTCTGCTTAGTTAATTGTTCTGTCTTCATTGTGAAACGCGATTCAGTTGTGTATGAACGCTTGATTATATGCATCTGTTTCGTAACTTTTATTATTTCGAATTAGTTGACTGCTTAAATTAATTGATTCGAGTAGAAATTGATAGAGGGTTGATTAGAATTCTGTTATGATATCGGTTGCGTTTTAAGACGGCGCTTGTCCACTCCCGTGACCGATTGAACCCGCTGTTTTGGCGCTTGCTTGAAACGGTGTGAATTCGTATAAACTGATTAACGCTTGTTTAGTTAGTTTATGTCAACTGTGAATTTGAAATTAAATGAATTGTTGTTATTTAGAACTTGTGATAAATCCAAGACGAGCACCCAGAAACCGGTGAATCAACTGTCTCTCTAATCTGATAATTCTCTCAACAGAAACTGTTTTCACAAAACCCCCCTTTTCGTTATTGTTGATTTTTTGTACTTCCTGAATTTGGTAATTTTGGTGTTAGAGGTCCTCGTGAGACGACCAAGGTCTCTTGCCTTGAATACTATAAGTAAATCTTTTAATTATTTTGACTCGCGTACAACCACTGATCAGTTACCATCACTAGTTGCCTTCAAATGGAGATTCTTTCTAATCCCCATATCTTCTAGGTCCAAGCAAGCATTTGCATGATCCTTTTTCTTCCCTTCAATCTCTAAGAAAGTCCCAATTATATTATCACATATGTTCTTCTCTATGTGAATTACATCAAAGTTATGACGTAAAATATTATCCTTCCAATACGGTAATTGCCAAAAGATAGACTTTTTCTTCCATGGACCAGCCAATTTTTTCTTATCCTTCTTCCCCAATGCATCAGGGATGTCTTGTAAGCCTTCTAAAATTCTTGTTGCATCTAACAATAAGGGTGCAGACCTATATTCCGCCTTTCCATTAAAAGAAACTTTATTTGATCTCCACACATGATTCGAATCCAAAAAGACTCGATGACCCATATAACACATCTTCCGACTATGTTTTAAGTAAGTAGAAGAAGTTTCATAATGACAAGCGAGGCAAGCAAACTTCCCTTTAGCGCTCCAACCAGATAACATGGAATATGCAGGGTAGTCACTAACAGTCCACAAAAAAGCTGCACGCGTCTGAAATGATTGATTTTTGGAAATATCATACGTTTCTAGCCCGACATCCCACAATAGCTTTAGCTCCTCAATAAGTGGCTGCAGATACACATCAATTGCATTTTCGAGTGATCGTGGTCCAGGAATTAATAACGACATCATACAATTTTCTGCCTTCATGCATAAATTTGGCGGATAATTGTATATTGTTAATACCATCGGCCATGCGCTATGTGAAAGGCTCATAGTCCTGAATGGATTAAACCCATCACTAGCCAAACCAAGCCCGATATTACGAGTATCAAGAGCAAAATTTGGATGCTTTGCATCGAAGTCTTTCCATGCTTGGCCATTAGCAGGATGCGTTAACTTACCATCCCTTGAACGCTCTTCTGCATGCCACCTTAATAAATCAGCTGTCTTTGAACACATAAAGAGTCTTTTCAATCTTGGAATTAAAGGAAAATGTCTTAGTACTTTAGCGAGAATCTTGTGAGCTTTTTTAGATTCTTCAAGATCACATTCAACTTCAGGATATTCAATCCACCTTGAAGCTCCACACAGATGACAAGAATCGTCCCTCGCTCGCTATTTCCAAAATAACATGCAATTGTTGGGACATGCATCAATCTTCTTATAGTCTAAGCCCAAGTCCCTTATCATTGACTTTGTTTTATTGAAAGAGATTGGAATGTTCAAATCTGGCATAGCCTCTTTTAATAACTCTGGGAGAGCAGTGAATGATGCATTGCTCCATCCATAGAGACATTTCAACAAATAAATTCGACTAGTGAACGATAAGGTGGAAAAAATTTTACAACCAGGATACAACTCTTGATTAGCATCCTCAACTAGTTTAAAAACTTTCTTTGCGTCTTCATTTAGGCTTTCATGTACTCCACCTGCTTCAGCCACATCTTTAAATGTCTCGAACAATAAGCCATCAATATTATCGTATGAGACGTCACCATCAATATCGTAATTAAGACCCGTAAAACTTTCACCTTCATCATGGTAAATCCATTTGTTGTATCCATTTACAAATCCTTTCTTTACTAAATGATTAAACACCACATCTCTTTTTTCCCAACCATCATTGCAACAGTCAGCACAAGGGCACAATATCTCCTCTCCTATATTCTGTCCTTTGGTGAATGTAATATCCAAAAAGTAATTAACACCTTTCTTATAATCTTCAACGTATCGAGGCAAGTCCACCCAATCCTTCTTTATCATGTTTGGTTTACTGAATTAAAATCAATTATTTCTATAAGGGAATAAGTTTAAGAGATTATACAGCTAAGAAATTAATGATAAAGTAATTAAGCATTGCTTTAAGAAATCTTTCTACAGACCCAAGTTTTAGATATCAAGCACTGCTTTAAGAAATCTTTCTACAGACCCAAGTTTTAGATATCAAGCACTGCTTTTAGAAATCTTTCTGCAAGCACAATGGCATTATTATCTTTGGCAAACTGACTTACACTAACTAAATTCTTAGTGATTTTAGGAACAAGCAACAAGTTATTGAGATGCAAAGTGGTAGAAGCATTATTTGGTGAGGCAAAAGAAGTAGAACCAATAGGTTTAATGGCCAAACCTTGACCATTTCCAAGGAAAACATGCTCCTGTGAAGCAAGAGGAGCAGAAGTAGCTATGTTGCAAGGATTGGATGTCACATGGTGAGAAGCCCCTAAGTCAACAAACTAGTTCTGAGACTGTTGTTGAGGCACTGCAGTTGCAACAAAGGCTTGAGGAGGCACTGTGGTTGGAGCAACTTGATGAGGTGCTAACATAGGTAAAGTTAAAAGAGTTTGAGGAGTCCAAACCATAGCATTTTGTGGAGGAAAGGGAGGTCTGATGTACTAGTATGGATTGCCATAAGGAGATGGAACAAAACCTTGCTGTGGTGATGGTTGAAAATTAGCATTGAACCGATGATAGCATATGGAGGCGTCATGTCCAATTTGTAACACACCTGACATTGTGTATTACTGCAACAGCCACGGCCACCACGACCACCACGGTAACCTCCACGGAAACCACCACGAGATCCTGCAAATCCACCAGAATTTGGTGATGCAACAGGAGGATTGGAAGCATTTGCAACAGTGACATTAACCTGAGACACAGGTGTAGAGGAGGTAGATGCAGGATTTGCAGCCTGAGTTAAATTCAAAGACGCAACAAAATTTAGAACTTCTTTTTGTTTATTAATGCGATTCTCATGCGCCAGCAGTAGATATTCAATTTCACTATATTCAAACCACTCCGATTTACTGTTATTCAACGTAACAAGAGACTCGAATTCAGATGGTAAACCATCAAGGATCACATCCAACTGTTCTTGTATTGAAACAGTTTCGCCAATGGACAACAACGAATCAGTAATGCTCTTAATTGTACTGAGAAACGATGCGATCGACTTATCTCCTTTCTTCGTGTTATGAAGATCCGAGCGAAGTTGGCGTGCCTGAGCCTTTCGTTTTCGATTTACAGTGATGGTGAATCTTATCCCAGAGCTGCCACGAGTAACAACAGCCAATCACCTTCGCTAACAGAGAAGTCGAAAGCGAAGCCTGAAGCCAAGCGAGAAGCAGTTGATCTTGGACTTCCCAAGCAGCATATGCAGGATTCTCAATTCCTATAACGCGATCTGCTTCTGAAAGAAATTGAGGCGAAATTTGAGGTGAAACACAGAAACGATGAAGGCGATGAGCACGCAGGACCGGATCGATCTGTTGAAGCCAAAGAACGCAGGAACTTGCGAACTAGGGTTCGACATCGGAAAAGGAGGCGGTGTCGCCATGGCGAAAAAGCTCTATGATACCATATAAGATTTCAGAGAAACTATAGAAATGTAAAATTCTGATATCATTAGGATTGAAATTTTGATCTCTGTAGAACAGCGAAGCAGTTTTTATACAATGAGAATCTGTAACTAACTTGTACTGCTGTATGACAACTGTCATAACTAACTAGTAAAGCTGCGACAGCTGTGATGCTGACTCAGCATAACTTACAGTTTTAAAGAAAGAAAAGCTAAGCTGTTAAACATAAAACATATACTCTATTAGGAACTGTTTTCTTTTGTGGTCTAATTTGCATGCTTAATGGTCTTCTTTCTTTTCCGGAGGACGATATATTGTGCCTTTTGTATTGAACCGGTTTCTTGCCACACAGTATAAAAGCTTCATACAATAATACAGTAACCTGTCACATTACTTAACATTGTTGGTTTGTGTCAATATTGTTTTTGCCTGTCTTATTCTGATTTTGGCATGTCTTGTTATTGTTTGCAGACGGCGGGTTAATTGTTACCGTCTCCCATGATCGCACCATAAAGCTGTGCTCCAGCAGCATGACTAATGAGCAAGCTATGGAAGTTGACTAAGCTCTTTTAGATGGGAATCCGATTTGTGAAAGAACCTTGGTGGCGGGAATTAGATTCATCATTTTTGTTAGAAACAATAGCGTAGCTTGATTCTGTAACTTGGGTTTTTTCGTGATTATATATTACATCGGAAAGATGTTATTGCCTGTTGTATCACATATCAAGTTTATCAACTAATGACGCAATTGAGTGACTTACAGGTTGAGAACAAAAATAATGCTATTATTCGCTCTCGCTTGATGCAGCAGCAGCATGATTAAATTTGTCTTTTTACATTCATTCTTTAAGCTGCATCCTGTATTGCTGCTTTATTTTTGTTTCTATTTTTATATATATTTCATTTATTTACTAAACACCTGTTTGATTTGATCATTACCAGTGAGACACTACACCAAGCATGCTTAATCGAACTTCAAAATAACAATTCCGTAGTTACCTGTCTATTACTTTGGTGTGTGCTTTCCACAAGACCACAAGCATGCAGGCGTGGCATAATTTGAATATAGCAGTTAACTCTTCTATTAACTCAATTTTTGTCATACAACAAGAATCGCAAACGAGGTGTTATTGATACTTTCGTAGGGGTGTCAATTCCATTTTGTAATGATAGTCAGCAGGATGTCAATCATTTGTTCTTGTCTTGTTCATTTGCAACTCAGATTTGGCATAAAATTTATGATTGACTTGATCTCTCTTTTGCACTGTGTTCTGAAGTAGAACTCAGAGGATGTCGGAGTTGAAGCGTTGCGGAGGTCCTCGCGGTGGTCGACGACGGCGTTGGAGTAGTTGTACCTGCAGATACTCTGATGCCTAAGTCAATTAAGGTAGGAGATGAGGTAAACCAGAAAGTGTGAATGAATCGTACCTGGATCGTGAACGAAATCTTTTATATAGTGCTCGGAGACGGTTATTGAGAAATAGCCGCTCCCGTGAAATCTGGATTGCCGTCAGATCTCTGCCAGGCTGTGAAGAGCTGACGCGAAGATCTGGGGACCGTTGGATCTGCCATGTCATTATAGCTCCGGAGTGGTCGAGTAAACCGTACGCAAAAATGGGCCTTCGGGGTGTGCTTGGATGGATTGGGCCTTGGCCCAGTCCGGAACACGCTGCTTTTTTTTTGTTAGGGATTTATATGAGCAGCAAGGACTTTTAGCGGATGGAAAGAAAGCTAGGAGAATTCTTTATAATATTTGGCACGCTGTAGTTCGGACTCCATGGTTGATGAGGAATGAGATTGTTTTTTAAGAGGGTAAAGCTGATTTGATTACCATTGTAGATCTGGTTAAAGCTAGATCATGGTATTGGTTTTCAGCATATGTTACCGTTCTCTTTCTTGTTTTGTTGTTGGTTAAATAGGATGTGAAATTTTTGTAAAATAATTGAAATACCCCTTGTACTCCTTTTAATAATATTATCTTTGATTATCGACAGAAAAAAGAAACAAGAATCACCATCACCATCATATAAAATAGTAGTTAACTTTCTTGTCAAGGGATGACATAAAATGTAAGGTTATTTGATGTCTCCAGACAATATTCACTTTGGTGCATTTCTTTAATATAAGATTTAGTACGCAACATTCAAGTACCAAAACCTATATCCACCAACACTAGAAACGGTTTTTCTACAAAAATTGATTATACAACAAATTCAGCCTCTTGGGGTGGTTCTCATCCATATATACTTTTATCAGCTTCGCATTTTCATTTGTACCAACCAGCAAGGAAATACCTCAGCATGAAACAGAAACAGCATGCAACAGCCTGTCCAAAGAAAGACAGAATATAAGTTTAACTTGGAAAGTACAAACAAAATAAGGTAGAAAAAAGAGGGAATCACCTGGAAACCAAGAAGATAAATACAAAGTGTCTTTTCGGACTTCCGGCCTAAACTTCTTAGGAAGAAGTTAACGAGTGTCCCATCATTTGTCCCGGTCAGTAGTCCAGTTTGAGGGTCAAACCTGAATTGAGTAGATGATACATGAGGTTTCAAACAAACAAGTACATGCAAGATGCGTCAATCACTAGGTTATATCCATGCAAAGCTTACCTTGGCAGACGATGACGCGGACATGGAATGTAGCCGGAAAGCTGGAGGAAGAAGTATTCTATGTCAGTAACATATTCAGAAGAGTTTTTCATTTATCAAAAATTCTAAATGTGAATGGAGAGATCCTGTTGGTGTCAAACCTGGGGGAGTGACAATAGAAAGTTCAAAACTTGAGGTAGGAAGAATATCAAGAGTGTTTCACTGAAGCGAAAAATGAAAGAGAATAGATTATTACAAAGCAATCAATAATCACAGTAATGCAAGCTCATAAATTGCAGTGGAATGGATTCATAGTTTCATTCAAATATGCCAACATCTAGCATTGTACTGCTGTTTTTCTCTTGTTCTGTTTCATATACTTAATTTAATTTAAGAACTATATCTACAAATATTTTATGAAAGAAGGAAAAGGTTGAAGATGTATGAGAGGGGGGGGGGGGAGGAGAGCCCTCAGGGGAAAATGAAATAGATATTTACCAAGGGCAGAGAGGAATATTCCTTGAGGATGAATATAAACCTTCCACATTTGAATGGAAAATGCCAACTCAAACTACCTCTTGATTTTATATGCAGCAGAAGTTAGTAGACGTGGAAGGTTATTATTACAGGTACAACATTTTTTTGTTCATTATGGTTGAGATGAAATCCCATGGTCCATATGTATGTTAACAGTTAAGGTATCTTATTAAAGGCTGCAAAATCGCTCATCAAAGTATTCTTAGGGAAATGGAATGATTCAAGTGAGACCAGAAAATATAAAATTTATTAGTAAGTTTTAACTTTGATAAAATGAAGATTGACCATATATTTGTCTCCGCGATTGATCCTTTAGAACAGAAAGCAAGACAGCAGGAGCAAAATTTAGAGAGTCCACTATATATCTATAGCTAAGCACTGTAAACACATACAAATTGGATAACCAAATTAATATTTTTGTCAGATAAAGTAAGATATACCTAAAATGGCCTAAAATACCAACCACAGCCATAGTCATCCCAGCAAAGTATGTAAACGTGTCACCAACAAAAACTGAAGAAGGATACCTGGAATGAGAAGAACAACAGACTGTTAGTAAACTACTCTTGATCATGTGAAAATAGGGTTTCAAACAAAATGATATAGATGCATTATTAAATACCAGTTGTAAGAAAGCAAAGCCAAAGAGGTAGCTAGCAAAGGCTGCGTTAAGTAAACGGAGAATGCATGTGCTTGCTTATATTCTGGATCTGTTGATGCTCCAATTTGCATAATATTGTGTATCACAATCTGCAAACCCACAGTAGTATGAATCATTTTCTATGTCCAAAGTAGATTCTACTTACTTTTACAAGCTTTTCCACTTACAGCAGACGCAATAACCACTGTCTGACCAACTTCAAGGCCGTTTAGTCCAGCATGTATATTGATTGAATTTGTGCAGAAAACAGCCAATAGCCCCATATATAGTTTATATATCCATCCTGCATGATTAAAAAAAAAAGGTTAAAACAGTGAATCTTTACAGTAATTAGTATCTCTTCAAGTGTCATTTGCATAGAGGTACAGAAATCTTACCAAGATCCAAAATCTCTATCCCAATGTGTGGGACAAGTGGCTTTGGTATAACTATAGTTGTGTGTCCAGCATATGCCATTAACAAAGGAAGTGCAGCAATTGATGGGAGTAGTAATTTTCTGTTCTTTATATTGACATGAAAGCAAAAAAGAAACTATTCTAACATTAGTTGACATGCACAAATCCTGGGAGCAAATAAAGAAAACCTGTATACTCACACTCTCCAGGGGACATCAAGGACATCATCAACAAATCCAAGCAATGTCATGAAACAGATGCATGCTAACGCTGCATTGTACTCAACAAGCCACTGCAAAATCAAAATTGTATATTAAATGCTCCATTTTTCTATTGATATCAGTCCCACATTCCCAACATATTTGTATTTTACTGAATAGTCAGACTAACATACTTGCAAATTTAATATATACTTACATTTGAATCTGATGTAAAGTTGAAATACTGAAATAAGATTGCTACAACCAAGAAGACAATACCAACAACTATACCCAATGACTCAGGCCTGCATAGAAAAATGTAGCATAGTCAAAGCTAAGTAAAGTAACACAAATCTGATTTAGCTGAATAGAATTCTTCCTGTGCATGCATGACATACATATACCAAATAAACCCTAGCTAAGGTTTAGTTCTCTAATTGAACTTTTTAACTGCAGTTTCATAACTTCTAATAACAAAGATTAATAATATTTCTCTTACTCTCTTCAATTTAACACTTTAACCTAATGAGTTACCCACTCTTCTACACCAAAACGTTTCAATCTCTAGGCACCACGTGTTTCAAGCATATCAGCCATTGTGATATCCTCATTCTTATTATATATTTCCTATCAAATTAACATCTAATATGAAGTTGCCAACTCCAAGAATCCCAATGATAAAGGAATGAAGGAAAATAACACAAAATCGATTCAACAACTCAAAGTATAGAATGTACACTAAGATGACAAACTGTATGAGAGAACCCCGGACTAGTCAACATCAACATAAAAAAACTATAAACCAAAATCCAAAGGGATGTGATGAACAATCCGGGAACAAGTATAGGATCATAAAAGGAGCTTAAAGCTCACATGGAATTGCTTATACCTCATATTTTAGAACAGAAATCTCTAAAGTGAAGGAGCAACTACATTAAACATATAGATGCATACTCAATTACAAAAGAAAAAAATTACAGATATCAAGCTGAAATTTGACCCTAAACTGAACCTAAATCCAACCAAATGCTCAACTCCCAACACACTGAACTCCATCAAAAAGCAAGGATAATAAAAACTCAGCTAACCCATGATTATTGGAAAGAAAAAAAAAGAGGCACACCCAGATCATAAAACCAAGATCTAAGGCATACCCACTTAATTATATGAAAATAAAAGTGAAAAAAAAATGTAAAATGAATAGAAAGACTCACACTTTGACAGTTCCCTGAGGGGTACCCTTCTTATTGATATCATATCCAAAGAGGTTTCGCTTGAGAACGTATCTGGAGGCAACGGGGATCATTCTGACGGTGACGAAGAACCCCGCAAGGCTCATTAGGGCATTGATGATAATGGATCTTCGGAGCTCCGATTCGATGGAGTAATGGAAGAAGATGAGATACAAGTAAGGGATGGAAAAGAGAGAGAGCTTGAAAAGGAGACCCCATTTGGGAGGTGCAATTGGAGGGTCCAATTGTTCTTGAGGCTTGTGCTGTCTGTTTTTCTTCACATCGGAAGAAGGTTCGGTTGAAGAGACCAGTCTCTTTCGTGCTCCCATTGCTTCTCGTATCGTTTATTGCTTTTCTCGTATCTCAGCTTCTCTATTTTTCCTGCATTCAGCGTCGTATTTTTTCTTCTCGTCCTGTTTATTGCTTTTCTTACCCGTATTTTCTATGTTTTGGTTTAATTAGATTATTCACTTTTTATAAATATTTAATTGTTGGCTTTTTCCTTTTCATTCTATTTTTTTTTTGACGTGTGTCTTTTCATTCTATTATATAATATTAATTTTAGATAATAGTATTTTTTAAATAAGGGTAAAAAAGGATTAAAAAAACTTATAAATGATTCTATTCCGTTCACTTTCCGAACGATGGAATGAGAATTTTGCTCCATTCCATCATAAAATACTCAAACAATGGAATGGAAACTCCATTTAATTTCGTTCCGCTCCGCTCATTTTAAACTATCCAAACATACACTCAGAGGTTACAGTAACATTAATCGGACATTTGCACCCTGTGAGGCTGTGACTGATTCTACGTTTTTTTTTAAAAAAAAAGGTCTAAGTCGTCATAGGACTAATGGGTTGTTGCCAATTCATCACGATTGGCCAGCATGACATTTGTACTATTCAAAACTAAACCAATAACTCTCTTTTTTAATACAGTTTAATTAGCTCTTTTGGCTAAGTGAGTCTATACGTGGATTCTCATGACTTAGATTATTCGAACTCGCTATGATACTAATTCCTAATTTGGCTAATTGAATAGTGTTTTATCTCTTGATTCTCAACTTTTCAATGGATAACTCTACAATAATTCGAATAGCGTTTTGTAGATTTCTTTTTTATGGAGACGTGTTGTTTCCACCGGAAAAACGCTTCATCAGTAATAACTCTTTCGCATTATTGCTTGAAAATATATATTTTTATTATCTTCTTTTTTGACGAAATATATTTTTTAGTTATATTTTTATTATCTTAAAAAAATGTGTATTATGCATTATTTTCCAAAAACATTTAAAACGTTCTCTACTGCACTCTTTTTAACGTATTGTTTGTTATTAATTTAAATTCTTGTGAAATCCATCACTTTGAGTGTGTACCACCAATATGTTAAAAAATGATTTAGATTTCCTGCGATTGCAAAAGTCACGCAGTCATATCATCTTAGTCGTCGATCAAGATCAAACAGTTCATATTTCAACTTTACAAAATAGGCTAAAATACGAAGTTAAAACACGAACCGTTTGATCAAAATAAGACGCTCTATATTCGCGACAGCATGATAGGAGGGAATCCATTTCTGTTAAAAAATATGTTGTTAGCATATATATATATATATATCACACACATATGAGTAATGCTAACAATATATTTAGATTAAATTTTACATACTTAAATTGAACGAATTTATTTTGCAATTTGAGTTTGCAAAATCAACTCCAGTTGCTTCTATTTCAAACTCAGGTTCAAAGACAAAAATTAGATTTAGAAATGTCCCCAACTGAAAACCAAACAAGATATTAAGTTCTACTGTGTAAACATGAGTTGAGAGTCCTAGACAGAAATTCAAACAAATGCATAGAGGTGTCAAAGCAGGTCAACCCACTCCGCTTTCAACCCGTATTAACCGAGGTGGGGTGTGTAGATCCGTAAAAAGAAATAGTTTGAGTTTTCCGGCCCAACCCACCTCGCTGCTTTTTGAAGAAGAAAAAAAGAATTGACCTGCAGAAACCCACAATAATATATTATATAGGTGTATAAACTGATTCTTTTTTTATGAAATAAAAATGTTATACACGCCCCTTTAGGTCATTCATCCCTTGGGTATATCTGAATTCTGACGCTCTTAGACCTTACCTCCTATGTATAGTACACACACTACAAGGAATAACTAATGTATAATTATTCTATTTACCTATACTCCTAGGTCGTTGCTTCCAACACCCCACCATACTGCTGCCAGCACCCCCACCCCACTAACATTTGTGAAATCCCAAAAATACCCCAATAATTTAAGCCCAAAAATAGTTAATTTTTCCCTCCCATTTATTCTTCTTCTTCATCCCACCACTCCTCCACCACCCCACCACCGTCCTCCACCACCCCACCGGAGCACCACCCCTCCACCGCCGCCACCTCCCCAAAATACCTCTATTTCTTCTTCCTTCTTCCTCCCATCCCTCCTCCACCACCCTACCACCGAAAAACTGACCGAAGGCAGCAGCCCTCCACCCCCCATCACCGGAACACATCCCAAGGGGCAGCCACGACTCACCCAGCGGCCACCGGAGGTATTTACTTTTGTTTTCGCATTTCTAGTTTTTTTTCCTGCTGTCTGTATGTGTTCACCGGAATACATTTTCAACAGCTTCTGTTGAAAATGTATTCCGGTAATTGAATTACCGGAGCCCATCTTAATTTTGGAAAATTATGCTTCCGGTAACTCAGTTACGGGAAGCTATTGTAAATGTATTCCGGCAACTGAATTACCGGAAGCTAAAAATACCTTCCGGTAACTGAATTACCGGAATGTACCTGAAATTTGAAACTTCAATATAAATGTTCTGTTTTGGCACCGTAGGTTGTGGTTAAGTAACACACCATGGAAGGTGAGTATTTTGACATGATGTCGTCTACCTTGCCAAATACGCAGACAGTGGATTGCACCAATGCATTCACAACTTCAGAGGTACGTAATTATAAAACTGAAAAATGATAAGTTATGAAGTCGTAAAAATTGTTAAATCTAACGTGTTCATATCTTCAGGTGTTTCTGACTCGAGATGATTTACTGAATTGGGCTAAAGGAGTTGGGAGACAAAATGGAATTGTTATAGTGATTTTGAGATCAGATACATACACGAGACGTGTAGGAAGGAAGAGTAAGCTAATTGTGTCCTGTGAAAGGAGTGGTAGGTACTGACCATGGAACAAAAAAGTATCTTCCAAAGCACGGGTTCTAGAAAATGTGAGTGTCCCTTCAGATTAAGGGGAAGACCCCTAAAAAGTGGTGAAGGATGGATTGTTAATGTAATGTGTGGACTTTACAACCACGACTTAGCAGAAACATTGGTGGGTCACTCATTTGTTGGTCGGCTATCTACGGAAGAGAAACATTGGTTTGCGACATGACAAAAAACTTGGTAAAGCCGAGAAATATATTACTGACCTTGAAAGATCATAATGCGGAAAGTTTGACTACTATCAAACAAGTATATAATTACCGATGCACACATCGGGCCTCTGAGAGGGGATCAAGGACTGAAATGCAACACTTACTGAGTTTGTTGGATAATGATAAGTATGTCTATTGGTATAGAAGGGTCGACGGTTCTGATATTGGGAGAGACATATTCTGGACACATCCAGATACGGTGACACTTCTTAATACTTACCATATTGTCTTGTTGCTTGACAGCACATACAAAACAAACAAATATCAGTTGCCATTGCTTGAGGTTGTTGCCATTACATCAACTGGTTTGACTTTCTCTGTGGCTTTCGCTTACATGGAGTCCGAGCGTGCAGATAACTTCATCTGGGCACTACAGAACTTGAGAGGACTGATCACGAGAGATGATGCACTACCACAGGTGATTCTGACCGACCAAGACATTGCATTCATGAATGCAGTTGCAGCTGTTTTCTCTACTTCAGTTAATTTGTTGTGCCAATTTCATATCCGCAAGAATGTGAAGGCTAAGTGCAAGCTGAATGTGTTTTCGAACAAAGAAATTAATCTTGTCATGGATGCGTGGGATGATCTTACGAGTTCTATTGATGAGGGTGAGTACGCTCAGCGGTTGGTGGATTTTGAACATCTTTGCTCACGATTTCATGATTTTTGTGACTATGTCCAAAAAACATGGTTGTTGCCTCACAAGGAAAGATTTGTAACTGCATGGGCAAATCGAGTCATGCTTATTATATGATGTTTTGTCCAAATATTGTTAATGTATCTAATATGTATTTTAATTTATGTAACAGGGTTGAGGCCGCACATTCGAGGTTTAAGAAGCTATTGCAAGATAGCAGAGGAGACTTGTGTATATGTTTTGGAGCCATGAACAACATGTTGATACTGCAACATACTGAGATAAAGGCATCGTTGCAGCATAGCATATTCATCACTAACCACCGACACAATACTCCATTCTACAAACACTTGCGAGGATTTGTGTCAAAGACCACTTTGGACCATATTGCTGACGAGTATCGTCGAATTAGTGATGTTGGAATCGATAGTTCGGTTTGTGGATGCACAATTAGAACCACACATGGACTACTGTGTGCATGTGAACTTGCAATATACGTTAGGGTGAATGCCTCAGTTCCACTGGATGTTGTTCACAATCACTGGCGAAGATTGAATTTTAATAATGACTCCACCAACGAGCCTGGTCCTGAGATATCTATACATGTTGAATTGGAGGCATTGCAAAGCAGATTTCAACAACTTGACGAGGTAGGAAAAAATCATCTGAAGGCAAAGGCACGTGAGCTAGCATTCCCACACACAACTTTTATGTGTCCACCTCCTAACAAGGTCAAAACAAAAGGAGCACCTAAGAAGGGTAATGGTAAGTGTAAAGTGCCAAACATGGACTGCTCAACTAAACGTGAACCATCATTTTGGGAGCATGTCGATGATGCATTTTGTAAACCATCAGTCTCTGAGCCACGTGAGACTACAGTTTTGCCCATGATACATGAATTCCCTGTGCAGATTCACCAATACATCGAGGACATTGTTGATGTGGTTGCCGATGGGAATTGCGGGTATCGTTGCATTGCTGCTTTACTAGGTAGAGGTCAAGAATCTTGGCCTCTAATCCGTTAGGAACTGCTTAGGGAGCTTCGAGAGTTCCGCGATGACTATGAAAAACTATTTAATAGTAGTGACATAGTGGAAGAGATGAAGCAATCCCTTTATGTTAACAAGGTGGCTCATCACGGTAAGTGGATGACACTTCCAGAGATGGGATATGTTATTGCTACAAGGTATAAGGTTGTGCTGGTCTCTTTGGCCAAACGGGGTTCGTCGACCTTTTTCCCTCTCAGAGGTCGACCCCCATTATCCCAGTCATCCCATCGTATCATCTGCATTGGATTTGTTTATGCAAGTCACTGGGTACAGGTATGACATTGGTTGCGCAATTTCATTATAATTAACTTAAATTTATAATTGTTGTGAGGTAATTAAAATTTCTGTGTCGAAATGACAGGTTTATTTGAAGACTGGCTCTCCTATTCCTCCTACTATTCCTGGATGGTTTAAACACTGTCGTGCTGAGGCTCGACCATGGAAGTCGCCATATGTTAGTCGCATGCAGGCTTTTGAAAGATTATGTAGGCGTACTCATATAAAACGCACTCATATAGATCTTGCAGATAATTGAAAATGGAGAAATGTATTTAACGCACATGGTTGATGTATTTTTTGTAAAGCTAAAGGGGAAGTGTACACATGGTTGATGTATTTTTTTGAAAAGCTAACGGGGATATGTACACATGGTCGATGTGTTTTTTTTGTAAAGCTAAAGGGGAAATATATTTAACACACATGGTTGATGTATTTTTTGTTAACTCACTAATGGGGAAATGTATTTACATATGAAATCCTTTTTATTACATGTGATGATCTCTATTACAGAATTGAAACATATAAACAGGAAATATGTTTGTGAAACACATTTCGGCAATTGAATTGCTGGAAGTGTAACAAGCCCTAAACTACCGGTAACTTAATTACCGAAACTCGTTTGTAAAGCTAACTAATACCTTCCGGCAATTGAATTCATAGACGTGTAACAAGTTTTACACTACCGGTAACTTAATTGTCGGAACCAGTTTGTAAACCTAAATAATACCTTCCGACAATTAAATTCATGGACGTGTAACAAGTTTTACACTATCGGTAACTTAATTGCCAAACCTGTTTGTAAAACTAAATTATACCTTCCGGCAATTGAATTCATGGATGTGTCATAAGTTTTACACCACCGATAATTCAATTGCTAGAAGGTTATTGAAAAACATATTCCAAATACTGACGACGCGCAAACAATAACGATACAACCTCAAAATATAAGGCGAAGTAATAGTATCAGTACAAGCATCCAAACAATACAAAAAGATCATACAAAGAGTCACTAAACATCAACTAACAGCCTCAGTCTAAGGTACACGACTAAGTACCAATACAAAAAAGCAATTACAAAGAGTCACTAAAACATAGCTAACGGCCTCAAGTCCTCTTCTTTCGCTCATACACTAGCTCTTCCCTGTTGGCAGTTCGTATTAGCTTCAACGCCCTCTGCGCCATGTCCATTCCTTCAGGTAGCACGAGATGTTTCTCGATCATATCTTGCAAGATCTCAACAGCCTAGTTGTACTTCTGCGAGAATTAACAAGAAACAATATCAAAAACAACACAACACACAATAGTTCATTTAATTAAAAGACTAAAATATTAAATTAAAATCGTATAGGTACCGCATGATTTGTGCCACTGTCAGAAGTAGATGACGTAGATGCTGTAGGTGGGGTGGCTCGTGGTATGATGTAAGGATGGGACACCTGGCGGAACCAGTCAAAATATCCATCTACTGTAGCTGCTGGATCTGATGCCTCAGTCCCAAGATCAATCAGATGATCCATACAGTGTAACCAAGTCTGATCCATGTCCTCTGGAGAAGTCCCCCTACCTCTAAATTCATGCGGTGAGCCAGGAATGCTCTGCACATAGCCATACTGGCGTAACACCCTATCAGGCAAATGCAAGTGCATCAGAGAACCCCATCGGATGCAGCCCCTAAACAACGATAGCAGATTGAAATCACGATACTGTCGGTGCTCTGTATAAGGCATCCAGCATACATCGTCATTTGTAAACTCATCAAGTATCCTCCTGGAGGTTTGCACCAAACCTATATCCCTTATAGGAGTCCAACGAGTGGCTTGGGGATCTTCCTCATGATAATTTTCTTTCTCATGCCGGAAGCACAAGAATGGGTGCATGAAATGCTCATATATCCAAGCCTATATGAATAGTAGTGAGCTAGTTTGGTATAATTTTCTAGACATAATGCAATACACGATAACAATATTCATACCTGTAAGAGGGATAGGTAAGATGTCATCTGCTTGGTCTCATGAAAACTGGCATCACAAAGATGATCATAAAGATGCACTAAAGAAGCCACACCCCAGGCATAATTACCGCAACTGTCCAAGTCTCAAAATGCCTCCAGATATGCCACATCAGTGTATCTATTGCTCTTATCAGTAAAGATAGTACCACCGACAAGATACATCAAATATGCCTTGGTTGCCCTCTCAAGCTACCCTTTCTCAAGCTTATCTTCATATATCTCGCGCAAAGTCGATAGGCGCACGTGGGGACCCCGGCAGTTTTTAACCTCATCCAGGTTGGCTTCATAAGTCATCCCCAATAGGTCGTGCAATAAACCAACTGAGGAGGCGTGAAGAAATTACCACTGATCGGAAGGTGAAGTAAATTGAAGACATCGTCAAGAGTGACCGTCATCTCTCCTACAGGCAAATGGAAGCTGTAGGTGTCTCGGTGCCATCTCTCAACAAATGCTGACAACAGGCCCCTGTCCAATAGCTTGTATGTGTAGTCAATCAGTGGGGTCAACCCCGAACGAATCACTCTCTCCTTGATAGCATCTGCAGGTTCTCCAATGTCCCCAATCTTTAGACCATGGCTGATCAATCTAATCGATTTGCGATCCTGAAACCAACAAAACAATTGTTATGTTCATCCAACAATTAAATCAAATTAAATTATAATACACAGTTCATTACCTCCTCAACTCCAGTCCACAACCGAAGAGCAATGTGATCAGCAAAAGTGCTCAGGAGTGAGGTATCTTCAGGACCTCCCGGAAATGGTCCTTGGACTTGGGGTGCAGACACCACGGGTGGTGGTGGAGGAATCTCAGTCTCTACATTCTCAGCCTCAGCCTGGTGGTCAACATTCCCAGCCTGCTGCGTAGCTTGGCGCTATTTACCTTCCGAAGCCGTCGGCCTCTTCCTACGCTCTTTATTTCTTTCCATATCTACACACATCATTATATTTATATATAAAAAGTTGCAAAATTAAAAATAAGAAAATGATTTTAAATAGCTTCCGGCAACTGAATCACCGGACATGTAATTGTTTTACACTATCGGCAACTTAATACCCGGAACCTAATTAAAACTATCTGAAATACCTTCCGGCAACTTAATTGTTGGACGTGTAAAACCTTTTACACAACCGGCAATTCAGTTGCCGGAAGGTATTTCAGATAAATTTAATTGGGTTCTGGGTATTAAGTTGTCGGTAATGTAAAACGTCTACATGTCCGGTAATTCAGTTGCTGGAAGCTATCTAACACTGATTTGCTGACATTCCGGTAATTGAATTACCGATAGCATAAAGACACCCTACACGTGAATTAAAATTTGCTTCCGGCTTCTTAATTGCCGGAAGCTTGTAACTGCGAAAGAACGCAAAACTGACCAGCGATGGTGGCTTCCTAGCTTTGTGGTGCTCCTTTGGAAAGGGCGGCGCGGTGGTGTGGACGCAGGGGCTGATGCGACGTCGCGGTGGTGCAGAGGCAGGGGGTTCAGCAACGATTCATGTTGCTCCTTTGGAAACTGATGCGACGGTTCCGTTTTGAGGTGCAACGGTTAGGTTTTGCTTCCTTGCGCCGTGGAAGCCTTCCGGCACGGTGAGCCGTCTTGCAGCACTCTCTTCCGGCGCGGTTGAGAGTGGATAGTAGAGGGGTGGTGGGGCCGACTCCTTTTCCGGTGGGGATGGGGTGGTGAAGGCCTTTGTTGAACACCTGAACCTCGTTGACTGGTGTGGTGGTGGAGAAGGAACAGGATGGGAGGGAAAACAAAAAAAAAAATTGGGTTTAAGTGGTTGGGTTATTTTTGGGATTTCATAAATGTTAGTGGGGTGGGGGTTGCTGGCAGCAGCAAGGTGGGGTGCTGGAAGCAACAGCCATACTCCTAGCCCTTTTTGGGCTTTAACATTGACTTAAGAACCACCATTGCTGACCAACAAGAAACTCTCAAGCTCTCCAAGTCCTTGCAGGAACACAAGTGTAACTGACTCCTATGTTTTCTGACATTCCCTCATTTTGAAAGTGACATTCTTTTTTGCTACAAGTCACTAATACAACCCCAGATCTAACCCTTCTAGACCATTGCTTCCAATTTTTGTTGGAGATTAAAATTTCTTTATGTTCTCTTTAGGTCAATGATCATGGATAGTATGTACAAGGATAGCAGAATTTTCCAATATGAAGCAAACCACAAAAAAAGCAAAAATCCCTGCTTGTGGTAAGTAGGCTTGCTCATAAATCAAAATTTCAAGCAACATTTCCTACAAGCTCAGAGTCAATACTTCAATTGCAGAACTACAGCTTCATAATGAGGCCGATAGGGCAATGATCGCTACCAGTAACATCAGGGAGAATGTATGAATCATGAACTTTGTCAGCTACGGATTCTGAGACGAGGAAATAGTCAAGACGCCATCCTGTTTCAAATTTTGAAACAAATCATTGAGAGAACAAAGAAGAGCTTTTATTTGAAAGAAATTCAAAGCTCAAGTGTCTGATAATTCAGATTTTTTTTTAATTCACTAATGACTGAATGAGATATACACAATTCATGTGTGTGCTTCCCTAGAAGTAATTCTCATTAAACATATTGCAAATCGCAATTAGACACTTCATTTAAGCTAAGGGTTAGAGGTGAAGTCAATGGATAACTACCATACGAGTAACATGTGCACGACTGCATGTGCTTGAGTTCGTGAAAGTATAAATAGAATCATGTAAAAGATAGTTATTAAGTGAAGCAGTTGAATTGGAATCTTATTTAAAATTTGTATTTATCAATTTTCACACATAATAGCACATGATTTTTCTGTGCAAACTATTACCTATGTAATAAACCAATTTTAGGAGTATGCTAAAATTACCTCTGTTAAACTTGCGCCCACCATGCCGATAACCCCAATAAGTATATCCAACAACACCAGGATGCTGCCTTCTAAAGGTATCTACAAATCCCTTTGATAAAAAGTTTGTCGCAAATGATTTCCTCTCTTCATCTGTAAACCCAGCACTTCTTTTGTTACCCTGTGGATACACGTAACTATCAGGATAGATTAAAATACTTTGTGCTCTTGGCAAATTATACTAGCATTTGATTATTCATGATGTAAACAAACAGATTATTGATTTAAATTCCATCCTGTCTTTGTTTTCTACATACTTAAACCAAAATAGCTCACCTTTTACGTGTAAACAAATTTAATAAGCCCATATTTAAATTTGCCAGAAATGGTTATGGTCATGCGACTTAGTAGGTTACTAGCCTATGGCCCTGTTGTAGTTCTAATAGCACTCACAGGAAGGCGACTATTGCATACTCCCCCAATATGCTCATATCCTCATCAAGCATCAGCATCCCCAAGATACTGAGGTAAAGCAGTTTCCCATCACAAGTAAGACACGCCATGGTGCTGTCTCCTCATTGCTACCATCAGTTAATGAATTTATCAAGGATAATGGTAGGCCTCAACATGAGTCACACTTGACAGAAGGAGATAATTAGGCATTGATGCCTATTTGTAATTATAATCAATTACACTTGACAGTAGGAGATAATTGTGCTTTGTTAGATATTTGTAATTATAATGAAATTGAATGGAGTAGTAACTTGGTGAAATTTGAGTTAGACCAACTGCATCCCCCACCCCCCAAAAACCAAAAAAAAAAAAAAAGAAACACTACCGAGGATGGTTTGGCCCAAGGTATGTCGCAGTCTCACCTGTCAGACTAATATGAGACTTGGGGTATCACATTAGGCCACTTAGTCCATGGAGTACTCAGTCCACATTTTCATAAGGCACAGTTTCAAATAAATTCTAAATGATAAAACAGAATATTAACAGGTTAAGCTTTTTGTAAAACTTAACAATCAGAAGAATATAAGTAATAATTAAAAAATGAACAGTCACTTTTGATAAGCAGACCCCACTTGTTGACTCACTCAACACCTGTAAATATTTACAAGTACAGCTCTTTCAAAGTAATATTAAACAGTGTTGTTAAAAATCGGCCATGGCGGCGCCATGGCGGAAGGTGGAGGCGGATTTTCACTAAACCGCAACAGTACAGGCGGTGGCGGGGCGGGTTCTGCGTGGCGCCGCCATGGCGGCCGCTTCGCGTGTGGCGACCATGGCGGACGGCGCCGCCATGGCGGAAACCCGGCCCAAAACGGTGAAACCAGCTGCGCGCCGATGGTTGAAGACAGAAAATCGGGTCGGGTTTGCGCAACCCGTGTCGCGGCAAACAAGTTTTAGGGTTTGTGTTTTCAAATTTTGGAAAAATTCGGGACGTGTTAATGGGCCGCCTCATGTACCCGGGTCCATTTAAGCCTTTCTGCTTTTTTTTGTCAATTTTGGTCCGTAATATAACCTGATGCGCCGCGTCCAGTATCTTATCTCTAACTAGTACTACTAGTCTACGATACCCCTCTGTTGGTGATGGTATACCGTAGTCCTTAGATGCTTTTTGGATTATGTTGCTGGACTAGTTGTTATTTGGGCCTTTGTGCTTGTGCGTTTTTTCATCACAGTGAAAGATTATCAATACCCTTCTGCCCAAAAAAAAAAACCTATCGCTTCCAGGCTTTACGAGTTATGTTTTTTCTTTTCAAGTTTTTTTTTTTTTGCTTATGCTTTGCTTTACGAGTTACTAATTTTAAGAATTTTTTTTCAAAAATAGATAAGGATAAGATTTCTGTTTTGTTTGGTTATTCTAGGATTGGTTCCTAAAATATATCAATATTGTCTTCTTGTTCTGTTTTTCTATCTCTTTCTATTTCTATTTTTTCCTTCCTATTTCTTAAACAGTTTTTATTTTATTTTTTTTATTCTTTTCTGTTTTAATTTTTTCCAGTTTTTTTTTTGAGGAAATTTTTTTCAGTTTATACTTTTCACTTTTATTCTTTTTTCTAATCCCTTTTTATGTTCTTTTATTTTGTGTTTTTTCAACATATATTTCTTTTTTTTTTTTTTGCATTACAACTGTTATTTTGTAATTTTTTATTTATATTTACATATTTGTTTATATATATATTGAATTTTATTCAGTCCGCCATGGCATCCGCCATTTTCCGCAATGCAATCCGCCATCCGCCATTAATAACATTGATATTAAATTCTGTAATATCGAAATTTTCTTTCAAATTCTATAGCAAACCATTCTTTCAAATTCTATAGCAAACCATAATGAGAGGTTTGAATCATAAATGCATTCAAGTTTGCCAAGGCATATTAAGTTATCAACAACTTGATAAGCCCCCCCTTTTTTTCTTCTCATTCTAAATCCAGTAATATCTACCAGAAACAAATGGCTTGCTTCATTGGTTTTATTTACCGAGGTTTAGATGTCATGCATTCACTGTTTTCATGGAGAATATTAAATTTGAATCACTTACAGCGGGGTTGTATATGTCTATCTCTTCATGAGCACAATTCAGATCGCCAGTCAAAACTACAGGTTTTGACTTTTCCAGCTCCTGTACTCAGCAGAAAATGAATCATGAATATTAATAATAGGTGCAAAACAACTACAAATTTTAATAATATGTTAATATTTCTTCTGAGAAAAGAGCATTTACCCAAAATGAATGATAACAAAACCAAAAGACGAGAAAAAGTGTAAAAAATAAGGCATCACCCTGCACCTCAATTTTATTGTAAGAATAAAGTGATGCATTCCAATTTTAACATGTTGGGCAGATAGAACGAAGTTTTGCCTTTTCAAATATAAACTATCAAGTAGAAGACTTTTTTACTCCAAGATCTGAGCATTAATGGGTCAACAAGCAAAACTATATACACCTCATTCAAAATTGAAACAAGAAGTTACTAGGCTCCAGATGCCCAACATCATTAATAGCCCATGCAAACATGGCAAAAAGAAATTATCTCTATTCTTGGGTATATCATAAACCAAATATGATATAAATGACAAAGGAAAAAAGGAAGCAAATGATGAATGGTGTATTCTGACAAGACAAGGAAACATAATACTTGTATTAAAGAAGCAATATATACATACAACAGCACTAATTAGGGCCTATTGCATTAGATGAGGGAAAGGAGCTATACATACTTTCACATAATTGCTGAGAGATGGATCCCATTCAGTCACTCTGTAAGACTAGATTTGTATACAGAAAGATTAGTTTGATGAGGCTACATTTGTCAGATTGAAATCTAGAAAATACAATTGATTTAGAAATATAAAAGTAAAGTAATTGAATAAAAGTACCAGTCTTCTCAAGCCATCTCCAGAATTAGGAACGTATCCACTTATCAAATAAAATGAATCAAACTCTGCGGTCACAAGTCTACCCTCACTGTCATGATCAGATATACCTAGGCCATATCTAACTGAAAGTGGCTTTATCTGCCGGCATTTCAATTAAAAGAAAATCAATATTAGAAAAAGAATTATGAACGTGAACACCATTCTAGCATTTTATAAAATGACGATGCAAATGGTCAGGCTATCCTGACAGAATGAAAATCATGTCACCTTCAGGATTCAGACTTAGTTAAATGATTAGGCAACGGAGTACAAAAAACCCATGATTTATGAACAAATGTAATTAGTATTTAGCTTTGTTGAGGAAAGAATATGACTAAAGTAGGCGGCGACAAAAACTGCACCTCAAGTAGGTACAAAATAATTTCTATTATTATTAATCTCATTACCAAAAATTTCATTTAGACAAAAACGTGCTTAACAAATCAGTATATAATAATCACGCAGCATTACATTTCGAGTTTCCAAAATAAAATTTGGCATGAGTCAATTGCGCAAGGAATAGTCATTTCTATAGAAAAAACAATTTAATTTTACGTATTAAAGTTTCCATTAAGTATGAAGAGGCAGGATGAACATAGTCAACATACCCTTGAAATTATTGCTGTTCCAGAATAACCAAGCTTAGAAACACTACATGTCCAAAAGCTGTTCTCATAGCCATCTAACAGTCGATTTTTTATTTCCTCAACATCCTTCTCCTGTTAGCAAAATCAGAGCACTCATAAATAGGAGAAACACGACCATTATGAATTTAATAGGCATCGTGGTTGATAGATTTTAATAGATAACAACTAAGACTGTCAGAGGAATAGCTTCTCAATTTACATCTTCCACAACTTGCAAATAAACATCTTAGCTGCCATGGTAAAGAAACTTTGCTCTAGTCCTAATTATATTACATTATTCAATTTCACATTTTGTTCATTGCCCTCAAGGTTCTGCCATAACAGACAGCTATTAAAAAATATTCTCACGACTGAGAACCACCTCAAAACATCAGCCTTCTTTCAACCACTATGCCAGTGATTTTGTTGAAGAATTTCAGTTCTTTGAAAGAAAACAGGGTTGAACTGAACATCCATCTTCCATTTCACAAATTGCCAATTAATTTGAGGGATTATAATGAGTCACAAGTCCAAAATATACCTACAACCAGTTCATTATCTTTCTAGACAACTTAACTATTCATTCATGCTCATTTGCAGCAGTTGATATCAAGCTCATCCACTATTACCCTTGTCAAACCTATATACAAGTTGACTTCGATAAACTAGTAAAACTTAAAACTTTTGTGCTCCAAACAAGCAAGATTTATGTTCCGACAACTTGTTCCTTCCGTTACCATAAAATTAGAGGTCCTTCAAAAAGTCTTGTGCAACTTGCAAGTTATCTACTGAATTTCCGTAGAGATCAGACTTGTTGAAGGTGCAGAAGGCATTGGCAAACAAGTTCTACCTTTGGTTATAATCAAAGAACTTACAAAGAATAAACCTTACATTAACTTCTTGCAAAATCAAAATAACAAGAATACTTGGTTATTCAGGAATGCAAAAGCAATATAGTTCCATAACATACAAAAGAAAAAGCTTAAGTTCAGGTTTTTCTCCACCCTTCCTTTGCCCCCCCTAAGTTATCTCCTAGTTTGCAGAAAGCAAAATTAACTTGGTTAATAAAAGAAAATTATTGAAATCAGTCAGTTCTTACCATAACTCGGAATCTACGTAATTCAACTACAGCATAACACAAGATGCACTAATAAACCGGTAAAAAGGAAAAAAGAACTTTTCATTTTTTTGTACAAGCTCCACGAGAACAGAAACTAAGGACTGTTGAAAAATGCAACTCTTCCAAGGCATAATCAGCACCGATATTCTACCTGCAGTTTAGTTTCTTGCAAGCACAGTACATCAAAGTCTTCTCTTTGGGCAAGTTGTGAGAATCCCTCTAATTTTAGCAATGCTCTCAATCCATTGACATTCCAAGACAAAAGCTTGACAAATTTTGTATCCCGAGTAAGAGGTGGGGGTCTCATAGTCCTAGGATTATATGCAATCCAATCCTTTTGAGGCTTCTTGTGGGCAAGAACTGTCCATGTTTCAGTTTGAATAGTGGTTGTGCCAATTTCATCTGAGTGTGCTACAATGCCAACAACATCTGAAGATACTTTTCTCTTTGCCCTTGAAGGCTTAATATCTGACAACATACACCCATAGAAGATTGATCCATCATTGCATGAGTGAAACTTGAACAAAATTGAAAAGTTTAGAGACAAATAAAGGCATCAAGAAACCGGAAAAAAAGAAAAGTGTTATGCAAAACATTTAAGATGTAGGAAGTTTACAACTCTACATACTCTAGAACACAACCTGAAAGCTCGTCTGATTCCACTGATAGCTTCTTTTTTGTTGTCACTTTGACAGTTTTGCTCTCAGATCCTGATAGTTTTAACCTTCTCTTACCCTTGTTAAGTTCAAATGTCTCTGGAGTATCATTGACATTATCAACAAGCTCTTCATCTGATATCTTTTTAGCCTTCATTTCTAAAGATGTATTTTCAGAAGAAATGAACAGCCCTTGTTCTTCTCTAATTTGAGAATCTTGTTCTGCAGCACATGAATAGACCTTTTAAGTTTTAACCATTGGAATTATACAGCTTGAGCTAGTTCTTAAAGAGCGACAAGGAGGTTAAGAAGTAAAAGAAGAGACTGTTTGGAGTCAATAATTGATGTTGAAAAGAGAGAAGAAAAAAAAAAGCTCTTCATTTCCTCAATTACTCTAGAAACAGCAAAATTTCAGATAATGCTAACAGAAATGTATATACCACACATGTTATTGTCCATGAAACTCTTCAAGGCAGACAAAAGATCATCTTTACGACCTTTGGCAGGGACCCTAATACTCCTGAGAATTCAAAGCCATTCACAAGATATAACCTCAACAATATTGCTTGTTACTAGAACTAAAACAATAGCTACTTTTTAAGAAAAAAGACATATTTACTTACTTCAATGTCTTCCGCAGTTCCTGAACAGTCATAGTATCTACTATGGCAGGGTCATTTCTTAATCTCTCAATCTCAATGGAATAGCTATCAACATCATTTTCCTACATTATCAACTTATAGTGAATAATAACCAAAAAGAGAGACAGAAAGAAGAGCATTAGTGCATTACAATACTCAAAGTAGCATAAAAATGACAATATCACTGAAACATCAATTAGACCTTAACAACATGCTTCTTGGAACCTGGGCTTGCTTCCAACCCTTTGAGGTCCGTATCCTTGTTAACCTCAACAAATGATGAAATGGGTTCTGATGAATTTGAAAAGGGTCTTCTAGTTTCAGACCCCATTGCTTTCACACTTAGAAAAACTAATTTCTTAGTATTCAAATGCTTCTGAACCACTGCAAAACTACAACATTCTCAGTCAGCTCAGCCACAGGGGTAACTTGAGATTCGATTAACATATTCCAAAGAGTGTGTGTGTGTTGGTGACGCAATATTTTGAACTTATTTTAAAATCAGTTAAAAGAAAGGAAAAATAAAAGGCAAACCATTTTTCCCGTGAAAAAAAAAATACACAAAATAAATTTTATTTTAATTCACACGGATTTGGAATATGGAAAATGAAGAACAGGGACGAGACAAAAGAAACCTGGTAAAGTTGATAGAGCTTGAAGACACGATTTGAAGGACTTGTTTCATGTCAGGTACACACCGAACAGAGAAAGAACCGCCAACATGGATTGAGAAATGAGAATGGCAAGAAATGGAGAATGCAGAGAATGAATCTATCGATAAAATATTTATTTTTCTATAAAAGCAAATATTCTAGAAATTTTCTTATAATTTAAACGAATTTATCAAATAGGTTTTGAAGAGGAATATAAAATATAATTATTTTTGTACCAAAAAATAATAATAATAATAATAATAATAATAAAATATAATTTTTTTAATATAAATCTCGAAGGTATCATTGGACTTGATTAATTTTAACTCAAACCAAATTCATCCATTTTAAAGAATAAAGTTTTTAAACTAATTTTTTATTTTAAGAACTCTAATTTAGCATTTTTCTAAAAGAATTAAATTTCATATAAGTTTTTTTACAAGAACAAAATTATAACATTTCTAAATCAATAATGTCACTTATACAAATAGGTACGGACTCAAAAACATGAGGATTAGTGCTCAAGATGTAGTTTTTCAACTCGCAAGTGAATAGGCAGTTACATTTATTCTTTAAAGTTTGATTGCAATAGTAGCATGTTTCCACACTACTTTATTAAATACCCAAAATCAGAGACATCATTCCTATTAGACCGTAAACTGTCCACAACTGTTGAGAGTCAAGTTGGAAAATAACGTGTGATAGCTCCAACTCACGAATCCAGTGTAGTGCACTAAGTAGACCCCAAGCCTCCCCGCCTTCACATCTAACTTCTATGCGTGCCAGTCAGATCTCGCCAATAAAAAGTCTCCAGCTTCTCCTTTTAGGCACGTGCCCACACAAGTAACTTTCAAATGAGATGAAAAGGCGGCATCTACATTGCAAGCAAGGTAACGTGCAAGGGCTTAACTCATTTTGTGCGCTGCTCGATTCTACTATTCTGCCACACTGGGATCGAACATTTCTTGGCCAAATTCCATTCTTCTCATATGAACTGGGCTCTAGCAGTTACTGCGTTAACTCTCTCCTCCTTTACATCCCAAATCATGAAATTTCTACATACCCACAAACTCCAAAGAATCATTACAAAATTCAGTGTTTGTGGTGTGGACAAACAAGAACAAACCTAAAAAAATAGCTCTCTAAAACAGTTTGATCGATGCAATCCGAAATTATGCCCCAAGTCCTTCCTTCTCCCAACATTGTTTGCTCAACGAAAAAATGATGAAGAGGTGCCAAGCATTCTATATCTCGTTATGGCAGCGAACACTAGTAGAAGAACATTGGATTCCCTTATCAATGAGTCTGGCTCGAGTTGGAAGAACATTTTTGCAGCACCTCCAGATGAGGTTTTTGACCTTTAGAGGGGCATCCAACTTCCATAACATATTCCAGTTAGCTGGTACTGGACATTGGTCATCTTGAGGAAAAATGTCACGACATAGATAATAAGCAGATCGAACCATGTAATCACTCATATTGCTCAATCTCCACACCAACCGATCTGTAGTTATTGCCTCAAATAGAGGCACCTTAAGCACTTCCTCAGCAACATGCGTTTAAAAAATGTGATGTACTAACTGGCTATTCCAAGCTTTACTACCCGATACCAACAATTGATTCACACATGCTTTCCAAAATATGATTCAGCAATGATGTAATTCGCTGCAATTGAGCGTTGCGAAGCCAAGGCGAATTGCACACTGGGATACTGCGTCAATCACCTATCAACCATTTGCAGCTATTGTCCAATAATGGCCTAGTATGCCATAAATTGCGCCACACAAAACTTGGACTTTGACCCAATCTCGCATTAAGGAAATTCCTTGATAGATAATATCTGTGTTTGGGGAGTTGTGAGAGCAAGGTGTCCGATTTTGAGATTAGTTTCTAAGCCTGTTTACCTAACATAGCAAGATTGAAAAGCTTGTAGTTGATGAAAACCCAAGCCTCCCTGTGATTTACTCACTGTCAAACAATCCCAAGACATCCACCTAATACAGTTAGAATTACTGTTGCTCGTACCCCACCAATAGGAATTCACCATTTTTTCTATCTCATCACATACTGATGGCGAGAGTAAATAAACACTCATAACATATGAAGGGATAGCCTATAACACTGATTTTATAAGAACTTCATTTCTTGCTCTAGACAAGGTCCTACCTCCCTAGGAAGATATGCGCTTTCAAACTCTGTCTTTAGTGTATGCAAAGGTGCTCTTGTTATTTCTACCCATCATAGAAGGCAATCTTAGATACTTGTCAGTGCCCAATGTGAGTTTCACACCAAGAATCACTAGATATTGGTATAAGACAAAAATATTTAGGGTGAAGTTATTTCATAAATAAAAAAGATTCACTAAGAAATTAAAAGGAAAATTACATATATTTTTTATTACTTTAATAAATGATGCCTAATTTATCTTGAAGACAGAAAAATAAGCCAAGCATACCAATATACACATATATGAATCGCATACACCAATACTAGAGCTACATTGCAATGGGACGTCTTAGATTGATGTAGAGAATTTTAATATTTTTAATTTTATCCATATAAATATATAATTTCATCATTACTTGTTGGCTTACTCCAAAAAAGAAAAAAAAAAACACGGAACAATAACCGTGGGTAGCACATGTTTCACATTGTCGTCCTTTATTGTATTTTCTCAAGATTAACAATATAAATCCTTTCGGTGTCTAGAGAAAAGGGGCTCTAGCTAATCTGGAGTTCAACCGAGAGGTAAGTAAAACTTGACCCCAATGGTTGGGTGCGAGTGGTTAACACACTCTATCTAAAGGGACGGACTCAACCTGTACACGAGTTCGATCCCTGATGATGAAACAACTTAGGGTCAGACTTTACTTACCTCCTAACCGAACTCCGGATTAATCAGTGCAACTTTTCCTAGACACCGGAACAGAGTCGAAAACCTCTAGACCGAAGATGATGGTGTGGAACGTAGTGTGCAAATATAATATAATGCTCATATTTAAAAGAAATATCTGCACGATATTGAGAAGTTACATGAACTCGGTATCCGCTGAAATGAATGAAATAATGGCAATTTTATGCTGCAATAGAAGTTTCCAAAGCCAATTCACCCTTTTATTTATTCTTCAATTTATGTCATCTTTTCAGGAGCTTTAGTACATCTCCAACCAGATGCAGAGATCCAGTGACAAGAACCTGCAACCATTGGAAAGAAATACTCTCAGCATGCATGTCGTATAGGAGAAGGGGGGTGGCAAGCTGGAGAGAAAGAGGAAAATAACACAAACACTTCTCTCCATCCCACCAAAGTTCATGCCTAACAATACATGACTCGGGATCAGGAAAGCAAACGGAAAGTAAAAGGAAAACATTCTCCGTCTACAAAAGGCAGTTATGGGCACCAGTGGGCAACCAAAATAACACACTCAACGGGGTTTCAAACACGATTAATGGCGAAACGGGTAAGACAAGGAAAATAGAAGAACAAACAAAACCAACCCAAAAAGAAGCTGCCTTTAATGAACATGATGGTAGAACAAAAGAAGGGGTATTGTAGACCAAAGATAAACCTTTGCAAAAGGGAAGAGAGAAAAGGTGAAGAAAATTTAATTGTTACTTGCTTAATGGTATTTACTAGGATGTCCCCGGTTAGAGAGACAATTTGAGATTCCGCATCATGTACAGTAAGAAGTATCCACCCATCAACCAAGTCAATATATGAATCAAGTACCATCCACGTTACTTACCTGAATTCTTGTTGATGAGTGTTCTTTGACACAGTCCCTCAACCATTTTATTGTCAATGGCAACGAAGGTATTACTGCACTGCTTGCAAAATAGTTATTGGAAGGGCAGCCCTTTGAAGTATTATCATAAAGAAATTCATGAGGTGGTAAAATCGTCTTGCTATCTATCCTGAAATCCTCTTCAAGCACAGTGGTCATCTCTGCAAATAAACAAAATAATGACAGGTCAGAGAAGAATTCAAGCTTTATCACTACTGTTCAGTCATGAAATTAAGGAATTCTGCTAAGGGCTTTCAAATTAGTTTCATCAGGCAATCCGTTATCATTACATTTATATTTATCTAGACATAATCCAAAGCCTAAGCGGTGGTGATTATTGAGTTTTAAAACTAAAATTGAGTTCCACAAATATCTAAAACAATATCACGTCTTTTGGTTAAAATTACATGAAAAAATATTTTCCATTTTGTTTACAAGTTAACAAGATATAAGGACGTCGAAGGAAGATCAGCGGACATTACCACAACACAAAAATATATTTAATGTTACAAATAGGTGGCTCAGTGGTTGAACCAAGGGACATGAAGGGGTTACAAGTAGGAGGTGCAGGGCTCAGATCCTTGCCACTAACAAAATCTCTCTCCCCTCTAACAAACTAACCACTAACATTTGCCTATAAAAAAAAAATGTAAATAGGGCAATTATGGTTGTATGGTATCATGTAAATATATATAATAAATAGGGTATTGTTAATCTTGCATTTATTGTGATTCAATATATATAACAAAACTTCATTGCGTAATACACATGGATTACATCATATGCCATCTGTTACTATTATCTTTCAACTTGGCATCAGAGCCTAACAAGAGACAATCCTAATTTGAGATCCGATGAACCCATTGACCACTAATGAAATGGTATCTCCCAACATTCCAGCCATCCTCGTATTTGCCCTGCTATAGATTCCCTCCTCAACTACATGCACAACGAGGTCACCCTAGCATTGCAAAGTTATAGAAATTGGTGCCAAGCTTGTCCGAGTTATCCACTCTATAATCGAGTTAAGTCTCTTTCTTGGTCCATTTTGATGTCTGAAGTCCTAGTTGTACTGAGCCAACTTTGCAATTCAAATACTTTGCTTCATTCATTGAATATTACTTGTGTTATACCATGTTAGTTTTGATGAAAAATAAGTCTGAATTATGCTCTATTTTTCAACAATTTTACCATGAGTTAAAAACAGTTTGGCATTCCCATTTGTTCTTTGCACGGTGATAATGCTCGTGAATACTTATCTCAGTGATTTCAAACCCTTATGACATCACAAGACATACTGCACCAAACATTTTGTGCTCATACTGGGGTTACTGAACGCAACAATCGTCATTTTATCAAAATAACTCATACATTACTAATCCAAGACAACATTCCTTTTAATTTTCTACTGTATGTTTTCACTACTTGTTATCTTATAAATTGGATGCCCTCCTCTATTCTTGATAACCAAGTACCTCATTCTATGTTATTTCCCCATTAGGTTCTACATTCCTTGACACCTCGCATCTTTAGGTATACTTGTTTTGTCCATAATCTTGCTCCTAGTCTTGATAAATTGTTTGCATAGTCTCTTAAATATGTCTTTCTAGTTTCTAGGTCAGACACAATCTCAAAAGAGTTTCTAGTTTCTGGTGTCCATATGTATCTAGTCTCAGTTGATGTTACCTTCCTTGAGTCTATACCTTTCTTTGGTTCCTCTTTCTCTAGGGAAGTCGTTTGTTGGATGTTGGCGGATCTGTACAGCTCTGTAGTCAAAAGCGCTCATAGCGGCCGCAATAGTGGCAGAGCGTAGCGGCAGCTCAGCGCTACGCAAAACAACGCAATGAAGCCCTTTCAAGTTGCGGCTGTGGCGCTGCTCGTTGCGGCCGTTTTGCTGTCATTTTGCGGTTGGGGGCGCCGCAATGTTGTTCACTCAGTGAAATCCTAATAGGAGAGAAAAAAGAAGAAAAAAATTGAAGAAGAATAAGGAAGAAAGAAGGATGTCGGAGATGGGAGAAGATGAATAAAGAGATGTAGAAGATGATGTGCGCCGCAATGTAGATAGAAACGTTGTACACTAAAGAATTGGGGTTAGTTTTAAAAGGGCTTGGCCCAATAACAAGTAAATGTGGTGAAAAATATAAAAAACCTTGAGCAAGATTCGAACCCTTGAAAGGAAAGGTGTTTAAAATTGCAAAAACCACTCAGTTGCATGAAAGGTTTAATATTTTTTATGTGTATACATCTATGTATTAGTATATATTTGCACTGGAGGTCATACTGCTACACTTCGACGTAGCAGTCATACCGCTATAGCGTTTTGGGGGTCGACTGCTATGCTACGCTATCCGCCATTGACTACATAGTTGTATGATTAAAGTTGGTTATCGGTTTAAGGCTTGGATGATGGGGACATTTTTTCTCCAATTGGCAAATATGGCTTTTGTTCGCTTATTTTTGTCTACGGCTGCTATTCGCCACATGCCTCTTCACCAGCTAATATTAAGAATGCTTTCATCCACAGTGATCTCAATGAAGAGGTTTATATGAAGCAACCTCCAGGAGCAATGGGAGTCTTCAGGGCTAGTTTTTCGTCTTCGTAATCCTTTATATGGCCTCAAATCCTAGGGAATGGGTTAGCATATTAAACAATATTTTTTAATTGTTTGGTATGACTCTAAGTGAGGAAAATCACTTGTTCTTCTATCGCCATTTAGCCATAGGGTGCACTTACTTGGTTGTGTACATAGATGACATTGTCATCACAAGCAGTGATCATCATGGCATTACTCTGATAAAACATCTCTGTCACCACTTTCAAACAAAATATCTTGGCAGACTTCGATACTTTTGGGGGATAGAGGAGGCATAATCCAAGGATGGTATTTTAATTTCTCAGAGGCAATATGCAATGTACATTCTAGAGAAACAAGTTTGATGAATGCTAAGCCCATGGACACTCTCATGGATCCTAATGCCAAACTTCTACCAAATCAAGAGGAGCCACTTTTAGATCCAGAGAGATACAAAAGATTGTTAGTCAAACTAAATATCTCACTATCACTGCCCAAATATCTCCTTTGCTATCAGTGCAGTAAGCCAATTTCTTAACTCAACTTGTAAAAGGCATTGGGACGTAATAATTGGCATCTTGATTTACATTAAATCAACCTTAGGAAAAGGTCTTATCTGTGAAAACAAGGGCCATAGATTTTCGGACGCTGATGTGCAGGCTCTCTTACTGACAAGAGATCTGTTTCTAAGTATTGTATAATCATTGGGCAACCTTATCTCCTGAAAAAGTAAGAAATTAAATGATGTTGCAAGGTCAAGCGTAGAAGCAGACTATTGAGGCATTGCATTGACTACTTGTGAACTCATTTTGCTCAAACAATTGCTTCAGAAGCTTAGATTTGGAGAGGTTATGCAAATGACACTCATTTGCGATAATCAAGTTGCACTACATATCATCTCAATGGTGTAATTCACAATAAGACTAAGCACATTGAGATAGATTGTCATTTCATTAGAGAGGTTTTACCTAGAGACATCACCACTAGCTTTGTTAGTTCAAATAATCAATTGGCAAATGTTTTCATTTAGTCTTTGAGGGGTCATCATATAAGTTATATATGTAACAAGCTTAGTGCATATGATCTATGTGCTCTAACTTGAGGGCTTGTGTTAGAAATAATGTAAATAAGAGAATTATGGCTGTACAGTATCATGTAGATATAGTAAATAGGTGAATCTCTGTATTTATTGTGATTTAGTGTGCGCGCGCGCGCACGTGGCCGAGCTTTGTTGTGTAATACACATGGATTTCATCATATGTCTTTTGTTTCTCTTATTTCCTATCTCTTAATATTCATCACTGTCAAGTCCTCTACTGGTTCCATGCCAGCATGAAGAAGCACCTACAAGTAGGGTTGTTCTAAGAATAACTACCCTACTTTTTTGTCAACTCAAATAAACGTATAGTCCAAATAGGTGAGTTGTGAACCTATTCCGTGGCATGCCTAAGCAAAAGATAAAAAAGAAGAAAAGATTGAGCCTCTTGAAATCTTCCAATGAATATGGTGACAACAAACCAAAATTAAAGACACTGATATGTGACTGATTTATTGCCCCTTAATGCTGAAAGATCCATTTGCTACATGAAAGACTACGACTATGACAATTTTAATGACATCAATGTGAGGTCACTAGAGTAACAGAATATTACAAGCTGAAATGATGGAGCATACCTTTCCCATGCAAAATCTTCTCCCATATTCTTTGGAGGTTAAATTGCCATGATAGGTCCATCCCACTGGGATCAGAAGGAATAACGGATGCACCAGAAGTAACCTTAGTATACTTTGACATACTCGGGACAAAAAGTGCTCTTGAGAAATGAATACCTAAGCAAGGGTTCAACACATTCTGAATGCATTAGTGCAATGCAACAAATAGACATGAACAAATAATTCTGGGTTAATAATGTAAGAAAATATATAGAACGGCTTGGATCCCATTCCTTGTTCTTATTTCTTTCTGATACAAACCAGAACCACACAACAAAAATAAAACAGCAAACACTTGACAATGGAAGGAAGATTTTGTATTATTTCAGAAATGAGGTTGTTGAAGAATCAGCGCAGAATCACAACAGATTCTGTTTGTACAGCTCATTAGGATTTTATGTACAGGATTACTAGCTGTCATTTCTGTTTTTACTATATTTAGAATTAGCATTTATAGCGAGATCAATTCCCCTGATTTCTAGGCTAGAATATTTCTCTTATTTCTGTCCTGTGTATTCTATATATACCTCCCATGTATCATTCACATATTCAAGGAAATAAAACCTTTTTCCGCATGGTATCAAAGCTCGATCTGAACCATCCCTAAACCTAGAGCCGCCAAGCCATGGGAGACCGAAATCCTGATGAATCGCTCATGGTGGAGACTGGATCATTTCCGACCAGCTCACACGATGGGCTTACTCACCTCATCACTGGCCATAAACTGAATGGTCAAAACTATACCCAATGGGTAAGGTCAGTCAAGATCTTTCTTCAAGGGAAAGGAAGGGAAGACTACATCACAGGAGATTCTGAGTGTCCTAAGAAAGGGGATCCAAAACTTCAAAAGTGGCAACTTGAGAACAGTCAAGTAATGCCATGGCTACTCAACACCATGACAAATGAAATTGGTGAAAATTTCATGTTCTATGACACTGCAAAAGATATATGGGATGCAGTGAAGGAAATGTACTCAAACGTGGACAACACGTCTGCTGTTTTTGAGATAAAAAGCATACTCCATGACCTTCGGCAGGGAGAGTCCTCTGTTACTGAGTATTTTAACATACTCTACAGGCATTGGCAGCAGCTGGACATATATGAAGATGTTTCATGGGGCTGTACTGAGGATAAGAAGAAATATAAGGAGCTAGTGGAAAAAGATAGGATCTACAAATTCCTATTGGGACTCAACAAGGATCTTGATGAAGTTCGAGGAAGGATCCTTGGAACCAAACCACTTCCCAAAATTCGGGAAGTCTTCTCAGAAGTAAGAAGGGAAGAAAGCAGGAGGAAACTCATGCTGGGAACATCCATCTCAGCTCCATCCATGGAGAGCTCGGCAATGGCAGCAAGAGGAAGCCAGCCTCGACCACCACAAAAGAAAACCCGCCCCTGGTGTGATCATTGCAAGAGGCCAGGCCACACCAAGGAGACATGCTGGATCTTACATGGAAAACCTGCAGAAGCCAGGCAGTTCAAAAGTAAGGAAGGCAGAGGCAACACAACCTCCACCCATCAACAAGCTGAGGAAAATTCTACTTCATCTCCATTCAAAGAAAGAACAAATGGAGACTCTTCAAAATCGCTTCAGCCTCTTTGGTAACTGCAGAAAAAAGTGGTACTGCTGTAGTTGCTCAAAGAGGTAATTTTTTACATGCTCTAAACACTAGTAAAGAAAGAACAAAGTCATGGATCATTGACTCAGGAGCTTCAGATCACATGACTGGAGATTTTACTCTGTTTAGTAGTTATTCTCCTTGTCCCTATAACTATACTGTCCGAATAGCAGATGGGACTCATTCTAAGGTCATGGGTAAAGGATCCATCATTATTTCACAAAATATTACACTTGACTCTGTTCTGTTTGTGCCAAAACTTGATTGTAACTTGCTGTCCATTAGCAAGATTACAAGAGATTTGAAATGTGTTACTAAATTCTACCCTAACCTATGTGAATTTCAGATTTTGGAGTCGGGGAAGACGATTAGCAATGCTGAAGAGTGTGCTGGACTCTACCTCCTTCAAGTTGAAAATCCAGAAGAAGAACTCAAGAAGCATTCTTATGTGGCAGCAGCAGTTCCAAGTAGCGATGATTCTGTCATGTTGTGGCACTATAGATTAGGCCACCCAAATTTCATGTACTTGGAAAAGATGTTTCCTTCATTATTCAATAAAAACAAGAAGCATATTCAGTGTGAAATCTGCCAATTGTCTAAACATACACGCAGCCATTACCCACCACAACCCTATCAACCATCCAAACCTTTCTCACTAATTCATAGTGATGTATGGGGACCATCACGAGTCCACAACATTACTGGCTCAAGATGGTTTGTCACCTTTATTGATGATCACACACGCGTCACTTGGGTGTTTCTAATGAAGGAAAAATCAGAAGTAGGCAAGATATTTGAAGTCTTTCACAATATGGTGCAAACACAATTCCAAAGCAAGATTCAGATACTCAGAACTGACAATGGCCGCGAGTATTACAACCTTGCTCTAAATTCCTATCTTCAAAAGGTTGGAATTGTTCACCAAAGTTCTTGTGTGGACACCCCCCAACAGAATGGAGTTGCGGAACGGAAGAATAGACACCTTCTGGAAGTGACTAGATCAATCATGCTAGCCTCCAATGTTCCAAAACAATTTTGGGGAGAAGCCGTCCTTTCAGCAACTTACCTCATAAATAGAATGCCTTCCCGTATCCTTGGTTTTAAGACCCCCTTCTCCACACTTCAAAACTTCTTCCCAACCAGCAAAATCTTTTCTTCCATTCCATTAAAAATCTTTGGATGCTCAGCCTTTGTCCACAACCTAAACCCTCACCGGAGCAAATTAGACCCAAAATCCATCAAATGCATCTTCCTTGGTTACTCTCCTCATCAGAAAGGATACAGGTGTTACTCTCCCCATACTAAAAAATTCTACCACACTATGGATGTAACCTTCTTTGAAAATTGGCCTTACTATCCCAAAGTTGGCATTCAGGGGGAGCAACCAAACACCTATCCAACTAAAAACTCAGAATACCAACTTTTGGCTCTTGAGATAACCGAACCTGCACAAACCTTACCAGACCAGAACCATAACACTCAAACAGCCGAACCTGTTCCCAAACCACCAAAAGGACAAGAAATTGTGATGTAACTGCAGCAGAAGCGTGATGTAACTCGTAGCGAGTAACTCAAGCAGGATGGGACAGCAGAAATTGTGACAGAATCTGCAGCAGAAACTGTGACAGAACCTGCAGCAGAACCTGAACAGGATGTAGTTAAAGCTCAAGAAGATAACTTGAAGGTTTATAAGAGGAAAAAGTGGAAGGATGTAGAGTCAAGCACAACTCCAAAGCAAACCCATGAATCCAACCAGGCTCCAGGAAATGAAGTTCCCACAGGTAATACTCTTCCTAGCCCTGAACCTGTTGATATAATTACAGCAGATATTGATATTCCTATTGCTAAGAGAAAGGGGGTGAGAACTTGTACTCAACACCCTATTGAGAGATATGTCTCCTATGGAAAATTGTCACAAAGTTACAGGTCCTTTGTAGCAGTTGTTGACAGTGTAGAAATTCCAAGAAATATTCAAGAGGCACTACAAAAACCCGAATGGGCAGCAGCTGTAACAGAAGAAGTTCAAGCACTTGTAAAAAATGGCACATGGGAAGTCACCACTATTCCAAAAGGGAAGACAACAGTGGGATGCAAATGGATATTCACAATTAAATGCAATGCTGATGGCAGTATAAACAGGTACAAGGCTCGGTTGGTTGCAAAGGGATTTACACAATCATATGGGGTAGATTATGAAGAGACATTCGCTTTGTTGCTAAACTCAATCTGTCGGTCCTGTTATCTCTAGCAGTAAATCTAGATTGGCCTCTACACCAACTAGACATAAAGAATGCCTTTCTAAATGGGGAGTTAGAAGAGGAGGTATATATGAAAATACCTCCAGGACTTGAATCACCCAGCACCTCCAACAAGGTATGCAAGCTCCGTAAATCTCTATATGGCCTTAAACAATCACCAAGAGCGTGGTTTGACAGGCTAACAAAAGTTATCAAGCAAGATGGTTTTGTTCAATGCCAAGCAGACCATACTATGTTTGTCAAGCATTCTGTGGATGGAAAGATAGCTTTGTTCATTGTCTATGTAGATGATATCGTAATTACAGGAGATGATTATGATCAAATAAATCATCTAAAGAATCTTCTAGCCAAGGAGTTTGAAGTCAAGGATCTAGGCCAGCTCAAGTATTTTCTAGGGATGGAAATTGCTAGGACAAAGAATGGTATCTCTGTTTCTCAAAGGAAGTACACTCTGGACTTACTTCAAGAAACAGGGATGCTTGGGTGCAAAGCAGCAAATACCCCCATAGAACCAGTCAAAAGGAGTGAAGTGGAGAGTGTACCAGCTGACAAAGATAGATATCAAAGTCTAGTTGGAAAACTAATCTATCTAACTCATACTAGGCCAGACATTGGCTTTGCTGTAAGTATGGCTAGTCGTTCTATGTCAAACCCAACTGAAATTGACATGAAGAATGTGAATAGAATCCTCCAATACCTTAAAGGTACACCAAGCCAAGGGCTCTATTTCCAGAAAAGCTCAAACAGAGGTATTGAAATCTATACTGATTCGGATTGGGCAGGATGTCTATCTGACAGGAGATCAACTACAGGATATTGCACATTTGTATGGGGTAACATGGTAACTTGGAGGAGCAAGAAACAGTCGGTTGTGGCTAGGAGTAGTGCAGAAGCCGAATTCCGAGCTATGGCTCACGGCATTTGTGAAGGAATATGGCTCAAGCGAATGCTAAATGAAATCAGAATCCCTACCTACTACACCATGAGGATATTTTGTGATAACAAGGCTGCTATAAGCATTGCAAAGAATCCTGTTCATCATGATAGAACAAAGCATGTGGAGATCGATAGACATTTCATTAAGGAGAAAATTGATCATAAGATGATAAGGTGTCAATCACGTTCCGTCATGCCAGCAGACCGCGGACATTCTAACAAAAGCCCTACCAAGAAATGTATACGAGAATATCATATCCAATCTGGGTATGATAGATATCTACCATCCAGATTGAGGGGGAGTGTTGAAGAATCAGCGCAGAATCACAACAGATTCTGTTTGTACAGCTCATTAGGATTTTATGTACAGGATTACTAGCTGTCATTTCTGTTTTTACTATATTTAGAATTAGCATTTATAGGGAGATCAATTCCCCTGATTTCTAGGCTAGAATATTTCTCTTATTTCTGTCTTGTGTATTCTATATATACCTCCCATGTATCATTCACATATTCAAGGAAATAAAACCTTTTTCCGCAGAGGTAATTACATTAGAATGACATCCCTACTTCCACAGAGCTAGCCTCCCATAGAGAGCTATTGCTCCCTATCCACAACAACATAATTGTTTTCCAAAAGATACCCCACTCACACGCATTCAGCCTATTTGATAACTGCAACCGCAATAACCACCTTCACTTTTTCCTTCTCTCACTGCCAGCTCACTATTCTTCCCAACTCTCCCTCTATTTTTCCTAGGGTAGACTTTCCAGATCTTAGGCCCATGCCACAGATGGTGAATCATCTGCCCCTTTGGACCCAATCACTCATTTTGGGCCTGATAGACCATTTAATGTTGAATATATTGCAAATGCATTTCTCCACCATATGTCAAGAGAGTCAACTCTTTAACTGATATGCTAGAAAGTTCAATATGCTATTTTATTTATTTTTATATCCAGTCCCTAAAATGTTATACTCCCTCCGTTACCCAATATAAGCAAAAAGTCATTTTTTTAAATTCATTGAAAAATGTATAATATGGAGCAGATACACATTTTTTAATAAATATAAAAAGTGACTTTTTGCCTATATTGGGTAACGGAGTAGTATGTAGCAAAACAAGGAAAAGTCAAGCTTAATGAAAATAGCTTTTCTAATAGAAAGTCAAAATAACAAAGTACCACATGATTTGAAGCAGTGATACCTGAAGAAGCACATGTATTCACTAGCCGTGGAAGCAAAATGTGAGGATTTCTCACATCTAAGCAATTGAATAGAAGAATCTACAATTAATCAATTCTGAACATCAGGATTCAGGAGGCAACCGGTACTGAATTAGATAGTCAACAGAAATTCAAATGGTACTCAGATTCAAGAAATTTCAAGAATGATTAATAATAACAAAAAAAACAGTTAAGAGTTGAGGGTTTGCATTGATATTGTTGGTTGAGAGGGACACACCTGGTACGTACTTAAAAATAGGAAAAAAGGTATCGAAGAAAGGATATACTATGTTATCCCAACAACAATGGTTATTGGTTAAGCTCAAAGAATAGCTACAACAATCAATCATTTTAATAATACCTACCTGCCTATAAGATTTCCCAAACTGCCCCAAGGTCTTGCTTTCATGTAGGATGTGACCCTTTTCAGATGATTCCTCTGCATTTTCTACACCAATAGACAAATGTGATGGATTATTATATCCCTTTACGGCATTAGAGAACCACTTTGCACAAGCCTCCATGCTCTCTGGACTATGAGCTCCATCCAAATAAAATATCAACTCTCCACCACAATTTTCAGACACAATTTCTGAGCAGTCAGCAGAATTTATAGAAGAGTCACAAACAATCTGAGCCCTCCCAGAAAAATGGGCAGTTGAAAGGCCTCTAATAAACTCATCTGGCAAATTAGAATCCTGAAAATCCTATTATACAGTGAAAAAAGTAAGGTCAAAGTTGTATATAATCAAGAAAGAGGAAAACCAACACATCTTCGATAGTAGCTCATCAAACAATGAAAGAAGGGCGGGTGGAATATTCTTTAAGCGAAGGAAAAAAAAATTATTATATACAAACACACATGAAGTGGAAAAAAAAAATTACTGGCTAATCCATCCAAAAGTATTAAAATCTGACTAAACATTTCCGTTTCTGGGAAGGGAAAAAAAAAAATCAAGCATACCAACAAGGGATCCATTTCAAAAATTCTCATACATAACACATAATTGCTGATATTATAATTATTTCCAATGTATTTTAGATTCTAATGAATTATGATCTACAACGCTTGGCATAAGTATTTACTTAGATGCATGCATGAACCAAGAGTAGAACTATAACTAACGTTTTGACAAACTTTTTCCCAGTTTCCTGTTCTCTGAAGCCAGCATCTAGAAAGTGAGATTGCAAGAGCAGCATTATAGAATTGGTGATCACCAGATAAACAAAGCTTTAATCCCTTCACTTGTTTACAATCTAAAGGCTCGGTAACTTCCAGTGGAACCTGCAGCCATTGAAAATAGGCAAACAATTATTGGAATTAGCAATAAAGAGGCTCATCTAGTCATATGTGAGGTTTCACTCGCACGTGTTTGTGCATGCTTGTCCTATTGCTGACCTATTTTTCCTACTAAAACAGAGCTCTCAAATACAGGAAGTAATTGGTTACATTTATAATTGAAAGGCTGAGAAAGACAACCTATCAGACAGTCAGACCACACCTAATTATGAAGTTTCATTAAAAGTTACTCCCTTTGGACTCAAATATAAGCAAAAAAGTGCCCAAATTTGGTGGGCTCAAATATAAGCAAATTTCAACTAACCTACCCATATTTAATGTCATTATTCCAAAAATACCCTTAAGTTAATTCAACTTTTGTTTTTTAAGAAAAGTTGTGAGGACCATTGTGACTAAGGGTAGTTTAGTAAATGTAGTTTCTATTTTATATGAAATCAAGAAAATTAAATACACTTAACTACCATCCTTAATCAGTGTGAAATTAGGTATTTTTGCTTATAATTGAGTCCGAAGGGAGTAAGTTTTTTATTTATTTTTACTATGGATTCAATCTGAAAATTGATTAGATTACTAAAAGCTTGTCCTTCAAAACAACTTGCTATGCTAAGAAGAAGTGGCACCTCTATGTTTCTATTTGAATGAGAATATCATTTTATCCTCTATTTATTATCATGTCGTATATGTAAATAAAGTATCACATACACACAATAACAGACCTAGTTGAAACTAGATCATATGCAGAATTCCAGATCGTTAATTAATCTAAAAAAATAACCAGAAATTTGTTTAATGGGTTTCCAGTAAATAATTTAGATAGAACATCATCCTGAGTCATGGTCAGCTTAGGATATTCTGATCACAAGAAGTCTACAACTGCTTTTCTTAAAATAATAAAAAAAAAAAAATCATTGATAAGAGACAACCTCAAAATGCTCTTTCTTTTCTGGAGGCAATTCATAATAGCTAATAGGATTGAGAACAATGATTACCATGAGTTCTTTGGCCCTCTCGAGGATAACATCCATTGCTTCAGGAGGTTGGGGTACTGTGAAGGCAGGAACTTTAGGCTTCAGGAACAGGGAAGACATCATTTCTTCAGAAGATAAGACAAAAAAATGAAGGCAGGGCGAGGGAGCTTTCAATTAGATAATTGGAAACAGAAGTACTACATTAAGAAACCTACGTCCGTAGAAATCAATGTGCAAGTTTGGTTGCTCGAGTAGAATTTTCATACCTTAAAAATTCCTGCCTTGTGTGAAGCTATCTGTCCGAGAGTATCTCCTGCAGAGTTTTAATAATTTTAAATACCTCTTTTCCATATTGTGGTCAGTTCACTGTTGTTGAAGAAAATCCACAAAAATTGAAGTATATAATGAGAGTTTACTTAGATGATGCACATCACATTGTCAACTCAGATACATGTTAATCTCTTTCTGAGTAAATCAAATGCAAAACAACAGAAAGAACATTCAGAGAGTATGAGACATACACACCCAATATCTCAGTATGATCCATCCCCAATGAAGTAATGCCGCACACAGTAGGTTCTTTAATCTGTAAGTTCATAATCAGTTTCTAATGTAATAGTCATAATAGGCAATTATTCTAACGCTAGGATATCTGCTATTTATTTAAGGAATTAAAGAAAGGGTCTTAATTTCTTCTATTAGTTCAAGAAAATATATTAAACAAGAATTGTTAACAACAAAAGTTAAAAGAAGTAAATTGGTGATACCATATGTCAAATGCATACCACGTTTGTTGAGTCTTCTTTGCCTCCAAGACCAACTTCTACAATGGCAGCATCAACCTTGAATGGGAACCGTGTTAATAAAATATTGGCAAGAGGGGAAAAGAATAAAGATGTAAATATAAACAGATAAGTAAACGTTGATAAGCACATAAACTGCAAGTAAAAGCCAAAAAAATTGTATGAACTAGCAGCGCATTATACTTAGGTGCAGCATATGAAAAGTAAAGGTTGAGCAAGGATTCCAGAATCAAAACATAATAATTTATTAAGATGCAAATATGCATATAAGAACACAAGAACAAGATGAAAACAAGCATTGTTTTGAAAATTTTAAAAACAAGCATGATTTCATCTTAGAATATCAGAAAATGATGAAAAAGTTTGTTTTGAGAAACATTTAGTTTAGCTTCACAATGATAAAGTAACAAATGCTAGGAATACATAGCAGCTGAGATAGAGAAATTAATCCATCTGTGTAGAGAGAAAGAATTCCTTATAACTTACTTTTTTTATTTTATATTTACTTAAAAGTGTATGTAAGGTAACAAGTAGTGATAATATAAGATATCTCCTTTATGAAAACAACATTTATCACAGAAGGGAACAGTTGCCCAAAGTGCAAAAAAGCATACTGCGGAGAGATGAAGGTAAATATGTATACCAGCAATGACATACAATTTTTTTAATAATCTAGAGAGCATGGACAAACTGGTTTGTGTTGGTGGTACTGTATCATTTGAAACAACATTAATCTTGCACCCTCCAAAATAAATACAAGAGAATGTTGTAAACATCATTGGCTGGTGGACTGTGAGAATTTGATCCAGGTATGACAAGTTCATCAGATCGAATCTTCCAAAATGGCTACTGCATACAGGGATATGCAGCATTTTTTGCAAGGATAATACAGTAAGAAAGTCAATATACTAAATTGAAATACAAAGCTCACCTGTTCAGATATAAATATTTTGAAGGCCAATATAGTAAGAAACTGAAACAATGGGGGCATTGGAAGCTGCTCTGTTGCCTTTTCCTGCAAAATTAAGCTTTGGGAATTGAGAAACTGCCACCCAAAGATGCCAATATGAAACGGATAATATATTCATATTATATCATTTCTTATAAACATTTAACACTTGAAACATAAATATGTTACGATCTGATTTGAAATACACTGTACAGAAGTTATGATTTCTCATCAATATCAATGGGAAATAAAAAAATAATTACTAATTTACTTTAAAAAATAAATAGATTATATCGCCTGTTACATGATGCATCCAAGTGTAACGCCTGAATAATTTTATAAGCAGTTTATCACAAGAATTTCCAGTTTCAAACTAGGAAAAATTTTGTAAGCAATAATAGCCAAGGTTGCTAATAGCTATGAAGCTTGATAAGAGTTGATATGTTATCTTCTCAATCACAGAGCTCTCTCCCTTTTGATCCACACAAGACTAAATTTGTTGAGGGCATTCAGAAGATCCAAAGAAAATAATAGACCAGGTATCTAATAGATCCTCTGTCCCTGGTACTAAGGTGTACAATAGCGAGGAAGGGAATAGTGGCAGTTGAATAGGGACAATTGTGAGAAGTGTGCGAGGGAAGTATGATAATTAAGCACATTGTGAGGATGCAAAGTAACAACCAACCCACACAGAAGATGGGGGGAGAAACGGATTTGGGTAGCGGGAATAGGATAAAAGGAGAAGAGAGGCGAACTGAGGGTAAGAAAACTATGAGTAAGGTTTGGGAAGGGAAGCAGTAAGCTCGCGTACCAATATTTCCTTTTCTGTTTTCTTCAATTTTCCTCTCCGTTCTCGTACAAATCACCATTGAGATTATATCTTCTCAATATAGCCACGGAGAAGGGGTTTTAGCTGTTTTCCTTCAATAAAAATGTGTACTGTTTATTAGTTTCTATCGGTATCTATTCAGAAGGCCATCAGGGAATCGTCAAGAATACTCTAACAACAGCAAATTCTTCTGTTAAATATCAAATACAAGCAATGATGTTGCATGAAGCAATGCTTGGATCTGAGATAAGTACATATATTTAGAAAAGGAAAATCTAAAAGAATTTCTAAAAAAAATGTAACAAATAATACCTCCAATTGGTTCCAACAATCCCAGAAATATTGTAAAAACTTATCTTCTGATATGTCAATCCTACAGGAGATATTAACAATTCAGAGGTTAATGCTATACATCCAATAATATTAGTGCAAAAAGCATGATTTCAACTAAACAGCTATTTCTCTGTTCTGTCGTACAAACAAAAATCTCCAGAATTTTATTTAATAAAGCCCTGCTTTTCACAAGGACAAACTCATTTCTTTTCATCTAAAAAATAGGCATCCCTAGTTGATTCATCTGTTTGGATTTACAATTAGGTGAAGGGTTTATTAACAAGATAACGTGAAGTGTAAGGCCAAGAATGTTCAGATATGCTCGTATGGACTAGCCCCCCAAATCTTTGTGGACCAAAAGGTATGATATTCCTCAAAAAAAAAAAAAAAAATTGTAAACATTCATAAATAGAAATATTTTATTAGTAAGAAGTGTATGTCAACGCAGTTCTTTTAACAAGATATTATTATAACGGTATAAAAATAAGAATAGAACCTAATCAACTGAAGTCAGGAGGATGCATTCTCATTAATCTGGGTTCTTTGTTTTGAGTTACAAGTTTTAAAATTTTGCTATATATTTTGCCTGGATCGACCATATATCTATGCTGTGCACTCAGGGAAAAGGAAAGATAAGAAGAGTGTGTGAGCGTGTGTGAGCACACATGTGTGAGAGAAAGAGAGACATAGACATTAAAATAGAGACAGTGGTTGCAATGCTGATACAGTATCTATATAAATGTTAAGATTAATCATTCTAGACAAGTTAATTCATTAAATTACTAACCCGTCTATACGAAACCGTTCACGCACGTCGATTAGGTGAGGGGATGTGAAAACTCCAGTGCGAAAACCACACTCCCTTAAGATTGCCTCACAGAATATGCATGTTGAACCCTGACAAGTAATCCATTAACTAAAAGAAGAAAATGCAAGATAAACATGAATATTTGGGATGAACTTTCTGTCATGTCAGCTACCTGATTTGACAACAATATTAGACAACTATAAATTGATAAAATATCTGTAATGCAACCTCTTTATTTCTACCATCTTAAGACATGCACCAACTAATTTCTAAAGAGATATAAAATATTCATAATAATAGTTCGTTCTTGAATCTTGAACCAACAATATGAAATTAACTTTTCAACAAACTCTGACAATTGATAAAATGAATAATGAAAATATGACAAATTATGAAAATAGTACCTTTCCTTTTGTGCCTGCCACATGAATAATGTTGAGCCTATTTATATCTTCTTCCAAACCCAGTATCTGTATACAAAACATGCATTTTATTTTCTAACATTCAAAGGAGTCTCCTGAAGCTCTATTGCCTCGGAAATATGATAAGAATCGTATGATTCAAGGAACATTTTCTGCTACTATAAGAAGGGACTCCTAGGAAAAGAAACATTTTATTTTCCCTAATTGGTAAAATGCATAAAAAATTTTGAGCCTGATGAGTTCCAATCTCACAACCCACTTCTGTTGTGTTTTATTTTCTTCCTTATTTTGGCTTGGCCAGATGGGCTGGGAGAAAATTATATCACACCTCCGAAACTAAACAAGGAAAAACTATACCACAACCAATTATGAGCTTAAAATACATAGCATCATCAGTCACCACTATGACTTCAAAATTCTGGGAAAATAGTTCAGCATATCACCTTGAGATGCATTGACATCCTTTCTAATTTGTTAGCAATTGGTGGCTTCTCCCCACGCCTTTGGCGAGTGATGAGAGATGAAAGTTTTTCCATGGCGGTTTCATATAAAGACGATGGGAAATTTTGCAGTTGTCCATCGGTGACAACATTGCTTCCCCTTTCAGAGAGAACTTCAGATGACGTCTTATATACAAATCCTAAAACATCAAACCACAACAGACTGTCAGAAATTCAATATTAAGCTTTTGCTAACTCTGCAGTGTCACACAACCGTAAGTTTCCATACTACAAACTAGAGAAAATGTGTGCAAGTGTGCAACATGTGATGAATACTGAATTGAAGTCAAATAAGAGGAAAAAAAAATTGATAATATGCCATTGCAGTGCACAATTTTAAAAAGGTAACGGGCATATATGTTATGAAACATTATAGTAGAACAAGAAAATGAGATCTAGTGATCTGCTTGGAACAAGAGCTTACTTCGTCCAGTGACATTATGTATGTTTGTACATGCAGGCCCAATGACATTATCTATGCTTGTATATGCAGGTAATCGAGTAAAAATCCATTTTCCTTTGCTGGTGGATTTGATATGCCTCTGATTTAAGTGTGAAACTCCAATCATCCCACACTTCGGGTACATGTTGGGACTAGTTATCATCAGCACATCAACCCTGGAATGCAAACATTACCACAATCAACAGAAAATAATACGCACAGACATTCTGATTGGGAAATAAACAAAAATAATTACAAAGTGAGGAAACATTTTCTCTCATATTTAAATCTTACCATGGCTCTCTGAAAAGAGAAAATTGACACAAACTTTTTAGATTAAATGACAAGACATTAACAATGTAAATAAGTTTTATATAGATATTCAATCATATTTTACCGCTTTGTCACAGTTTAAATAACAGAGTATAATAAACATGAGAAGATGGTGAAATATGACCGAGGGCATGTTTGGATTGGCTTATGACAAGCTTATTTGGGCTTATCTACTGGCAAAACAATTGTCAGAATGTATTTGAGAGTTTATAGAAACAGCTTATGACATGTCTATAAGCTATTTTTAGCTTATTTAGATAAGCTCTCCGGGATAGCTTGTAAAAACAGCTTATATGAAAATCAGTTTGACTATATTTCTTTTTTTATTATAGAAATAGCTTATAAATAAGCTCTTGTATGATAAGAGTCCTATAAGCTTTAATTAAGCTGTTTAACCAAACAAATCCTGATTGTAGTGTAGATTAACCTCATAATTTTATTGTGAAATTTTAAAGCAGGAGGATTAATTTCTACGATATAGTGCATCCTTTGTGATCATATTGACACCGTTTTCTCAACCATAAACGATTCAACCATATATTGACACCGTTTTCCGTCATTTTTACCCAGGCATCTTCCTAAGTAATAACTACATTAATTGCCACTTAAGATGAGACAGTAACCACATATGGATTTTATCACAAATCTTGTAGTCACTTATAACCATAACCGAAGACTAAGATTTAGGACCAATACACCAGTTATTCTACGTTGGGAACAATATTCTTTTAAAATGAAATGATTTAAAAACTGAAATTAAAATTGTTAGGATTAGCGAACCATGAATGAAGTAACATACACGCAATGAAGAGAGAGAGAGGGAGAGAGACTAACAGTGAAAAGAAGAGGAAAGAGAAGGAGAAGCCATAATCTGAAATGATGGTGATGGTGGAACACTGGCACTAGCGGCAACGGCTCAACTCGACTCTGTTATCTGTGTTGCGAAGTGAATGAGGCTCACGCACGCGGGATTGGATTTGGACCACTTCCATTTCACCCGCCAGTTAAAACGGGTCGGGTTCCAATTGTATTTGAAAATTTTTAGGGTTAATTAATTGTATTTTTGGTCTTCGGTATCACGATCGTTCGATTTTAGTTTCAACCGTGTAAATTGGGTCTTCCAGATATTTCAATTGTGTAATTCTGATCCCTATATTTCAATTGTGTGAATTGTGTCTTCTATTTATTGCAATTGTGCGATTTTATTCCCTCTTACCATTCAATTTCTAATAAAAATTGTTGATATATCACGTGTGAATATGACCTAGCACATAATTTGGTCTATGTGACATATTAGTTTACTTAAAAATTAAAAAATATTTACAATATTTTCAGTTATAAATTGAATGGCAATTGAACAGATGGACCAAAATCGCACAATTGTGATACCTAGAGGACTCAATTCGCTCAATTAGAATATAGAAGATCAAAATCGCACAATCGCGGTACCTGGGGGACTAAAAATGCAATTAAGCCAAAATTATATTTTAGGTGTTAAGGGTATTTAATAAAAGGAGGACAAATTTATTAAGCATGTAATTTGGTTTGAATTTCAAAGGGAATTGTTTTGATTATATTTTATTTATAAAAAAGGAATTTTCTTTTAAGATGTATAAAATATTCATTTTGAAATCGTTTCCGTGACATATGTTCAAATCTCAACCAAATTTGAGCAATTTTTTAATTAAATATAGAGTTTAATAATTATATGTCAACAGTGTAAACATGTTTTACAAAACCGTCTAGTAATATCTTAGCATTTTATCACATTATTATGTTATTTTAAAAAACATTTTTTTTGGTACATTTTTAAAAACATATTTATATTGTTGTAAGATGATAAAATATAATTAGACCGTTTATATAAAATTTGTTTACACTATTGATTCATAATTATTAAACTCTTAAATATTTAAATACAAGGGAATTGTTTTGAAAACAGTTACTTCCTAGAATTTGAAGCATAATTTATCTTAGTACTCATATTAAGCACACGTTTGAAAATATTTAAATTAAGTGAAATAATTTTTAAAAAAAATTCTTCAAGAAGCTATAAAAAATAAATGAGTAATATTAATCATAATAAGCTAACCGAAACACGTAGTAAGTTGTTTATGCAAGTTGCGAACATTCCTCACTGGTTGGGAAGGTCCTTCTGTCTGACGGGGAGAGACAGTGAAATCCTCACAAAGTAGTAAATAAGATGATATCCACAAGAAACACTCTAACACTCAAGTCACAAAGTGTGCCATTTCGGCATGTATAAGGTAAGTTGGCTCGTATGACAACCATTTCACTTTAGGAATATCCCCTTGGCTAGTTTTGAGGATTGTGGTTATTCCTAACAGAGAAAGAATATGGAATCCATGTGTGAGGTACTTGATCCTCCTCTAGAAGTTAGAGCATTTTGGGGGGTTACTATTGATATCCCTCATCTTTGCTAATACACCCCTATAGAGTCTTTCCTTTCTTTTTTCCCAGATTTACCCTCGTCTAGAAGTTTATTTCCAGGCGGAACTCAGATTTTGTTTTTTAATCCTTCACACTTCATCTTCTCCCTCTAACCTCCACCAGTTCCCTATTTTATTCCCTTGATCTTAAAAATCCCAAACCCCCACTTACAAATTCCACAACCCCATTTGTAACAACCCGCCTAAATTAATTATTTGCCGCCTAATTTAATTATTTAGCTCAATTAATTTAGGCTTTATTATGTTTTAAATTGAGGTTGGGTAATTAATTAAGGGGGTGTGATTAGAAAGGGTATTATGAAAATTTAAACAAAAGGAAGGGTTTATTGGTATTTTACCTAAGCTAAATGAGGGACAATGTGGCCCACCTCTTTTTATTTTTCTCTCTTTTCTTTCCTTTTCCCTCACTCTCTCTCTCTCAACTCACTTCTCTCTCTCCCTCTCGATTTGTTTTCTGAAAAAGAAAGAAAGAAGAGAAGGAGGAAGAGAAGGAAGAAGAGAAGATTTAGGGTTCAACCATTTTTGTTTCCTTTTCCCTTCTCCCTCACGATCGTATACTCCCTCCCTCCCCCTTTGTTGCATTTTTCTGCTACTAAGAAAAGAAAGGAAGAAAGAAGAAGAAGGAGAAAAGTTAGGGTTCAAGAAATTAGAAGAGAAAAGAGGGAAAAATAGTGGGATTTCTTCCATCCTTTCATGGAATAGAAGATTGGAGTTGTATCTTTGGCTATTGGGTGAAGATTTGAAGTTGCTCTAAGTGGTGAGAAGAGGGAAAACGTAAAGGAGGAGAAGATGACCAAGCTTCTTCGCATCTTGCTCAAGTTATTGGGTTGTAGGTGAGTTCTGCTTCCCTTAGGTGTTGGGCACCCATAAGTCACACAATAGGGTTTTCCTTTCCCTTTTATTTTGAATGATTGCTTGATCTCTATGTTGGAGTTGAGGGAAATTATGAGAAGAAGGGGAATGTGTATTGTAGTATTGATGATTGTTGGATGAGTTTTATGAGGATTAATCACATGATTGTTTGATGTTCATGTGTTAAATGCATGTTTCTTTCATTTGTCATGTTTGAATCTTGATTTTTTTAAGTCTTGATCTCATTGGAATTGAAAGAAATTTAAGTTGGAAGGTTTTGGAACCAGAAAAAAAAATGGGCTCCTGCAGAGTTCTGCCAGTGTGCGCCCAAGCGAGCCAAAATAGAGGCAAAAAGGGCCAAATGCGCCCAAGCGCACGCCAAGACCGAAGCAAATGCACTCAAGCACGCCCTGTTACGCAGAATTTTGATTTTTCATTTCTGAATGCTACTAGGGCTAAGAATACTTGACTTTTGGTGTTCTAAACTTATAGAATTAAGGTTTGCTTATGTATGATCAATGTTGATTATGAATTAGCGTCTTTGCTAGCATATTCATGTTATCATGATAATGTATTGAAAATGTAAAAGTTTTTTATTAAGAAACTTAAAAGATTTAAAGTAATATTCCTCATAAGAGTAAATGAAGGTATGATTAAGTTTGTCCATGGGACTAAAGGGACATCATAGGATGCCCTTAGAAACATCATTTCAACTTGAGTTGGATTTGAAACGTTGAAAGATACGGCTAGGTCGTGCTTCATTATGTTTGTTGCCAATTCCTCCCCTATTTTGGATGGGTTTGGTTTACAATCTTGGTTCTTGATCTATAGGATTTCAATCCCATTTGTGATACAATATCAAATGAATTGAATTGCTTTATGTTTGGTGCATTCGAATGGCTGTATATTTAGTGCATTTGATTGCTTGAGATTTGTTTATTTATGGGATGTTTGTCGGTCTGGATTGCTATAAGGTTCGGCAGCGGGGACCCACTTAGTTGTTACCCATCAATTAATATGGGATATTAACTTAATTTCAATTGAGCCAAGTGGGTACATCTATGGATTATAGTTATTGTGCAATGCCAAATGAATTTGAATTACTTATGATTAGTGCATTTAATTGCTTGAGATTTGTTTGTTTATGGAATGTTTGTCGGTCCTGATTGCTATAAGGTTCGGCGGCAAACCCGCCGATGCGGATTCGCCATAAGGTTCGGCGGCAGGGACCCTTTTGGTTGGTACCCATCAATTGATATGGGATCTTAACTCAATTTCAATTGAGCCAAGTGGGTACACTATGGATTCCTTTTGGAATCATTATGTTTACGTTTATCATGGATTCCTTAGGGAATTGTTATGGCTTGCTTGAGATATTTTGGATTCCCGTCGGATTTGTTATGTTCATGCTTATTATGGGATTGTTATGAATTATGTTTGCATTGTAAGTCATGTGTTATGTTAACTTATGATATTATGTTATTGGGGATAGTGTTGGTGAGAGGTCCGTGAAGGACTCATTGAGATTTTATCTCACCTCGTTCCCTTTATTTTGTTAGTGACAGGTACTTGTTGAAGATGGTGTAGCGTTATTGGGATGCTTCACATTTGGCCAGTGACAAAAGATGTCAAATAATGGTATAGTCGGATCACGAGTCGTGTCTTTGTATATTTTGTCTTATTTTATCATTTGAGTTTTTTGGGCCTTGTAGATTATGTAATATTACCTTTCAACTTGGTTTAAAGTGATTTATAAGTCTCAAGATTTTTCTCAAAGTATGTGTTTTGTAATTTTGAAAGTTTTAATTTCTTCCACCTCGTACTCTAAACGTGAATTTTACTAAGTTTATTATACTTTATGTTTAAGTTCCATATATAATGTCTTGATTGGTGTCAGGGCGTTATATTATGGTATCAGAGCAGTTCGACCTTCTCGGACTATGAGTTATGAGTCCAGAAGTGATCCGGTTTAGGAAAGTGTCAGTTGTGTCTGTGAATCAGATTTCTTTAAGTTCTTTTTACAAATTATTGGAACAAGCCACCTCAAGGATTTGTCTAGGGAATGAAGAGAATGAAGACTAGCAGAAAATAGTCTAGGTTTGTTCTCGTTTTGCGAGACTTTCCCATACGTGTATATATCCATACAAATAGTTTTAGAATTCCGTAATGATCAAAGTAGTCACGGGACCTACAAAAGTATTATATGATGCTCTTGGGGGTATCGGGCCTTTGAGTAAGACAACAATATTTTGGTATCAGAAAATACTCATAATTCAATTATTTTTATTTCTTTTATGTGAAATAAAAGCTTAAGTATCAAAGACATGAAATTTTAAAATTTCGGACTTAATTATAAATGTCTTTGCTTAAAGATGTGAGCAAGATTTCGTCACTTTAATTCAACAGTGACTGTTTTCGATTCATCGCACAAGTTGATTTCATGTTTGTGTAAGATTTGGAGTTATGAAACTTTGTTATGATATTTGACTTTATGGTGCCTGACTAAGTGATGTTAAGCTTCACGTGTTGTGATAAGTTTTCAACACTTATGATGATAGAAATCATTTATGCTTAGTTATGAAATTGCACTTAATTGTGCTTGAAATCTATAGGTATACATCCATATATCTTGTTAAGTAAAATGTAAGTAAGTGACTTCTACTTGCATGATTGATAATCTATGTGTTTGTGTTATGTTTGGAATGAATTTGATGGATAGATTCATATATGAATACTTTGCGATCATGCTTTGATGATTGAAATGTCAGTTTTTTTCTTTGGGTGAAAAATGGTGAATTGCTGTCCTCACCCCCACACCGACATACATTTTGAATTTCTTTCATTGTTCTTTCCACAGAGGGAATTTTGAAGTTATGTATGATTCGGCTAGCAAATATACGTGAGTGAGTACTTTGTATTCCTTACCTATATTCGAGAGTCGAACCAGGATTTATAATTACTTAAGTGCTATAGCAATTATAATCTTTAAGTAAGGGTTATTATTTGTATAGTTTTAATCAATTAGGATGGGCATTTATACGCGATTAGGTTTTTCAATACTTGTTAATTAATCAAATTTGCTTAACCTAACCCATTATGAATGGATACTAGATCGATTGAAATCCTATAATAATCCCTAAGTGAACCTTAGTGTTCTAAGTAGATTTCGTAAGGAAAGTGGCAATCTTACATTGATAAGTTAGTTGATCATTGAAGTTCATGTCCTTGAATTTGATGCTTGCAAAGGAATATGGAATGTAAGTTAGGGATCATGAACAAATCTTCGAGTGCCAAGGGTTTATATGTTATTCCTGAGATTAGTTTTATGGTTGAAGATAAGTCAAGCTATCAAACCCCTAAGTTGTAGTTAGGGAACCTTGAAGATTATCAAGCCCTAGTGATGTAGAAAACTCTAAGACTTCCAAGTTTAGAGGTCATAGTTGAACAATTAGCCACAGGAAGTGGGATTAGATCATAGTCATTGAGCTATAAGAGTTTTAGTCATGGCTAAATCAGTGGGGATTCAAAGTCATTAATGTCTACACTAGATTCATTAACTGGTGTACGAAATGACCTTGCTTGACCAATTATAAACTCTGTCTTGACTTAATAAGAACCTTATTGGGAACAAGACCTAGTTTGTAAACGGTTAATAAAATCACCGAATTCTCCAAATAATTGGTCTATTGTTGAAATTAATTCATTTTCGAATTTCCAATGACTTAGAACGAACAATAAAGGGTAATCGAGCATATTGAAGGAACTATATGCTCACCTTATGGTGTTAGTCCAGGGTTGATGCCTGTCCATCCAACCGTATAACGGTCGCAGAGACTCTCATTCAAGTTGCGATTGAATCTTAGGGAGTAGTAGACGCAGTAATGGATCAAGTTAGTGTAACACCCCATTTTCGGAGCGCTATGGTGTAACCCAATTTAATGCTGAAAACATTTGATGCTTATATGCTTTCAGTAAAAAGTATTCTTCTGTTATTCATAATGGAAAATATGAGTAAATTTTTTTCTTTTTCTTTCCTTTGAAAACCCTTTTAAAAAAATGAGACATGAAGAGTACTATAATTTTAAATGATGAGTAATGAACCTTTTATCAAATATCAGAGTATAACACATTATATTGAATGCAACACATATAATAAAACATACCATGATCATTTACAACACATTATATTAAGCTCAAACATCAAGATCTAAATAATTTCTAAGCAAAACAACACTAAAACCATGAAGAACTCATTCATGGCAGCAAGAGGAAAATAAGATGGGTTAGGAGCCTTACCAAGAAGTTTGATGATGATTGATCAAGGATTAAGAACAAAGGAAGAAAAATTGCACTAAAAAACCCTAAGTTCTTCAAGATTTCTCACACTTTCTCTATCTAGATTTTTCTCTACCAAAGCATTCATGAAAAAAAATGAAGATGGTGATCTCCTATTTATAGAGGCCACAAGGGACAAGGAAGGGAATAAAATTGTTTAATTAGTTGGATCTTAACTATTTAGTTACAAACTAACTAACAATTACACCTAAGCAAATCACATGCTTCCACATGTCATTGGTGAGTCCTAAGCACATGTCTTAGCTCCCATTGGTCCAAAGTGGTCGACCTCCCCTCCAAAATATCAAAGGGTTTCGCCTCGGCGCGTTATCGATCAACCGGGTGCACGGCGTTTCACGTATATTAGGGTTTTTCACTCGTCGCTCTAAAAATTTTGATATTTCACCAGCCCACACTTAAAATTTATTGTTTAGTCAAAATGTTCCTCATGACATGAGAAATGCACCCACGTATCTCGTTTTCTCAAATTACGAGCCAAAACGTTCCAATTTGGCAGTTTCTAGGCGAGAAAAATACACTAAATATTTTATGTTGCCCAAAAATTCCCCAAATATTCCAATAAATCATAAATATTAGAAAATGCTTAAATATCAAATTTTGTAAAATTTGGATCATATTCGGGTATGTTTCAGTTAGAAACTCGTTCGATAGCCTCATAACGGCAGAATTACTACAGCGTAGAAAAACTGTAAATTAGTTATAATTACTAATTCCAATTTTTCCTATCATCAAGAATAATTTCAAACATTAAAATTATCCATAGAAAATTATTAACAGAGAAGTCGTATTAAATACGACAGAAAACAATCAATTAATAATTAACTAAACTTCAAAAATTCAAACTGTGACTTAAAAATATTTATTAAGTCCTAAAAATTATTCCGCCTTCAATAAAATAATTCCTTTAATCAAACAGAAAATTTATATGATTTTCATGATTAATTCATATTAAAACAGTATACGTCTACACTGCCTGTTAATCTGAATTAATTACCAAAACAACAAATTATTTACGACAAATATTTGCAGTTCTTCGTACTTTTCCCAAACCATTGAGGTGATCAATCTCTATGATTTAATTTCAAGTAGTCGAAAACTATAAAATAATTTTTATAAAAATTGGGGTGTAACAGTTAGCCTTGTATTAAGTTTACAAGATTATGTTTAGGGATTTATCAATACCATCGTATCCTAAGTTCATGGGATTAAGTGCGTACTGGGTAAGTACAAGATCATGTTAAGATCCCTGGTTCAATGTAATTGAACCCTAAGGGAATAGTATTACTGTTACTTATGATCACTAACCCAACGTACTAATGAGTTACCTTTATAGCTATACTATTATAAGGTCATGTTAAGTCTGGTAGCTATAATGCTGCAGAATCATGGCGAGTCTAAACCCAAGGGTAAATTCTGGATATGATTTGCGGTTGTTGTTTAATACTATTTAGCATATTGGCTTAGTCAAGAATGCATTTATTTTATGCGATTAGAAGGGCAAGTAGTTTAAATGTTTGGAGCTAAAATGTTGACAAATTGTTATGTGTGGATTTCAGCATACATAAATGAAGTATGGCTTATAATGTTATATTCTTATCTGGTGTATAGAATAAGACGACAACTTTGATGATGCTTATCCTAGTTTAGTAACATGTGAGAAATGTGTGCAGTCATTTAGCTATTTAGTTGAATGTTAAGTGGCAGCTCAAATAAGTGATGAGCCATTAGTAACAAGACTCAGTACAGGGTATGATTATTCAAGAAGAGTCAAGTATTGACCCTATCATGAAGATACTGTTATCTAAAACCTTACGGTACTAAGTAAGTGTGAGAATCACTGACTAGTGAAGGATAGCCAAGATTAATATATGTGAATCCTTAATAGGAGTAAAGTAGTATTAGTCTTAGAATCACCTAAGCAAAGGAGTAGAGCTCAACCAATAGAGTAGAACAAAATTAGAGTTCGCAGCAAAAGCGCAGAGAACGAATCCTACAAAAGGAAAGGTATGGTGGTAAGTCGAATTTTGGGGACAAAATTCCTAAAAGGAGGAAAGTATTGCAACATCCCGCCTAATTTAATTATTTAGCTCAATTAATTTAGGCTTTATTATGTTTTAAATCAAGGCTGGGTAATTAAATTAGGTGTTATAAATAATTAAGGGGGTGTGATTAGAAAGGGTATTATGAAAATTTAAACAAAATGAAGGGTTTATTGGTATTTTAGCTAAGCTAAATGAGGGACAATATAGTCCACCTGTATTTATTTTTCTCTTTTCTTTCCTTTTCCCTCTCTCTCTCTCTCGGCTCACTTCTCTCTCCCCCCTCTCGATTTGTTTTCTAAAAAAGAAAGAAGAGAAGAGAATGAGGAAGAAAAGGAAGAAAAGAAGATTTAGGGTTCAACCATTTTTCTTTCCTTTTCCCTTCTCCCTCACGATCGTATACTCCCTCCCCCCCTTTGTTACACATGCTCTTAATTGGCTCAAAGAACGAGTTATAGGAAAAATGGAGGGTTGGAAGGAACCAATTGTTAAATCGGGTTGGTAAGGAAATTCTTATTAAATCAGTAATCCAAGCCATTCCCTCCTATGTAATGTCTATTTTGAAGCTCCCTGTTTCTTTCTGTAAATCTCTATGCTCTGCGGTGGCTAAATTTTGGTGGACTTCCCATGGGAAGAATAGGGGCATCCACTGGAAGAATTGGGCCCTCTTGACTAACAATAAGAAGAAAGGGGGAATGGGGTTTAAGGACTTTAACGACATAAATACTGCTCTATTGGCTAGACAGGCTTGGAGATTCCTACAGAACCCAAATAGTCTTTGGGTACAAGTTCTACAGAGTGTTTACTACCAACAAAGTAATTTTTGGGGGGTGCAGAAGAAAAGAGGAGATTCTTGGGTGTGGAATAGTATACTAACAGGCAGGAATTTGATTAAAGAGGCTGGGAGATGGCACATAGGTAATGGGGAGAGCACATCTATCTCTCAAGACATTTGGTTGGCCTCAGGGAGAAAAGCCAATGTCATATCAGGGTCAACATGCCTGAAAGTCAGTGATCTGCTGGATGGGCATAACAGGCAATGGGATATTAGGAAACTTAAGCAACATCTTGATGTTCAATTTGCAATTGATGCTTCTAAAACCTCCCTAAGCTGGAAAAATAACCAGGATCAGTTTTGGCGGCCTTACTCTAAGGATGGCCAAGTCACTGTTAAAACAGGCTATCAAGCTATAAAGGAAAATGTGAAAGAATGTAACCTGGGTCCTTCCAGTTCTGATACTATTCCTGAGAGGGTTTAGAGGAGTATATGGGGTGCTTGGGTTCCACAAAAGATTAAGGTGTTTATGTGGAAGCTTATTCACAATGCCCTACCTCTTAGAGAAAATCTAACTAAAAGAAGAATAGCCAGATCTAACTTATGTCCCATTTGTTCTAGAGAGAGAGAATCGGTTGAACATGCCTTCCTACTGTGTGATTGGACCATGCCTATTTGGTTTGGGTTACAACTAACTAAAGTTCCAAGTAGTCAGGTTGTAACTTCCTTACCTATTGGTTTAATAGCATTCTAATTGATCTGGAGGCTCAGCCTGGTGGGACAGCTGCGGCTTTATCAAGTATTCTATTTGTTTTGTGGGAAATCTGGAAAGGATGAAACAAGGCAACTTATGAGGGCACAAACCCTAACCCTATGGAGGTGTTTCAATCGGCTAGGATACAAAGTGTAGAATTTCTGAACAAGCTTGACCAGAGTAAGGCTACTTTGGAAGATCCGGCCCATCAAAGGAATTTGTTTGCAAACTAGAGACCTCCCAGAGTGGGGGTTGTAAAAATCAATACGGATGCCAGCTTTCTAGTAACTACTCGGAAAGGTTGTGGGGGTATTGTGGCCAGAAACTATAAAGATGATATGGAGTTTGGTAATACCCTGGAGTTTAGATCTACCAGTGCTTTGGTGGCAGAGGTTGTTATCTTAAGAGAAGCCATGTTTATCACCTTAAATTTGGGTATCACTCATGTGGTGTTGGAGTCAGATTGCTTGGATCTAGTTAGAGCCTGTCGAGGGGAGGTACCGAATGGTGAAATCAGCCATATAATCTTTGATATTCAACACATGAAAGAAGAATTTCACTCCTGTGGTTTTACCTGGATCTCGAGGGAAGGAAATCAGTTGGCGCACTCTCTTGCTAAGTTAAGATCGAGGAGTAGTTTTCCTATGGACTGGTGTTGGAATTTACCCTCTACTCTCCGGACTTGCTTGATCAAAGACAAGGATCTCGTTCCTGTTAGGCCGTCTGTGGGCATGTCTTCTGAAATGCAGGGAGGTTCAGCGGCGTTTCGTGCTCCTGATCTGTAGATCTAATAGTTCTGGTTGGTGGTGTTGCGGTGAGATACAGAGCTACAGAAGTATCTAGAATCTAATTGTATTTAGGGTAAAGTTTCGTACTAGTGTTAGTCAAACTGAGTTGGTGTTGTATGTACTTTGCCTTCACTGCGTGTACTTAGCGGTTAGTCTCTCTGTGGACTTAGTTCCCTGTATGGGCCGTTGTATGTCCAGTTTGTGTCTGTTGGTTTGGGCCTTGCCCGGTTATTTGGAAATCACAAATACTTTGACAGAAAAAAAAAGGATCGAAAGAATCGTGCGATGTATCAAAATTTGGATTATCTTATAAACAATAATCAGTGATGATTTAAAATTTCTCAAGAATAAAATTCGTGATATCCATGTTTACTTTGTAAAATGTAAAAATTTTACTTGGTTTTTCAAAACCACAACCCCGTGGCTTACATCAAATTTTATATGCTGCATATATTAATTTTGAGTCCTGCTAATTGGACACAAAAGGGGACACAAAGTCCGTCCGTACAGTACGGACACGGTATTTTTTTTTCAATTTTTTGTTTAATTTTTTTTAGATTTTTTTAGCTATTTAAAAAAATATTTGTCATTAACCAGATAATGAACTGCGTGCTTAGGATAAATGAACCGTTAGCAGGATAAATAATGAACTCAGGGTTGGCATTCACGGATAATATGAGCGAATTAACAGGATAAGTGAGCTTCGTTAGCAGGATAAATAAATGGTTCACAATATCTGGTGAATTATTTATCCTAGTTAACGAAGTTCACTTATCAGTTAATGGTTCATATTATACAGTGAATGCCAATCTCGTAGTTCATTATTTATCCAGTTAACGAAGTTCATTTATCAGTTAATATAGTTCATTATCTGGTTAATGTGAATATTTTTTAAACAACTAAAAAATACTAAAAAAGTTGAAAAAATGTTGTTAAAATGCATTATACGGATATACGGTCGTCTGCGTCTGAATATATGGTGTGTCGTATTTTGTGTCAAAATATGTGTACAAATATCATTTCTATTAATTTTTATCCACAAATTGTAGTTTTAAAAAATTAAGATAAAATTGTAACAAAAAAAAAAGAAGATAAAATTTATATTTTCGAATATTAAACATCAAAGTTTTCTTTTAATATAAAACATCAAAGATACAGAGACCAAAAATTGAAAAGAAAAAAAAAAATCTACTCTACTTAGGTACATTATGATTATGTTATGTGTTTGAAAAATTAACTAATTGAACCGGACATCATCGTAAACATCGGACCCAGATGATCATTCCCTGCACTTGTCGTCTTCACATCACAATTACACTCCCCAAAACAAAACCTTACACCCTATCATCTTCATCAATTCCCCCCCCCCCCTCTATCTCTGTGTAATATAGATCGAATTTGGATATGGCGAGGAATACATCTGACCTCATAGCCCAACTCAACCCATCATCTGCTTCCCATTTCAGCCTCGACTCTCTCCTCCGCTATTGCTCTTCCAACATTTCTTCCTTCCCTCTTTCCCCCACTCATTTCAACCTCTCCCAGGTTCCATCTTTTCTTCGTTTTGCGTTTTTTTTCTTCTTTCTGGGTCATCTGTGTTTGCATCAAAATTTATTCTTTTGTGTGTGTGTGTGTGTTAGGGGAAGTGGTTTTGTATTTGACTGTTGTGGTTCTGTGGTGAATTGTTCTTCTAGTTTGGGCATGGACAGTCCAACCCCACCTACTTGATGGAAGTGGGTTCACAGGGATCGGTGGTGAAGCGCTATGTTCTGAGGAAGAAGCCTCCTGGGATATTGTTGGCTTCAGCTCATGCTGTTGAAAGAGAGTTTATGGTTTGTCTATTTATTTCTTATCTCTCATTTGATCTGGATTAAGGGTGCCTTTGGAATAGTTTATTTACAATTTATTTTCACTTATCTTATGACATATAAGAGTTTATGAAAATAACTTTTGACATCTCTTTAAACTGGTTTTAGCTTACTTCAATAAGCTTACTTCAATATGTTCTCAAAGATAGCTTATGAAAATGGCTTACAACTTATATGAAAACAATTCAACTACGTTTTTTCTTTTGATTATAGAAATAACTCATATATAAGGGCTTATATTTGATAAACACTTATTCAACGTGCTTAATTAAGCTGTTTACCCAGATGTAACATAATATTGAGGGCTGATTTGTTTTGGATTTTAAAAAGTTGATGGTGTAGAAAGTTTTTGAAGTGAATCAAATTGATAGAGCTGTGAAACAGTGACTAAACCTACTGTGTTAATGAGAAAAAAATACTGATTCCTGTCTCTTTTTGGTCCTTCAACTCACAGGTTCTCCAGGCGCTAGGCAATCATACTCAAGTTCCAGTTCCTAAAGTTTTCTGTTTGTGCAATGATCCAACTGTCATTGGAACAGCATTTTATATCATGGAGTATTTGGAGGGACGCATATTTATTGATCCCAAACTACCAGTATGGCTTGTTTATCAGTTGTCTTTGGTTTTTACAACTAAAATTAGTGATTGCTGGCTGGATTATTGTCAGTTTTCTTGCTGAAATGTGTTATATGAATGTGTCAGGGTGTGGCACCGGAGAGTAGGAGGGCAATTTACTGGGAAACTGCTAAAACCTTAGCTTCCTTACATTCTGCTAATGTGGATTCCATAGGTCTGGGAAAATATGGGCGGCGTAATGATTACTGCAAAAGACAGGTAAGTTATTTTATATGATTTAATGTTAAACTGTCTGCTTGTTCATGATCAAGGTTATGCCCTGAAAAACCTATTTTTTTCCCTTCAAATATATATATATTTTATGAAGATAGGGAGGAGTGCCATTTGACTGCTTGATGAACCTTGTATCACTATATTGATCTATAGAAAAGCTGAACTCGGATGCATTAAACAGTTATTATTGTACCATAAAATTTATGAAAGAATTTTTTGTGGAGACCTTGAAAAGGTTGAGCCCTCCATTTCCTTGTGCCTATTTTTCAGCTCCGTTCCTTAATTCCCCCATTTACTATCCCCAGCTGTGCTATTGTACCAGGCAACATAAGGGTTAGGATCAAATTAGTTTTATTTTGCCAAATACCAACTTGATAGCACTAACGGGTATTTTATTTATTTTAGATTGAGAGGTGGGCTAAGCAATATGTTGCCTCAACCAATGAGGGTAAACCTGCAAGAAATCCAAAAATGTTTGCCCTGGTTGATTGGCTACAGCATCAAATCCCTCCTGAAGATTCTTCAGGAGCAACCGCAGGTTTGGTTCATGGAGATTTTCGTATTGACAATCTTGTGTTCCATCCCACAGAGGTAAGATGCATTTAGTAAGAGTATACACGTTCCTGAAGTTCCATTGGCTGAAAAATAAGTCCTTTTACATTTTTCTGGTATTCATGGTATCATAACCATCATGCTAAAAGAAACAGAAATTTATGTTGTCATGTGTAGATTACTCTGGAGTCTGGACGGTGTTAAGTTTAGCATTTTGGTTTTATAACAATCCATGGCATCTTAGAACCCAGGTCTTACGCCTGATAAGTTTCCTTTTTGCTGCAGGATCGAGTAATCGGCATACTTGACTGGGAACTGTCTACCCTTGGTAACCAAATGTGTGATGTCGCATATAGCTGTTTGGTATGTACTATATAATCACTTTTATGAATCAAGATTTTGGTTCATAAAGATTTATTTGTTACATTGCACTGCATAGTTGTTTTGCACCTGCCTTTTGTTTATATCTAGATAGTTATTATTTCATATATTTTGTCAGCATGATAATATGATCTTAAAAAAGAATCATAGATACCTAAGCTGTTGATTGATTGAATTACCAGTGTAATTCATGTTTTTTTCCCCTTTGGCAGCCTTATATTTTAGATATTGGGCAAGAAATAATACGGGAAGGTATGGGAAGTTCTGGATTACCAGGGGGAATTCCTTCATTACCAGAATATTTGGCTGAATATTGCTCTCTGACAGTAAGTGCTGTAACTGTATATGTTAAATTTGGATTTTCATATCACCTATGAGGCATGCTAAAGAAATTTATGTGTTGCCTTTGCCTGAAGACAATCTTCTTAGGGATTGGAAACTCCATTAAGTGTGTCATGGAATTTAGATTCAAATCAAAATTAGGATTAGCAACAATTCAAAAATCAAAATTCCTAATCCGTTTATTCCTAATTACAACATGCACAATAATATCGGTCTAGAGTAGAGATTAGGTAGAGGGTTACCTAGAAAGGATGAAGATGTGACATCCATTATTGATCCTAAAAAAGTACCACAAAAAAGGGTTTGTGTATGTGGAGTGAAGGAGAGAAACTATCCATATTCCTTATGGCCTATGGGTCTATTTGTTTTCCTAAAGAGTGGGGAATTGGACAGGACAATCTAAACTGGTCATGGGACCATGGTTGTGAAACTCGCGCTCCAACTCGTAAGATCGCACGCTACCACACTTTATTCCATGGTGGGCGAGTTGGAGCGGCGCCGGAATCGGAAAAGTAGGCGGCGCGGCGGGATCGAGGGGGAAGAGCGGAAACTCGCCAGATTGGCGCTCTATTTCGCGGCGAGATTTAGGTTTTTTTAATCCGTTTGGCTGTTGTCAACCCGTTTTCAGAAACGACCCGGTTTTTAAAAAACGACCGACTCGGTTTTTAAAACGCGACCCGCGAAGACACCCTAAGTTGCAAGGGTTCGAATCCTACCGCATTCAACTTTTATATTTTTCACCACATTTCACTTATTGGGCCAAGCCCATTTAATGGTAACCCTAATTTTTAGTTTGTTTTGCTTCCTCCTGCAAAGGCGCCGCATCGTCTTTTTCATACTTCATCTGCAATTTTTTTTTTCCCATCTTCTCACATCTGCAACATCCTTCTTTCCTTCCTCTTCTTCATTTCCCCCCCTTTTTCTCTCGTTTCATGATGATTTGTTAAAGTAATGTTTTTAGATGTTTTTAGATGCTGGTTAAGATTTGGATGCTGGTTTTGATGTTTTTTAGTTTTGTGTTTGAGACTATGAGAGGTTGTGACTTATGATTAAATTAATGAAGTTTTTATGTTCAGTTTATTTTGGTGAAGGTTAATTTTTTTAATTATGTTATTTACATGCATATATAAATAATTAAATATAATTTTGTCTTTTTGGTGGGATCTTACGATCCGTGTTACGATCCCACGATTTACGATCTTTCTACCCCCTAGCGATCCTAGGTGGGATCTTGAGTTTCACAACCATGCACGGGACAAAACAAATCTAGAGGTGAGGTATAGGATAAAACTCTAAAATTTTGTTACTTAGCAAACCATAGGACAATTTCTTGTCCCATGGACAGCTACTTAAAAGGATAAAAATACCCATTTTCATTTTTCTTCCGAACAACTGTAGTTTTTCTCCCTGTCTTTCATCTCTCTCTCCTTCCTCCCCCACACTTTCTCTCCCTATATATATGTGTGTGTGCGCGTGCACGTTGAAGTTATAAAGTTTTAGGTAAAGAGAGAAGAGAAAAAATAAAGACTATGAATTATGATTATGATTTGATACAAAGATTAGACACTAACCCATATTTATACTAATACAAGACCCCAAACTCTAATTAAATAGGGAAAAATCATGCTAATAACAAAGAAATATGGAAAATAATCTTAGGAGAAAATCTAAGATACTCTAAGATAAGAAACTAATCCTATGAGATAATCTAAAATACTCTAAGATAATATCAAGATATCAAGATATTATAAAAATTTCACATCTTTTAATACTCCCCCTCAAGCTAAAATTTCCAAGCTTTAAGCTTGTTACAAATATAGCCTTTGAAAAAGAAATAAACAAACAGTATAATTTGATGTTGAAAATCGTCAGGGCTAGAGCACACTTGGAACAAAAGTCAAGACCAAATTACAACTAGGACAAAAGTTGGGACCATACAGCAATTGGGAGAAAAAATATCTGGTATTAAACAACATCCGAGAACCAGTGGCGATGCTTGACCGAATTTGTTTAGGGAACCATTATAGTCAAGCAATATACTCAACTATGAAATAAAAATAAAAGAAGCAAATATAAATTAAAAAATATTATTTACAAACAAAACTGAATCAATGGAAGAACTCATAGTCACTCTATTCTTTAAAAAGTAATCGTAGATTAATTGATTCTAATTTTCAAAAGCTGAAATTCTTGTTAAAAAATTATTAAACTTTTATTCATAAATTATTTTTTGAAAATGATTAAACATATCATGATTTTATTTATGTAGATATAGTTAATACTAATATAAAAAATGTGAAAATGAATAATAACAATAGGCAATAGCTAGTATATAATGGCAAATGTGATGCACTTGCCATTGTGATGCACTAGTCGAAAGCGTTTAAAAGAAACAGGCTCATTCCGGATTCGAAATCAGGTTCCGTGGGTTGCAAAAAGTAACTGAGCCACTGCACTACTCTTAGAATTTCGTAAAGTAATGGAAAACATAATACATATATGTAAAATGCGGATGAAATATGAATATCTATCTATTAAATTTAAAAACTTTTGGGGGAGCCAAGGCTCCTCCCTGTTATAACTAAGATCTGCCCCCGTCCAAGACAAAACCTTATGCCAAAGTGTCAAACCGAAACTCAGACAAAACCAATGCCAAACTGCAACCAAGACAAAACCTGTGCAAACCGCAACTAAAACAACCACTACCAAACCGCAACTGTGACAAAAATTAGTGCCAAACCGCAATTGAGACAAAATCAATGTTACCAGAGAAAGATGTCCAATCATAGGTCGAATTGGAGAAACAAGGATAGATCTAGGGAGATCACGTGGAGGTGCCTTCGGAGCTACAAAAGGTGGTGAATTCAAACTCGAATGAGAGACGTACAAGCTTAAAGTGGTCTCGGAACCTAGAAGGCCCGAAGAACCAAAAGCGGCGTGACAAACAAATGATAGGAAGGTGGTGCGTGGACCTCATGCACCGATGAGAAAAAAACTTGATGGCTGAAAAGCGATGGCGATGGTTGAAAATGGATTTGATTACAATTATTATAGTAGAGTCCCAACCATTAGGGAACTTGGCGACAGAATAATGATGGTATAGGACACGGAGGTTGGTACCGCTCTGACACTATGTTGAAGTTACACGGGTTTAGATAAAGAGAGAAGAGAAAGAATAAAGACTAGGAATTATGATTTGATATAAAAAGACTAGACACTGATGCTTATTTATACTAATACAATACTCCAAATTCTAATTAAATAGGGAAACAAATCATGATGATAACAAATAAGTTTGAAAACTAATCTTAAGAGATAATCTAAGATGCTCTAAGATAATATCAAGATATCATAAATTTTTCATATCTTTTGTGTGTGTGTGTGTAATATGTACTATATCAAGAGAACACTAATATTTTGTGGGAAATGAATATTGTACAATATAAAGGGTATTGCAGTAAATTTCACATTACTTATCTCGTGTTGTGTATTGATTGCCAAATAATATACAAGACAAAAAGTTATGATGTGAGTCAAGTATTTATCCTAAGTTGTTTGTTGTTGTTTTCCTAAGTGTGCATGAAATGCACCCTATATGTATGGAAGATTATGTAGCTTGATGGGGAAATCATGGGTGTGTCCTTGTGATAAACGTGTTAACCTACTCATCATAAAAAACGCATCACAAGACCCATAAACCCAATATAATCCACAATGGACTAAATGTTTATAACAGTACAATAACAAAAGTAATTACAAATGTGTTATAAAGTAATTACAAATGTGTCATACCTATATATATATATATATATATACACTTCACAATATTTGGCAATCAATTAATTCAAATTTTAGGTACATCTGACAATGATAATGCACCGATGATTAAAAAATCCAACAGCATGTTCTATGATATTGAGATAATATCATAACTTGAAGATTTGCATAATATATTTGGGTTGTTACAAGTTGCAAAATTGTAATAAGGGTAAATACTGCTTTTGGTCCTTGTAATTTGAGCGAAATCTGGTTTTAGTCCCTGTAAAATTTTTTGGTTAGATTCTGTCCCTGTAATTTAAGATTTTTTCACTTTTAATCCATGCTGTCAAATCTCTGTTAAAAAAGTTGAGTTTTTGTCTTTGTAATTTTAAGATTCTTCCAGTTTTAGTCCCTTCCGTCACACCTCTCTATTAGCCACATCAGCGTTTTTTTAACGGAAGTGGAAGAATCTTAAATTACAGGGACATAATCTAAACAAATTTTTTTACAGGGACTAAAACCGAATTTCGCTCAAATTACAGGGACTAAAAGCGGTATTTGCCCTTGTAATAATTATGTATTTGATGGTCATGGACATTGACTAGGGATGCTTTTAGCATATCTCTGACATTTGTATGATATGCTGATCTACCATACTAATATTTAGCTAAAAATTTACAATTTATATACATCTTCCAGCCTCTAGAAATGATCTACTGAAATGGTGGTTGATTTATATCATATATTTGCCCATACTAAAGAATTGTAACAAAGGAGTTTTGGATGCCAGGGAAGAAAATGGCCTGTTGCTGAATGGAAGTTCTATGTTGCCTTTGCTCTATTCCGTGCAGCTTCAATTTATGCAGGCGTGTATAATAGATGGGTTAAGGTATCTAATCTTGTTAGACATGCTGTTGTCATTGGAGTTTAAGATTTAATTATGTGTGGCTTCTTTGTGTACAATACAGGGTAATGCATCAGGAGGTGAGCGTGCTCGTCACGCAGAAGTACTTGCTAATGGTCTTATAGATGCTGCTTGGAAATTCATTGAACACAAATCTGTGCTTCCTCAGCATCCTCCTTCAGGTACCTATACCATTTAAATATATTATGGGTTCTCACATTACCTCACATATATTTTGTTACTTTACCAGTAGCTAATTAGATTATTAGTACTACACTAATATCTGAGGCATTTTCACTCTTAACAAATCACATTTTATTAGATTATTAGTACTACACTAATATCTGAGGCATTTTCACTCTTAACAAATCAGATGTAAATGCACAAGAGTTTTCAAAAGAGTTAGTGAAGGGGAATGATATGCAGGGCCTCTCAAATCAGGGGAAGTTTGTTCCTAGTCAAAAGGTTTTAGCGCTGAGGAACAAATTAATTAAGTTCATGGAGGAACACATATACCCCATGGAAAATGAATTTTATAAACTTGCCCAGTCAGAATCACGTTGGACTGTTCACCCAGCAGAGGAAAAGTTGAAGGAGATGGCAAAGAAAGAAGGCTTGTGGAACTTATGGATTCCTGTATGCATCTTAATTCTGCTATTCTGTAATATATTTTATCTGTATTTTGTGATTTCAGAAGCTTTTATCATCTTTCCATCAGGTTTTGCTATATTACAGCTTCCTCCAAGTTATTTAACAGTAGGCACATATTTATTTGTCATAGATAACTGGTGTACAGTTTTCACCATTTTCTTGTCAACGTTCACACTATTATACAAGATATTTGATAATCTCAAACAAAATAAATACATTATGCCCCACTATTCTAGTGAATTGCTATTAACAATGAGTTAAAATGAAGGTTTCCAATATGAAGCATTCAACCTTATATGGGATTCATGCTTTTAGGATGTGTTTACAGATATTATTACGTATACACCTTCGCACATGCTTTGTGAGTTGTACATTGAGATATTAGAATGCTGATGTAGAAGTTTCAAAATTGTATCTATTATAATTCATTATATTTATAGCATAGCTTTGCTGTGTAACACACACAGATTCTCTCATTTGCTTTCTTATTTTCTCTCTTTCTCAACACTTGAAAAAAGAAGATAATGAGGGGACTGGGTCACCAAGGATGATACAATCTAATACCATGTTGAAATAAATTATAAGGTGTTGGAGAATCAGGCCCAATCCCGATAATATTCTCTTAGATTTTATTTTATATTTATTTCGTCAGATTTGATTGTATTTTATTATTAATTAGTATCTTCTATTTTAGGAAATCATTAATGTATTTTTTTCTATATAAGCAGCCTTAGTCTGCTGAGTAATACAAGAAAGTATTTTCTTCCCTTGTTCTCTACATGGTATCAAGAGCTCTCGATCTTGAGGGTCTCACTTCCGCGTAAAACCCTAGTGGGCCTTTGTTCATTCAAATGCACGAGTCTTGTTCATTCGGTGGTCTGTTCACGTGACATCGATCATTTCAGACGGCATCGTTTCATGTTCATTTATGCGACGACCTGCATTCATTCCAGACGGCAGACTGTTCATTCCGTGCGACAGTATTTTGATCAAGGGATTACTCTTTCTCCTTTCTCATGACGAAAAACAACAACTCAGGGAAGCAGTCTCCTTCAAGCTCATTTCCATTCACCAAGGAACAATTAGACCAACTGTACAAGCTTATTGAATCTCAAAATCCTTCTTGTGCAATAGCTCAGGGAGGTAATTTTCTAAATCGCCTCCTTAGTGTCGGTCCAGTCATGCTTGGATCATTGATTCAGTGCTACCGATCATATATTTGGAGAGTCGAGTCTGCTTTTCTTCATATAGTCCTGTGCGGTAACCGAAAGTTAAAATTGCAGATGGCTCTCTTTCAGCCATTGCGGGAAAAGGTTTCATAGTTCTATCACCCTCATTAACTCTTAAGGATGTCTTACATGTCCCTAACTTGTCTTGTAATCTTTTGTCAATTACTAAATTAACTCGAGATAATGGCATCAAGCTAACTTTCTTCATTCTTATTGTGTTTTTAAGGATTTGAACTCGGGGAAGGCGATTGGCGGTGCTAAAGAGAGTGGGGACTCTACTACCTTGAAGATGGAATCGACTCCAGACCACAAGTTCAATCTATAAGTTCCTGTTTTGAATCTATTTTTGTTTCTAGTAGTAATGATGACATTATGTTATGGCATTTACGATTGGGACATCCAAGTTTCCGTTAGTTGAAACATCTTTTTCCAAAATTGTTTAATGATAAAGACCCATCTTTATTTCATTGTGAAACCTGCGAGTTTGCAAAACATCATCGTTCTTCATTTCCTATTCAACCTTATAAAGAATCTAAACCTTTTGTAGTTATTCACAGTGATGTTTGGGGTCCAAATAGAATAAATACTTTTTCTAACAAAAAGTGGTTTATAACTTTTATAGATGACCACACTAGACTTTGTTGGGTATACTTGTTAAAAGAAAAATCTGAAGTTGGACAAGCTGTCAAAAACTTCTTCCCAAACTCAATTCCATACTAATATTCAAGTCTTTAGAAGTGACAACGGGAAAAATATTTCAACATGATTTTAGGAGATTTTTTTCTTGAAAATGGTGTTATGCATCATAGTTCTTGTACTAATACACCCCAACAAAATGGGATTGCGGAAAGGAAGAATAGACACCTCCTTGAGGTGGCTCGTGCCTTACTCTTTGAAAATAAGGTGCCAAAATACCTATGGGGTGAGGCTGTTTTGACTGCTGCATATTTAATTAACCGCATGCCATCCAAAGTCTTACAATTTCAAACTCCTCTCAATGTTTTCAAAAATTGTTTTCCCTTGGCTCGTGTTTCAGCTGATTTGCCATTGAAAATCTTTGGGTGTACTACTTTTGTTCATGACCATAAGCATCTAGGAAAATTAGAACCACGAGCTATAAAATGTGTTTTCAATGGTTACTCCCCTACCCCAAAAGGTTACAAGTGTTTTGATCCAAAATCCAAAAAGGTTTTTGTGACTATGGATGCCACATTTTTTGAAAAACAACCTTATTTCAGTGACATTCATCTTCAGGGGGGGAATCCAAAAGAAGATTCATTTGAAAAAGATTCGTTTGAAAACACCATTTTTTTGGATATTGTTTATTTGTTATAAGAGCTTGAGACTGATTGTGTTGCACCAAAAGAAAATGCCCATGAATCCTTACCTGAACCCATTCCCACTATGGAAGAGGTTCTCATTGATTCTGAGGCGACATCTTTAAATCAAAAGCATGACCAACAAGCCTGTGAAACTGGTGATGAATCAACCGTAATGCCACAACAAAATGATTCCCATAAAGAGACAAGAAATAGGTTCAATGATGGTGACAAAACTTGGAAGGGAAAGGTCTTCGAGAAGAAAAACCATAAAAAAGGAAATAAGGAACTCACTCTCCAAAGATTGCCAAGAGTCAGAACCAAGAGAAAATTCACCTAGTGAACCCGACAGGTAAGTCTTCTTACGAACCAATAGGTCATGATGAATCTTACTGCAATAGATCTCCTATAGCGCTTAGGAAAGGTATTAGATCTTGTACTAAGCATCCTCTATCCAAGTATGTGTCATATTCAAATTTGTCATCCTCTTTTCTTTGCATTTACCTCTCGGTTGTCTGCTTGTAGAAATTCCAAAAATGTACAGGAAGCTCTAAAAGTTCAGAAGTGGAAGGAAGGCGTGTTTGAGGAGATGAGAGCCCTTGAGAAGAACAAAACTTGGAGAGTTGTGGCGTTACCAAAAGGAAAGAAGATTGTGGGTTGTAAGTGGGTTTTCACCGTGAAGTACAACTCGATAATTCAATTGAAAGGTACAAGGCTCGGTTGGTGGCTAAAGGCTTCACCTGACTTATGGCATAGACTACTCGAGACTTTTGCCTGTTGCAAAGTTAAACACTGTCAGAATTCTTCTATCTCTTGCTGCCAACTTAGACTGGCCATTGAATCAACTTGATGTGAAGAATGCCTTCCTCAATGGTGACTTAGAGGAAGAAGTATACATGGGTATCCCTCACGGCTTTGAAAGAAAATTTGCGTCAAAGGTGTGTAAGTTGGAGAAATCACTCTATGGCCTTAAACAATCTTCAAGAGCTTGGTTTGAAAGGTTCACCCAGTCAGTAAAAAGACAGAGATACACTCAAGGACAAGCAGATCACACATTGTTCACAAAATTTTCTCCTAATGGAAAAATCGCTGTTTTGATAGTCTATGTAGATGACATCATCCTCACCGGAAATGATACGGTAGAAATGGAGAGATTAAAGAGAAACTTAGCAGCAGAATTCGAGATCAAGGATTTGGGAGCATTGAAATATTTCTTTGGCATGGAGGTCGCTCGCTCAAAAAAGGGAATTGTAGTCTCCCAAAGAAAGTACATTCTGGATCTCTTGGAGGAAACTGAGATGAGTGGATGTAGGCCAGCAGACACTCCCATGGATCCTAATATGAAGCTGTGGGAGAAGGGTAGTGTTCCGGTTGATATTGGCAGATACCAGAGGCTAGTTGGTAAACTAATTTACCTATCTCACACCAGGCCTGATATTGCATTCTCTGTGAGTGTTGTAAGTCAGTTCATGCACTCTCCCTATGAAGAACATCTTGAGGCAGTATACAGGATCTTAAGATACTTAAAGACCAACCCGGGGAAGGGCTTGTATTTTAAGAAAACTGATGAGAAGAATGTTGCCATCTTTACAGATGCAGATTGGGCTGGTTCAGTTATCGACAGGAAATCCACAACTGGATATTGTACCTATGTGTGGGGAAATCTGGTTACTTGGAGAAGTAAGAAACAAGGAGTTGTTGCTAGAAGCAGTGCAGAAGCCGAGTTTAGAGCAATGGCTCAAGGTATTTGTGAAGGCTTATGGATTTACAGAGTCTTAAAGGAACTTAAAGCGACAGTTGATCTACCTTTGAAGCTCTATTGGGACAGTAAGGCCGCAATAAGTATAGCTCATAATCCTATTCAGCATGATAGGACCAAGCATATTGAGATTGACCGCCATTTCATAAAAGAAAAACTGGATGTTGGAATTATCTGTTTGCCTTTTGTGACTTCTAATCAGCAAACTGCGAATATTCTGACCAAGAGCTTGGCCAGGCCCAATTTTGAGCGGTTAATAGGCAAGTTGGGCATGACAGATATCTATGCACCAACTTGAGGGGGGGTGTTAGAGAATCAGGCCCAATCCCGATAATATTCTCTTAGATTTTATTTTATATTTATTTCGTCAGATTCGATTGTATTTTATTATTAATTAGTATCTTCTATTTTAGGAAATCATTAATGTATTTTTTTCTATATAAGCAGCTTTAGTCTGCTGAGTAATACAAGAAAGTATTTTCTTCCCTTGTTCTCTACATAAGGTTTAGGTAGGTAAGGAGAAAAAGAAATAATAAAAATTGATATGGTGTATTGATGTGATGTGTAAGACAAAGCACCCTATTTATACTGGAAGTTAAATTAAATACTAGACTCTTAATCCTAATTAAATAAGGGAACAAATAACTTCTTCAAGATAATATTCAATCCCCAAGAATAAGATAAGATTCCTGAAAAAAAGTTACGGTCCCTAAAAATAATTTAACACAAATATTCCCAAAATAACAACATTAATTATCCTAATCCACTGTGCATCATTTTCTCGCTTGAAGATTAGATATTCTAACATAAGTTAAATTGCAATATGTAGATGGCCAGTTTCCTTTGGAGTAGGGCAGAGGGTAAAAAAAAAAAGCAGAATATAAGTATTTGCAAGTTTATAATATACAAAAATTTAAGGAAGAGATTGATTTTAATATAAACTAGCTTTGGCATTTATCATCCATGATAGTTTTTTAAATTGTGTTTTTATTACCTCTTAATAGTACTATGTTTTTTGGAGTAAATTGCTGTGAACATGTCTGCTTTTATGCAGTTTGATAGTGCTGCACGGGCGAAGAATCTTATTTTTGATGGGAGCAATAATGATTTCTCTACTGATGCAAATGACTTGTTATTGGGTGCTGGTCTAACAAATCTCGAATATGGATACCTTTGTGAGATCATGGGTCGTTCTGTTTGGGCTCCACAAATATTTAACTGTGGTGCACCGGACACAGGTAATATGGAGGTAAGATGAAACTTGTAGATTCACAAGGTTGATATAACTGACTGAATATAATTGGATTGTCTCCTGAGTTTATCAGATTTAGCACCACTTCTATCAACATGCATTTTTTGTCCTATTTGTTGTAACATTACTTTTGCATATTAGGTATTACTGCGCTATGGAAATAAAGAACAACTACGAGAATGGCTTATTCCTTTGCTTGAGGGGAAGATTAGGTCTGGATTTGCAATGACAGAACCACAAGTTGCATCTTCTGATGCAACCAATATTGAGTGTTCTATCAAAAGGTTGGATATCCATAATCTAGAAGCAATGCATGTGCTCATTCTTTCCATTTAGCCGATGTAAATGCGTTGGGAAATTAATTAAAAAGCATGGATTTGAGTCAAGCTTCTTCATAGAAGACAGTTAGACATTTATGAGGCTATGAACTATTTTCTTAGTTTTTCTCCTTGTATAGGCAAGGAGATTCATATATTATCAATGGAACAAAGTGGTGGACTAGCGGTGCTATGGATCCAAGATGCAGAATTCTTATAGTCATGGTGAGTATTTGGTTGAAAGTTATACATATCATTAAGAGTCAATGTGCTATTCATTTCAATAGAGATTAGGGAGTGATCAAAACATGTGCACAGGGGAAAACTGACTTCAATGCAGCTATGCATAAACAACAATCTATGATCTTAGTGGATATCCACACTCCTGGTGTTCACATAAAGAGACCATTGATGGTGTTCGGCTTTGATGATGCACCTCATGGGCATGCAGAAGTAACATTTGAGAATGTTTGTGTACCGGCAAAAAATATCCTGCTGGGTGAAGGACGTGGATTCGAGATCGCTCAAGTAAGTTAAATAATATTTCTATTATATTGAACACTAGCATGTGATGTTGATTTGAACCCTGTTATCGAATAGAGCATATTTTGTACGATTTAATTTCATTTGTTTGAAGCTTGCAGAGTATTGAAGTTATAGGAATTATGTAGGCCAATCTTAAAGTGATACTAGACTCTCTTCATATATTCTAAGTTAGCTTGAATTTTCTTGTGTCAATTCCTCCCATAGTGGAAAGAGTAATACATGTTTAAATGACCAGTGTTACCGAATTTTTTCAGTCACTATATTGTTGATACTGTAATTTACCAAGCACTCACTCAGTCCCAAAGTGAGTAAGTTGACATGGTGTTACTGTTAAGCTTGAAAATAGCTCCACTTGAAGCACCTTTTAAGGGCAAAACAATGAGGCTCATTCCTATAGGCCAAAGTTCATACATCGTGTGAACCCGTAAGCATAGATGAAATCATGAAACTCAACATAACATCTAGCTAGCAGCCCAAAGATTTCAGATCAGACTTTTTATAAAGTATAAATTATCTTTTAAAAGTGGACGTATGATGTATCATTAGTAGTTGATAGAAACCAGAAAGTCAGTATAGCAAATGCAGGGAAAAAATGAAAGCAGAAACAGAAAGAGATGAATTGAGGTAAAATGGTGTGTGTATTATTTACTGAAATAGAGACTGAAAACTCAGGGAATTTGACAAATTCCCTGCCAAGAGCAATGCTCCTTCAGAGTGCACAATTGCCTCTGCCACAATGATTACCAAATCACCCAAGATGCCCTCACACTCCGCACCCCCCAACCATATAACTGATTCTCACTCCACACACACCTCATGCACATGATTCCCGAATCATTCCCCTTCTCTCTCTGCCACCTGTACATTACTCTTCCTATTCTTTCTCTCATAAACTTTCCAAATCAAGGGCTTGGACTTTTGGTGTGACAGACATGCACTTGGGCCCTCAGAGGCAGTGGGCCTATCAGTAGTTTTAATATATTCTAGGCAAAATTACTCCAGAGGTCTTTTATCTTAATTTAAAGTTTCAAATGTTAATTTCGCAGCAAACTATTGGTTGATCTACAACGAGAAATGCATATGTGCCACAAGCACAATCTGCGGTATCAATTGTGTCATAAATCAGCACCCAAGAAGATGTTGCAAAAAAAAAAGACCAATTTGGACAACATTGTCAATCTTTTAGAACACGTGGGACTAAACTGAAATTAAAATTAACTTTAAAAGACTAACTTAACACTCAAAAAAAAAAAAGTTAAAGGACTAAAGTGAAACTTAGATATTTCTATAAACGGCTTATTTGGGCTTTCTATTCGCCTTATGCTGTTTGAGATTCTTGCTGAAGTACCAAAAAGTATAGTTTTCATCTGCTGCTGACTTGCATTCTTGCAGGGTAGGCTAGGTCCTGGAAGGCTGCACCATTGTATGAGACTCATAGGTGCTGCTGAGCGAGGCATGCAAATGATGGCTCAAAGAGCTGTTAGTAGAAGAGTGTTTGGGAAATTGATTGCTCAACATGGCTCATTTCTTTCAGATCTGGCGAAGGTATTAGAATTGAGCAAACGCACCAGTTAAACCAATGGAATTGGGTTAAAAAAAAAAGAAAAAAAAGAAAACCTACTTCTGGAAGTGTCAAAAATAGAAATCTCTTTCAATTGAACTTCATACACGATCTTTGCTTACTTAGCAATCTGTTATTCAGTGCCGAATAGAGCTAGAGAAGACCAGATTGTTAGTGTTGGAAGCCGCGGACCAGCTTGATAGGCATGGCAACAAAAAAGCTCGCGGGATAATAGCAATGGCTAAGGTAATTGTTGTTTGTAACACAGAATATGGTCCTTATCTTCTGTTCTTGTCATTTCACTCATGATATTGATTTTCTTTTAATACTATGCTTGGTCTTGGAGCAGGTATCCGCACCAAACATGGCACTAAAGGTGCTTGACATGGCGATGCAAGTGCATGGAGCAGCTGGTGTATCATCTGACACAGTCCTGGCACATCTGTGGGCAGCTGCAAGGACCCTGAGAATCGCAGACGGTCCGGATGAAGTCCACTTGGGTACCATAGCCAAGTTAGAATTACAGAGAGCCAAGCTTTGACAGCATGAACTTCATTCTGCACCATAGAACAAAATAAATGCCACCAAATAAAAGGTAAAAACGAAACGGGAATCACAATTTCACTAAGAAAGTGTTCCAAGGAAAAAGCATTTATGACAATAGCAGTTTTCCGACATGCTTTTTGGAAGCATTATGTAATATGTAGTTTGATAGTAAATACCATAACTCTTTACCAATATAGTGTGGTGCGGTTGGTACATAATCATGTCCTAAAGCACAATGTGTGGGTCCAATCTCAAGGTCGTGTGTATGGAAAACACATTTGTTAGTAGAGGTTAACTACTTAAATAGATTTTAGTACTTTGATGGATTAGTACCTAGTTTTCTAGCTAGGAGATTAGTCCATAACTTCCTAGTCGAGGGATTTCAAGATGAAAACAAATTGATGGAATGGATAAGCGTATGAGTACAGAGGAAAAGCATGGACAAACATAGCAAAATTTACATTTAGAATACTTGTAGTCTTGTATTCAGTGTTTGGATCCTCTACTGCTGCAACACCTGCAGCATGAAAACAAGGGTGAAAGGAGAGAAAAACTTGAGAGAAAATTGAGAGATGAGGACAAGAGAGAGAGAATTATCAAGAGAAATGGAGATATAGAGAGGCTGTAGAGAGAGCTGGAGAGGGAGCAACTGTGGCAAGAGTGATACGGTCGCCAGCGTAGGCACTTCAGCAACATCCATTAGTAAAAAAAACGTGTAAGAGAATATAGATTTCACTTTAATGTGTTGATCATCTCCGCCATAAGAGAAAAAGTTATTATTACGACTCGTATTTTAAAAAATTAAATACAAATAAAAGGGAGTCAGATTCATGACATATGACTCCCTTGCCTTTATAAAAAAAAATTCATATTTTCAGAAGATTCTCTTATGTGTTTTTATAAAAATTAAAGTTTACAAAAAAATATACAAGTCGTGTATAACATACATGACTTTATAAATTTTTTATCTTATAATTAATAAAGTGAGTTGTCGTATATACGAATTACAATATCTATCCTGTCACTTTGATATACATCGTATTCTGCTTTATAAATTTTCTGAAAATCTATGCACTAGCCCGGAGGTAATTTTTAAAATAAATTGCACTAGTATAATAAAATAGATTATGTTCCTATATACTTTAGCGGAGGCCTTTCCAAGAGAGAAAGACTGAAAAATATTGAGACCAAGCTGAAATAAGGGTTTGGCTCTTTTAAAGTGAGTAAAGTGTAAAGTAAGTAATCTTAATCATCAATGAAAAAATTAAAGGTTAGTTTGTTATGCATGTATATATAATATCAACTCTTGATTTTTTTATCAATGGTTAAGATTCCTTACTTTACACTCTAAAGTGAACTGCTCACTTTAGAGGAGCCAGATCCCTAAAATAAAGTTCTTGGGATGTGCTATTTTGGTGTACAAGGAAAGGAAATAATGTACACATTGATTATTTTGGGAGTAGTAACAAATAACAATACAATTACTTAATTCTGTCAACAAATATCAGTACAATTACTCAAGTTAACATATCCATGTAAGTTGTCACAACAGCAAAGTGCAAAGGCCATGCTTCTACGCACGCACGCACGCACGTCAAGAACAGATATTGGTGCTTAAGTCCATGATTCAAGGACATCCTCTAAACTAAACCCATTTTAACCACCCTAATTGCTTAACAATTTAAATGCCAAAATTAGCCAATAACTATATTTCAGTTATTGATTATTGATGTACGCCAAGTTTAGGAGTTTGGTGACATTGCGGTGGATATTACAAGTACATTCTGTTTTCACAAGGTATTCTCACCTTCCATTTCTCAAGGCAATTGATTTTTCCGGTAGAATTCATTACGTAAATATATATATAGAATCACAACCACAATTTCACAAGAAAGCGCGCCCTATACAGGGCATTGAAAAAACACTGCCCAAAAAAAAGGGCTAAGAGCAATTTCTTCAACAACAAAGGAAAAATTAGTTTCGAACAATTTTATGTATAGGAATATGGGTGGAATAAATGATAATGGTCGTGACCAGAAGCGAAGATTCGCCCTTCTTGGCGTCTCTTCAATTCTTCTTGTTGCCATGGTTGGTGCTGTAGCTATTGGTATAACCCGTGGAGGTGACTCCAAAGGGCAACAAGGTCAAAACACTCAGGGCAATGGTCAAATCTTTAGTACTCAGAGAAACGTTGACACGCTTTGTCAATCAACACAATACCAAGAAACATGCCACAAGAGCCTTGAAAAAGCATCAAACGAAACAACGGACATGAAGGAGCTTATCAAAGCCGCATTTAATGCCACGGCACAGGAGTTATTGAACCACATACATAACTCAACACTTTACCATGAGTTGGGAAAGGACAAAATGACCAAACAGGCCATGGACATTTGTAATGAAGTGTTGGATTATGCTGTTGATGGGGTCCACAAATCTGTTGAGACATTAGACAAGTTTGATTTCAATAAGGTAAGCGAATATGCCTATGACCTTAAAGTTTGGCTCACTAGCTCTCTTTCTCATCAACAAACATGTTTGGATGGTTTTGAGAATACAACAACAAAAGCTGGTGAAACAATGGCTAAGGTTTTGAATACATCTATGGAGCTGAGTAGCAATGCATTGGACATGATTAATGCTGTGTCTGGGTTACTTAAGGATCTTAATTTGAACACAAATGTTAATGCTAATAGGAGGCTTCTTTCTCTTGAGGATGGTTTTCCTTCTTGGGTGAGCGAAGGGCAAAGACGTCTTCTTGCTGCTGGTCTTGGAAGTGTTAAGCCAAATGCTGTTGTGGCTCAAGATGGGAGTGGACAGTTTAAAACACTTGGTGATGCTCTTAAGACTGTTCCCCCTAAAAATGCACAGCCTTTTGTGATTTATGTTAAGGCTGGTGTGTATAATGAGATTGTTAATGTGCTTAAGGAAATGACTTATGTCACTATCATTGGAGATGGTGCTACAAAGACCAGATTCACTGGTAGCCTTAACTATGTCGATGGTATCCAAACTTACAACACCGCAACCTTCGGTAAGTACCACAAAACACATTTTTTTTTCTGGTGGTATACTAGTGATACGGAAATAGATTCGCTGCATTTACGATGGCGATTTTGACCGTCCGATATTAATTAGGCGGTCCATATTCCAACTTTGTATTTTGGATCAGAATTGCCAAAGTTAGAATGTGAATAGTCTGATTAATCAATATCAGGTGATTTGGATTGTATAACTACGGCAACTGCGTCACATTATTGTTGCAGGCAATTCGGATTTGACACTAAGTTACTTTTAATTGTGCAGGTGTTAATGGTGCAAACTTCATGGCAAAGGACGTTGGGTTCGAGAACACAGCAGGATCTGAGAAGCACCAAGCTGTGGCACTTAGAGTAACAGCAGACCAAGCAGTGTTCTACAACTGCCAAATGGACGGTTTCCAAGACACCCTTTACACCCAATCCCAACGCCAATTCTACCGCGACTGCACAATCAGCGGCACCATTGACTTCATCTTCGGAGACGCCTTCGGAGTTTTCCAAAACTGCAAGCTCATCGTAAGAAAACCCTTAGACTCCCAACAATGTATGGTGACAGCTGGCGGAAGAATCAAATCTGACAGCCCCAGTGCCCTTGTCTTCCAAAGCTGCCACTTCACAGGGGAACCAGAATTGGCAACCTTAACCCCCAAAGTATCATACCTCGGAAGACCATGGAGACCTTATTCTAAGGTTGTCATCATGGACTCTCAAATCGACGACATATTCCTCCCACAAGGGTACATGCCGTGGATGGGAAGTGCAAACGAGGACACATGTACCTATTACGAGTACAACAATAAGGGTCCTGGGGCTGACATGTCAGCAAGAGTTAAATGGCCAGGTGTCAAGGCCATATCCTCTTCCGAGGCTGCTGATTATTACCCTGGTAGATTCTTCGAGGTTGCGAATTCGACTGAACGCGATTCTTGGATTGTTACCGCTGGGGTACCCTATTCCCTCGGCCCTATGGATGGCACTGGTTCGGGTTCTGCTGTGGGACAAGGATCGGGTACCGGTTTGGTAAATGGAGGCAATGGCGGTGCTCATGCTCCTCGCATGGGTAAGGAACACACCCATGGTCAACAACACCCTGAGCGTGCCCGCGAGATATTTAATCTTGTATAATCATTTGATTTGGATATGTTGTAATGTGTGAATGCTATATTTAATGATTAGAAATTTTAATTATGAAGGAGTTCATAATAACAAAAGTGGTTACTTAAGAACAATGTGTACTATTAATATAATAATTATTTATGAAATGTTATTATAATTAAAAAAAATTTATCATAATAATTGTTATTATTTTTCAGGCAAAAAAAATTGTTATTACTTAGGAGTAGAGATAATCAGATCTTTTTAGGAAGAAAAGAGGTGAGAAAATTAAAATGGGAAGTGGCAAATAACAACTTCCCTACTTTTATCGGAAATTGGACCATAACTAAATAGATTATTACTAAAGCCCAACATATATGCATGAGCGAATTTAGGAGAGTGAACTTACTAGATACCCCCCGTCCTTTAATATAGGGCCCTCTTGTAAAAAAAATTTAGTCTCATAATATAAGGCCCTTTGCACATATCAAGGTGCATTATTTTTTTTTACAAAATTACCCCTTAATTAATGGAGAAAATTAAAAGACACACAATTCATCTCTCTCTCCTAATCATTAATTGTAAGGATAATTTGGACAAAATACTACACAATTTGTACAAATTTAATACTGATAACTACTTTTTTAAAGGACGTGAAATTTACAAGGGGGTCCTATATTAAGGGATGGAGGGAGTATATTTTTCCCCCCTAAAATCATTAAGAACATTTATTTCTGCATTAGTTTGTGTACATGCATTACATTATTGTATACAGACATGTTGCATTGGCCCCCCTAAGCCAGGTTTCTGGCTCCATCCCCTGGGGGCGGACCCACATGTATGCTTATAGGGGCTAACTGAGACCCATGTTGACTTCTACGTAATGTTTTAAAAATTGGATTGGAGACCGAACCGGCGAGACTTCCGGGTCATGGTTCAATTGGTTCATCTGGTTGAACCGTCGGTTGAACCGGATGATAATTAATTAAATAAATAAAATAAATAAATAATTCAAGTCATAATTTGTAAAGGAAAATTCATAAAAGTATCCATAAATACAAAGTATAAACATTTTTTTTATAAAAATATATGGGAAACGACCTTTTAAAATTCAAATTCAATATGCTGAGAATATGACCGTAATTGATTGTCAACCGTGACTATTATGACTAGTGTGGTAAATGGTAATAAATGCACAATCCATGGGAAATGGGGGAAGTTTTCTGCAGAGAAGGAATTAATTGGGAGCAAGAGAGAGAGAGAGAGAGTGAAACCGTGTTGGTATGAAAAGGGATAAGTTATTAACCGCTGTAAATTTATTATTTAATAACATCACACGGTTTACTAGGTGAAAAAAAGCTCCCTTCATCTTCTTCCTTCTTCAGCAACACATTTCTGCGTTTCTTCACTTCATCTTCTTCCAGGTTCGCGTGGCTGCTCTTCTTCAGTTTCGGCTCGCCAATTCCGCCGTCCCGGTGCGCGCACCACAGCGTCGTGGTTCTTGAGGATAGTGAGCGTTCCAGGTAACTATGGAAACAAATGAAACAAAACTGATCAAAAAAGGAAAAAAAAAGTGAAGTTCAGTGTTATTTTTTGGACCGGCCGATTATGCAAAACCGGGGCCGGTTCCTTGGGTCTTCTGGTTCTTGCCAGTTCCAGGCGGGTCAACCTGTTTTTTTACCAGTTCTTTAAGACCACCAGTTCGTTTGGTCAAACCAGATCGTTTACACTGCCGGATGACGGTTGGACCGGTCGGAAACGTTGCTTCTAAGACAATACTACGGTGATATGAAGGATTTGTAGGGACTGTACACAGACTTGGCGTGAAATTCTCATCTTGCTTTTGTGATTATTAGTAAATTGCATTTTTTTTCAAGAGTAAATTGTGGTTGTTTGGATTTATAATCAGTTGTCTTAGGTGACTATGATGTCTATATTTAAAAATTCAAATTTAGCATAAAAGTCAAAGAAATGCAAGTATGCATGTGAGTAAACTCTCAATTTAATCCCTAAACTAACACATTTTCTCCTATTTAGTCCCTAAAATATATGAAAATAATAAGTAATATCTAAAGTTTGTAAAATCCATCAAACTAGTCACTAAAGTTTTGTGAAATCCGTCTCATTAGTCGCTGTTAGGGATTACTTATAAAACTTTAGGGACTAATTTGACAGATTTCACAAACTTTAGGGACTACTTATTATTATTATTATTATTATTATTATTATTATTATTATTATTATAGGAGAGAGTGTGTTAGTTTAGGGACTAAATTGAGGGTTTACTCTATGTATATAGTTATCGAAACCCTTTTTCCAAGATACTCCCTCTATTTCCGATTAATAGTCGTATTAGCAAATGAAAAACTTTCAAATTAAGTATCATTTTATTTTTTTCAATTCAACACTATTTTTTTTTTCTCAATCTTGCCCCCAAGCAATATTGTGTATATCACTCCCAAGCTATTACACTCCGTTATGCATTTATAACAATTGTTGATAGTCCAATAGTTAACAAGGATAATTTAATAAATTTATTTTACTCATTAAGTTATTTATTGTTTTTTTAATCATTGCAGGAAAAAAACTTTAAACGTCACTTAATCTGAAATGGAGGAAGTATACATACTTCTCTATAGGTACAGAGACTTGGCTCCACGAGATCCAAGGGCTGGCTCTGTCTCTTCTGCATTCAAAATCGTAGCCGTGGATTATTGGTATAATTAAGGATTAAGTAAAGTGATGCAGTGCATGCTGCCATCACTTGATAAATTCAATTTTTTTATAACTGCGATACGTAAATCATGCCAAGGTCATGCGCTCGATCAAATTTAATCTTTTTTTTCGATCAAATTTAATCTAAGGATAGTACTTTAATTTTTTGTCAATTTGAGGGTGATTAAAACTCTTTTTCATCCTTTCGTAAAAAACTATTTTTCATCCTTATTAATGTCTTAAACGGTACTTTTATCTTAAATAATGTTATCTTTCAATCTAACATTGTGTAAATTGTTTTTTATAAGCAACATATACTAAAAAGTGCATTGGTGATCATATGATCTTTTTGGCTACTTTCGATCCAAATCTTTTTAAAACTGAATAGAATCCTAAATTGACTCAAAGTGATCAACCTTAACCCTAAAAAACATCTATAGATACATCTCTTAGGTTTCCTTTCATTCACACCATTGAGAATCACCCAAAAGAGTAATCCTTGTTTCATCTTTTGCAAGAGATCACCCATTGACTCAAAAGCTTTCTATTTCAATTCTGATTTCCAATTCTTGTTTCTGTTTACGAAGACTCTTCCTTGATATAAATCCATATAATCGTATGCCTTTGAATTTCCTTGTTTTCCTTGTTCTCCTTCCTCTCGCAATCATTATTTCAAATGCGACAATTTTTAGAAAATAGGAGACAAAAACTAACCATTTATATTATATGTCTTGATTTTAAGGAGAATAATATGTTATACGTCTTGGTGGTCAGTATAAGATAAACAATATAAGATAAACTAGTCTTAATCTATTATTTAGTTGAGCTAGCATAATATGATAAGCTGTCACAAGAGTAATTTTATCATTTTATATAATTAATATCTTATGATACTATTATTTGGTCCATATTAAATATAATGATAAGATATATAAAACTATTGTTTTGTTATCCGATGTGCCTCAGATATAAGATATGATAAGAGTTTATCATGTTTATGTCTTATCCTATTTTTTCAACTCTCTTATCTTATCTATCTTTATTCTTTCATATTTAACGCATTACTAGGAGGATTGAACAAATTTTCCCATACCATTGAGGAAGGACCGGAAACAAAATTATTAAATAATAAAGATGCATTAACCTACGTTCAACCTCCTTTAGAAGAAGATACGGGCATCTAAAAATAAAAATAAAAAAGAAAAGAAAAACTACGGGGAATGTTAATGCCATCTTTTTACAATTAAATGGGAGGTGGCAATATGAATTGTCAGGTGCTAATAGCATAGCCTATACTATCCCTTCATTTCTCAAGAGGCCCATGATTTTAACACCTCCCCTCCCTCAAAAATTTCCATTTTACCCTCTTCTTCCTCAACTAACTCTCTCTCTCTCTCTCTCTCTCTCTCTCTCTCTCTCTCAACTCAATCTTCACGTCCCTCTGGTCATACACCACCATGGCTATGGCCACTGAAGCAAAACCAAGAAAACCGTGAAAATCACGTTAATCCAAGCCACTAAACAGCAATGCGAAGAAGCAGAGAAATCAAGGAGGTGAAACAAGAATCTGGAAAATTATCGCCATTCACATCCTTGATTTCAACGGAAAATTATTGTCATCTCTACTAATTGAATTGAATCGAACAGATCCCAAATCCCATCTTATCGCCATCTCTACCCGTTTGAGTGATTTCAGCAGAGAAGCAAACAGACGCAGAGAGTTTCGTCGAATACGTGTTGATGTCAGTATTTTTTTCTGAAAAATTATCACTTCCGGATTCTTGTTTCTGGAAGCTCCTGGAATCAAGTATCCTGGTGAATATAAAAAAACTACTTCCGGATTCTTATTGCAGGGACATTCCGGAAACAAGAATCCGAAAGTGTTAATTTTTCAGATTTAGCAAAAAGGGAGGTGTAACAACGTTGTTCAAAAATACTTCTGGATTCTTATTGCTGGGGCATTTCGGAAACAAGAATCTAGAAGTGTTAATTTTTCAGATCTAACAAAAAGGGAGGTGAAACAACGTTACATTGTTCGAAAACACTTCCGGATTCTTATTGCAGGGACATTTCGGAAACAAGAATCTGAAAAATTCAAATCTAGCCAAAAAAAAAGGAGATGAAGCATCGTGTACGGGAAAAACAAAAAGGTATTTTAGACTTTTTTAGGAAAAGAGAGGTGGTAAAATTAAATTGGTAGGCCCAAGAATAAAAGCCCTTCTCAAGAACATATGTGTGGGCCAGACCAGGATTTAGGCCCAACTTACTTTTGAGTTTTGATCGAGGAGCAAGCGGGAAAAACAAATCGAAAACTTTTCGAACGCTCTCGAGTCAGTGTCTCTCTTTGCTTGGTTGCCATAGCTAGCCCTTCTCTCTGCACTTCACACACACAAGCTTCGAACTTGTCGACACCCCATTTTGCGTTTCTTGGGGAATTTCAAAACCCTATTTTTAGTTATCGGAGTTATCCAGTCTCTCGCCGGAACGTTGAAAACCTAGGGTTTCTATCCCCTTTTTTTGGGGTCGGAAATTGCTGAGATTACTATGATTTGCGTGGCTATTTTGTCTATTGAAGATGACTAAAGACACGTCTGAACAGGGTGGCGGGGGGTTCCACGCTGTTCATGCGGAGCGTGACTTAGAATCCAATTGGGAAGTTGACCTAGCCAAGAAACTTGAGGAGTACCTGCTAAAAATATGCTCCGGGGAAATCACTGGCGAAGAAGAAAACCATATTCATGTGAATTTTGCCGAAGGTTTGGTCCACCTGACTCATTTTGTGTTGAAAGTTCCAAATTTTATTTATTTATTTTGCAATGATTTGTTTGATATTAAAGCCCTGTGTTCAACTGAATTAGCTGTTTCTGGGTAATTGTAGCTGCTCTGCTGCTTCAGGGTTCCATTCAAGTGTATAGTCGAAAGGTGGAATATCTCTACAACTTGGTAGTGCGTGCTTTAGAGTTCCTTTCTCAGAAAAGGTTTGGTTTTTGAGTTAAAGCTTCAGCATTTATTTGCATTTTGTTTTGTAATATTCAATTCTCTCTCTGGCAATCTGTTTTTGTTTATTGGGCGAGGGGGTTGGAGTAAAGGGGCCGAAGGCCATTTGCATTTCCCGTGTTATCTGATTAAATAAAATTACCTGATATATAGTATTAGGATCATAGAAGCAGAATTCGCTCCCCCCCCACTAACCACGAATTGGGACGTTCATGCCGGTTCGTGGTTCTTTTATGTACCGGTTCATTTGCCTGCGCCATTGTTTCTGCTGTGGTTTTCAGCAAGGAGCTGACTGGAGGTTTAATTTGCGGTGGGTGTGTTTCAGGCTACAGTTAGAAGGGTAAATGTGCGCAAGATAAGCACGATAGGTAGTTTTCCTAGGGGTGCAATGCACATATAGTAGTCTAAACTCTAAAATATTTGGGAAACAGAACAAGTAGTTGGATGGACAACTCAGTAATTAATTAATTAGTTTTTCCTTAGATTCTCAAAAGTGTAAACGTAACAATAACAAGACCAATTTACTAAAAGAAGTGGAGAAAAAAAAGAATAAGTTGTTATTTTGGACCAATTAAGACCAAGGTGTATTTATTTGGGAACTTTTTTACAGACTATTTATTAGAGAACTTATGCTTTTATAATTTAGCATTATATCTATTTACTGTAATTTATAATTATTGTAATGATATTTTATATTTTACAAAAAAATATTGGTAGCGTATTATAGCTTACTGACTATGTATACCCCTCAAGTGCTGAATTCTTGACAAGTAGCGTACCCGTACCACGTACCGGAAGAATTGCGAACCCGGTAACTATGGTTAGGATTTTGGACTTGACGTTCTTAATTACATGTCAGTGTGGGAAAGTTTGCTCCAGATTTCCTTTTATATCTGGTTGCAGTTTTTGTGTTAATTGATGTATAAGTACCACACAGAAATGCCAAAGTCTCTGCATCAGACTTAAATACAAACAATAACAACCTAGCCCTTACTCACTATGTGGGGTCAATTAATCGCTAAACCACAGGTTTACTTTTACTTTTTTTAATCAACCTTGAACAATTGCCTTCACTGCACCGGTTCAATGACCGATCCAGTTTTAAAAAACCTTGTATAAAACCAAATATGTGTCTTCTTCACCTAACAGTTGAAGTTATTCTGGGAGAGTTGGTAATGAACACTTGACATATTTAACAACATATTTTAACTAAGTGACATAAAATAGGAAGTAATAATCTGTTCTAATTGACTTTTTATTTCAATTTATACAAACTGTATGTACAGCACTGTTAATTCTGAGTAATATTTCTTGGGCAGACAGCCAGATCATGTAGATGGGGCATCAGTCCAACCTGAAGAAAGTGGTCCCTCTGCTGTTGCTGATGAAGAACATGATGAATTCTGGGGCTTAGATGACATCCCAGGTACCCTATTTAATGAAAGATATGATACTAAATGATGAAACAAGAACCATAACATCAGGGAAGTTATAATTATCACGATTAGTTTTTTTAGAAAAATTTGTTTACTACTATAGGTTGTTTACTGGGCTGGGAGTTATTTACAAATATTTAAATAGTAAGGTTGTTTATCCTTGTTTGGTTTTTGGTTTAGAACAATTTCAATGAAAGTTGTTTAGGATTATGTGGTTGTTTAGGCATATTTGGTTTTGTCTCATACATTATGTCTTCTCTTTCTCCCTCTGGTCTTTCAGTGCATCAAAACTGTTATCTTATACATAATTGTTTCTTGGTTTCACTATAAATAGGTGCAATTGCTAGATCACATAAATTTTTGCTGTATTGCAGTTGAAGAAAAGATTTCCTTGGACAGTTCAGCAGGCAAAGAAGTGAATTTGGATCACTTTATAAAACCCCCTGCAAATCTAGTTGTTCTTGAAGGTGACTGCTTTGATGCTGTTGGTGATGGAGGGGAATTAGAGTCTTATCTGGTACCTTAGTTGCTTGCAGCTGTTAACATAATGGTGTTTGTGTTATTTTATTCACTAACAACATGATGAATTGTTGCAGTTGTCAACCACTGACTTGTACCAGGATTTTATTTTATTGGACACATCCGATGCTGTTGCAGTTCATGAGTTTATGAAGGGCAAAAAACCTGGTCCGACACAAAATGGTAATAATAGAGGAGCCTCAACTCGTAAAAGCTTTCTTTCTCCAAGACGTTCTGGTGGAAGTGCTCATAAATCATCAGTTGCGAAGAGTCAGCGTGCTAATTCCGTCTGCTCTCCTAAAAAATTTAGTTTTGATGACAAAGATGCTGGGCCCAGTTCTCCAGCCTCTGCTGGTCTGGATAACTGTGACTTTGGATTTAATATGGGTGATGGATGTGATACAACTAGAGATGCAGACAATTCAGATGCAGATATTGACGACGATCCATGGAAACCTTTGAATCCTCATGAACCAGGCAACTTGAGGGTGAAGCCCTTTAGAAAAGGTTCCTCTTGCCCCCTTTTTATCATCTATTTGCCTTACTGTTATTGTATAACTTACCTATGTCCTTTCTTCTTTTTGTTGTTCCTGCAGCGAAAGCTTCAAGAAAGATTAGCATCAATGTGACACATCGAATATCTATGAGCACCTTGTTTCCACAAGCAAAATTGCATGGTCCTATCAGTCCAGAGCTCATGGAAATGTGGGAGTTGCGACGTTGTGCCCATCAACGACAAAGGGATTCTCAATCTACTCCACCATTATATGAGAGGGTAATTTTCAATGGTTGCTCTATTACCAATATGTAACTCATTATTGTTTATAACTAGTGTATTTACCCGTGCTCGCACTGGTTAGCTGTTTGGTTGTAAATGTATCCAATGTGCAATAATAAATTTGAAGTTTTTTTCAAAAAAAAAAATTTATTAGAAAATTTAAATTTTTCAAAAACTATTACAGATAATTCATTATGAAGTAGAAAATATATGTATTTATACATATACTCCAATTTTAAAATATGACAAATAAAATAGAAAATATCGGTTCTATTTTTTTTTTTTTTTTTTTTTTTTTTTTTATATTTAGAGATGATTTTTCAACTATGACTTTTAACAAAAAAAATATAAAGCACATAATTGCCATTTGAATGATTTATCTAAACTACTATAAAATAAATTCAAAATAAGTTACATGAAAAATAGATAATCAACTATGTATGTTGGATAACAAATTAATCCTGTATGAATTCTGGTTTTCTAGTGTATAATATCGGAACTTTAAGAAGAAAAAATAAAAATACATATTGACTTAGCATATATTATACTTAAATATAAACAGTGATGTGAATGTTGGAATGTTGGAAATATTTATATTCCAAAGGAATGCCGTAAATTTTTAAATTTTAATATGTAAGAGATAAAATATCATGAAATAAAAAATAAAAAATAAAATATTTTGTATTTTGGCGGGAAAATAATGAATGTAGAGCTTTCACGTGGCATGAGCCTACATGGCAAACTCTATTTTATATAATATAGTAGATATGTGATATGTCAATTACAGCTGAGGCAATCTCTTATTGGTGAGGGAAATGAACCTGGGGGAACATTTTTTAACTCTGAAGCTGACAATGATGACAATGAATATGATAGTGGAAATCCTGATTTTGATATGCCTGGCAATGCCTACATGGATGAAGATCTACCTCCTTGCAATAAAGAGGTCGGGGGAGACTAGTAACTTGGCTGTTTATATATTCTATATTACATCTTGAAAACTTCAATTATATGCTTATGAGCTTTTTTACTTGAATTAACAGCATGAATTTGATGACACTCATGTCAACACTGATGAAGCTGTAGATCCTGAGTATCCAAATTCCCAGACACGTTTGGAAGACCTTTGCCGCTCTCACCTGGTAAGAGTGTCATTGTCTTTGATTTTTGGGTATAGAAGTGGTTGTTTATGAATTGTAGAAAAGAAATCTGCTATGAATTCTTCTTTCCATTGTCTATCATTTATCTTGCTAGACCCCTAAGTCACTGGGAGAAACTAAGTCCTGTAAAGCATATGCTCACGGTTGTTTGGAGAAGAGACACAAATGCAAATTCACTTGAATGAACTACAAAAATCAATCAAACAGTATATATGCTCAGCCCTTTATTTCAACCCAATAGCTTGAAAGAAAAAGAGTTGGAGACTTTGTATGGTTTGTAGCCTTGTAGGGTGAATTCTGCATTATCTGGTTTCCTTACCGTATATATCTTTTACTAAAATGATTCCATATTGTTGCATTGTTGGTAATCACTATTCCTCCTTTAGAATGCTCTCCTAGCTAGCATAGCTGAATCTGAGAAGCAAACGGAAATGGCTGCTAGGGTTTCAACATGGAAACAAAGAATTGAGCACAACTTAGAAGAACAGGTGAATTCGTCGTCTGGGTGTCCTTCCTTGATTTTTATTTGTGCTTTAAATTGAATGGACTTGTTTTTGCATGATAGGAATCCCACCCACCATTTGATATCCGAGATTACGGTGTAAGAATTCTTGACAAACTATCTTCTGAAGCAAGCAGTGGTGGCGTCTTGTCCTTTTCTGATTTGGTCAAGGGACAAGAAAAGTATGACGTGTCCCGAAGTTTTTCTTCGCTTCTTCAACTGGTAATTCCCTTATTAGCAGTGTCAAGTCAACTGCACTTCTCAAACTTTTACTTCATGTTACGATGTTGGACATCAGAGTCATAATTTGGATGATCCATAAATATTGTTATTTCAATCTGTGATGTGAGTTAAACTAATTTCCAGGTGAACAATGGAGAAGTGGATCTACAAAGAAATGGAGTTAATGGGGAGTCTTTTTGCTACACAGATGTTAATCCTTTTCATGTTAGGCTCCTTAAGCATGACAAGAAAAAGGAGGGTGTACAGCTTCATACGTCGAAAAAGAGAGTTAAGTCTCCAACAAAAAAACCATCTATAAAAGGCGAGAAGAACAAAACTGTAAGAGAAAAGTCTCCCACCATGTCATCTTCTAGGAAACATGGATCAACAGGAGGGTTATCACCACCTGCCAATTGTAAGTTTTCTGTAAAACTTGGAAAGGTGAGTGGTATGAAGTTCTCTCCAGAAGCCAAGAGAAGGCGAAGATCACAATATGTCGAGCCAGTTAACCTACATTCAGCAGGGTGACACTGACAATTAGCAGCTTATTATTCCACTCGTTCTGGAATGATTTAATTCAAGACATTTGCTGGATGTCTCAAGTCTTAACCCTTAGTTGTGTAGTAATTAGAGTCCTAGTTCTCACCAAGTACTGATATCCATCAATTTTCACCTGTATCATTATTTTGCTGTTGGGAAAGTAGTAATGTATTGATGTAATGATATCACCTTGTAACACCATGCATTCTTGTCAATGTAATAACTTCTCTTATGCTAACCCGATTCATTAAAATTGAAGACTCAGACTGAATACTTACATGCCATTGGATTGAATTTAAAAATTTATAAAAATGGGTAGATCAAACCTTAATCGTAAGAAATATTACCCAGGTAGTCCTTTACAATTGCTCATGATTTCTCCAGTGAGGCACGGAAATCGGTTTGAATTACATAAAACTTTAGGGCTGATTAGATAAAATAAGGCATGTGAGAAGAAAACAATTACTTAGCATCATTCTTGCTTTACACGGTAAATAAGAGCTTCGAGAAACAAGAATGCAGCTAATTAAAGAAAGCGCCCGTACTTGCTTAGCTTGTTAAGTAAAGTCCAACCAGTTGCGCCAGAGATTCTGAGTAACACTATACTATATACAGATATGTTCATAAAAAACCAAGGCAAATTTTATTAACCCCTCCCTATTTTAATTTTGACACCTCCCATCCGCCTAAACAGGCTAAAATACCCCAATCCCCTAAAAACCATCATACTAATCACCTTCCCTACCTCCACTACCACTATCTCTCCCATGACCACCCACAACCTCCCATCTTTATTTGCCGCCTAAAACCCCAACCTCACCATCTCCCATGTGCCCCGCCACCGTTTCCACCCATTTCTCACCTTTCCGAAGTACATGCCAGTGTTTTTTCTACGTTTTTGGTTTTTAGGGATTGGGAAATTTGAGTCATTTTGTTTCAAATTGGGACGTGACAAAATTAAAAGGAAAATGATATTCCTCGCGAAATTGGTGCTTCGTGATAGATCACGAAGGTTTCATACATTGCCAACTTTCCGTGAATTCTGCAAAACAATGACTCAGAGCTTTCCGTTTTTTTTCTAAACTTCTGACATGTCGGATTTCGTTAGCTTTCATGATGATTTTTATTCGCGATAAATAGTATTGCTCAAATTAAAATGGGTAGCGGTTAATAACATAGCACGAAAAACCAATCAACGATTCGTCCATTACATTATTGGGTGTACATGTTGAACCCATTTAGTAACAGGACACATAATTACAGAACAGTAGTAAAGCGTGTGGGGTCTGGAGAACAAATTTACGTGCTATTGGGAGAAATGTGATGTTACTTCTTAAGCGGGATTACAAATAGTGAAATCTTAACAGTAGAGAGCGCGTAGAAATTAGAATCAAACAAGAAAAAGCAGCTCTCACTAAGGAAAGCAGATTTTCAGGGTGAACATGACGCGTTCTGATTTACTAGTACTGAATTGTCGAGGCCTTGTCATATCAAATTACAAATAATGTGAAGCTATTGACTTTGTTTTGGCAAATACCGATTTTTCTTTTTTTATTTAAGAAGAGTGAAAAAGAAGAGGGCCAAAACCCAAAAGAAGATGGCAAGTACTATCTGTCAAAAGAAAAGATGGGAAGTACTGGATCTTATTTTCCCTGTACAATACCCGCGTAGCATTTTATTTGCAAAACCCTTTTTTTTATGAAATGCAAAATATTGATTATAAAATTAGTATTTAATAAATATTTGACGGTTCATTGTAACTCTTAAACAGTTAAACCCATAAACTTATGATAGTCGTTCCAAATATATGACCTTCAAAAAGGATCCGGCTTCAGTGCAGCCGGTGATCGGCCGAACTTAAATTTGGACGACCTGATCAGTGGTGGAGTTAACTCTTTTTTTTACGAGGGGGCCAAATATAAAGAGTAATTTTTTTATTGATAAAATAAACTACTATTTTTTGTTTTAGTAATAAACTACTACTCAGGTTTGAAATATAAGCAAAAAGAGTGTCTATAATATAAACAATTTGAGTATTTTTTTAGTGTAAATACTTTATCTGATAAACGTGTTCTATTACTACACTGGAGTAACGACCTGAGTATTTTTTGGGGTAACAAAATTTTATATTACTACACTTGTCTTTAGTATTTTTTTTTTGGTAGCAATGGCTACCCCATTGCAACACAAGGCTTCACCCCTGCATCCGATCGAGATTGGCCGATTGTGTGACTGCACGCAGTCACTGATTACACAAATCCAATTCCGTTTAAAACTAGCGGACAAAAAGTTATTTAAGGTGACTTAGTTTATGCTAGGATACTTGATAACGGTTTTTGGGACATGTGCAATTTTGTACTACCTCTGTTTCCATTTATAAGCCCCTTTTAGAGGGAAAAAATGTTTCTTTTTATAAGCCTTCACAATTTACAAGATATATTAATTATTTTTATCCAAAAATACCCATAATCAATGTTAATAGTCTTGTCTTGAGAGATGACAAATCACACTATAATCAATGTAAAAGAATGGTAAATAAGGAAAAACATACACATTATTGACAAATTTAATTAGACTAACTACTTTTCTTAATAAACATGTTTTTCTCTAAACGGGCTTATAAATAGAAACAGAGGGAGTACATATTAAGCTTTATTAAATACTCTTTTTTATCAATTATCAATTATTTCTACTTGGTGAGAAGAAAAAGATTAAATAGAGGTGAATCCATAAAATAAATAAAAAATTGGTAATTAATACGAAAAAATATTTAATTAATAAAAATCGATATAATAATGAGTAGAATAAAATCGGAATAATGGACTTAAATATAATTATTATTTCATTATTTGAATGTTTTTGTAACTTAATAAAATGAAATAAACAGTAAAATAATTTCATATCATATCTCTTATATTAAAATAAGAAAAAGATTTCAACGAAATTGTGTAAAATACATTTCTTTATGATTTACTTTATTTTATCTTATTTTAAATAATCTGTAAATATCTGTATACTAAATTTGAGTCATTATTTTTAAATGAGAATTTATTTTCTTCTATTCTTACTTTTCATGCATCACATGTCACCTTTTTGCATTATTGTTATCGTATTATGTAATATTTTTCTGTTAAATATCATTGCTTAAATTTTGTTAACAATAAATTTTTGAATTATGATTGTTAAAACTTCTTAAAATTTATAAATTTAATTATTGACACACCATATCAACTTAATAAATATGAATAAGATATGTCTTAATTAATCTATTTATTTGTATAATTTTATTTATAATTTAAAAAGTTTCATCTTCACAATTTATATATATCTATAATTTTAAATATTTATTAATATTATTTTAACATTTTTAAAATATAGTGCTGTGGAAGTCACTAATATAAAATTTAGTGCCACAATATTCAATTTTATGTTTTTCCATCGGTCCAGTTGGAGGCAGATTCTAGAGTGAGAGACCTTTGCATGTCATAAAGGGTTTCTAGTTTTAAAAACCTTTCGTGGCGGTACAGAGCATGACTAATCTGACGCCATTTGTGGTGTTTTTCGACAAACAACGACGGGATCGTGTTCGTGGTCAGGTTTCGATTACAGATGTAGTTCTGGGGTTTCGATTTCGACACTAGTTTTGATATCAGACGTGGTCAGCTTCCCGATTGCCGACGTAGTTTCAAACTTGGGTTTGCTCACAAGATAGGTCTTGTGAGAGCACGGTGGCTCACGACCTTGTCATGATGAAAAGGACGATCCATCTGCAGAACCATACAATGTCCATGCTCCGAAGTGAACTTACAAATCCTGGAAAGAGAGGTATTTCACGGTGGTGGAAGGTGGAAAGATGCGGCTGTCCCGGTGGTACTCCGAACTCCGGTGAAGATGTCGGTAGTGTGGCCACCTAAAAACACTCCAACAATGTTCCGAAGTGAACTTACAAATCCTGGAAAGAGAGGTATATCACGGTGGTGGAAGGTGGAAAGATGCGACTATCCCAGTGGTGCTCCGAACTCCGGTGAAGATGTCGGTGGTGGTCACCTGAAAACACTCCAACGCTCAAGTTACTCTTTAATTGAGGTGGGTCAGAGAGTTATCATAATGCATACCTGAATAGGTGAAGCGAATTAGCTTATATAGCTAGGCCATGAGTGTTGGCTTCTATGAGAAGTTATGCCAATTAGGCCCAAGTTAAGTCGGAGCCCATTAAATTATGTTTGAGCCGTGTATAGGTCCGGAACAGAAGCCCCCAAGTCGGTTGCTCATGTAATGTGGAGCCGACTTGTGAGCATGGTAATTTTTATCCGGCTGCTAACCTGCATAGGTTAGTGAAAATATACAAGATGCACGACATAAGTGTGTATGTTTCATTGCGTTTTAAACTAGCATGGTGTCGAAGTTGAAAAACTTGACAATTTATTAATTTGCTAAAGTGCGGGGCAAGTTACCGAGATTTGTTCCTAGTCGAGCTAAAAAGCTTCTAGGAATTTTATCTTGTCGGGGCATGAGGCCAAGTGCATGAGATTCGCCCTTGCTTGAGCTGAAATGCTCGGTGGGGGAATCTAACACCAGGCGAGGGGCCGATGTCAAAGGGAGAGGATTCGCCCAACAGTTTGACACGAGGTCGACGTGTCGGAATCCGACACCGGGTGCAAGGCAGATGTCAAAAGAGAAGGATTCACTCGACAGTCTGGCTCATGGCCGATGTGCTGGAATCTGACACGTGGCGCGATGCCGATGTCGAAAGAGGATGATGTCGGGGTACCAGATTTTCTCGCGACCCAACATAGGAATTCGGAGGAGGAATTACGATCACGCTGATATTGGAGTACCAAATTCTCTCGCGACCAAGCGTAGGAGCTCGGAGGAGGAATTTCGATCACGCTGATATTGGAGTACCGGATTCTCTCGCGACCAAGCGTAGGAGTTCAGAGGAGGAATTCCGATTTGGTTGCTCGGAGTTAGATCTGATTTGGTTACTCGGAGGGTCCTACCCGGCCAAAGGTGGTCCTCCTCCACCCCAATCTATGGGAGATATTCCCTTAGACGGGTGAACGCTGATTTGGTGTGACCTGCCCTTGAAAGGTTGGCTAGGTTGATCAGGTGGTCTGTCGCATGTTCCTCGGACGCCACTTTCGAGGTTCTACGGGAGTACTATTCGACTTCCCGAGCTCCTTCGAAGTGTGTGCTGGGAATTGTAGATTTCGGTGTTGCATACCGAACTGATACTTCATGGATCACTGGGAGTATGATTTCCTGAAATCTCTCGAAGTGCGCATGTAGTCCGCAGAGGCTGATGATGGTGTATCAGATTCTCTCGCGGCCAAGCGTGGGAGCTCGGGGAATGAATTCCGATTTGGCTGATACTGGAGTACCAGATTCTCTCGCGACCAAGCGTGGGAGCTCGGGGGAGGAATTCCGATCTCGCTGATGCTGGCAGTTATGTGGAGTTGTGTCACTTTGCCGATTTGGGCGTTATCTAGTTCCTGTGTAAGAGAAGCATGCACAACCGTCTACTGTAAGTAATAGACTTTCGAACCATCCGAAGTACTGGACTTCGGTTTCTTGGTAGTTGCTGGAAGGCTGCAACATAGTCTCGCCATATAGCCTCGCTGCATATAGAAAATGGGAGAACCCATATATGCTGTTGAGCATTTGGAGTGAGCTGCCACTATTAAAGAGGTTAAACATGACCAGGAGAACCCAAGTGGAAAGTGTTTCGCTCCTGGTGATCATGCTATGCCCTCTTTACCCACATTTTCATACTTGGAACTTGCGTGGTGCTTAGAAGGAAACTTGGATAATTGTAAAATGTGCAAGCCCCTGTAGCATCCAGCTGCATGCTTAGATAATCCAAGAACAGTGGGACAATCAAAGGATTAGATTTGAGAATCTGGCATCACTTCCTATGTCATCAATTATAAAAAATCCATGGAGCTCTTTGTGGATTGTGGAACACCCATTAATAGAAATGGTACTCTTGCTACTGCAACTGAAATGAAAGAAAAGTTTATTTCTTAGGGCTCTAGCTGCATTTGAAGATGATTCTATAGTAGATGTAATCGCGGTTGACATGTAACCATGGTTGACAGTGCTGGTAATCAAGCCTTTGATCCATTGAAATTGCAATCACTCTAGAGACAGACAGAATTCCCATCAGGGTGGTATCTCAGAGTTTATACTGCTGAAATACAAATAATAATCCAGATTTTATACTGTTGAAATACAGTTGCAGATATATAGCTGTGATATTTAGACCCACGTTTATTGCAGGGTTGAAAATAGTATACTAGAATTGGGCTCTACTGGCTCCAAGCATATCCTTCCTTGTACAATAAAAATACAGAAAAACTCCAAGCAGATATATGATTATAACAATGACAAGTATTGAGTTTATTGGAATGATATCCATCTCAAGCAGGATGTGATTATGCTCTTATTTGAGCTTATCTCTTGAGGTAAGGTGGACACGCTAGTGGATGTCACCATTGGCCATTGGCCTTTGATTGTCATATACTGGCATATGCAGAATTTTATTTTAATAGCAAGTGTGCAAGAGTTAGAATTTATGTTCATACAGACGCGAATTTAAAGCCTCTCCTGAGCATGGTTTTCCCATGTCAGATTTGAGTGATTTCACATAAGCTACAGAAATGCTCACATTTAGGCATGCTTGTATAAGCTATGTAAATGCACATATTCAGATCCACACGTGCATGATTATTAGTTTGAGTCAAAAATATTAATGTGCAAATCACCTTATTGTTGTTGTTGTTTTTTTCTGCAGGAGAAGTATTGTTCTGACAACATAGTCATATGGCAGTAGACTTCACCTATCAGGAAGAGCTTGGTGCTTCATTGGTATTGGACCCTCATTCGTTGAATAAGGGTGATATAATCATGCTTTGGGGGGAGCTGATTCTAAAGCCCACCATGAGGTCGCAGAGAGCTTTGGAACAGCTCCAGGACATCGGTGTCAACACTCACCATAAACAACAGATTAATTAAATGATAATAAAAAGATACCAAAGCTCGTGTTATACTTTACTCTTGGCCAAGTATAGAGCTGAAGCTCTACAGAAGTGAATACATCTGCAAGTTTTGCTTTCGAGAATATAATAATTCCTGCAGTGTAATCCTTGTACAAGGAAAACAAACAAGTCTCAAAATATGAGAGTATAATCACATAGAAATAGATTCCACTCATCAATTGTTGCTATGTCGCTTAGTTGGTGTTGAGCCTTTGTCGGATAGAATTGAGATGAGAAATGTGTTGCTTTATTCCCATTCAGCTATGAGTGAGTGTTCATTGCAACAGGATTGTCAAATACTGGTGTTCCGACCTAGACGACGGTCCCAATTATCAGAGACAAATAATAACCAATCATAGTGAGCAATAATGTGCTGAAGGTTAGTGCAAATTAAGTCAATACCAAACCAGCTTTCATTTGACTCCTTTGAGGTCATTTTGATAGTTCTGGCGTTTAGTTTGAAACTCACCTTCAAAATCTATGAGACAAGCAGTGCTTGGAACTACTATGTTCAATATCAGATGTTGGAAAGAAGTAAGAACCTGAAACCCACTTCGGTGATTGAATCGTGTGAGTATGATTCTGTCGTCGCTTCTCACCCTTTATTGAAAATGGATGAAGCAGCATCTAGCATTTGATAGCTTCAGATTTTCCAGTTATGCGATTGTTGGAATCAAGTGTTGGCAATGAGGAAATAGTTGCTGCAGCATTTCTTCTGATTTGGTTCCCTAAATCCTTCTTCTCCCACCACTTAGATTTACTGATTCAAAGAAGCATGTATCTAGGGGATCAATTGGAACCAAACAATCACCAAGATGCGATCATGGTATTTCACTCATCTGTGTCAGGACATATCTTCAATACCAAGATAAAAGTAAGATACAACAGATTTTGAGGAGGCTTTTCCAAAAATTGCTTAGCATCTCAATGACTTGTAGATTATCCATTCGTGGATGCCAGATTCATAAGACTGGCCATCAAGAAAACATGTTGACTAATGTCAACAAAAACTGAGTTGATCCTAGCCACGAAGTTTACCCTCATCATGATAAGATAACATGTCATGTTAATAGGATGATTGGCTAGCTCAACAAATGATAAGATATCAAATATAAGAGTACCGTCATATAGAAATAAATCCCTATAGAAGATAATTCCTGCAGCGTAGTTCTTACACAAGGAAAATAAATAGGTTCCAAATATGAGAGTATAACCATATAGAAATAAATTTTTTCCATTGGGGATTTCTCTTTGCTTTGTTGGTGTTTGTCAAACTAGTGTCCTGCAATCACAGGTTGACAAACTGCATAACAAGATAGTGTATCATGGGGGCAATTTAACCAAAGATTATGATAGGAGTGTTCAATAGTATAAAAAGCTAGCAGTTATGCAATGCTAAAGCTGAAACCATACTAGAGTTAAGAATTCAGTTTCTGAGTTATTCATAATCACAATATTCCTTCAACCTTTGGGCTGGTCATCAAAATTATGGATCAAAGACCATCTACCAAGTGGACAGTTATGGTGCATGAAGGATTGCTAGCAAAACTATGCATCAAGCAGCTCTAATGATTTTAAATTAAGCTGTCCCAAGCAAATATCATTATAAAGTTTGAGGTAATATTCATATCGATTGGAGTGTGATGGTGCCCTTTATTTGAGCTACTCCTTATGATGTTATCCCCACTGTGAAGTAACAAAAAAGAATATAAGCAAAAGTTAGACTCACGGGCTTTGTTCTCATTCAATCATATGACAGGTATTGAAATTAGACTGTTCGGAATACAGACACATACTCGAACCATGCTAATTCGGTCCTTGTTAAATAAGCTGGAGAGAACTATGTGTATATGTAAAAGCACAAGTACACAGCACAATGACACCAATTGTTTGCTTCTAGCACTATGGTAACTATTTATACTCATAATATAGAGATTGTTGAAGCCAAACCAATAATTTTAGAAATGCAGAAGAAAGGCTCTGCGCTAGATTCAAATATAGCTACCAACGTTTCATCACGAATTGAACATGAATAAATGTTGATCCTTAAATCAATTTACGCTAAGTAATTTAATCAATAGTTTTATAAATAAAGTTCAGCAGATATTACCCCTTAAGATTGACACGACTCAAATCAAGCATGTGTGGCTCCAACTTAGCATAATTGCCTCTGTTAAGCTGGCTTGTAAGAGGTTTGGTTAGGCACACAATCAAGGCCTGTTCACCTGCGAACTCTTTCAATGCAAAGCAAAATTTGAATTAACATGTTTTAATATCAGATATTGAAGAATGGTAATAACCAATGACGACTTCGGCAACATTGGCAACAAAATAAGTGCGTTGGAGCACCACAATGACGTCAGAATGGAGCCTTGTGGTGAAGTCAGGGCATCGGCGAAATAACCAGTGTCGTGCTCCTTGAGAATTCGAACTCGTTCGCGGATTCCTTGGCTCCTTTAACATCGACATTCTGAATCACCATAAGCAAACAAATCAGTAGAAATGAAGGATTAGACCTTACCTTGGATTTGATGGCGATGTCGGAAAAAGCCATAACTGAACTCATATTAGGGCAATTCAGATCAAGATATGTTGGAGCAATAGCCACACGTTCTTGGTTCTGATGCTCCGAAGATGAGTAGATCGGAACAACCATATGGAGAATCGGATCTAGCGCCAGCGGCGGCTGCACCGTAGATGTCAGCGTGACCTCTGCCGACACAAGAGATCGAAGGATACTAACAAGCACATAACCGAGAGGCACCACGAGGCTATGACACCGATGATACCGCTGAGCTTGAGCGCAGATCGTGAAATTGCAGATCGATGCTCCTCGACCATGGATTCATGCAAGAATCAACAAGATTTGGTTGAAAGGTTGAAGATCCGAACAAAATTCGTGTTCCCGAGCCAAACTGCGAGAAGCTGAAACGAAGGTGTGCACTAACAGAGGACACGATACTTGATTCGCCAAAGTGTGGGATCTGAAATAGGAACACTGGCAGAGGAAGAGGGTTTGTATTTCCCAATTCATGGTGTACGATTTCCAAATCCGAGGGGAATTAGTGAGTTGATTTGGATTTTGGATCCAGATGTCCTCACATCACCGGTTACGAAGAGATCTGGAATCTTCTTCATGTGCGCGTTCTTCATCTCGTTTTCTCTTCGCCAAACTCGTGATGCTAGCAAACTGATCTGACGATCGAGAGTGCGGTTCGTAATGGCAGTCACCACCCAAGCAAGGTCGAGGCTGTGGTCTCAATTGAAAAGCGTTCACCGTGGATGAAGTTCCAGGAAACGAAAAGGGGAAAGTAGATTTGCAATTTTTTGCTCCCACCGTGGTCGCCAATGTTCCGAAGTGAACTTACAAATCCTGGAAAGAGAGGTATCTCACGGTGGTGGAAGGTGGAAAGATACGGCTGTTCCGGTGGTGTTTCGAACTCTGGTGAAGATGTCAGTGGTGGCCACATGAAAACAATCCAACACTCAAGTTAGTCTTTAATTGAGGTGGGTCAGAGAGTTATCATAATGCATACCTGAATAGGTGAAGGGAATTAGCTTATATAGCTAGGTCATGAGTGTTGGCTTCTATGAGAAGCTATGCCAATTGGGCCCAAGTTAAGCCGGAGCCCATTAAATTATGTTTGGGCCTTGTATAGGTCCGGAACAGTCCACACTATCAAAACATATTATTGTAGTTCCTTGTGGTTCTAATGGTGAAGAGTATCACCAACAGAAGGTACAGGGAAGCTGCTTTTCGTCATTTTCAGCTGAATGTTTTTTTCAACTTTAAAAACATCATTTCTCGCAACCCCCACCCACAGTTTTTTCAATTTCTAAGTAAGGAGGGAAAGAGACCTTCATAACGAGGGTTCCAACAAATATTCTTGGCAGGAGTTGGTAGTGCCGGTTGGAAAAAAGTTGAAGGAAAGAAGAAGGGAAGAGATAGGAAGAAAAAAATCTGTGTAAATGGTGTAACCATGAATTACCTAATTAGTTCACCTTAGACACTACGATCCCCTTGTTATTCTTAGGCTCCGTTTGGGAGGTAAGAGGGGAGGGAAGCAGAGGGCTTTGGGGAGGAGAGCAGTAGAGGGAAAGAGAGAGAAATCATTCGCCTTATTTGAGAGTGTTTTTGTAGAAAAGGAAAAGAAAATGCTGATGACTAATATATTTTTAATTTTGGGAGTAATATAAAAAGATGGAAGAGATTTGAAAATTTTTTCTAAGCTCTCCAAAACCCTCCTCCAATATTTTTTTTGAGTTCCCCCAAATTAGGGGATTTTATTATTATGAAGAAAAATAAACCCCTCATTCAAGTGACGTCTAGGGTGGACTACTTTGCATATGGTCCACCTGTGAGCCATTTGCTATAGTAGATACTAAAGTTTTAAAATTACAAAATTAACCTTATCTTCTTTAATGCTCTGTCTCTAACTGTGTTGATTTGAGCGTATGTTGGTTCGAAGATAGTTTCTCCCTTTGGAACACATCCTTCTCCAGTGACGCCGCAACAAAGACACCGGGTAGCACTCCACCCCGAAGCCCTTTATCACTCTATCAGAATCTGAAACAGTCAACCAACTCCTCGCACACATCAAGTTCCTTCTCCGTCAACGTGTTGCCGCCATGGATGCCGCACTCCGCTCTCTACTCGGAAGCCATTCGCCACTTCTCAAAAACCGTGGACGGACGCCGCGGCGCCCCATAAGGCAGATGTCGCCGATTTTAGATTTGAAGATAAGAAATTGAAGTAACAAAAATGGCAAATGTGGCCGATTCTTAACCCTTTGAACATTCAAACCCAACCCAACAACAACAACAACAACAACAATAATGACTGTTTCATAGTCTCTCTTCCTAGAAAATTCGACAGATCTATTTCATGGTTTTTCCCTTTCTCTCAATCCCCTATCACAAGATCCAGAATGAATCATCCCTTTCTCTCCCTTGGTCACCATTCTACCCTCTCCGTTTCATGGTTTTTCCCTTTCTCTCAATCCCCTCTCACAAGATCCAAAACGAATCATCCCTTTTTCTCCCTTGGTCACCACTCTACCCTCCCGGTCAATGGTCTGCTCTTTCGCTCCGCCGACAGTCGTGGGCCCCCCACTAACCACTGTGGCCCTTACCATTGCCTCACTGCATGGTCGACATCTCCCCACGCTGCTCTCAGGCGACCGTTTGCAGACCTTGGGTTTTTTGGGAAGAAGACATAGACTTGGATTTTTATGTCTAAGAACGGTTTGTACGCCACAAACGCCTTTCAGATCTGAGACGGTGGCCTATGGTCGAGACGGTAGCCCACTGAGAAGTACTTGATGATGGGAGGTGAAGAGCCATGATTTATAGGAACGAGACAACAATGGTGCCGGTTCTAGGTTTTTGGGGAAGGATATGTTGTAAATAGTCCAGCAATACTACGGTGCAATTGAGTCACAGAGAGCTCTGAAGAAGAAAAGGGCAATTGAGTCTTTTTAATCGAAAATAAATATATTATTTTAGTAAAAAGTTAATGGCTATAATTAATCTCTACCTTTCATTTATTTTAATATTTTATCCAACAGTCACAGATACTACTCCACCAGTGGACCACTTAAATGCTGGTCCACCTTAGACGGGCCCAATAATTTCAACATATACCGCTATTTTAAATACACCACTTAGAAAAACAACTCCTACAGAGAAATAAATAAATTAAATTTAAACATTACTCACTCCGGAATGATTTATAAGGAAAAAAATCATTTCTAGATTCGTTAAAAAATATATGTATTTATATATACATATATTTTTTAACAAATCTGGAAATTACTTTTTTTTTATAAATCATTTTTTTATTTATAAATCATTCCGGAGGGAGTATCTCCCCCAACCAAATGTAAACTAAATATTTGGCTTATCTGAATTTGAATTGTTTACAGTTTCCACTATATTTGAAAAGCAAATATCAACGAATTGGAAAATCTGTGTTGACTCTTGACTGTTCAGTACATACATTCTGTGCAACTGGGGTGCTTTTCACACTCACGCGCCGTTCACCGCCTCCACTAAATTCATACGCAGTCGCCGCCACACCGCCAAGCCCATAGCTCTGAGCAAGCGCCACGTTAGCACCCCAATCACTCCGAGTCAGCACCGATTCCCCAATCGCCAACTCACCGAGTCACGTCTCGCCCACCTCGCTCCGCGTCCAACTCGGCCGCAGAGCTGCAACCAACACCACAACCACCGCACGACGACGGAGAAACGCTCCCCTTCCGATCCCTGCTAAGGATCCTCTTTAACGACAGCATACGACTCATCGGCGACCGAAGCGACGACTGAGTCGGCGGCGAGTCGCAACGCAACTCGTCCCGAAAACCCTCGTTCCTCGACGGAACCTCAACAGTGACGCCCACAAACGACGGCTTTCTCCTCAACCCAACCGAAGACGAGCTAACCTCCCGACCCGTTCGGTTCTCATCTTCCAAACACGGTCTAGAACTTGAACCGGGTTCGGACCCGCACACCGTTAAAACCACTTCGGACCGGGTCTGCGGTTCGGGCGTGGGTTCCACGGGTGCTCGGCAAAGTGGGCAAGTGGAGTGAGAGTGGAACCACATGTCAATGCATTCGGTGTGAAAAGCATGGTTACACTTGGGCAAAACCCGACCCGTTTCGCCGGATTCGAACTCCGACAGGCAGACTGCACATTCCGACGCGTTTTCCGAGTGGGTATTGGGATCAAAGGAGAAAAGTGGAAGCGAGGCGATGACGGAGGCGTCGAGACCGCGAGAGGCGGCCGCGACGGCAGCGGCGGTGGGACTGTCGGTGTAGAATACGAGCTGAGTGCGGCGGCGGAGACGGTTTCGACGGAGGTGACGGCGCCGAGCGCGGAGGAGGTACCAGCGGGCGTAGATATGGAGAGAAAGCATCAAAACGACGACGAAGAATAGAAAGACGATGGCGCAGAGCATGATCTTGCCGCTGAGGCTGTAACCCTTTGCATCGAAGTCGGTTGGGATGGACTCGTATTTGTTGAACTTGTGTCTGGATTCATCGTTTTCCATTTGTGAGAGAGAGAGAGAGGTAGAAAGAGAAGAGAAAAACGAAGAATGATTAGTGAAGAGAGGGTTGGTTAAGTAAGGTTAGGTTTATGGAAGATGGAATAGAAGAAAGAGTGAGGAAGGTTCTTATTTAGTCTTTGACAGTAGAAAGGAAAGCGGTATGGTTATGGTATGGGGATGGATGGAGGTATTGTCATTCTCACACACACACACACCTGCGTTGTTGTCAAAGGTGGAAGTGGAATAGACGCCACGCTTGACGCGGTTCCGCTTTTACATGATTCTAGCCAAATACCCGTGAATTGATTTTGCGTATTTTTAAAATATACTTTTTTTATAAAATTAAAGTTATATATTGTGATAAATATAATTAGTTATTTTAGTTTTAAAAAATTAAAAAAATGAGAATAAACAACATGTAATATTTTCCGTCAGGATTTAAGAGTAAAATAATCATTTAAAACTAATTTATAAAATTTTTATGTGATAAAAAAAAATGAAATTATACTGCTAATATTTAATGTTTTCCCATCGGGATTCAAGAATAAAATAGTCATTTATAAATAATAAGAATATTTATAAAATTTTGATACATTAAAGATGATGAAATTATAAAATATAATTTTTCTCCGTTGAGACTTAAAAGTAACATATTTATTTATCATTTATCATTTTTAAATAATAAAGACATTTACTAAGATAAAAACTAAAAACTAAAAATAAAGAAATAAATAACATTAAGAAAAAACAAAAAAAAGTATAAATATAAAAAAAATAGAAAAATTAAAAAGTAAAATATTTCCGGGACTCAAAGTAAATGTTGTTTATAAATAATAAAATACTTATGAAATTTGATATGTGCTCAAAGACGATAATATTATAACAACATGTAATACTTCCCCGTCGGGATGCAAAAGAAAAGTAATCATTTATATCAATGATGTAATATTTTCCCATTGAGAATCAAAAGTAGAATAATCATGTATAAATAATAAAAACTTATAGGACCTTTCTCATCGGGACACAAAAAAAAATTAATCATTTATATTGACATGTAAAGTTTTTCTGTCGGAAGTAAAACTTATGTGACTTATTTGGCTCAACTTAAAAAATTAAAGGACTTATTTGACAAAACTTAAAAACTTAAAAGACTTATTTGGCCTAACTTAAAAACTTATAGGACTTATTTAGCCCAACTTAAAAGATTTATTATTTGGCAGAAAAAAATTTATTTGACTTAATTTAAAAACTTATAGAATATATTTGACATTAAAAAATGACATTATGACATAGAAACAGCGAAAGAAGTATCTAAAAAAAGAAAAAAAAAAGAAAAAAAGAAACAACAAAGGAAGTGTAACTAAGGAAAAAAAAAAGCAGCGAAGGTGCTGGGCGAGAAATAGATCAACGTGAATAGGACACGTGTATCAAGGTATATTTTTGTTAAAAGATATTGATATTATTATAATATTAATTTTTTTCCATATAAAATGGATACTCTCATTTCTCATGTGGATTTTTTCCTGCAGTCAAAAAAAAAAAGTGGATATTTTCCTTTTATTTATCTCTTTATAAATGTTAATAAGACTAGCATGGAACCTGTGTCATGCACCGAAACATTTTTATAAATGGGCTTCAGCTCCAATTTTGGTTTCAATAATGAAATCTACTAAATATTATGGAAATAATTATTAAATCTTAGTACTGTTATAAGAAACCTAATATACGATCCATAAACAAACTAATAATAATTTAGTTGCATACGACACAAACAATCTGATGGTAAATACAAACAAATTGAATTAGATCCTCTTCATACTTTACTAAATTGATAAAAATAAAAGAGTAGCAATATGTAATTTATGGGTTAATACTACATTATATATTCATTGAAAACAATTTAAAGAACCGATAGAATGAAAATGTATTATAATTTGAATATATATATATATATTAATGTATTTGGAATATATATTTAAGTACATATTTTATGTATAAATAACAAATGTATATGAAATATATATTATTGAAAAGTAACAATTTTTGATATTATGATATAATATGCGTTAAAAAATTATATCATTAAAAAAATATAAGCAAACATATCTATTTTAGAAAATGTTATATAAACAAATTAATTTTTTGTTTAAAATCAAATATTGTGAAATAAAATCTAAGATCCACTTATATTTTTTGGTTTTAAGATATACTTTTGTTACTTAATGGATGGATGGAGATTTATAGTTGATTGGATAAATTTAATTAACTCTCATTTAAAATCAATATAAATTTTCAATGAAATAAACATATCTTAATTTATTAAATTTAAAAACCAACAACCTTAGAATTGGACAATTGATATTGGGCGTCCCTGCTACATAATATTAGAATTTAGACTAATATACCTATGAAATAAAAATATTGTAATTCTATTAATATATGATAAATGTTATGTATATATAAATATCATTATTTAATATTGAAAATATATAAAGAGCCCTGTTTAAGCCTGATGATTCGGTGAACCCTAATTTCACTATTGAAACCACGAAGCGGCAATTTGAAGGGAAGAGAAAGGAGAAAACGACAACAGATTGAAGCGAAGAGAAGGGAGAGGACGGCGACGGATGACGACGACGTGATACTGGTACGTCTTCGTTGTTCTCACTGATTAATCGTGTTGTTTGATCTTACTCGCACTATACGACAAAAATTCCATTTTGGTGATTCAGATCTTTATCGCTTTTCTTCCTACTTATTTGTTGAATATTAACTGTTGAGTGTTGTATTTAATGATTATACCAAAACTGATCAAAGTATGGTGAAAAAATCCGAGTTTGAAATTATGCTCAGTTAGGTTATTTGAATGTATGATCAGTGTAAAATATTTTAGTTGATAAATGAATAACACATATGGATTAGGGTACGTTTAAAACTGTTAATATATAAGCGTTTTTAGATCAATGTTTTTTTATTAGAAGTATAATAATGTGTGAGACAAACTAATAGCCATATTTGTTGCATGCTGACAAAATTTCTTACCAATCCAGTGTTAACATACTTCGATCCATAAGTAGTGCTAATACTCTTAATATCTATGGACAAACAAAAATTATCAAATTAGTTTATATTACAATAAGTTCATTAAGGATAAAAAATGAATTTATACAGATGAAATGAATAATTACGATTACATGTCTTGACTTTAGAAAACAGTATAGCAACCACTACATTAGATGCTTCATCACTTGAGATGAATTTGTTCATCTCATCAACAAATTCAGCAGACAACGTGACTTTGAAACGATACCTGTGGAGACCTAAAAACATATAATATTTATATTTATAATTTGCGTAATATAGGAAAATGCAATAGTTTTGTATGAAAAAATGTTTCTTGTTGTTACTCTTCATTTCCAAGCTTAATGACAATAAGCTTAGACTTCCTTTGGTTCTTAATGTATTCACGTTCATTACCGACTCCTGTTAGGACTCCCATTGTATCTGCATTAGATACATTATATTGTCAAATAATAGTTTTGTTTTCCCAATAATATAACACTATATTGCATTTTAAAAAAAAATACTGATACTATAGTAATACTTACCGACTAAATAATTGCAGTCAAATTGATCAGAAAAAATTTCACCAGGAGGTGTGAATTAAAAAATGGGTTATGGTACACACTTCATTAGTTGTTTGACCACTTGACTATTTTTCTCGAAACTCAATTGGTAAGGGTGTCTAGTTGTTTTGTAATCCCCTACACTTGAAATGTCATTGAATTTTCACAGAAGATAAACCTAACCCTCTTCAAATTTAGATTCAAATAGGTAAATTAGTTGCTCATGAATAAAAACCAATTCGATCACCCAATCTGAAAAAATAAAACTTAATTAGATATTTGTTACAAAAATGAATATAGCTAAATATGTATAATATACTGAAAAAACTAACCTTGTTGATCCATAAGGACTAACTCTAGGGAGAAAACATTTTCCTTGTCCTTAGGATCCGAAACTACCCATTTACACAAAACCGTAACCAATAATCGAACACTTAATTGCCTAGCAGCAATAATGTCTGAAATTTGTTCATACTTTTGTGTCATTTCTGCAGTGACGAAACCGGCTTCAACTAAAAGAATGTGTTTGTGGGATATTGATTGTATTAGACATATTTCTCTATAAATAATGAACAACCGAAATAGCGTACAGGTTGATTGTAATACGATTAAGGAAAGACAATTAGGGATTGATTAATCAATATTTCGGAATATTGTTATAAATGTGATCAAATTGAACCAGACAACACTTAATATAATAAAGGGAAATATTCGGTCTATTAGGAAATCGTTTAATTTTTAATTTCATGACAAAATGCAAAATTTTAATTTAGTGTTGACTGTCTTTTTAATATCTATTATAAATGTGATATTTTTTATAGGATTGCCTTTTTAGTTATTGTCACAATTATTGTTTGTAAAAAAGATTTATTATTTAATTGTTGTGATTTGAATTTTGTAATTAATTGGATTGACCAAATATTGTTTGAATTAGGATATTGGCTGATTATTAAACATGTAAATTTGTCATTATGGCGAATTTCCATTAATAATATTATAACGGCTTTAATATGTTTATATGGATACATTTTTTATTATTTTCACAATTATTACTTGTACATAGTAATTAATTTCAGAGTGTTATAATTCCATTTTTGGTTTTCGTTGCCATATTTATACTGATAGTTAAATTTATATATTAATTCTGCCTGGAATTTTTTTTTGTGTTTATTTATTTTTTTAAATACTTTTATTTGCTGACTCGTGGTTTCTACATAAGCAATGTTTAATGACATGACATTTAATTTTTCTTCACGTGATGTCATTTGTTTAATTTTCTTTTTTATATTATTCATGTTTGTATATAATAGATATTCCAGCTATGTAATGTTCAGCAAGAGAGGAAAAAACATAAATTTTGTATGATAAAATTATGCAAAATTTTAACAAAAAATGATATTTTCTCAATTAGACATGATTAATGTGTAAGCCACTTTGATTGGTAAGAAAAAGTAGAATGAGCATGACTCAACCCAACCCAAAGACTTGTCTTTCTTAGTCTCATTTGACTTGCAGAGTATCAGGTTTGTTTGGGTCTAGAGACTAGTTACAGCCTAAATAATGAACTCGACCAAAATTTATGGACGAGTTATGTTCAGGTATTACCTGTGTCAACCCATCACATACTCACTCGTTTGTTAGTTCTATTATGTATGTGATGAGACTTCTATAAATAAAATATTCAAATTGTAATTCATGTTGGTTTAATCAGTAATCTTGTAACAAAGTATGATTGTAAGAGTCATGTTTGGACTAAAAATATTTAATCTTTCACTTTTAATTTTTAGCCATATTTAAATAATCACCTTACAATTTATTTTAATTGTCATTCAGGCTAACTCGGCCCTGTCTTAATTAAATAGACTCAGTCATAATTTGACCCAAAGCATTGAGTTTGTTCGAGTCTAGAAACGGGTTAGAGTCTAAAGAATTAACCCGGTCAAAATTTAGGGTATAAGTATAAAATAATGTTTTTATTATAATTATTAATAAAAATATTTTCTCAACTTAAACATGCAAGTACGTGGACGAAATTGTGTAGCAGTTTCCCTTTGTTAAACACGCTTTCTTGTTTTCCATCGAGTATCCGTTTTCAGAACACTTGGATGATGAGATTAAAAATACTATTCTTTGGAATTGTTTTACTTACAGTATTCTTTGGAATTGTTGTAAAATAATTATTTTAGTTTAATTTTTTTTTTGTATTTTTATAGTTAAAACAAAATTTAATAGTATTTGATTTGATATTAGGATTATTAATTTTTCTGAGATGATTTGATATATATATATATATATATATATATATAGAGAGAGAGAGAGAGAGAGAGAATATAACACTCAACTATGCACGGGACATAAGAATTAGGAAATAAAAATTAGAATTGTACATAAAATGTAAAAATAAAAATATAACATCACTAAATTTTTAAATAAGATTTTACACATTAATTAGAAGAATGCTGATAATCTCATTATCATATTTACCTTAAAGAATTAGAAATTAATGTGTTTCGTAAAAAAATTCACATGTAAATACGTCAACATGTAAACTCACATAATTTTTTTTTTCAATATATACCGTACGTAGTGAGAGCCATATATTATATTATATGGCTCTCGCTACGTACGATATATATTGAAAAATATAATTTTTTTTCTTGTAAAATGTTCAATCTCTTTATAATATATATTTGTTCTGAAATTTAATTTTTACTTAAGGGATTTTATATAGATATCAGGATACTTTCATTGCAATTTTGGGTTTCATTATGTTTTGCTGTTTATGACGAATGAATTTAAATCAGAATTAAAAAGATTTCAGGGTCCTTGTTAATATCAAAATGAATTACCAATTTTGCTTTGAAATTAGGAGTGAGTTGAGCGACCTTGTCCATTTTTATCTGGTAATTTATTTCTATTAGCTAAGAGAAATAGACGTAGTTGATATGTTTTAGACTGTGCAGCATATTTATTGTTACTGCTTCATTATTGCAATTCTCTAGAGCTCTGTAACCATAAGTATGAATTATAGACCCCACGTTGTTTCCTTCAATAGATAGATATCCTAAACTTACAGAACCAACTGAAATTCATATTTTATGTGCAGCCTTGGCTTTTTTTGGCATCATTATTAGTTACATATGAATGTTCAAGATTTCAAATCAAGATATTTTTGGACTTATTACGAAGATACAATCATTAAACAAATAACAATATAAACATACCTTGATGCTTTGATTTTCGTTTTAGTTTCTAGTAATTATTCTTTTTTTTTTGGTGCTAAAGAGGAGTTTCTAGTAATTATTCTAGTAGCACTTAATTATTGGTATTGCTGAACATAAAGTCACTATTAGAAGGCACAGCATGACTGAGCAACTAACAATCAGCTTTGAACTTGTCTTTGTTTTCAGGAATAAGAAATTGCTGTTCATAGAAAAGTATGTACTTCACAACAGAAAAGTCAAGCGGAAAAGGACCTTGCCTTTATAAATTTACAAACTTTCAGGGTCAAGTTAATAATGATAATCAATTATGCCCAAAATTGGAGATCGGCAACAGTCTTTCAATTCCCATTACAGATATTCTTCCATAATGCCCCTAACTATTTGATAGTCATGCAAAAGCATATACCATTGAAAAAGCTTTGATAATTATCTATCATATTATTTTGATTCAACGATACCTGCTATATTACTACTACTACTACTCACCCGCTTCTTTAAAATATCAGTTGCATTTGTACCAAAAAAAATAAATCAGTTGCATTCAATTGATATTTAATTTTAGGGAAGGTTCAACACCAACTTCTCCACTTTGGCACTTTGTCTTGCTATCAAAGCAAGTTTCAATCACCAACAAATTTTAAACACAAATATCTTAGCCTCATAACAGAAACCCAATCAAAGCTGGTAGGAACACAACAAAGAATGTCAGTGGCATTCACATAGAAATAAGCCAAAAATACAATGTGAATTGGAAGTAAACAAACCTGCAAATCTTAGATTTATATAAGTTGTAGATTTTATGCCTCCTAAATCCTAATTACACACCAATTATTCCATTCATAACTCAAAATGTTACATATATGCATGCATCAATGCATCCCCTTTTACTTGTCCCACCATATATATAAACATAAATTTCATTTGGAAATTCTTGGTAGTGTACTCAGGTATGTCAACAACTTTCTGGACACATAATTCAACTCGAATATGTATCTGAGTGACCATTTTCTATTGAAGCATCCATTTATAGCTTAATACATTTTCTTACAACTAACTATCCAACTAAGTCAAACCAAAGCAGGCTCTCTAAGTTAGTGTTGTCCCACATCTATTCTTTTTTTAAGAGAAAGTATAAATTTTTTTACTCTCTTTTATCTTTGTCTCTCTATTTCTTCTTCTTGAAATACTCTCTGGTCTCTACTTTGTTTCATTCTCAAAATCCATCAACTCAAACACTCTACAAAAGCTCTAACTCAACCATTTTTACTCCTTTCTTTCATTGTCTCTCGATTTCTGTCTTCTCTCTCCTTATTCAACATTCGCTCTTCATATTCAACTTCATATTTTGTTACTGGTTCCTTTCATATGTTCTTCATTTCATTTTTAATCTATTATATTTTTTGTTCTATTTACAACTCCTTCGTTGCTTGAGTAAGTTTCTTTTGCACTCATGTACATGTGTTTGGTCATTTGCCTTAGTGGGTTAATAGAGGGTTACTCGCTGAAGTTAATTAGTGGTTGAAAGAAATTTTCCTACAATGAATTTTGTGAAGAATCAAATGTGCAACTTTATGTGAGATGAATTATTGAATAATCGTTTGGTCACATACATAGATAAAGTTATTTTTATTAGTGCTGAAAATGAAAAAAATTATACAACAATTTCAAAATATGAAAACACATTAAAAAGCAATTATAATTCGTAGATATTGAGGCGTCTTCAATTTTTTGGGTATATAATATTATAGTTTTTGTAATCATCAATTTTTTATTTAATAATAATGATATTATTATTTTATTATTTATACATTGATATATTTTTTATATAAATATTTATAGTATATGATTTTGTCTTCACTTACTGAATTTTCGAGATTCGTTCGTAAGTTATGGGTAGGTTATCGAAGGAATAGAAATAGTCAGATCAAAGGTCACAAAGCTTTTATGGTAAAAGAAGGGCCCACGAGTGCAATGTTTATGTAGCATTTAACATCATTGACTGCAACATAGAAAGGCAAGCGAAAAGATAGCAGGACATAGAAAATTACATTTTTAACATCAAAAATTTGTGGGAAAATTTTACTTGGAGGCTTAATTCGCTTTATATATAAGATAAGATAGTAAATTATTTCGTCTTTGTATGTACACCTGTCTGTCGTTGCGTTGATTATTTTACTATCAGATTCTTTGCATGCATTGTTAGAAAGTTAGTATATTTAAACATAGAATTTTGGCATGTTTAACAGATTAGTTAGGTTGAATGAACTATATTAATTTGTTTATCCTTTGTTTTAAGTGTCACGGGATTCTATTGTAATCTTTTTTTTTTTATAAATGGATTATTGGAATCAGGCTTTTTGATAAAAGATTAAAAAAATACATTTATTCATTTGGTGTAACTAAACCTTTACTTTAAATATTTTTTTAAAAATAAGTCAATGGGGTTGGCACATATTGTTGGATCGTCCACTCGCACTAGTTGTGATTTTTTTTTTGGTCTGATGGCCCAGCGGCCTACAACGCATTCCTAAAAGCGTCGAAAGGGGGCGTAGCGGGTTCGAACCCGCGTCCAAGCTGCAAATACTTTGTCAATTGTGCTAAGCACCACGGACGCACTAGTTGTGATTTGGATTTGAATTCTAAATTTCACTGTTGCAGGATATACGTAAATTCTATCATAAATCTTTATTAATGTTGGTGATTCTTTTTTTTTTTTGGTGTAATGATTCTCTTTGGCCTTACATAAGAATATGTCTCTCCCAATCTAATTTTGCTCCATAAAAAAATTAATTATATAAAAATAAACCTTCACTCAAATCACATCAACTAATAACATCTTTTTTTGACAGTGTCAACTAATAACATTTGACTGCCAAGTTTTTTTAAATTAGCACTATAGTTAAAAAAAATTCTTATGTATTGGTTATTATTTAAAAATAATTTATTATATTTTCATAATTATATAAAATGGTTTTATATAATCTTTTTCATTAAATAGATTTGATAGTAATATTATTTATTTCATCTATGTAGTTACAAATAATACACGGCGTATGAGAAACTTGAAATGGACAGGATCTGTGTGGTAAAGACATTGGTCAACTTTGCTTACTTAAGCCAAACGGATTGCAATCAGTGGCGGAGCTAGCAAAATTTCGACGAGGGGGCTAAATATAAATAGTGAATAAAATATATTTTAAAATTAATATATTAAACTTAACTGATAAGCAAAAGATTCACAATTTTTTTTATAAGCTAAATAAATATAGTTGAAAATAAAGTTGTACTAAACACAAGTTTTGCCTATAAACAGCAATAGATATACATAGCCTATGTTGAAACAAAAAACTGGTGTGTTATGTCACAGACACACACTCAGCAAAAAAATAAGATCCAAACCCCTGTCAAATCCATAAATTCCTATGATTAGAAAAAAAAGTGTCCCACAAGCTGTCATAGGAATACAAATTAATGAAGACCTCCCAACACATAAAACAACCACCCGAAACCAAAGAACCAGCTAAGTCATACATTTTATATTTTTTATTGTTTAGTTTAGTTTATTCAATTCTAAAGTGCTTTAAAAAGGAAAAGAATAAAATAATAAAATATTAAGTGTTAACATCTTTTTTCTAGGTAAATAAAAACAAGACAACGACGTCAACATAATTACATATGTATACTTGTGTTTTATTAATTTTTTATTATTATTTTGGGGTAGCCATGGCTCCCTCACTAATGTGAGAGGAGCCGCCCCTGATTGCAATCCGGTGTAAACATTTGCTTTTATTTCTTTGACCGTAAGTCATTTACATTATCCGAATGAGCTTCTTGATAGCTAAAGTCTTAGCTTTAGACCAACCAACAAAAGAATTTATTACTTTAGTTTTTACTACCTCCGGAATGAATTATAAACAAATGGAGCTAAATTTGGTTTATTGAATAACCAATGTATTTAGTCTATAATATATTAGTTATTCAATGAACTAAATTTAACTCTACTTACTTATAATTCATTCCCGAGGGAGTATAAAGTAAAAACATCACACATGTTAAGTAGAAAGACTCAACTTAAAGCTCTCTCACGTAGAACAAAAAGACATTTCTCAAAATTTGTTTTAATTTGTATTCTACAAAAAATTATTGAAAGTGTAAATATGCTAAATTTGACACTTAGTGTTAACAGATCCTGACTCTCTCTGTATATATAATGATGTAGTGAGAAATAGTATAAATAAGTGATAACTTTTTTGTCAAAAGAAAACTTAGTGATAATTTAGTTACATAAGAAATATACAATTTTTTATAACACTTCAACTAACTAATAAAATGTATTAGTCATTAACCAATTTAATTGCATAAGATGGGATATTATTGAACATTATTTAAACCTACCAGTTTACCCTATAAATGGACAATTCAAATTACCAAAATGTCCCAGAAAACATTCCTTTACACACACACACATTAGTACGTGACTCGTGTATGTGTCTTTATTTTTTTATTTTTTATAATACCCTTGTTATAGTTGTAGATGATATTACTGACCTAATTTAAAGAGTTTTAGTATTATATTTTGACAATTATTGGTTAACTTATTTTTTACAAAAGTGATGTTTTCTATATAGGAGGTTAGATTTTAGACGTGTGTCATAATTAATTTGACAAAACTAGTACATAAAAATCATTCTACTTGAGGATAAACATAGTAGGTGGTTTGTAAGAGCATTGCCTAGAAGTGAATACCTTTGTAAAAGAAAAATTTGAAATTAGTGGATTGGAATAATGTTTTTTTATATTGCATGCGACATAGAAGTAGATTGGAACAACATTTTCATATTGATCAACTGGAATCTTTCTTTGAGTTCTACCAAAAAGGTTTGAGAAGATTGGGAGAGATTTGTTAACAAATTCTCCTTAAAGTTATGGAAATACTATAAGAAATCAATAAGTATTACATATAAAATTCTACCGTAAAAAAGATGAGAGAGAAAGAGAGGAGAGAGAAAGAGAGGAGAGAGAAGGAGGGGATTGGAGACAGGGAGAGAGGGAGAAACAGAGTGAGGACTGTGGGAGGTGGCAGGGGACGAACCCGAACTAGATCTCCAGGCTACGTGGTCCGCTGGAATAAGGTGGAAGGAAATCGCACTCCAAATAGGTACTTACGCAACCTAATCCAGAATTCTATTACCTTTTTCTTCACATATTTCTAGAGGAGGCAGGTAAGAGGGATCTATGGCAGTGTTTCATGAAATTTGGGAGTGTGGGCGATGTTTTTATCCCAAACAAAAGGGATAAGCGTGGACAATGGTTTGGGTTCGTGAGATTCAAGGATGTCAACCGGAATGATAAACTCCAGACAGATATGGCTAATGTCCGAATAGGCTCGCACAAACTTAAGGTTAATCTATCCAGGTTTGATATGGGTGTGGTTGAAGGAGGAGGGAGGAGGAAGAGGGCGACAATGCCTGTACAGGCCTACACGGAGCCAAGTTTGAATGGGGGTTCATTTACAGAGGTTATCAAGCGTACGAGGCGTCATCGTCGCCCGGCACATCCACGGCGACAGGTTGATTGGGAGAAACCGATTGCACAACATAATGTTAACTAGTTATCTAAATGTTATATTGGTGTTATGAAGGAGGAAAAAGGAGTGCTCTCACTGCAAGAGAAATTGTTCTTTGAAGGATTCCATTCAATACAGGCTATTCCTATGTGGGGTTCATTGGTACTGATTCAAGGCTCTTTTGAAGGTGATATTTAGGACATGATAGGCAGTAGCTTTGAATGGTTTTACTCCTAGTTCAGTGAAGTGAGAAGCTGGGAGCCTACGAATGTTGCAAGGGAGCGGCTCATCTGGCTTAATTGTTTTGGTATACCCCTGCATATCTGGGGGGAAAGCTTCTTCAGGACAATAGCTGCAAAATTTGGTAGGTTTGTGAAACTGGATGAGCTAACAGAGCAGAAATCATGCTTGGATGTTGGCTGACTTTTGGTTACCTCCATGCAGAGGGAGCAGTTGACTGTGTCTTTAGGGTTACTGTGAAAGACCTAACTTTTGCTATAAGGGCGGTGGAGGAAAAACAGGGGCTTGAGAGAACTCTGCTGGAGGTGCTGGGGGCCTATTCCAAGCACAACCATGTGCCTTCATCTTCTAGCTCGTCAGGCGGATCATGGTGCGTTGGATCCTACGGTGCTGGTGACGGATTGGTTGACCTTGACGCAGATCTCGATAGCGACGGTGGCTATCCTGGCCGTGACGGTGCCGACCCTACCTTGGGCGATCACACCATAGCTTACTCTGTGCCACCCACAGGTTTTGGGGTTCCCGAAACGATAAAATGAAAAGAGCGTGGGTTGATGGCGATGGGTCAACTGGGCCTATAGGACATAGCCTCTCTTTGATGAACAAGTTAGAGAAATCACTTTCCACTTCTCTGAATCGTCACTGCGATTTCCATACAAACTGGGATTTGGGGGTCTTGGGATATGAGGAGATATGCTCATATACTAGAGCTGCTGGGGACTGTGATGCCAGAGATTTGGTCCATTAGGATGGTAGAGGCTTTGACCTTGGAGGAACATCTAAGAAGCTTCTAAAAGTGACGGGGGACATATTCGTTGATCCTTCGAAGGCGAGTGGACTTGGTTTGGGCCTAACAGACTCGGTTGGTGGTGGGAAGCCTGATCCTAAAGGTGGGTCTGCACAAGTTGTTACATTTGGTGTGGGCTAGATTGAATTGGATAAGGGGGAACATTGTCTCACATAGTGGGCCTCCGGAACACTTTAGGCGACCCACTCTTTTAATTAAAAGGCCCCAGCAATTGGAAATGGAAACGGGGGCTCAACATCAAGAGGGGGTGTATAAGCATTGTGGAGCAACAGGAGAGGGGTGGGGTTTGTGAGAAAAGCCTGGGCTTTCTTGCCTACAACCCATCGTATTCTGGGTCTCCTGAGGCACCTGGTGTGTGCACAGTACCCGACCAGGACCAACAACGGCAACTAGCGGCCTCGTCCTCCATCTCCTCGCCTGCCTCTTTGACCCCCGTGCCTAGTGAAGCTGGCCATCGTAACCATCGGCCTAGGAAGACTACTCGTGGGGGACGCCATGGTTCCAATGCCCTTGTCCAACCTTCTCGCAGGAAGAAACCGCTACAAGGTGGTGGGTTCAATTCTAAGGTCCACAGATTTTTAATGTTGGCCAATAACGGTAAAGGGGACGAGTTGGCCTCATTCCGCCGCCGCAATGGCACACTGATGCAGTCAACTAATTTCTGTGCGGAGGATTAGGAATTGAATGAATTGAATGGGGCAACTCTATCCGAGCCTCAAGTTGGTCGACCACAAAATGGGATTTTATTGCCACTGACAAATGCGGAAAGTGTGCAAGGCAATGATATCCAGTTGGTGGTGGATTTGGGACCCCATTTTGCTACTACAGATATGCCTCCTAATGATACAGCTGCGAAGAAAGTATTGTGTATGTGGAAATGAATGGGGATGAACCCGAGAAGCGAGGAACAGTTTTTGATTGACAAACTGATGGAGTAGGATGAGAAGACTGGAACAACCGGTTTGAATAGGGAGATGGTTATGGGTGATTAATGATTGTTGGATCTATGAATATTAGAGGCTTGGGGCCGGGGTGAAGAGGCGAACTCTCCACAATTTGGTTCGTAACCACCGCCTGGATTTCCTTGCTATCCAGGAGATGAAATTAGAAGTTATTGATGATGCTTTATGTAGACAAATTTGGGGGACTGATGATTGTGATTGGCGGTTCTATCCATCGGTAGGTAACAGTGGAGGTATTCTCTTCATTTGGGACAAGTCAAAGGGGAAGCTAATGTTCTCATTTAAGGGGGTAGGGTTTGTTGGGGTATGCCTGGAGTGGGGTGTGGAGAGGAAGCGGTGTTTCATGGTAAATGTATACTCGAAGAGTACCCTTGGCATTAAACGACTACTATCACTACAACAGATTATTAAAAAAATAGTGCCACCTTAAACAGCGCTTCTTTCTGAAAGTGCTGGCTAAAATTATGTTTTGGCCTTTACTAGCGCTTTCTAGAATAAGTGCTAGTAAAAATGAACAAATAAACAGCACTTTATCGGTGAAATGCTACTAAAAATATGGGTAAGGATATCGCTAGCGCTACCTCTAGAAAGCGCTATCTATTTTCTGATCTTCACTAGCGCTTTCCTGGAGAAGCGCTATCTATGATTCTTATTATTGGCATTCGCTAGTGCTTCTCCAAGGAAGCGCTTGTTAATATCCTTTCCTGATAAACCCAAATGACACAATAACGCGCACATACCTCTCCCTCTCTGCTCACGCAAAACCTCTCAGTCTCTAAATCTCGCTTTATCTCCTTCTCCATCGAACGCAAAACCACCACGAAAAACCACCACCGCTGTCCTCCTCTTCTTCTTTGAGCTTCGTCCTCCTCTCCACCATTGCCCCTCTGCCCATTCGTGAACGCCGCCGATCTCTAAATCTCGCTCTCTGTCCTTCTCTGTCGCACGCAAAACCACCACAAAAAACCACCACCGCCATCCCCCTCTCCTCCCTTGAGCTTGGTCCTCCTATTCAACGTCGCCCCTCTTCCGATTCTATGTTTCTCTCTCTCTCTCTGAGAACAAAACGACGAAGAGACGGTGTTGGATACTGGAAAACGACGGGGCTTTCAACTGGTTCAGTGGTGTTGGATACTAGAAACTGCTTTGTGCTTGATACCGTGTGTGATTTTTTCGGATTCTGACTTCTGAGGTACCAACCTCTCTTTTTAACTTGTTTATGTATATTTGTGCTGAAAATTTGATTATCTCTTTATTTGATTCTTAGAAGGAAGCTCTTCATGTTTGTCCCTTTTTGTGATTCATGGGTCTGATTCATGTGCATATTTGTGTTGAAAATGTGATTCCCTCTTTGTTTGGTGTAGTTATTGCAATATTAGATGAATGTATCATAAGCTTAACCTAGTTTCAAACAAAAAGGTAACTAGAGATAAAATAGTAAGACTAGTCACATGCGGTTATAAGGAAATGAGTTGTTGCTTCCTTTGAACTTTGAAGTGTTTTATGTTTGATTGAATTGGATATATTTCGGAATGTCCATATTTTAGGGGAGACTCTGCCAAATTTTTGTTAAAAATTCAAACTGTGAATTGAATACGAACTGTGAATTGTGGATGTTTAGTGGTAAAATATTGAGAATACAAATATGTTTAATATGTTATATTAATGGGAATGACTATTGAATTTGTAAAGGTTGAAGTTAGAATGGATCAGAAGTGGATGTCTGCCAATCATTTGTCGAAGGAATATAGGGATGAAGTGCAAGATTTTATTAGGTTTGTAGTTCAGCATAAAAAAGAACTAGACCTGAGTAGAATCATATGTCCTTGTTTGAGTTGTTGTTATGTAGGCTGAGTTAATGTTCAGGAATTGGAAAGACATTTAGTAAGCAATAGAATTGATCAGAGTTATACCTGTTGGACAAAGCACGGTGAGAAAAGAGATGAACCTTCTAATATGGGGAAGAGTGGGAGATATGCGTCAGATGACACCCGTACAAATACATATTATGGCGACCGTTTTGAAGAGATGCCAAATGCGGTTGAAGAAGATCTCCATGATTGTCCTCAAATGATGCGGAGAAGCCATTGTATGAGGGTTGTACTAAATTCACGAGATTATTAGCGATGTTAAAGTTGTATAACTTGAAATCGGGCAATAGATGGATTGATAAGAGCTTTACGGACATACTCACCTTATTGAAAGATATGTTGCCGGATGATAATGTGTTTCCTGGTTGGACATATGAGGCTAAACAAATGTTATGCTCTATTGGCATGGGCTATGAGAGGATACAAGTTTGTCCTAATGATTGCATTTTATTTAGAAATGAATATGCATCGTTAAATTCATGTCCTAAATGTAAAGCCTCACGGTATAAGAAGGAAGCTCCAGAGAAGGTTATTTGGTATTTCCCCATAATTCTCAGATTCAGGCGCATGTACCGTAGTTTAGAAAATGCAAAACACTTGACATGGCATGAGGATGAAAGGATTAAGGATGGCATGCTGCGGCACTCAGCAGATTCTCCTCAATGGAAAAAAATTGATATTAAGTATCCTGATTTTGGGAAAGAACCAAGAAACCTAAGACTTGCATTGTCTACTGATGGGTTTAACTCGCATGGTGTTCAGAGTAGCTCTCATAGTACATGGCCTGGATTTATAACTTACCTCCATGGCTATGCATGAAGCACAAATATATGATATTGTCTATGTTAATTTCTGGGCCCAAACAACTAGGAAATGATATAGACATATTCTTGGCTCCTTTAATTGAAGACTTAAAGCAAATGTGGGAGACGGGTATAGATGTGTTCGATGGTATAGAGAAGAAAGTTTCACCTTGATGACTATGATCTTCGGCACAATTAATGATTTTTCGGCATATAGTAATTTGTATGGATACAGTACTAAAGGCCAGTGTGCGTGCCCTATATGTGAAGATGGCACTGATTGTATGCGATTGGAACATGGTAAGAAGAATGTCTTCCTTGGGCATCATAGATTCTTGCCTCAAAAGCATCATTATCGGTCGTGGAGGAAAGCATTTAATGGGAATACTGAAGAATATAGAGCTCCTTTGCCTTTGACGGGTGTATAACTGTTTGAAAAGGTAAAAGGTTTGAGTATTGAATTCAGGAAACCTTTTACTGGAGAGCTTGTCACACGAGGGTGGAAGAAAAGGTCGATTTTCTTTGAGCTACCATATTGGAAGTCATTATACGTGAGACATTTCATTGATGTGATGCGAGTTGAAAAAAATGTCTTTGATAGTGTCATTGGTACCTTACTCAATGTGCCTGGGAAGACTAAAAATGATATCAATACAAGGTGGGACTTGGTTAATATGGGATTAAGGCGGGAATTAGGACCAATAAAGAAGAGAAAACTACGTACATATCTACCTCCAACCGCTTAGACTTTGTCTAGAAAAGAGAAAACGGTTCTTTGTAAGTTTCTTCATGGAGTTAAGGCTCCAGAGGGGTACTCTTCAAACATTATGAACCTTGTATCAATGAGAGATCTCAAGTTAAAGGGTCTAAAGTCCCATGATTGCCATGTTCTCATGGACAATTCGCTACCCATTGGTATACGATCCATTTTGCCCATCGAAATGCGGAAGACCTTAACTAAACTTTGTTTCTTCTTCAAGATAATTTGCAGCAGAGTGATTGACCCAGGAAAGTTGCCAGCATTGCAAACAAAAATTGTTTTGATTTTGTGTGAGCTTGAGATGTATTTCCCACTTTCATTCTTTGACATAATGATTCATTTGACAGTTCATCTGGTTTGGGAGACATAATTGTGTGGACCAGCTTACATGAGATGGATGTACTCGTTTGAGCGTTACATGAAGATATTAAAAGGGTATGTGAAAAACCGATCATGGCCAGAGGGTTGTATTGTTGAGCAGTACACAGTTGAAGAAGCTGTTGAATTCTATTCCGACTACCTATCTAAAGTTGGATGTAACCTAGGGATGCCGAAATCTCGTCACACAGGAGGAAGCAAAGGGAAAGGGATTACTGGATGTAAAATATTGACTATATCAAGGCAACAGATGGAGCAATCACACTTACATTACGCCATGAAGTTGAGTCTTATGTTGTGAAACACAACGAATTGCTCAAGAGTATGTACCCAAATAAGAATCAAAATTGGTTAACAAGAGAACATAATTAGTTTTTTATAACGTGGCTAAGAGATCACATTTCTGCAGAGTTTAATGCAAATCCTAGCTCGGTTTTAGAAAGATTGAGATGGTTAGTTAAAGGTCCAACTATACATGTTATCTCTTACACCGATTATTTGATGAACAGGTACAAATTCTATACAAAAGAACATGATGATCAGAGTAAAATGCAAAATAGTGGGGTATCTCTTGTTGCTCAAGCTATGCATATCTCAAGTGCTAAAGACAGAAATCCCATTTATGCGAGTATGTCATACTTCAAGCTATGCATATCTCAAGTGCTAAAGACAGAAATCCTATTTATACGAGTATGTCATACACATTCTTTGCAAAAGAACATGAAGATCACAGTAAAATGCAAAATAGTGGGGTCACTCTTGTTGCTCAAGCTATGCATATCTCAAGTGCCAAAGATAGAAATCCCATTTATACGAGTATGTCATACTTCAGGGTCATTGAACATATATGAGAGTTGGATTATGCGATGTTTCGGGTGCCTATGTTCCAATATAAGTGGGTTGACAATAATTACGGTGTAGAAACGGATGAATTGGGGTTCATACGGGTGAATTTCAATAAGTTAGGATATAAAGATGACACTCATATTTTAGCATCCCAAGCTCGATAAGTGTTTTATATCACCGATCCATCTGATATGAGTTGGTCTGTTGTTTTGTTGACTAACAAAAAAATTGTCAATGGGATGGATGATGATCAAGCAAATGAAGATGCTGATATTGAAGATGACTTGTTCTTTGTGATACAATCACTATTTAGTGAGGAAAGTACATCAAGAGAGAATGATACATATATTAGACATGATCATAAAGAGGGGCTTTGGATCAGTCAGAGGAAAAGAAAAAGGAAAGGTAGATTGTGTTATTCTAGTTAAATGACTATGAATTATGTACTTGTTAAATTACTTGTGTGTCTAATTACCCGTGTCTAATTTTTTTTGCAGTTAGATAGATGGCTTCTTCCGAACTTGATTAATTACTTGCAAGTGAATAATTTATTTGAAGTGTCATTAAGTAAGTAGCAAAGACGACAAGCACTGTTTTCTGTGTGAAATTGGAACTTTCGAGAATGTATTTATAGAAATGAAGTATTTGCATTGTTTTTTGTTTTTTCAGATCCTTGTAATTAGTTTGGCGTCTCATGCACTATGGCTCTACATCATGTTATCAAGCTGTAAGATACCATCATGTTTTTTTTCTTCTTCAGATCCTTGTATTTGGTTTAATTGTTGTGATTACCATGTACGTATCTTGGTTTAATTGTTGTATGTTCTTGGTTCTTGTTTTAAAAATTTGCTAATTAATTGTGTATATACACATTAATATAAGATGTATGTTGTTGGCCCATGTGAGGCATTATTTTGGTTGGCATTGTTTGTTGTAATTATACAGGTACTTATGTTATTTTGGAATGTCCATGTTTTATGGGAGCTTCTGCCAAAATTTTGATAGAAATGTTGTATTGGCCGGGTTGTAGGAATATCAGTAGCTGTAATATACTGCTACTGTAAAAAGAAAAGAATAATGGATAGCGCTTCCTTGAGAAAGCGCTATCTATTGTTGATAATGGATAGCGCTTTTTAAACAAAGCACTATCTATTCTCAGTGAATCGATAGCGCTTCATTGAAAAATCGCTATCTATTATCAATAATAGATAGCGCTTTATCAAGGAAGCGCTAGCGATTCTAGTTATCACTAGCATTTTTAAAATGCTGTCTTTTTGAACAGGCATCACTAGCGGCTGAATAGGAAGCGCTTTTAAGCGCTAGCAAAAGTAAAAAATAAGCGCTATCTATTTTGTTTTGTGTTGTAGTGTATGGGGCGATCTCGTGATGTTTAAAAGGGGTTTTGGTGGCAGCTTATGGTGTGTAGTGGGAGATTTTATTGCAGTTACTTGTCTGGGAAAGAGAAAGGGTACTAGTGGCCATTATTACACAACTTCTACGATGGAGGTAGTGGAATTTGTGCGCTTTATTGGGGATATGGAGCTATTAGACCTACCGCTATTGGGTAGTAGGTTTACATGGTTTCAATCCAATGCGAATGCTGTCAGCCGATTGGATCTCATATTAGCCTCACAAGGGTGGTTGGACTCCTGGGGTGGTATCTCTCAGTGGGCCCTAGAGCGGGAGGTCTCTGACCATTGTCCGGTGATACTCAGATATTCATCACAGTCTTGGGGCCCCAAACCATTCCGGTTCAATAACCACTGGCTTCAACATAAGGATTTTCAGGGGGAGGTTTCTAGGAGGTGGTCCTCTTATTCTTTCTTTGGTTGGATGGGGTTTGTACTTGCACAGAAACAGTCCCTTAAGGGGGACCTTAAAGGTGGAATAAGGAGGCATATAGAGATATAGATGTCAGGATACAGTTGCTTGTAGAAGAGATTTAGGCGGCAGATTTGAGATGTCAGGATGTGGGCCATACACAGGATGAGTTGGAGGGTAGGAAGCAGTGGTTCTCAGACCTATGGATCCCTCTAAAAAGCGGGGAGTCCCTACAGATACAGAGATTGAGGAGTAGGTGGCTCAAAGAGGGGGACGCCAAAACTGGGTATTTTCACTCTACCTTAAAGTATAGGGGTAGGATGGATGCGATATCTGCCCTGAGAGTTGATGGAGGCTGGATTGAGGGTGTGGATGCTATACGCTTGGAGGTATCTCAGTACTTCTCCAACCATATCTCAGAGGTTCCATGGCCGCGACATAGGTTAGATAGTATTGTCTTTCCAATCATTTTTTCAGTCGATTCTTCTATGCTTACAACAGGCTTTACTATGGCTGAAATCGAAGAGGTGGTAGGCTCATGTGATGGGAATAAAAGCCCTGGCCCGGATGGTTTCAACTTCAATTTCATTAAGACTTTCTGGCATATGATGAAAGAGGAAGTTGCCTTACTTTTTCAGGAGTTCTACTCCAATGCTAGGCTCTCGAAGAGCTTCTTCTCCTACTTCCTAACCTTAATTCCAAAGGTATCAAGCCCTTTGTGTCTTGGGGACTTTAGACCAATCTCTCTCTTGGGCTGTTTGTACAAGATGGTGGTGAAGGTGTTGGCATCGGGGCTAGGTAAAGTTATGGACTCCATTATTTCCCCGTGCCAGTCGACCTTCGTTAGGGGTAGGTAGTTGGTGGATGGGGTCGTCATTACCAATGAGGTGGTAGATCTAGCGAAGAAATCAAAGAAGCAGTGCCGTATCTTTAAGTTAGATTTTGAGAAGGCGTATGATTCAGTAAGTTGGGACTTCCTGGATTACATGATTAGGCGATTCGGGTTCCCAAATAGGTGGAGGGGTTGGATCCGTGCGTGTGTTTTCTTCGGTAGGCTTTCTGTTATTGTCAATGGAAGCCCTACGGGGGAAATTGACATTCACCGCGGCTTAAAACAAGGCGACCCACTAGCTCCTTTCCTATTCCTCCTGGTCGTAGAGGGGCTCAACGATCTTGTCAGACATGCGACTTCCATGGGTTTGTTTAGAGGGTTCCGGGTCAGAAGCTCAGATATGGTGGTCTCTCACTAGCAGTATGCTGCTGATACACTTTTCTTTGGGAAGCCTTCGGTGGATAACCTGTGGGCTCTGAAGTCCATACTAAGGTGTTTTAAGCTAGTGTTTGGATTGAGGGTCAACTTCTCTAAGAGCAGCCTGATAGGGGTGCATGTGGATCATACCTTCATTATGTTAGCAGCTAGATTCTTGAATTGTAAGGTGACTTCCTTATCGTTTAAGTAACTAGGGCTCTCGGTTGGTGCTAATCCTAGAAGACTCAGTACTTGGGAGCTAATGCTGGAGGTTATTCGAGCTAGGCTATGTTCATGGAGGAATAGGTTTGTCAGTCTTGGAGGTAGGATTGTCCTCCTTAATTCGGTATTGAATAGTATCCCTATCTTTTTTCTATCATTCATGAAGATGCCAGTGAAAGTGTGGCACCTGGTAGTGCAACTACAACGACAGTTCCTATGGGGTGGATCTAAGGGGGATAGGAAAATACAATGGGTCAAATGGGAGGAGGTTTGTGAACCAAAGACCTTACGTGGTCTCAGGATCAGGGATCTCAAGCTCTTCAACTTGAGTTTCCTTGGAAAATGGAGGTGGCAGTTGTTAGAGCAGATCATGGTGCTATGGAAGGAGGTCATTGCGGCCAAGTATGGGGTCGAGGTTTTTTGGGTCTACCTCGCCCAGTCTAATACGTGTGCCGATATATGCGTCTACATGGTGGAGAGATATATGTTTGGTAGGCTCTACTGGGGTATTGGACTCTGACTGCTTTGTGGATAATGTAGTCCAAAAGGTGGGGAATGGATCCTCAACTTCATTTTGGCATGACTTGTGGTTGGGATCTTCCTCTCTGTAGGACTCCTTCCCGAGACTGCTATATATCTCGACACAGAGAGATTACCAGATTAGGGATATTGCCAAATAGGCCGGGGGCTTGTGGGAGTGGGACCTCACCTGGAGGAGGAGGGTTTTTACTTGGGATGAGGGACTACTGCTTTCGCTCTATGATCTCTTAGCATCGGTTTCTCTCTCTTCGGTGGAGGATAGATGGATTTGGAATAGGCAGCCGGGTGGGGTATACTTGGTTAGGTCAGCATATGCTTTACTATCTTCTTCTTCCCAATCAGCTTCTATTTCCCCAGACCTACATCTATCGGTTCTACGGTTGCTTTGGAAGAGTATTGCCCCCCTAAAAGGCAATTGCTTTTTCATGGTAGCTGCACTTGGATAGGATCCCTTCCAGGGTCAATCTACTCCGTAGGCGGGATATTACTGATGTGGCAGGACTATCTTGTGTTCTCTATGGGGACCACCAAGAGACATCTCTTCACCTGTTTGTGACTTACAATTTCTCTTTAACAGTTTGATATGATGTTGCTAATTGGCTAGGATGGGTATGGGCAGCACCATCGGATCTGCACACCTCTTTCCTATTGTTCTGCTCCTTTGGCCGTGGGCATACTGCTAAGCGGAGGCTTGCCATGGTGTGGCATGCGGTCATTTGGGCCATGTGGGAGGTGCAGAATAGTTGTATTTTTCCAAATGGGGTGGTGGATCGGGAGTAGGTGGTAGAGAGGATTAGGGTTCTGTCATGGAGATGGTTTTTGACTAGGGGAAAACAAGGGGCCTGTATTTATTATGAGTGGTACACGGACCCGCTTGGGTGTATTGCTAGGTAGTCACTTGTGGGTCGGTCTCATCCTTAGGGGGGAACATTTTGGTGTTATAATTTTTTTCTTGGTGATCAGTGGTGGTTTCTAGATGGGACCCCCATTGTATATTGTGTCTGACTGTATGGGTAGGAGTATTCCTTATACTCCATATTCTTGAATATATTTGCTATTCGAAAAAAATAAGAATTACATATGTGGCGAAATGAAGCAAATAAAAGAATTTTTTAGGGTTACTTATCTACAGTTTTTAAACACTTCTTTATAAACCACATTTAAAAATGTGTCGTAGATGTGACTATATTGCTACAAATAAGGATTTATAAATCGCTACATGAAGTTATTCGTAACATTGTAACAGACTTTCATAACAATATTCCACCACCAATTTTTAGTATCCACTTTGAGAATTGTTTTACTTGTTTAATATTTGAACTTGAAGAGCTAGATAGAAGCCACATGTTTTTAGCTAGAGTGATAAAGGACCAAATTTCTAAAAATATGATACATTAATGCCTGCATGTGCAATGATTTCATTTGTCCCGTTTTGTAATAGAAGTACAAAATTAACATAAAAAAATATTTTTAAAAGTAAGAAATATATGAACTATTTATTATAAGATTAAAAATTAGACTTTAAATATATTAGTAAACAATCATCAATGTCAATGTTAAGGTCAATATATTATATGACCAATTCAAGATTAAATATTTTGATATTATTCACTTATCTATAAATTTGTCTGCAATTAGCAGTGCAATTTATATTTTTCCACTTCTTTTATTAGAAATGTATCTCATCATATTTAATTCTATTTTCAATTTTATTCACCTTTGAAATTTTTGAGATTTAAGGGATTAATCATTATATATATATTTTCAAAATTTGAAATATTTTCTACAACTCATTTGTTGTTTCAAAATATCACATAAATCAAGAAATACAATAAATATTTTTATGTAAATTAATTTTTTAAATAATTTTATCTTTATAATATATTATATTTCTGTAATTACTTTTTAATTAAGTAATAAAATATATTCTTAAAATAATAATAATTATTCATTTAAAGTTTTGAAAATAAGAAATAATTCTAAAGTGTGAGAATAGAAGCATTTGTTAGCCTTTTTTTTAAAGAAAATCCTACCTAAAATTCTTTGACAGTGGATTTTAAATAGTGATAAAGTATAAGAACCATGCCAGATTTCATGAAATAATAATTTCAACATCTAAAGCTTAGTGTCAAATGCAAACCCCAAAGATTCATCCATAAAATAATCAACAAATAGCCCTTCTAATAAAAGATATCTAGACTAAACACACAAACTTTTTACCTCAAGCATCTTTTATAAAATCAATTTTTTTTACATAAACTAAGTTAAAAAATTATTGTTTTAAACTAAGCAAACAAACTTTTGAAATATTTCACCTCAAGCATCTTTTATAAAATCAATTTTTTTACAGAAATTAATCAATATAATTTAAAACATGGAAAATAATATAGGGATAACCAAAATTATAAAAAATAATGTAAAATCTTACTTTCATTCTATTTTATTTTGAAAATATCTAATAATTTAGTCGACATATTGAATGTTGATTTTTTATATTTTAAGTTTCACAATTTTATATAATTTGTTCTAACTCTTGGACTAAATAATTAAATGTATTAATAAACCATTAACCAATTTACTCATCAAATAGATATTGCAAATTACAAAAATACCCTGAAAAATATGACTTTAATAAAACTATTAATTAAATTGTAAGATTATCATTTAACCCATAATGGACAAAGAAAATTTTCAATGTTGTCCCTAAACAACCTTCTTATATATGTGTAGGTCTCATAGTTATAAAAAACAAAAAAACAAGAAGTTGGCTTCCAACTTCAGGAGAATGAGAAACCATCTTTGACAAGGACACAAGTGTATTCTTATTGATATAAAGAGAAATAGAACGTCACACATTAGTTAGCCCACAATTAGTTGACTTGTTTTTAGGAAACAACATATTTAATTACTGCTTTTGTTTATTTTTATAATAAAATTTTATATAATTTTAAATATATAAAAAGTTTATTTTAATATTTATATATACTTGTAAAAAAAGTAGGTGCCTCTCAAAAATGGGTCCTGGGCGATTGCTCCTCCCGACCGTGCTAAAAGCTGCCACTATCTTTTGTATTAACCATTTGGAAGGATAAGGTCATGTTTGTTGTGTTTTCTCCTTGTATTAGTCTGCCTATGAAAGAAAGTTGCGTTAGAGTCACCAAATATAACTCAAATTTTCCTCAACTTATGATTCTAGACACTTCCTTCTGTTGACTTCTGGCCCTACTAAACCAAATTTCTGGCTCCGTGCGAGAAGCCAAAGGTCTTGAAGCCACAATAAGAAAAAATAATAGGAAACAAGGAGTGGTTTCATTGCACGAGAAGCCAACAACAAATATATATATATATATATATATATATATATATATATATATATATATATATATATATATATATATATATATATATATATATATATTGGGATTCGTTGTTACCAGGTTAAACTTAGCATAATTATACCTTCAATAACTCTTTGTAGAATGCAAATTTAATCAATCAAACCGTTGAATCATCTTATATTATGTTGATGATTATGTATACAAACTTTCAAACAATTTTGGTATTCGCAGATATATGATTTAATAATTGAGATTTACTCATGCAAATGTAGGTTGTGATTTAAAACTAACATGATTTAAAACACACAACAATAAATGTAGGTTGTCATTTGAAATAAATCTTTTAAAATAAATATATATTCTATTTATAATCTGTTAAAAAGACGATGTATACATGTGCACGACACGGGTCAATTACTCTAGTATATTATATGTTAAAATAAAGTGATTACAATAAAATATCAAATAGTTTTAAAATTATATGAAATTTTATAAACTTGATCTACTTAACTAGAAGGCTAAATTATGTTTTTAGTCCCTTATGTGTAAAATGTGATCGCTCTTTTTTTTGGTTCGAGTTAGTCCTTTATGTTACAAATATTATACCAATGTGGTCCCTTTTTTATGCAAAAAAAGGGACCGCATTGGTATAATATTCGTAACATAAGGGACCGATTTGGAACTTTTAATACATAAGGGACCAAACTGAAACCTAGAATAAAAATAAGAGACTAATTCGGAACTTTTAATAGATAAATGACCAAACTGAAACCTAAAATAAAGATAAGGGACCAAAAGCATAATTTAGCTTAACTAGAACGATCAACGGTAAGTATGCTAATTTTGAAACTTAGTGTCAACAAATCCTTAATATATATAAAGTTTTAGGAGAAAGTGAGAAACCATCTCAGAGTCTGTTTGGTTTAGATTTTCAAAATACCGTTTGTGTACAAAATTGAAAACCACGTTTGGAAAACTCCGTTTTGACTTTTTAACTGAGTGTTTGGTTAAGATTTCAGGTGAATAAAATCTGGTTTGAAGGTGGTAAACTGGATTTTGTTGAAAGCAAAAAATCTTAGCTTTTCCGTTCAGAAAAATAGATTTTGAATGTAGGACCCACACCATCCTTTATATTTAAACATTAAAAGTGATTATACTTTTATCATCCAAACGAAATCAATTTTTTTTAACACACTTTTAAAATATCATTACCAAACACAAATCAATTTTTTTAAACTCAATTTTTTTAAAATCAATTCTTTTAACAACAATTCTTCAGAATCAATTCTATCAAAATCTAAAACAAATAGACCCTAATGTGTATTCTTATTGATATAAAGAGAAATAGAATGTCATGCGTTAGTTAGTCCCTCGTTAATTGACTTGGTTTTAATAAACAACCTATTTAATTACTGTTTTTGTTTATTTTTATAATAAAATTTTATATAATTTTAAATATATAAAAATTTTATTTTAATATCTATATATACTACTAAGAAAAAAAAGTAACTACCCCTCAAAAAATGGGCCCTGGGCGATCGCCCCTCCCGACCATGCTCAAGGCCACCACTGTCTTTTGTATTAACCATTTGGAAGAGTAAGGTCATGTTTGTTGTGTTTTCTCCTTGTATTATTATTTTTTTATTCATCATTGTATTAGTCTGTGTATGAAATAAAGTTGTGTTAGAGTCGCCAAACATAACTCAATTTTCCCTCAACTTTTGATTCTAGACGCTTCCTTATGCTAAACTTCTGGCCCTGCTAGACTGAACTTCTGGCTCCGTCTCTACGAGAAGCCGAAGGTCTGGAAAGCCACAAAAAGAAAAAAATAATAGGAAACGTGGTTTCATTGCACAAGAAGCCACCGGCATATTATATATATATATATATATATAGACACACACACTTAGTAATAACTTTTTTGTTAAAAGAAAACTTAGTGATAGTTTAGTTACATAATAAATATACAATTTTTTATAACACGCTTCAACTAAATAATTAAGTGTATTAGTTATTAACCACTTTAACATAAGATGGGATATTATTGAACATTTTAAACTTACCAATTTACCCTTTAAATGGACATTTCAAATTACCAAAATGTCCCATACAACATTTTGAATAAGCTTTGCTACGTCATTTCTCATACCCGACCACCAGTATCTCTGCCTAAGCTCATGATATATCTTGGTGGATCCAGGATGCACTGAGAATCCACTTTTGTGGGCCTCTCATAAAATCTAATTCTTAATAAATTCGTCTTTAGGAACACAGATTCTTTGATGGAACTGAATAATGCCATCATCAGCTTCAGAGAAACAGGGGCGGTGTCTGCTCGATTGCAACTCCTCATCTAAACTCTGGGCTAGTCTAATCTGGCCCTTAAAATCACAAGAAATCTCTAGGTGACACAACAAGAGACTGTTTCCCGTGGGAAACATTCCCAAATTTAGATCCCAAAAAGATTCCAGCAACTGCATTTCCTTAATCACCATTGAAGAAACATGAAGAGATTTCCTACTCAAGGCATCAGCGACTACATTCGCTTTGCCAAGATGGTACTTCAATTCAAAGTCATAGTCCTTTAGGAACTCGACCCATCTCCTCTGTCTCATGTTAAGTTCCCTCTGATCAAAGAGATATTTCAGACTCTTATGATCGCTAAACACTTCAAACTGGGCACCATATAAATAGTGCCTCCAAATCTTTAGAGCAAAGACTGTGGCTGCAAGCTCTAAGCATGAGTAGGACAATTCTCTTTATGAGGCCTTAACTTTCTAGAGGTATTGGACTCTGACTGCTTTGTGGAGAGATATATGTTTGGTAGGCTCTACTGGGGTATTGGACTTTGACTGCTTTGTGGATAGTGTAGTCCGAAAGGTGGGGAATGGAGCCTCAACTTCATTTTGGCATGACTTGTGGTTGGGATCTTCCTCTCTATGGGACTTCTTCCCGAGACTATTATCTATCTCGATACAGAGAGATGGCCGGATTAGGGATATTGCCAAATGGGCCGGGGCTTGTGGTAGTGGGACCTCACCTGGAGGAGGAGGGTTTTACTTGGGAGGAGGGACTACTGCTTTCGCTCTATGATCTCTTAGCATCAGTTTCTCTCTCTTCGGTGGAGGATAGATGGATTTGGAATAGGCAGCCGGATGGGGTATACTCGATTAGATCAGCATATGCTTTACTATCTTCTTCTTCCCAATCCGCTTCTGCTGCTCCAGACCTTCATCTATCAGTTCTACGGTTGCTTTGGAAGAGTATTGCCCCCCTAAAAGGCAATTGCTTTTTCATGGTAGCTGTTCTTGGATAGGATCCCTTCCAGGGTCAATCTACTCCGTAGGCGGGTTATTACTAATGTGGCAGGACTGTCTTGTGTTCTCTGTGGGGACCACCAAGAGACATCTCTTCACCTGTTTGTGACTTGCGATTTCTCTTTAACAGTTTGGTATGATGTTGCTAATTGCTAGGATGGGTATGGGCTGCACCACCGGATCTGCACACCTCTTTCCTATTGTTCTGCTCCTTTGGCCGTGGGCATACTGCTAAGCGGAGGCTTGCCATGGTGTGGCATGCGGTCATTTGGGCCATCTGGGAGGTGCATAATAGTTGTATTTTTCCAAATGGGGTGGTGGATTGGGAGTAGGTGGTAGAGAGGATTAAGGTTCTGTCATGGAGATGGTTTTTGACTAGGGGAAAACAAGGGGCCTGTATTTATTATGAGTGATACACGGACCCGCTTGGGTGTATTGCTAGGTAGTCACTTATGGGTCGGTCTCATCCTTAGAGGAGGGAACATTTTGTTGTTATTAATTTTTTCTTGGTGATCGGTGGTGGTTTCTAGATGGAACCCCCATTGTATATTGTGTCTGACTGTTTGGGTAGGAGTATTCCTTATACTCCATATTCTTGAATATATTTGCTATTCGAAAAAAAATATAAGTATTACATATGTGGCGAAATGAAGCAAATAAAAGAATTTTTTAGGGTTACTTATCTACATTTTTTAGACACTTCTTTATAAACCACATTTAAAAATGTGTCGTAGATGTGACTATATTGTTACAAATAAGGATTTATAAATCGCTACAGGAAGTTATTCGTAACATTGTAACAGACTTTCATAACAATATTCCACCACCAATTTTTAGTATCCACTTTGAGAATTGTTTTACTTGTTTAATATCTGAACTTGAAGAGCTAGATAGAAGCCACATGTTTTTAGCTAGAGTGATAAATGACAAAATTTCTAAAAATATGACACATTAATGCTTGCATGTGCAATGATTTCCTTTGTCCCGTTTTGTAATAGAAGTACAAAATTAACATAAAAAAATATTTTTAAAAGTAAGAAATACATGAACTATTTATTATAAGATTAAAAATTAGACTTTCAATATATTAGTAAACAATCATCAATGTCAATGTTAAGGTCAATATATTATATGAACAATTCAAGATTAAATGTTTTGATATTATTCACTTATCTATAAATTTGTCTGCAATTAGCAATGCAATTTATATTTTTCCACTTCTTTTATTAGAAATGTATCTCATCATATTTAATTCTATTTTCAATTTTATTCACCTTTGAAATTTTTGAGATTTAAAGGATTATTCATTATATATATATTTTCAAAATTTGAAATATTTTCTACAACTCATTTGTTGTTTCAAAATATCACATAAATCAAGAAATACAATAAATATTTTTATGTAAATTAATTTTTTAAATAATTTTATCTGTATAATATATTATATTTCTGTAATTACTTTTTAATTAAGTAATAAAATATATTCTTAAAATAATAATAATTATTCATTTGAAGTTTTGAAAATAATAAATAATTCTAAAGTGTGAGAATAGAAGCATTTGTTAGCCTTTTTTTTAAAGAAAATCCTACCTAAAATTCTTTGACAGTGGATTTTGAATAGTGATAAAGTATAAGAACCATGCCAGATTTCATGAAATAATAATTTCAACATCTGAAGCCTAGTGTCAAACGCAAACCCCAAAGATTCATCCATAAAATAATCAACAAATAGCCCTTCTAATAAAAGATATCTAGACTAAACACACAAACTTTTTACCTCAAGCGTCTTTTATAAAATCAAATTTTTTTTTTACATAAACTAAGTTAAAAAATTATTGTTTTAAACTAAGCAAACAAACTTTTGAAATATTTTACCTCAAGCATCTTTTATAAAATCAATTTTTTTACAGAAATTAATCAATATAATTTAAAACATGGAAAATAATATAGGGATAACCAAAACAATAAAAAATAATGTAAAATCTTACTTTCATTCTATTTTATTTTGAAAATATCTAATAATTTAGTGGACATATTGAATGTTGATTTTTTATATTTTAAGTTTCACAATTTTATATAATTTGTTCTAACTCTTGTACTAAATAATTAAATGTATTAATAAACCATTAACCAATTTACTCATCAAATAGATATTGTAAATTACAAAAATACCCCGAACAATATTCCTTTAATAAAACTATTAATTAAATTGTAAGATTATCATTTAACCCATAATGGACAAAGAAAATTTTCAATATTGTCCCTAAACAACCTTCTTATATATGTGTAGGTCTCATAGTTATAAAAAACAAAAAAACATGAAGTTGGCTTCCAACTTCAGGAGAATGAGAAACCATCTTTGACAAGGACACAAGTGTATTCTTATTGATATAAAGAGAAATAGAACGTCACACATTAGTTAGCCCACATTTAGTTGATTTGATTTTAGGAAACAACATATTTAATTACTGCTTTTGTTTATCTTTATAATAAAATTTTATATTATTTTAAATATATAAAAATTTTATTTTAATATTTATATATACTTGTAAAAAAAGTAGGTGCCCCTCAAAACTGGGTCCTGGGCGATCGCTCCTCCCGACCGTGCTAAAAGTTGTCACTATCTTTTGTATTAACCATTTGGAAGGGTAAAGTCATGTTTGTTGTGTTTTCTCCTTGTATTAGTCTGTGTATGAAAGAAAGTTGTGTTAGAGTCACCAAATATAACTCAAATTTTCCTCAACTTATGATTCTAGACACTTCCTTCTGTTGACTTTTGGCCCTGCTAAACCAAATTTCTGGCTCCGTGTGAGAAGCCAAAGGTCATGAAGCGACAATAAGAAAAAATAATAGGAAACAAGGAGTGGTTTCATTGCACGAGAAGCCAACAATATATATATATATATATATATATATATATATATATATATATATATATATATATATATATATATATATATATATATATATATATATATATATATATATATATATGAGTTGGGATTCGTTGATACCAGGTGTTAAACTTAGCATAATTATATCTTCAATAACTCTTTGTAGAATGCAAATTAAATCAATCAAACAGTTGATTCATCTTATATTATGTTGTTGATTATGTATACAAACTTTCAAACAATTTTGGTATTCACAGATATATGATTTAATAATTGAGATTTACTCATGCAAATGTAGGTTGTGATTTAAAACTAACTTGATTTTTTTTTGGTACAAAAAACTAACATGATTTAAAACACACAACAATAAATGTAGGTTGTCATTTGAAATAAATCTTTTAAAATAAATATATATTCTATTTATAATCTTTTAAAAAGACGATGTATACCTGTGCACGACACGGGTCAATTACTCTAGTATATTATATGTTAAAATAAAGTGATTGCAATGAAATATCAAATAGTTTTAAAATTATATGAAATTTTATAAACTTGATCTACTTAACTAGAAGGCTAAATTATTCTTTTGGTCCCTTATGTTTATTTTAGGTTTCGATTTGGTCACTTATGTATTAAAAGTTTCGATATGGTCCCTTATGTGTAAAATGTGGTCCCCCTTGTTTTTTTTGGTTCGAGTTGGTCCTTTATGTTACAAATATTATATCAACGTGGTCGCTTTTTTATGCAAAAAAAGGGGGACCGCATTGGTATAATATTCGTAACATAAGGGACCGATTTGGAACTTTTAATACATAAGAGACCAAACTGAAACCTAGAATAAAGATAAGAGACTAATTCGAAATTTTAATAGATAAATGACCAAACTGAAACCTAAAATAAAGATAAGGGACCAAAAACATAATTTAGCCTAACTAGAACGATCAACGGTAAGTATGCTAATTTTGAAACTTAGTGTTAACAAATCCTTAATATATATAAAGTTTTAGGAGAAAGTGAGAAACCATCTTAGAGGCTGTTTGGTTTAGATTCTCAAAATACCGTTTGTGTACAAAATTGGAAACCACGTTTAGAAAACTCCATTTTGACTTTTTAATTGAGTGTTTGGTTAAGATTTCAGGTGAATAAAATCTGGTTTGAAGGTGGTAAACTGGATTTTGTTGGAAGCAAAAAATCTTAGCTTTTCAGTTCATAAAAATGGATTTTGAATGTAGGACCCACACGATCTTTTATATTTAAACATCAAAAGTGATTATACTTTTATCATCTAAACGAAATCAATTTCTTTGAGCACACTTTTAGAATATCATTACCAAACACAAATTAATTTTTTTAAACTCAATTTTTTTGAAATCAATTCTTTTAACAACAATTCTTCAGAATCAATTCTATCAAAATCTAAAACAAATAGACCCTAATGTGTATTCTTATTGATATAAAGAGAAATAGAACGTCACACATTAGTTAGCCCACATTTAGTTGACTTGATTTTAGGAAACAACATATTTAATTACTGCTTTTGTTTATCTTTATAATAAAACTTTATATAATTTTAAATATATAAAAATTTTATTTTAATATCTATATATACTACTAAGAAAAAAAAGTAGGTGCCCCTAAAAAAATGGGCCCTGGGCGATCGCCCCTCCCGACCGTGCTCAAGGCCACCACTGTCTTTCGTATTAACCATTTGGAAGAGTAAGGTCATGTTTGTTGTGTTTTCTCCTTGTATTATTATTTTTTTATTAATCATTGTACTAGTCTGTGTATGAAATAAAGTTGTGTTAAAGTCGCCAAACATAACTCAATTTTCCCTCAACTTGTGATTCTAGACGCTTCCTTATGCTAAACTTCTGGCCCTGCTAGACCGAACTTCTAACTCCGTCTCTGCGAGAAGCCGAAGGTCTGGAAAACCACAAAAAGAAAAAAATAATTGGAAACGTGGTTTCATTGCACAAGAAGCCACCGACATATTATATATATATATATAGACACACACACGCTTAGTGATAACTTTTTTGTTAAAAGAAAACTTAGTGATGGTTTAGTTACATAATAAATATACAATTTTTTATAACACGCTTCAACTAACTAATTAAGTGTATTAGTTATTAACCACTTTAACATAAGATGGGATATTATTGAACATTTTAAACTTACCAATTTACCCTTTAAATGGACATTTCAAATTACCAAAATGTCCCATACAACATTCCTCTTTATATATATATATATATATATATATATATATATGAGGAGGGATATATATATTTACTCCAGGAGTAACTCTTGTTAGAGTTACCCCGCTTAATAACTCTCTGTAAACATTGAATTTCATCAATCAAGCCGATGAATGTCGTCATGTTATATTAAAGATCATGCACACCAAATTTTAGATAAATTGGACATTCGTAGCTATGCAATCAGATGAGCAATATTTTATTTGTATTTTTTAATGTATATCGTACGTTGAATTAGAGTTATTCGATGATGTATCAAATAATTTTAAAATTTCATGTAATTTTATGGAGTTGATCTACTCAATAAGAACTTATAATTCAACGGTTTGATTGATGAAATTCAATGTTTATAGAGTTATTAAATGGAGTAACTATATCACTCCTATATATATATATATATATATATATAACCTTATTTTAATATAGTACACAAAATAGGTCACATAGTTGTAAAAACAAAAAACAAGAAATTGGCTTCCAACTTCAAGAGAAAGTGAGAAACCAAGTGCATTCTTACTGATATAAAGAGAAATAGAAAGTCACACATTAGTTAGTCTCCTATTAGTTGACTTAGTTTTAGGAAACAATTTATTTAGTTACTGTTTTTGTTTATTTTTAATTATAATAAAATTTTATATAGTTTTAAATATATAAAATTTTTATTTTAATATCTATATATACTACTAAGAAAAAAAAGTAGGTGCCCCTCAAAAAATGGGCCCTGGGCAATCGCCCCTCCCGACCTTGCTCAAGGCCACCACTGTCTTTTGTATTAACCATTTGGAAGGGTAAGGTCATGTTTGTTGTGTTTTCTCCTTGTATTATTCTTTTTTTATTCATCATTGTATTAGTCTTGGAATGGGATTCCCTGCATTTATTTTTCCTGCATTCACCTGCATTTAGCCTATTTTTAAGGGCTTTTTAGTCTTTGCATCATCCAACTCGTCTCATTTCAATCTCCCTTTTACCCCTAAACTACACTAAATATAGGGCCCTACGGTCACACTTGACTGCAGGGAATCGTAGTCCATTAGTGTGTGTACGAAAGAAAGTTGTGTTAGAGTTGCCAAACATAACTCAATTTTCCCTCAACTTGTGATTCTAGACACTTCCTTATGCTGAACTTCTGGCCCTGCTAGACCAAACTTCTAACTCCGTCTCTGTGAGAAGCCAAAGGTCTTGAAGCCACAAAGAGAAAAAAATAATAGGAAACAAAGAGTGTTTTCATATCACGAGAAGCCACCTATATATATATATATATTGCACAAAATAGGTCACATAGTTGGAAAAAAACAAACAAACAAGAAGTTGGCTTGCAGCTTCAGGAGAAAGTGAGAAACCATCTTTGACGATTACAAGGAAGCGATCGACAGAAGGAAAATATAAAGGGGCAACACAATGGCAAACGAAAAACGGAAGTAAAAATAGAGAGAGTGAGGAGCAGAGCGAATATATAGCAAAAGCAGGGAAGCAAAGAAAGAGCGACACACACACACATCCACATTGAGAAGCTGCGCACACACGTGGGGGAAAAAGAGAGACGACACAGGTATGCTATCAACAAGCGGTGAAAGAAAAACTCTTTGACATCCTAGCTAGGAGGAGTTATGTTGAAGGGTGGAAAAATAGTGGAAATATTTAGAGATAGAAGCGAGAGAATAAGAGAACTCGATCCTAATACTTGAGGTAATAAAAATTTGTTGTCTTCAGTTATTTAAATTTCTCAAATTATTGATCGATACTAAGCTGCATTAGAGAGTTAAACACAATTGGAGTTAATTTTAGATAGGAGAGTAGGAAGATCTTAGATATTATACTTATATTTTGAGGGTATAAAACTATGTAAAGAGCTTATGCATTAAAATGCTTTGATTATCTCTTTGGTATAAGTATTGATTTAGAAGAGTTTTAGATAAAATTAAGGCTTAATTATATTTTTGGTCCCCATAAATATAGGGGTTTCTGCTTTTAGTCCCTGTAAAAAATATTTTTTTTTAATGATCCCTATCATTTTTAAAAAGATGCTTTTTAATACCTATCGTTAATCTCCATTTATTTAGTGCTGATGTGGCTAACAGATTTATTTACATGCCACTATTGCCACGTGGAATTAATGATGCCACATATGCAATGATATGGAATTTGACATGAATTAGGTACCAACTCATGTTTCTTCCCTCTCTCCCCCTACGCCCCATCCCTCCCCCTCCATTGGAAACTGGCTTGTGACTGTCCAAACTCTCGTATTTGTGACCCACAATGCCCCGTCTCAATTGAACCCGTGCTGCACAGGAATGGAGCTCTTGCTTGCATCTCACGTTTTGGTTCTACCACTTTGATTAAAGCCGCACACTACATAGATGACTACTATCATAATTAGAATTAAAAAATAGAATAAGCTAAAAACAATGGGCTAGAAGCCTAATCCATAAGCTGCAAAATAGCAAAACCTCGAGAAGGCGGTAAGGCTGTTAGTAAATAATAGAGACTATACCAAGTCATAAATTATTTATATAAACTTTTTTAGGTATGATGAAAGTATTTTTTATTAATTTATTAAGTCATTTTGAAATTAAAAATTTCAATGTTATTTACTGAAAATGTTTTATTTTGTTGAGAGACAGGTAATATGATTTTGTCATTAATTTAAATATATTTTGGTTGATTATTTGAATTAGTGATGGATTTAAACGTTTGGATTGTGACTTGATTATTTTGTGTATAGGTTTGTGGACTTAAAATATTATGGACTTTAAATTTATTGAGTAATGTGAATTTGTGATTTTGGAAATGTTGGATTTCCATTAAACGATTAATTTGATTTTATTTTTTTTATATAAGCAAATGAATTTATTGAATATAAGATGTATATATCTTAGACTTAGCGCAAGAAGTGCCAAGCCCAACAAACAAAGTACATAGATAGGAACCAGTGTATTCCCCAAAAATCTACACTAAGGACATCTAAATTAAGGAAATTAATTTGACTTGATGATTTGAAAAATATTGTGGAAATATGCAAAGGAAATGAACATCAAGCTACATAATTGTGAAGTGGATTAATGAGACAACGCATATATGTTGAAATCATAAATGATGCATGTCATTAGTTTAATGAGAAAATTAGGTGTTAAAGGCATTTCCGTTGATGAAAATGAGATATTGCATGGTATACCAAGGAAACCGTTGGCCGAAGGACTTAACATTTTAATGTGAAGATACTATTGTTGATTTTATTTGAGATAATGCATGCCATATTCATGTTATGATTATGGAATTTTGGCGTAATGTCAAGGAGAGATTACACCTTGGTGTGATGAGAGTGCAATAGTAAATTAGAGACATTCGTTGCACAGAATTCCAAAAGTAACTCGAAGGTAACTCCCCTGTAGTGTATTTTGAAACCCAACATGGCGATCCCAACAAGTTACTATTCTACTCAAATTTGGTGAGCACGATGTTGTGAAGGACGACCGAAGCTGGAGCCGCCACCCGCCGGAGATGGCTTATGCGCATAGGGACTTTAGGCCGCGCTTGAAAGTGACGTTTAGTTGGGGTTCTAGGGCTTGGCCGGTCTGGACGGTTCGGTGCTGATGATGTGGTGGTCAGCCGAAAATGGTGGTAGCTGATGGCAACAGAGGGCAAAAACGTTTGAAAACATATCTGGAATGAGTTCACAACAGTGAAGAAGAGAAAATGGGAGTTGGAACACGATTTGCCAAGAAAATTTGTCACCGGAGGACAATGAATCCACCGGGTAAGCACAATTTTAAGTCACTTATGTCTGAATCTAAACTAGATGTATAAAGAGAGGAGAAAAAACATTATTACCAAAACTGTGAAATTCTCAACACACCCCCTCATGCTTAGAATTGGACATCTGAAGCAGGGACTAATATGGATGGAATAATAGAGATCTCAACAAAACTTTCAGTTACTAGATTGGATTTGTTTGGCCTGCGTGAGACACTATTGTAGCTGGATTGATATTTTTTTTTAATTTATGGGTCTTTTTAAATTTTTAGGATGTCTATATTTTAGGAAAAACTCTAGGAAAATGCTGGTAGAATTTTTAAAAAAAATATAGATTTTGTAATTTAATATTATATTATATTATGTTTTGATGGAGAGTTGGACTTAGGGACTGCTTGCCAGACTAAGGTGGTAGTTTGTGTGCCAGGTATGGTCTTAATCAAGTCTTGACAATCATATATGGTGAATGATTGTTTCTTAAATGTACATTGTCAAAAAAAAAAAAAAAGACTGTTTCTCAAATGTACTAAAATTGGAGTTCAACGGCTAATATGGCCCATTTTTTAATTAGATCAAAGGCTAATTTGTTTAGTTTATGATTTTTGCATGCCTACTTCGTATTCCAATTAAAAGCTTCATTGTTAACCCAAATCATCAAACATTAGACATAATAGGAGACACGAGCCCAAAAACAAGACCAAATCATGTCCAAAATTAACATTAAGTGCCATGGCATTCGTGCTCCTTTCTACATGTTTTTGTGAATATATAGTTGGACAAGTTGTCCATGTTTTTCTCATATCACAACTCATAAGCTACAAAATATCGTAATTTCTTTTGACATATTCAACAAGATAAAATTCTATCTATAAATTATGATACATAGTGGAGTATAAAAGATTAAGGAATTTGTTTCGATACATATAAGATATAAAAAATGAGTAAGTATCTAAAAAAATATAGTCAGGTAAAATGAGTTGTTTAGTCCAATCTCTTTTCCCATCTATGGACAAATTGAAGAAGTCAAACAAACATCTGAATGTGCCCACTGTCTCTTCCTCTTTTAATTAGGACTTTCATTTCAGGTGCCCATAAATTGGTGTCCCTTGCTTAGTTCTTTATCGCTTGTGGCCTAGGAGACCAAGCATAACATTCTTCTCTGACAAAACAAAGCATTCTTCTACCTCAATTCTTAGCCTTATCCTTGTTCTATATTGGCGATGGCTAATAATTCAAAGAGCGATGGAAACAAAGAAGTGGTTTTACATGTAAGCAGTGATGCCTCCAAAAAGTATGATGATTTAGACACCGACGACTGTGTGCCTCTTCTACAGAAGGTATCTCTCCTACTTTTTTTCCTCTCCTTCTCTATACAAAACTTATTTAAATTCTTTGTTTTCCAACCCATATTTCTTTCACAAGATGAATTATAATCTATCAAAAAAATGTAGTTTTATTAATTATCGGTTTTAGAATCATTGAGATGTATAGTCTGCTTTCATCGCAATTTATCGATCGATTATATTGAGCTTAAAAAATTGGATTGAAATAATAAAATGGTTGTGTTGTGTGTTGGATATAGCTGGTAGCAGAGGTGGTGGGCACGTACTTCTTGATATTTGCAGGTTGTGCTGCGGTGGTGGTGAACCTTAACAATGACAATGTGGTAACATTTCTTGGGATTTCAATTGTTTGGGGGCTCACGGTTATGGTATTGGTTTACTCTCTCGGTCACATCTCTGGTGCTCATTTCAACCCAGCAGTCACCCTTGCTCATGCTTCAACCAAAAGGTTTCCCTTGAAGCAGGTGAGCCAAATAAAGCCTTTTTCCACTGTCACTTTGGTTATTGATTGAGTTATTTAATATGTGATCAATCAGATATTTTAAAAGCTTAAGCAACTGATAAAAGTATATGAATATTCAACATTTCTAATATTTCCCTTCACATAGATACACTTGTCTTACACAATGATTTATTCTTTATTACAAAATAAGAGTGGTAATACGTGGCAGATCTAGAAATTTTTATTCGTGAGGGCAAGAAATAGTTATAATGTTTTTATATAAAAAAATATTATAAGTTTTTACAAAATACATAATCTTTATGACTAAAAAAACCTAAAATACTTAATCTTCTACAAATTACAATTGTATTCTACGCATTTTCATATTTTGAAAATGTTATATAATTTTAATTTTCAATGTCAATACTATAAAAAATATACCTCTATGTATGTAATAAATAATCGTTTAAACATTTTTTAAAGAAAAAACAATCATTTACCCATTCACATCTCATATGCTCTTTGTATATATCTTAGTCTAATGATATTGATATAAAATAATCAAAAATTTGTTTTTGTTCTTTACGTCTTTTTATCTCTTTCTTTATCTTGAACGATATTTCTTTTATAAAATCTAGGCTTAATTGTACTTTTGGTCCCTCAAGTATCACGATTGTGCGATTTTGGTCCTCTAAGTTTCAATTGCGCGAATTTGGTCCCTTAGGTATTGCGATTGTACAATTTTAGTCCCTCATGTTCCAATTGTGCAAATTGGGTCCTCCAATTATTGCAATTGTGCGATTTTGGTCCCTCTTGTCGTTCAATTTCTTAAAAAAAAGTTGATGTATCACGTGTGGGTGTGGCCTGACACATAATTTGATTTAGGTGGCATGTTAGTTGGCTTAAAAATTAAAAGGTCTTTATAATATTTTCAATTATAAAATGAATGACAATTGAACTGAGGGGCCAAAATCACACAATTGTGATACCTCGAGGACCCAATTCGCTCAATTAGAACTTGAGGGACTAAAATCGCACAATTGTGATACCTGGGGGACCCAATTCACTCGATTAGAACTTGAGGGACCAAAATCGCACAAACGCCATACCTGAGGGACTAAAAATGCAATTAAGCCTAAAATCTAATGCGTTTTGTCACTGTATGAGTTTAGCGTTTGAGAAGTGGTAAAAATTAGAAAGATAAAATTAGAACCAATTTATTCTCTCTTTTATCTCTTATAACTTTCTTCACTTATTTAAAAAAAACGTGTCTTATATGGGGGCAACACCTAATTTTTTATAGGGACAAAATGAAAATCATTAAGTATATTCAACTAAAAAGTAAGGATGTCGTGGGGGCAATTGCCCCCAACTCTCCCAACATGGATCCGCCCCTGCTGGTAATACTGGTAAAGGATTGAGGCATTGAGCTTTGGACAACTTATAATACCATATTATAAGAACCAACTATCCTAAAACTTATATGAATAAAAATATGCAAGTAACACACTCGAATATTATTTGACAAAATTCACTCGAGTCTCATCACTTTGTGAATGTTATCTACATGGTTAGTGAAACCCAACTAAATTTCAACAGATAAGAGTGTGTTCGAAAAAGTTTGTTAGCAATTGTCTTGCAAACATTATATTTTAGTGAAAGCACAAAATGATTTTCTAACATATCTTACACTATACAAGAGAATGTGCATATTTCGTCGAATGTATCGTGTCAGTTTCCTTTTGCACAAGAAAGAAACTATCTTTGGTACGTACCTCATTATGGTTTAATTGAAATATTTATTTTCTTGTTGTCTTTTCGCTATAGTTTCTCATGTATACATCCTTGGTACCATGACTCGTATCAAAACAAAATAATCAATTAGTCTAAAATTATTTCCTTTCATTTTTTCTTGTAGGTGCCGGCTTACATAATAGCTCAGGTCCTTGGATCCACACTTGCAAGTGGAACTCTCAGAATTATATTTAGTGGCAAGGAAAATCATTTTGTCGGAACACTCCCCACTGGTTCTGACCTTCAAGCATTTATGGTCGAATTCATAATAACTTTCTACCTCATGTTTATCATTTCCGGTGTCGCGACCGATAAGAGAGCGGTACACAATCTTTCCTCTTGTAACTACACTCACCTGTATTCTTCGATTTTAATAGTTTTGTTTATTAATTTTTTTTTTTTGCTTTTTAAATCATGTAGATTGGTGACTTGGCTGGGCTTGCAGTTGGGTCTACGGTTCTACTAAATGTGTTGTTTGCCGGGTATTAACCTATCTCAAAACCTAACTAAATATATCATTAGGTGTAATATTTAATAAAAAAAACATGTAACCTCTTTTCGAAGCAAGGTCAAACTTAGAAGTAAGAACTTATTTGTGTGTGAAAATATATTTTATAGGCCAATCACAGGAGCATCAATGAATCCAGCAAGAAGCTTAGGGCCTGCAATTGTGCACCACGAGTATAGAGGAATATGGATTTATTTGCTGTCGCCGATTCTCGGAGCTTTGGCTGGTACATGGGCCTACAATTTCGTTAGATACACAAAAAAGCCAATACGTACATGAACTCAGCAAGTGTATCTTTTCCCTAAAAGGATTGGGACATGGTGGAACTGAGTGCCTTGATAGTGAATGCAGGATTTTTTTTTTTCCTCGTTGCTTTATTTTTTTTTGAAGATGACCATATATTAGGGTTGAAGTGCAAGAAGAATCACTAGTTTAGAGGTATGACCTTGTAATATAGCTAGAAGAAATGAAAAGTAAAGTTTCTCCTTATCTGTGCATCTAACCATTATATTTTCTTTTGATTACATTTGAATTTGCCATGTGCATATTTGAATTTACAACAACTTTGATTTCTTCTCAAAATGGATTGTCTTTCATGATTGTTAACTGTCTGTCAAAAACAAAAACAAAAAGAACTGTCTTTTCTAAGTATAAAAATTTTAACACAAAACTTAAATGCGCACTTGACCATGAGATTATATATTAAAAAATAAATATTGTTAGTGTTTCATGAGTGTCAATTGTCTATGATAATGAAAAAATGTTAACATATGTGTATTAACACATACAAAGGCTCCATACACACATGATAAGATAATTTAAGATTTGGTAACATAAAACATAATATATAGTATAATACTTAATTTTATAATGCCTAACAAAATTTGAATACTTGGTTATATTTGGCCGTGACATTGTATAAAATATTACATTGTATGAGATAATACAAACTTATGCTTGGGGATGCACTTTTAACACACGCTAGAACAACAATTAACACTTTATACATAAATGTCCAATATTTAAAAATATATTATATTCACCTAAATTTGTTGTGTAGAACTTATTTTTGTAAGTAAAAGTCCTTAAGGTCTAAAAAAACTCATAACTGTTGTGTACTTTAAGAAAGAAAAATAGAAATACGCACTAAACTCAGTAAAATTCTATTAAATGTAACATCTATACATCGAACTTAATTGAAAGTAAGATAATTAACATTATATACAGAAAATTACCAAGCGATTCAAACTTAAATATTACATCAAGTTTAAATAACCACAAGGTTCCTAATCCCGCAAGTGGGGACATATCCCATATTTTCAAAGTTACATGGCTTTCTAAAGATTTAATACAAAATACTAGTCCTTTTTTTATCAATTTCATTAGAGTGTTACATAATCTGAAAATACAAAATAACAAAAAGGATGTTGGCCTCCAAGCCTCTTCAATCTTCCTTCTCAATCTGTGAATCTGAAATAATAAAAGGAAAGGGGTGAGATAAAAATTTCAGTGAATCTTTCCCTTGACTCCTCACCATCTCTCCTCTTATTATACCAATTTCCAAGAAACAGGTCAAACATAATAATACAATGCAACTTCTTGACTAGGAACTTGTAGTTCTTCTTTTCTTTGTGCTTAGCACAACTTACTCTTCTTTTATGTTATTGGGTTTTGTCATATGCTTTGATCCATAGACCCCAATCAACAGAACTAACGATATGGTGGTTAGACGTCATTAACCATTCAAGTGGCGTCCCACAAGACTAACCATATCGTTTTCTCCTCTTATGAGGAATCTTGTGTATCTTTTAAGTGATTTTTATCACAATTCTCATAACTTAAATGCATGTTTACAAATAAGTAAATAGCAACTCAGGATTCACAATCCATATCATCCTATAACATTCTATACAAATTCCAATGATATTTATAACAAAATCAGGAAATTTAAACTTCACATGTATTTGAACCCTAAGTTTGCAAAACATGTACCTTTATCTAATCATATAATCAAGACAATTACAAGTTCATATGAAACTTATCATCATTCTTGTGTTCTAGTTCCTCCTGAACCAGGACTCATTCCCATTAGGGCTCTTGGAGCAGACAATGGGTAAAACATCGTACATACATCAATGGGGGGTTGGGGATAGCAGCCAACCGTTAACCAATCCCACTATATCACAATAATAATAATACCAAACTCTATTTCAACGGGTAATCAAAACCCTAACTTGAACTAAATGTTCATACATTACTTAGAGAAAAGAAATTTCTAATGTGGGACTTATGGGTGCCCATCACCTAAGAGAAGGAAGAACTCACAAATAACACCAAGAATGAACTAGGAGTGGTGGAGCTTGGTCCTCTTCTCCTCCTCCTCCTTCTTCTTCTTCTTCTTCTTCACATTTCCCTTCTTCTCCCTTCTAGGGTTCCACTAGCTTCTCACCAACAACTAAGTTTCAACTCTTAAACTCTCATTCAAGCTAGGAATTGAAGAAATCTAGCAAGAATCTCACAAATTCCTCTCAAGATCATGAAACCCTAGTATTTTCCCTTTCTCTTCTCTCCATTTTCGTTCCTTCCTTTCCCTTTTCCCCTTTTTTGCGTTCTGATCTATTCTGCTGCGTTTTTGTGCATTTTGCAGTGTGTGAATCGATTCACACTTAAGTGTGACTCGATTCACTCAGTTAAAATGGCACCAACGCCTTTAGTGAATCGAAGTCGTGAATCGATTCATGGTTCTCCAATTCGATTCACAGAGGCTCAGAATTTCCTGATCACCTTTGTGAATCGATTCAGGTTAGCATGAATCGATTCATGCACTGCTAAAATGCAGAAAAACCAAACTTTACAGCGAATCTTGAGATTTTCTCCCTAAACCAACTTCAATCAATTTCTAACCAACCCTTCTAATCATTTTAAGATCAAATCTAACCATTTTTACAACTCAAGATTGACAAGAGCTCACTATCATTATTATGCAATCATGTTCACCAATCTTGAAATCAAATAAAAGTTAACAACAATTACACCAATCTCAAGCAACATATAATCAAACTAAATTTGAGGAACTTAGGGCGTTACACCGACCGATTCTTGATTGCACGAGACTCCTCTTCATCAACTGTAAGAGTATTAAGAAGGAGTCGAGCTAATGAGGCGCTATTCCCGACGAAGGAAGGAATAGAATAAGGCCTCCACCTTACCTGAAGGGAATGAGCTAGAGCTAGGCTGCTAACGAGCCCGCAATTCCGTCCCACGGAATTGGATAACAACTACCCACTTTTTAAAATTTTTGTCCTAAAAAATTAGACCGAAATACATACCTATTGAAACATATAAGAGTATTGGTCTCGCATTTCCTCTTCCAGTTCCTAAGTGGCTTCTTCCGAGGTGGATCCTCCCCAGATAATCTTAACCAAGGGAATGGTTTTATTCCGGAGTGTCTTGAAAGCACGGTCCACTACTTGGACCGGGTCGGGCTGATATGTCAAATCTGATTTAAGTTGTACAGACTTATGATCCAAGGACTGGAATGGATCCGGAATGTACTTCTTAAGCCGGGATACGTGAAAGACATTATGGAGATTTGACAAGGACAGGGGCAGGGAAATTTGGTAAGCCACATGACCAACTCGACTGAGAATTTGAAAAGGACCTATGTATCGAGGAGTTAACTTCTTGGCCTTAAGAGCTCTACCAACACCTATGGTAGGAGTGACTTTCAGGAATACATGTTCACCCTCCACAAACTCAAAGGGTTTAAGCCTACGGTCTGTCTAACTTTTCTTCCTGCTTTGGGCAATCTTTATCTTATCCCTGATCATGCGAATCTTATCTGTGGTTTGTTGAACAAGGTCAGGACCTAGCAACCTCCTTTCTCCTACTTCAAACCAACACAAAGGAGTTTTGCACTTGCGACTGTAGAGAGCCTCGTACGGTGCTATACCTATGCTAGAATGGTAGTTGTTGTTATAGAAAAATTCTATTAGTGACAAATACTTATCCCAACTACCACCATCCTCTAGAACACATGCTCTAAGCATATCCTCTAGGGTTTGAATAGTCCTCTCTGACTGACCATCCGTTTGGGGATGATAAGCTGTGCTAAGACTCAATTTAGTTCTTAAAGTTTAATAAAGAGCTTTCTAAAACCGGGAGGTAAACTTAGGATCTCTATCAGGAACAATGCTAGTTGGCACTCCGTGGAGCCTAACAATTCGTTGATATAGATATTAGCTAACCTAGCGATCTTGTATGAGGACTTGATGGGAAGAAAATGGGCAGATTTGGTCAATCTATCCACTATGACCCAAATAGAGTCATACCCTGTGTGAACACCCAATTTTGACCGGAATTTTCATTTTTTTTAGAAAAATCACAAAAATATTTTTCACACATATTAAATTTTCAGCCTTTATTTTATCTCACTTTTGTTCAAACAAAATAAAAAAGAAATCCATTGAGCTAACCTAATTGTGACAAAGAAAAGGATACAAATAGCTGGCCCTTTTGTTACAAATTACCATCATAAGGACAAGCCCAAAATACAAACAAAGTCCATTACAAGTCCATTTACAAAATCAAAATAAATAAAAAAAGTACAAAAGAAAAATACACAGCAACGACTCCTCCTTTTTTGAGCAACAGCCAAGGGACTTTCCCATTACCTTTTTCTCTTTTCCCTTCCATCCCAAGCAATACAAGGTCAGCAACCACTACCCCTCCTGCGGATAGGAACACCAACCAGAGGTGTTGGTTGTCCAACAATCTCTTGCAGCATGCATTTTCTGGTATCCTTGTTCCCCACTACACAACTTCACTTCTTTGCATTTTTTGTCACTATTCCATAGTTGTGTCCCTTTAGTCTCTATATAAACCTGCACAACAATATCAACTGCGGGCAAATCATTGAGGAAAAAAGAGACTTAGGGAGAAAGAAGTAGAGCAGTAAAAAAGGGAGGGAGGGGGGTCTCGACCATTCACGATTACACACAAACCCTCTTCATTAATAATCACCATTCAATAACTTTGTTCTGGAGATCCCTCACTACCCACACTTCCAGCAAACCTTCACCAAACCAAACACCATCAACACAACCTCACCCAGCCCCTCACAAAAAGTGGCATCAACAATAAACCAGGAACATGGAGAGAAAGAGAAGGAGAACACCAACAACAACAAGGAGAGAAGAAAAGCCATTAACTAAGTACCATAGTCCGGAAAGAAGAAAAAAAACAGAATTACCCAAGAAGGTAGCGAGCCCTCTGCCATTATCGCCACATCGCCGCGTCCCACTCTCGCCAGAACTCATCGCACCGCCCCCAGCCACCATGCGCAGTACCACTGTTTATGGGGAAATTTGGTTTATGGTATGGTTCTACAAATTTTGATGATCTTGTATGATCTACCAAATTCATCAAACAAACAAATAAATTTTGATGATCAAGCAATTATGAATCCGAACGAGTTACGTGGTAATCTCGTTTTGAAAACAACGGTTTCTTTTAAATATAACGGTCAAATTCTCAACACGTTATTAATTTTGTAATATTCTTGGCTTCAGAGCCATGAATGATTATGTCTTATGCCAAATCTGTATATGATAATTCCAACTAATCCAACTAACAACAAATTGTTGTCGAAATGGCAATATGGACTTAAATAAACAAGATTGGCTGCCGAAAGCTAATAACTTGGTTTACAAGCAAGTTAGAGCAAAATTTAAAACAAGAATGCAACTACTGCAATGTCATGGGGCGTGCATCACTAAAGCCCAACATGCAGTTGAAGTTAACGCAGAAATGTAAAAGAAAACAAGTAATAGACAGAATTTAAAGAACGCTGTTAAAAAGACATGAATTTAAATGAAAACGTGTAAATGCAAGAACTTAAATAACAGAAGTATAAAGAACATGAATTGAAGAAAAAAGCATGTAAATGACTTTGAAAGGAAAAGTAAAACTTGATAAATGACAGGGAATTAAAGGATGTAAATTCAAAGCAAAAAAATATAAATTGATTGAAATGTAAATGACATAGCTGGAAATGCAAAGAATTGAAAATAGATTGAAACTTGATTAAAATGCGAGAAAGATAAGGTGTGGAAGGCATACAATGATCGTTTTCCGTTAATCTTCTTTAGCCAGTCGAGATATTAGGAATTAGATCATGTATCCAACCTCAATTACATCGCATTTAACTACTATTTATAGAAAAAATATAAGAAAACTACCTAACATCCAACCTGACACGTGTACGGACACGGGTTGGTAGTTAAGTTTTCACTAAAAACTACCTAATCGACAGTAGCATTTCTTGTCGAGCTATACATTGATCTTTACTTAATAATTAAGCCTGTTCGACCATGATCATTTTGACATCTTCGACGCGTTATGCCTTCCGTCGAACAACCGCCCCATCACTTGGTCTTTCAAACTTAGTCAATTTTCATCCCTTGCTCTGATCTCTTACACCTTTACTTGTCGAATTCTAACCTTCTGTCGATCAACCCAAATTTGAAATTTGGCACCCAATAGATGCCCCCTAAATTCTGAGTTGTCGACGCCAACATACGGAGAGACCCAGAATTTTGCTTGACTCTACGCCCGACGGTTTCCTTTTCGCAACGTCCCATCACAGGTCTGCGCTTCCCACTTCCCTAAAAAATAGGACCAAAGCATATTGCTCTATCAACAAGCAACCAAATCCAAACAGGAATTACGGGACAAAATGGTAAGTTTGCGACTTAACATAGCCAGGTTGGTCGAACAAGACACCCCCAACCAAACCAAGATACTTGAATTGGAACAAACTGCTGCGCGCCTGGAATCCGAATTAGCTATGGTCAAGGCTCAATTGCAAGAAGCAAAGCAAGCCTCCCGTTTGTCAGAAATCGAGGCGCTCGACCAACAACTGCGTTCTAGCACTGTCGAAGCAAAAGCCATTTTGTCTAAGGTCAAAAATCTTGAAGTCGATTATGTCAACGCTGAGACCATCAAGACGGATTTTGCTGTGACCTGGGAGGACCTCAAAAAACTCCCCTTGTAATTGAATTTTTTTTATATGTCGAACCCATTCTCTTGATTATTGCTTGTATTTTAACTGACAAACTGAATTTGATTTGACGTCCTATACATCAATCTCCTCACCGTCCAGCTAGCACGTTTTCATTTTAGCATTTTTAATTTTCAGTTTCTGGTCATGAATATCCATTATGCCATTTTGACCAGTCAAATTGGCTAAAAAACTTGTAAATTTAATGCAACTTTGGCTATAAATAGAGGCATACCCCTGCTTGCCATCTCTACAACAAAGCAACCTTTGCCTCTTACCTTGCAAGAAAACTTTAGAACTCTTCTCCCAGTCTCAGAATTTTCTGGGGTACCTTTGTTAGCATTTCGAACAGAGACTTCAATTTTATCTCGCCCCCCAACGAGCTAAACCAACTGGCAAACTCAAACATGGAGATTATCTCTATCTCCTTATTTTCTGGTTCTGCTTATTTCATATGGGAACCAGGAGGCTTCACAATTTGGAACCCCTTTGAAGTTCTCTGTCTTAACAGTGAAACGCATATTGGGTTTTGGTAATTTGCCTAATACCACATCATGAGTTTTGGTAAGTTACCTAATGTGGCTTATCAAACTCATTAGGAGATGAGAGTACGGGGGAGGCCTGAGACATTCTTTCTTTCTACTGTTTTGCGCTCCTTCACACCTAGTGTTTAAAGTTTCACTCGTGAAGGTCCGCAACATCATACGAAATCAAAAGGGATGAGGTGCGACTCATGCCTGCCTGTCTCTCGTCCTTGGCCTCCCTCTGCTTTCATTAAGTTCGACACCCTTCATCGACGTTGTCAAACTTCATTTTCATAACCCGTCGATGAAGGCCTTCTTACCTTGAAGCGGCCCTTGCAGACTTAATTGTCTTACCCTGGTGACATGTCATGGAGACCGCTTCCTCTCTCTTCCTAAATTCTTCCTCAGCATGAGCTGAATTAGAACATGGCAGAGCTTCCAAAAATGGACTTGTCTTGTAATAATCTAGATTAAAAACTTTATTTCACTTGTATCACCAAGTTACAAGCCTATTTGACAATATATTTTGCATACTGTCGAACGGCCTCTGAATAAAGAAATCTAGACCATACTTCAAAGTTATATTTTTACTTCGCACATTGTTGGTTTATATGACTTCAAATATTTGCCATTAATAGACTTGATTCTGAACCAATAATTTATTTCAACAAGCGCGTAAGCATTCCCTGAGAAAACTTTAACAACTTTATATGGTCCTTCCCACTTAGGGGACCATTTACCATATTCTCGACATTTCTTATCCATCGGCAAAATGACTTTCCAAACTAAATCACCAACCTTAAAAAGTTTATACTTGACCCGACTATCATAAAATTTTGCTATTCTTTCCTTTTGTCGAATCAAGTGTTCTAAGGCAATAATTCTCTCGTCATGCGCATCATTTAACTCGTCAAGCATTGAGTTCCAATACTGGTCTACTGGCAACTCCTCTTGTTTTTGAATCCTCAATGAACCAAGATTTATCTCGACGAGCAACACAAAGATCATGTCCATATACCAATTTATAAGGAGTTGTACCTGTCGATTCTCTAGGTGAGTTTCTGCATGCCCAAAGAACTTGTTCTAAAGTCGAATGCCAACTCCTTGGATACCTGCCAATATGCTTCTTTATCAAGCCAATGATAATTTTATTCATGGCTTCTACTTGACCATTTGCCTGAGCATAATATGGTGTCGAGGTAATCATCTTGATCTTCCTTGACTCGGCATACTCCACAACTTTCTTCCCAACAAACACAGATCCTTGATCAGTTGTTATGGTTTGTGGTATGCCATATCGACACACAATATGGTTTTCAATAAAATCTACGATATCTTGTTGCATCACTTCTTTCAAGGCTATTGCTTCTACCCATTTGGTGAAATAATCAACCCCTACTAGAATGTGTTTATGACCTTTAGAAGAGGCAGGAAAAATTTGACCTATGAGGTCTAACGCCCAACCTCTAAAAGGCCAAGGTTTAACAATGGAATGTAACTCACTAGCAGGTACATTCTGTATTTGACCATGCCTTTGACATTCTTCACAGGATTTTGCAAACATAATGCAATCCTTCAACAAAGTGGGCCAATATACTCTTTGTCTTCTCAAAACCCATTTCATCTTCTCACCTACCTGATGAGCACCACAAATTCCTTCATGAACCTTTGCTAAAGCCAAATAAGCATCCTCTTCGCTTAAGCAAGTTTCCAAATTACCATCAACAGATTTTCTATATAAAGCCCCTGCAAGTACAACAAACTTAGTTGCTTTATACTTAATCTTTCTGTCGACGTTAGTATCTGGATTTTCCAAATACTCAATGATGGGCTTACGCCAATCAGCTGCATTCGACGTACTTGCAGCAAAAATATCTCTTTCGTCTAAAGGGTACAATAACTCACGGATTTCTACGAGTTCTGTCAACACCTTTGAAGATAACTTATATCCTGAATCCAATTGGGCCAATTCATTAGCCTCTTGATTTAGCTCTCTAGGAATATGCTCCAACTCGACATTGTCGAACTGTTTCATCAACTTGTTAGCTACTTGACAATATTTGACAAGGTTATGACTAACACATTTGTATGCTTGAGTTAACTGTCTAATTACCAATTGCGAATCACCAAAAACTTTGACAGTGCGTGCTTGCATTTCTATCAAAATTTCCAAACCCACAATTAAGGCTTCATATTCAGCCTCGTTATTAGAACAAGCATACTTTAGTTCAAACATCAATTTAGTTGGTACCCCTAAGGGCGAAATTATCAAAATTCCAATACCAACCCCATTTCTATGTCTTGAGCCATCAAAATACAAATGCCAAGGCTTCAACTCGACTAGCCCTGTCAGTTCTTTTATTTCCAGACATGGATGGTCCGTTAAGAAGTCAACAATTGCTTGACCTTTAACAGCCTTCACAGGTACATATTGCAAAGAAAATTCAGACAATGCAAGTGTCCATTTTCCAATTCGACCATTCAGAATTGGCTGGGACAACATGTACTTGATTACATTTGTCTCTGACATGACTAAAACATTGCAAGGCATCAAATAGTATTTGAGTTTTGTACAAGAGAAATATAATGCTAAACATAATTTTTCTATAGCACTATATCTAGTTTCTGCATCATTGAGCACTCGACTGAGGTAGTAAACGGCTCTCTCGACATTGTTTCCATCTTCTTGAGCCAATAAACAACCAATGGTCTCTTTTGATGCTGATATGTACAATTTCACTGGTCGATGTGGCTCTGCAGGCATCATGACCGGTGGATTTGTCAAATACTGCTTGATTTGGTCAAAAGCTTCTTGGTGTTGTTGAGTCCACACAAAAGCTTCTTCTGCCTTGAGTTTCACCAACGGAGCAAAAACTCTTGTTCTTCCCGAGAGATTTGATATGAACCTTCTGAGAAAATTGACTTTTCCTAAAAAGGATTGAAGTTCCTTTTTGTTGGTTGGAGGTCTTGCTTCCAAAGACTGACTTTAGCTTTATTCTTATCCACTTCAATGCTTTTTTTGTGCACCAGAAAGCCTAAGAACTTAGCAGCAGAAACCCCAAAACCACACTTCTCAGGGTTCATTTTCAAACTATGCCTTCTCATTTCCTGGAAGGCTCTCCTCAGATGATTCAAATGCTCCTCTTGACTGTCGGATTTAACAATGACATCGTCGATGTACACTTCCATGAACTTACCTATCATTTCATGAAAGATAGTATTCATTGCCCTCTGATATATTGCACCAGCATTCTTCAAACCAAAGGGCATCACTATCCATTCATAAGTTCCAATTGAACCTGGGCACCTGAAAGCGGTTTTAGGTACATCCTCTTCAGCTATGAAATCTGATTATAACCAGCATGCTCATTCATGAAACTCAGAAGCTCATAACCAGATGATGCATCCACTAGCATATCTGCTATGGGTATAGGGTATTCATCTTTAGGAGTGGCTGCATTAAGGTTCCTAAAATCGACACATACTCTCATCTTGCCATTCTTCTTTATGACAGGCACTACATTAGACAACCATTCCACATACCTAGTTGTGCGAATGAATTTAGCCTTCAGCAACCGTTCGACTTCCTCCTTGATTTTTAACACAACTTCAGGAGGGAACCTTCTGTTGGCTTGTGTGACAGGCTTGCAATCTAGCTTTAGAGGCAATCTATGCTCCACGAGTTCTCTATTCAGTCCTGGCATCTCGTGGTAATCCCAAGCAAAGCAATCCTTATACTCAGAAACTAGCTCCACAATCTGCCTTTTAAACTGGTCTGACAACATTGCACTCACATATATTGGCCTCTTTCTATCTGCATCGCCCAAGTCTATCTCTTCTAAAGGGTCTTCCAACTCAAAGTCACTTCTATCTTCAAGCCCCTTTTCAAAACCCAACGGGCCATCATCAAATATACAATCGCCAAAGACACCTTCTTTCCGAAGTTTGGCGCTTGACTTAAAGGCCGACAATTGTATTTGAGGATAATCATGAGTCATTACTGTCGATTGGCCGATTTTCGTCGGCCTCGTCCAACAACTTAACCCCAAACTGCTCCATTAAGCACGCAATCAGAGCTTCTTTATCAATAACACCACCCTGCACTGAGATGGGTTTCACCCTTGGATCATACACTTTGAAGTCCACATGCATTTGTTGCAAATAACATGGACTATCATCCGCCTCAATAATCTCAACTTCATCACGAGCATTCCAAAGAATCATTTTTTGGTGTACTGTCGAAGGAACTGCTCCAACAGAATGAATCCAATCCCGACCCAACAAGACATTGTAACTAGACCTCGAAGGAATCACAACAAACAGAGTAGATCTTTCTACTGATCCTACCAGCACATCAAGCATCACTACGCCATCTGTTGGTGCAGTTCTTCCACCGAAGTCAGTAACCACTATATTTGTTGGCAACAGGTCAGACTCATCCTTTCCCAATTTCTTGAACATGGCTCTTGGAATCAAATTGATTGATGCACCTCCATCAACCAGTACCCTGTTAGCTGGCTTACCTTCAATCAATGCTCTAATGTGCAATGGTCGAAGATGACTTCTCTCCTCATGAGTTGGTTTGTCGAGCCTAGCGAAGTTATCAAATATAGTGACCATGTCTTGCTCAACAAATTGCCAACCAATAGGAAAGTCCTCTAAGTCTTCCTCGTCAGGCACTTCAACTAGAAACTCGTAATGAGCCACATATTCCGCTGGCAACACCGAAACCAAGTTTACATTCAATTTAGTAAACTCCTCTTCAGTAGCTGTGTCTTCATTCTCCAAATGACTTCCCAACCTCATGCCTAGTTTGTCGAATAAACAATCTTCTGATCCCCGATCTGACAAGGTAGTACCCATTGCCATCACCAATTCGTCCAAGTCTTTGTCTAGACTGGTGTCAGGATCAAACTGTTCTTCATCTTCAAAACCTATTGGGTCATCTGGATCATTTAGTGCGGCAATAACCTATTCCATGGACAAATCTGTTTTGACAACATTCTGTTCCATGGACTCCAGGGGTTCATCTAACAAATCAGAATCATTAGCTATGATCCTTAATTCCTCCATTGACACATCACTGCCTGTGCCCTCCTCCGGAGCTGGTTGAACACCAACTTTGCCGCGTTCCAAAGCTAACCTTTCAGCTTCAATTAAACCTACTGACCAGGGAGTCACCTCTTCCTTAGCCAAAGGAATTTTAGCATTCTTGGAACTCTGCTTGACAGATGCCCGCTGTGAATGTGCTCGCATCTTGGAAGTCTGGCCCTTGTCATAATTGCTGCCTCTAACATCAACCACTACACTCTTCAACTTTGGACCAGTCTCCTTGGGCAACGGCACTTTCTGTATCCCAACCATGAAACAATCTTCACGTTGAGATCCTCCCAACTCAACAGCCTTCGTTTTCTGTCTCTGAGCTTGCCTTATCCTCTGTCGACGACGCTTTTGGATTTTCGATAGTGGGGCCTTCTTTACTTGATCACCCCCAGGGTAAGGTTTTCTGCCATGCTGGTATTCTTCATCCCAAAATGGCGTTTGTCGAGGGTTACTCTTTGTAGCTCTCACCCTGTTTCTCAGTTCAGGACAACGAGCCTTGGGAGAATTCTCAACCCATTTGTTGACCATAACATCAGTATTAGGTTTCCTAGTCCTGTTAACCTTTCGACCAAGAGATCCTCCATGATTACTCCCCGTGGATTCCCTTGGAGACTCGACCAACCATCCACCGATTGCTCGATTAGGCCTATTAACCACAGGCCTTTGCACTTGGTTTGCCGGTGCATGTCTCACGTACCTATTCGCATAACGAGCACAGACTTGTTGATGAACGTTTGCACCATCAACTTTCTTTGCTCTCTGGGCTGCCTTCTCATCAAAGTACTTGTCACAATGTGGGCATAATTTCAATCGCCTCTATTGTTTTTCTTCTCGAAAAAGCTTCATGATCTCATGAGGCCTTGGATAGATGTCGAAAGGATCTTCGACATTCACCACACACTTCTGCTTGGCGCTAATGTTCACCATGCTACAGCTTCTCACATTTTGACCTTCGACATTGGCAATGCCTTGACCAAATGGATCAGTATCCACCTTCATGCTAGGCTTTTGTTTGTCAAAGAAACTTGAGCCTACCTTCTTTGAGAGCCTTTTGAATCAAATCCCTGAAACGAAAACATTCATTAGTAGGGTGGCCTAAAGCTCCATGGTACTTGCAATAATTCTGTCCATTAGAGTCCTCAGGCCCTTTCACTCTATGATCATCTGATAACTTAAGCTGTTTATCTTTTAAAAGAATGTCAAATATTTTATCAGCTTTGGTTATATCAAATGTATAGGTTCTCTTATTCACATAGCTCATCTTTTCCTTCCCCTTGGAAGGTACTAACGCTTGACAAGCATAAGGTGGTCCTTCTTTTAATTCAGCAAGGTTTATTTCTTGCTCTGTCATAGCCTCATCCTCACTGTCTGTTAGATCTTGTTCGACACAATTGACTTTCTCACGTCTGATAAACTTCTTATTGTTCTTCTGATTCTTCTCAGAGCGGAGTTGTTCAACTTGTCGAACCTTCTCCCCTAATTGGGCGAGGTCAACTATGTGCTGGTTTACCAATTTCTTTCTAATATGGTAATCCAAACCACTAGCGGCCATTTTCACAATTTCCGCTTCGGGAATAGGCGTGAAACACCTGCTCTTCATTTGCTTGAACCTAGAGATGTAATCATCTATAGACTCATTATAGATGCGTTTGACGTTGAATAAATCACTCAGATTAACCCTCAAATCGCCCCTGAAGAATTGATCATGAAACAATCCTTCCAGTTGTGTCCACGAATGGACTGAATTAGCTCTCAACGTCGAGAACCAAGAAAATGCGTTCTTTGTCAAAGAACTTGGAAAGAACCTCATTTTCAAACCTTCGACAGTGGCCATCTCTCCCATTTCTATCGTGTATCTAGCCACATGCTCGACAGTCGATTCACCACTGTCACCAGAAAATTTGGACAATTTGGGGATTTTCATCCCTCTTGGCACTTCAGCTTGTTGAACCCACTCAGGAAATGCAGATATGAATTATGGTCTAGTGCCTTGACCAATATTAAAGCCAAGCCTATTCAGCATTTGCTCGACAGCCTGATTCACATTTTGTTCTATCTGATTTCCCATGATATTGTGCCTGAGGTTGGCTAAACCTTGATGCACTGGTGGGCCCTGGTCTTGATTCCTTTGTAGAATCTGCACCTGGCCATAGGCCAAGTTATTCAAATTCTGACCAAGGTTGTGGTTTGGCTGAACTACCTCGTTCTGCACCACCATAGGGTTATTCGCATTATGCGGAATGCCCCCCATGCCCTGACCATGAGGTATAACCCCTGGGCCTTGTTGAACATTCTCGTTCACTGGTGCTGCCAAACCCAATGCTTGATTTAGCCTTTCCATTTGTAAGGCTAGTGTATTACATGCTTGATTAGTAGTCTCCATAAGAGGCGTAATCACTGCACCCATCTGCTGAGTGAACATGTTCACCATCTCATGGTTACTATCATCCACTTGTTGTCGAATACTCGCCAACGAGTTTTGTGTTAATCCCCCATTATTCTGAGGCATTTGTCTCGACATGTCCCCCAGTCCTAACCCTTGTTGATTGGCTGTCGTAGTGGTAGCCATTCCTGCCATTCCTTGAGTATTGGAAGAATTTCCGAATGGCATAAAAGGCTGGTTAGCATATTGGTTGAACATAGTTGAACCAATAGCAGGGACTGTCGAGTTTTGCAAATAACCATACGGCATTCCAAACGGAGGTTGCGTTACTTGCGGTACAGGCCTAATACTTGAGTTCCTCGCATTTCCAGCGCTTGGAATAACTTCTCCTTGCGTATTGGCCATTGTCAACCCAGTACCTGCCCCAACGGTAGTATTATTCGTCCGCGGGATCACAACTACCCCTGCGTTCGTACTAGTGGTCGAAGCATTTGTACTGCTAACACTTGGCATTGTGGCACTGCTATTCATGCTGCCACTCATGTTTCTATGTTGCGTTACGTTAGAAGCAGTAATCTTTCCACTTTTTAGACACATAAAACCATCGTTTAAACGAGTTACTCTAAACTCGTCCCACTAGGCGTGCCAATTTGTTTATGGGGAAATTTGGTTTATGGTATGGTTCTACCAATTTTGATGATCTTGTATGATCTACCAAATTCATCAAACAAACAAATAAATTTTGATGATCAAGCAATTATGAATCCGAACGAGTTACGTGGTAATCTCGTTTTGAAAACAACGGTTTCTTTTAAATATAACGGTCAAATGCTCGACACGTTATTAATTTTGTAATATTCTTGGCTTCAGAGCCATGAATGATTATGTCTTATGCCAAATCTGTATATGATAATTCCAACTAATCCAACTAACAACAAATTGTTGTCGAAATGGCAATATGGACTTAAATAAACAAGATTGGCTGCCGAAAGCCAATAACTTGGTTTACAAGCAAGTTAGAGCAAAATTTAAAACAAGAATGCAACTACTGCAATGTCATGGGGCGTGCATCACTAAAGCCCAACATGCAGTTGAAGTTAACGCAGAAATGTAAAAGAAAACAAGTAATAGACAGAATTTAAAGAACGCTGTTAAAAAGACATGAATTTAAATGAAAACGTGTAAATGCAAGAACTTAAATAACAGAAGTATAAAGAACATGAATTGAAGAAAAAAGCATGTAAATGACTTTGAAAGTAAAAGTGCAGAAAACAGTAAATGACAGGGAATTAAAGGATGTAAATTCAAAGCAAAAAAAATATAAATTGATTGAAATGTAAATGACATAACTGGAAATGCAAAGAATTGAAAATAGATTGAAACTTGATTAAAATGCAGAAAGATAAGGTGTGGAAGGCATACAATGATCGTTTTCCGTTAATCTTCTTTAGCCGTCGAGATATTAGGAATTAGATCATGTATCCAACCTCAATTACATCGTACGAACTACTATTTATAGAAAAAATATAAGAAAACTACCTAACATCCAACCTGACACGTGTACGGACACGGGTTGGTAGTTAAGTTTTCACTAAAAACTACCTAATCGACAGTAGCATTTCCTGTCGAGCTATACATTGATCTTTACTTAATAATTAAGCCTGTTCGACCATGATCATTTTGACATCTTCGACGCGTTATGCCTTCCGTCGAACAACCGCCCATCACTTGGTCTTTCAAACTTAGTCAATTTTCATCCATTGCTCTGATCTCTTACGCCTTTACTTGTCGAATTCTAACCTTCTGTCGATCAACCCAAATTTGAAATTTGGCACCCAACAACCACATAACCCCATCAGGTTCGCCGTACCTCAACCGCGCCGTCACGAGCACGATCGCGTGCCTCCTTCCTCCTCACCGCGAGCCACCACGCGATCCTCTCACCTCCTCGCTGGCACCACCATCCGCGTCGCCCTCCCTTCCCCTTTTCTGCTCCCTGCGCCACTTCCCTCTCTCTCGCCACCATCCCTTCTTTTCTTGCTCGCAGCCGCGTTCGCCGGCCACACCCCCCTTTCATCCCCCTCTTCCCTCTCGCCACAACCTTTCCCTCTTTCTCTCCATAGCTGCTTTGTGCAGCTTCTATTTCTTTTAGGGTTCCCAGATGGAACCCGTGTGATTACCCTCTCCCCTTTTATTTTTTTATTTTATTTCTTTTATTTATTTATCAATTTTGTTTTTATTTATTTACTCATTTGGTATTTGTTTATAAATATTGGGCTTCAGCCCATTTACTTATCTTTTTTTTATTATTTCATTTGGGCTTTGTTTGTAAGTATTGGGTTTCTACCATTTATTTTCTTTGTTAAATAAATATAGACATTCCATTTTTACTAGTTAAATTAGGACAATTTTACTCAACTAAATTTTAATTTATCATACATTTTATTTAATTTACTATTCTGTTTAATGCTATTAAATCAAAAAAAAGGAAGGTATTTTTTAGAACAAAATGGGATTAGCTGAGATGTGACATCTTGTTGATCCTTGGTTTAGGGCGCCTGAGTTGCGACAACTTGGTGATCTTGAACCTTTAAAAATTAAAATCAAACCAACACACAAATATTTTCTAGAAGAACTACGTGACTTTTGAGTTCCTCATTGCAGCGGAGGATACGTAGAAGTGGGTCAACCCCGTCAAGTCAAATTTAAATTTTTCTAATTTAGTTTCCTTTTTTTTATTCATTTTTGCACTTAGTATTAATTTTATTTAATTTTGGGGTGAAACAAATATTTATATTAGTTTGCACAATTAATTTTGGGTAACTGTCATAGGACAGCGTGTCGGAGGTGTTGTGGGGTTTAGTCTCCACCCTTCTCCACGCGCAATCGATTCCCGAATTCAGTATGGTTTTCAAAGAATACTATTTTTCTGGGTTTTCCAATTTTTTCCAAATTTAATAAAATTGGTGGCGGCTCTTAAAATTTTGGATCGTTACACCCTGACTGAGTGCGAGGTAAACCTCCCACAAAGTCCATCGCTATTTCTTCCCACTTCCATTCCGGAATTTCCAAAGGCTGTAGAGGACCAGAGGGCTTTTGGTGTTCTATTTTGGTTTTCTGGCAAACCAAACACTGAGCTACACACTCTGCTACGTCATTTCTCATACCCGGCCACCAGTATCTCTGCATAAGCTCCTGATACATTTTGGTGGATCCAGGATGCACTGAGAATCCGCTTTTGTGGGCTCTCCTAAATCTGATTCTTAATAAATTCATCTTTAGGAACACAGATTCTTTGATGGAACAGAATAGTGCCATCATCAGCTTCAGAGAAACTGGGGCAGTGTCTGCTAGATTGCAACTCCTCATCTAAACTCTAGGCTAGTCTAATCTGGCCGCTAAAATCACAAGAAATCTCTAGGTGACACAATAAGAGACTGTTTCTCGTGGGAAACATTCCCAAATTTAGATCCCTAAAAGATTCCAACAACTCCATCTCCTTAATTATCATTGAAGAAATATGAAGAGATTTCCTACTCAAGGCATCAGCGACTACATTCGCTTAGCCAGGATGGTACTTCAATTCAAAGTCATAGTCCTTTAGGAACTCGACCCATCTCCTCTGTCTTATGTTAAGTTCCCTCTGATCAAAGAGATATTTCAGACTCTTATGATCGCTAAACACTTCAACCTGGGCACCATATAAATAGTGCCTCCAAATCTTTAGAACAAAGACTATGGCTACAAGCTCTAAGCATGAGTAGGATAATTCTCTTCATGAGGCCTTAACTGCCTAGAGGCATAGGCCACAACTTGTCGGTTTTGCATAAGAACACAACCTAACCCTTTCTTAGAGGCGTCACTATAGACTTCGAATCCCAGGGCTGGGTCAGGGATAACAAGAACTGGTGTGGAAGTCAACCGGATCTTAAGCTCTAGGAAACTATTCTCACAGCTCTTATTCCACACAAACGGTTCCCCCTTTCGGGTTAACCTTGTTAGGGGAAGTACTAGTTGAGAAAATCCTTGTATGAATCTACGGTAATAACTGGCTAGCCCTAGAAAACTTCTGACTTCAGTGATAGTGGTTAGTCGTTCCCAATTCAGAACTGCTGCCACTTTACTAGGATCAACCGACGCTCCTGCTTGAGAAATTACATGCCCTAAGAATTTAACTTCCCTAAGCCAGATCTCACATTTCTCAGGCTTTGCGAATAGGCTCTTTTCTCTAAGAGTACCTAGGACAATTCTAAGGTGTTCCTCGTGTTCGTGAGGATCCTTAGAATAGACTACGATATCGTCTATAAAGACCACTACAAACTTATCAAGAAAAAGCCTAAAATCCTATTCATATAGTCCATAAATACGGCCGAAGCATTGGGCAAGCCAAAGGGCATAACCAAATACTCGTAATGACTGCATCTAGTCCTAAATGTAGTCTTGGGAACATCTCTTGCCTTAACCTTAATCTGGTGGTAACCAGATCTTAGATCAATCTTAGAGAAAACCGAAGCCCCTCTAAGTTGATCCAACAAATCATATATCCTGGGCAGTGGGTACTTGTTCTTAACTGTGACCTTATTGATTTTCCTGTAATCAACACACAATCTCATGCTACGGTCCCTCTTTTTCACTAAAAGAACAGGTGCGCCCCAAGGTGACATACTATGTCTAACAAATTGCTTGGCAATTAAATCTTCCAACTAGGTCTTAAGCTTTCTCAACTCTAAGGGTGACATTCTGTACGAAGCTATAGAGTTGGTCCCGCTCTTGGAACCAGGTCTATTAAGAACTCCACTTCTCTTTCTGGAGGTAAGGCAGTTACCTCATCAGGAAACACATCTAAGAACCCATTCACTACAGGGATAGTACACAGATCAAGGCTAACCTCTGTGGTTGAGGAAAGTAACATGATGTATCCTGCATAACCCTCGATTAGACAATGATTTAATTGAGGAACACTAGCCAAAACATTAGGATTAGACTTTTCAAGGGGTGGGTGCACTTTTGGAAACTCTGTTGTCTTACAATAACAGTTTAGGACAACTTGATTGGCAGACAACCAATCCATACCTAGAATTATGTCCATCCCCTCTAAAGGTAGACAAACCAGGTTCACTAGAAACATCCTTCCTTGAATTACGAGAGGACAATTCTCGCACATCAAGGAAGTAGAAATGCTACCTTCTGCATGTGTGTGCACATGCAACGGAATTTGTAAGGAAGTGAGGTACAACCCTAACCTTTGGACACATTTACAAGAAATGAAAGAATGGGTTACACCCGAATCATACAAAATAACTAAGGGTCCATCTTGAAAGAAACAAGTACCTTTCATCAGATTTTCAGCACCTTTTGCTTTCTTGGCATCCAGGGTAAAGACTCTCCCTTGGGTAGGATCACTGGGCTTAGATCCTTTCCCTCTCGTGTACTGGGGACATTCCTTTGCCACATGTCCCGGCTAATGACAAACATAACAAACATTCTTCATACACTCTTCTTGATGCATCTTTCCACATTTGGAGCACGTATGAAAGGACTTAGGCTTATGAGTTTGGACTTGCTTCCCTTTATTCAAGTTCCCCCCTTGGATTCATGTTTTAAGCATTCTTATCCTCCTTCCTCTTATGGATCTTATCACGTCGATCCATTTCCAGAGCAATTTGTGCTTCTTCGGTGATTCAGCACTTTCCTACAAGTTTTGCATAATCAGATTCCTTCAATTGACACACGACATTCCTGATTTCCGGTTTCAAGCCTTGCTCAAACTGATGAGCCTTCCACTCATCATCTTGGGTATGTTAGAGGCAGGTGGAATACTTGGCCAACTCATCAAACTTGGTTACATATTTGCCTACTGACATGTTCCCTTGTGTTAAATGAGTAAACTCTGGCTCTTTCTGCCTTCTAACGCTCTTTGGGAAGTATTTTTCCAGAAACACTCTCTTGAAATTTGTCCAATCTATTGAGGTCTCAAGATCAACCATGTGACCACTTGCTCCTTTCCACCATATCTCTTCCTCTTCCTTCAAGTAGTGTGAGGCAAACACCACCTTCTGCTCTTCAGTGCAAGCAACAACAGCGAAGATCTTCTCCATCTCCTGCAGCCAATATTGTGCATCGGCAGGATCTGAACCACCTTTATAAAGGGGAGGGTTATTCTTCCGGAATTCGAAATATGCACGGTTGGGGTTCTCCGGTTGTGCAGCATTGTTGGGTGGTGCTAATCCTCCTTGGAGCATTTGTTGAAGTAAGGCATTCGTCGCCTGAGTTTGAGCATTTACAGCTTGAGCTTGCTCACGTATTGCCTCCGCCATTTCATTCCAAGGATCACCTTCTGGGGGTGGTTTTCTTGTTCGCCTCCCTCAGCCTCGGGATCCACTAGCCATAATTTTGCACACAATGTATAAAACACTAAGTTGATCAGGCTCAATATTCTATAACAAGGCATTTAGAAAGTCTAGCAAGTCAATCTCAAGAACCTTAGTCTATCTACTCACAGTCCAAAGGATTGAACTGCTCTGATACCATAATGTAACATCTATACATTCAACTTAATTGAAAGTAAGATAATTAACATCAGATACAGAAAATTACCAAGCGAATTCAAACTTAAATATTACATCAAGTTTAAATAACCACATGGTTCCTAATCCCGCAAGTGGGGAAATATCCCATATTTTCAAAGTTACATAGCCTTCTAAAGATTTAATCCAAAATACTAGTCCTTTTGTATCAATTTCATTAGAGCGTTACATAATCCGAAAATACAAAATAACAAAAAGGACGTTGGCCTCCAAGCCTCTTCAATTTTCCTTCTCAATCTGTGAATCTGAAATAATAAAAGGAAAGAGGTGAGATAAAAATCTCAGTGAATCCTTCCCTCGACTCCTCACCATCTTTCCTCTTATTATACCAATTTCCAAGAAACAGGTCAAACATAATAATGCAATGCAACTTCTTAACTAAGAACTTGTAGTTCTTCTTTTCTTTGTGCTTAGCACAACTTACTCTTCTTCTATGTTATTGGGTTTTATCATATGCTTTGGTCCATAGACCCCAATCAACATAACTAACGATATGGTGGTTAGACGTCATTAACCATTCAAGTGGCGTCCCACGAGACTAACCATATCGTTCTCTCCTCTTATGAGGAATCTTGTGTATCTTTTAAGTGATTTTTATCACAATTCTCATAACTTAAATGCATGTTTATAAACAAGTAAATAGCAACTCAGGATTCACAATCCATATCATCCTATAACATTCTATACAAATTCCAATGATATTTATAACAAAATCTGGGAATTTAAACTTCACATGTATTTGAACCCTAAGTTTGCAAAACATGTACCTTTATCTAATCATATAATCAAGACAATTACAAGTTCATATGAAACTTATCATCATTCTTGTGTTCTAGTTCCTCCTAAACCAGAACTCATTCCCATTGGGGCTCTGTGGAGCAGACAATGGGTAAAACATCATACATACATAGTGGGGGGTTGGGCACAGTAGCCAACCCTTAACCAATTCTACTAAGATATCACAACAATAATAATATTAAACTCTATTTCAACGGGTAATCAAAACCCTAATTTGAATTAAATGTTCATACATTAGTTAGGGAAAAGAAATTCCTAATGTGGGACTTATGGGTGCCCATCACCTAAGAGAAGGAAGAACTCACAAACAACACCAAGAATGAACTAGGAGTGGTGGAGCTTGGTCCTCTTCTTCTTCTTCTTCTTCTTCTTCTTCTTCTTCTTCTTCTTCGCGTTTCCCTTCTTCTCCCTTCTAGGGTTCCACTAGCTTTTCACCAACAACTAAGTTTCAACTCTCAAACTCTCGATCAAGCTAGGAATTGAAGAAATCTAGTAAGAATCTCACAAATTCCTCTCAAGATCATGAAACCCTAGTATTTTCCCCTTTCTCTTCTCTCCATTTTCGTTCCTTCCTTTCCCTTTTCCCCTTTTTTGCGTTCTGATCTATTCTGCTGCGTTTTTGTGCATTTTACAGTGTATGAATCGATTCACTCTGTTAAAATGGCACCAGCGCCTTTGGTGAATCGAATTCGTGAATCGATTCATGGTTCTCCAATTCGATTCACAGAGGCTCAGAATTTCCTGATCACCTTTGTGAATCGATTCAGGCTAGCATGCATCGATTCATGCACTGCTAAAATGCTGAAAAACCAAACTTTACAGCCAATCTTGAGATTTTCTCCCTAAACCAACTTCAATCAATTTCTAACCAACCCTTCTAATCATTTTAAGTTCAAATCTAACCATTTTTACAACTCAAGATTGACAAGAGCTCACTATCATTATTATGCAATCATGTTCGCCAATCTCAAGCAACATATAATCAAAATAATTTGAGGAACTTGGGGCGTTACAATAAGCATCTATATTTACTAACTACAGACAAATTAAGTAGGGTCCTAATAAGAGTTCCGCATCAATGAAAATGATTTTAAAAAATGGACAGTGCATTCAATTTTTTCTTTTATTATTTATCATTTGCTATATGATTATGTATTAAATTTAATTCTTATCTTTTACATTATTCATATGTATGTAGTTGATTAACTGTAAAAAGAAAATTAGCAAAACATAAATTCAATTTGTAATAAATTCTACAAAAAGAAACAGTGTCATGTTTAATATTAAAAACATTATAAAAAATTATCTTTTATAACAATTTTTAAATATATCACTACAAGAAAAAAATTGAATTGGGACGGAAATTTTCGTCGGACAACAGTTGAAGTTTCCATCCCAAAACTTTTTCGGAACAAAATATGCGACAACAACATTTCGTCGCAATTTGCGCGTCGCAAACTATTTGGGACGGAATATTTTAGTCCATCGCATATTTGGGACGAAATTTGAGACGAAAAATAATTAATTCCTGTGACGGAATTCCTTTAGTCCGTCCTAATTTTGAAATCTATCACCTCGTCGCATAGTAATTTGATAAATATTGTGACAGAATATTGTTCTTCCGTCCCAATTTTGGGACGGATTAATGCAAAAAATGTCGTCCCAAAAAAACTACACAGTATTTTTTTAAATAAAAAAAACTACGTTTGATTGTATCATTCCTCCCCGTAAAATTTGGCAACAAATGCCAAAAACCAGCAATATAACAACAATAACTTAAATAAACGCAATCATAATATAATATACACATATGACTTAAAATACGTTTGTTTGATCACTGTTTCACAGTGACTTATAATATACACACAATGTCAGAAAAATACAAACACTTAAACACTAATATACACACAATGTCACCAATGACTTGGACACTTAACACTAACATACACAATGACTTAAGAAATAGGCTTAAGAATACAAGTTATACAACCCACTTTCATCAATCCTTCTAATACAACCCACTTCCATCAAATCTTCTAAGGTTATGAACCAAAATCCATTTCTTTCACTCGAACATTATCCTAAGACTTCAACAAAACCATGGTTGCCACTTGAAAAGGTTTATCAAACCACTGTGTTCTGTAGCCACCACCCAAATAATCTGATTCAACTGCTATAGCACTTGATGTTTGACTTCTTTTTCCTACAAATGATATATAAGGCTTGGTGTTTAGCACTAGGGATGACAATTTTCACCTGTGTGCAAAACCATGGCTGCCACTTGAAAAGGTTTATCAAACCACTGTGTTCTGTAGCCACCACCCAAATAATCTGATTCAACTGCTACAGCACTTGATGTTTGACTTCTTTTTCCTACAAATGATATATAAGGCTTGGTGTTTGGTAGTGGCACAAACACACTTTCTCTGCACAAATTTCATATAAACAAACCAAGGGTAAAAAAAAAACCAAAAAGTCATGTTTTATTGATATAAAATAAAATTAAAGGATAAAACCTTCCAAAATGAGAATTTGGTAGTGAAAGTGAAAGTTAAGTCTAATTGTGAAAAAAATACAATTTCTGACCTGTAAATTCCTGGATAAATGTATATTTTGACCCTATGTTTGTTATGATCTGGAACCAAATCCACTGCTCTTTATAAACCTTTCAAAACAGTAAAAAAATTTATAAACCATCACAATGAATTTCATGTATAGAGGATGCTTCCATCTAAGAAAGCAAAAGCAGAAGCGTGCTCAACAACCAAAACCAACAAGAAGTAAGAAAGAATAAAGAAAAATACCTTAATACCAGTAACAAGAATCTGTTGTTCAGTTTCTTGCTCTACAAAAGCAGGAGCTTCTCTGTGAATGAGATTCTCTATTGACATAGCAAAGTGAGCAAACCATTATTTAAACTAAATTAATCACAACCACCTGCTTAAGGAAAATGAAGTGCAGAAAAATGGGGACTTCCATGGCAAAGAAGTCAACAAGATAAGTAGGATGAAAATGTTAAGATAGTATATAAAGAGGAAATGTGGCTTACAACAAAGGCCATATTGAGGATCAAGGCTTTCTAAGGTCACATACCTTCTGCTCTGCATTAATTGAAACATGAAACCAAAAATGTAGAAACTAAAATATTGAAACTAGGCATCAGCAATAGGATAAGTACGCAAGTGAAACATGCAAATTGAGTTCATGCATGTTTACAACTCAAACACAATACAATTTTCTTAGAAGTTAATAAATTCAAAATAATGAACATTTCTAGATTCAGAAAATACTGGTGCTGATACAGACTCTTGCTATAGTTGAAGCCTTTACTGCTTTCATAAATTGGCACCAATTGGCATTACAGAAACAAAAAACATACAGAGTCCCAACTACCTACATCGAAGAATGCCAATGAATGTCATTATGTACTATATATACAATATGCTATACATGTTGAAGTAATTCTTATCAAATTTAGAGAGATAGAATAAGATTGATTACCCTATATATGACCTCAATTCCATAATCTTGACGGGGCTGATCGTTGTACTTCAACGCTTCAAACCTGTAGCAATGAAAAATGCGATTATGGATGAAAAATCAAATCCGTCAAAAGATGATTGTGAGCCTCTGTACTTAATATGAAAAGCCTAATTGCACTTAAGAATTATTCTAAAACACAAAGCCAGTCTGAGGCATTTTAACAAACACCATGGCTTCAAACCTCAACCCACATAAACTTAAACTCAAAATACATTGCAGATAGGCCACAACAACAATAACGACATTATTATCATTAGAGCTTAAACTAGGGAACAATAAAAACAAACCATTGCAGTGCCATGGTGGCTTTTAGAGGGGAATCCAATGTTACCTTAGGGCTTGGTGAAATTGGAGACAAATCCCCAATTTTTAGGGCTTGGGCTCCAGCATCCTCTTGCTTGTATCTTGCCCTAACCTCCATGGAAGCTTGAATCAAGCTCCTCATCTCCTTCCCACTCTCCTTCTTCTTCCTTTCCTCCATTTCTCTTTTCTTCTTCTTCTTTCTCTCCCTCTCGGTCTCTGTCTCTCTCTCGGTCCCTCTCCCTGTCTCGCTCTCTCTCGCTCTGTCTCTCCCTCTCGTTGCTCACGGTGGCGCGCCACCACCTCCCTTCTCGCCACCACACTGGCGGCCACGCCGCAGCCGCGGCTCCGCCCTTTTCCTCTTCTCTCGCGCGGTCTCCCTCTCCCTCTCTTCTTCCTTCTTTCCTTTCTTTTCTCCTTTCTTCCTCTGTTTTCTTCTTTTCCCTTTTTTTGTCTCCGATCGCGTGTGTGTATTTTGAGAGAAAAGAGGGTGCTAGTGTGGGAGAGAGGAAAATGTGGTGTATGGTGGGGGTAAATGCATAGGTTTAATAAAATTGACTAACGAGTCCTCATTTAATTTCTTAATTTATCCTTTTGTCCTTAATTCAACTTTAGATAAATTAATAAATTAAACTACTCATAAATAATTAGTCTCACATTTCCTAAATTTTGAGATAAATTTACTATTTTACCCCTTAGGCTTAACTTTGGGTCAATTTAATAGATTAAACTACCAACGAGGGGTTCTTTACCTTTATTTTATGAGAGTGTATAACATAATTTTTAATAAATTTATATAAATATTATTTTATATAATGGAGACGGAATATCAACTTCAGTTCCAAAATGGAGACGGAATATCAACGTCCGTCTCAAAATGGAGACGAAATATCAACTCCGTCCTAAACGAATAAATAATGTTGAACGGTGAACAATAATAACAAAATTGGGACGGTAATGTGATAAATATTCTGTCCCAATGTTGGCGCCAATAACACCTCCAAAAGTTTTCTAAATTATTTTGCGACGGAATAGATTTTTCGTCTCCAATACACGACAGAATCCCAAACTCCGTCCCAATATCGAGACAAAATATCCCTTCCGTCCCAAACTTATAAATAAATGTGACGGAAAAAGTTGCGACAAAAGTTTGTCGCAAATTCCGTCACAAACAATTTATTTTGGGACGGAAAATATTTCCGTCCCAAATTTCTGTCCCAGTTTAATTTTTTTTCTTGTGGTGTATTACTTTTTATAATATAGACACTCGTCAATATTATCATCTTCTTGGAGCCATCTCAATTCATAAGGTAAGATAAGGGAGTCCATAAATATAATATAATGTACCCTTTAGAAAATACCATGCTTAATTTTTTGCATTTAATAAAAGCCTTTGGAAAATACAATAAAAGGTGAACCATGGTATTCTTTGTTCAAGTTTGGTGCATAATTTGTTGATTTTAGTAATCCTTTGATAGGAGAAAAAGCTTCTTTTTCAAAGTTTTATACTCACTAGAGAGAATGGAAGAATCCTTGAGAAGGTCATCAAGCGCTTCTTGCAATTCAAAGAATGAGTTTGAGTTTACCTCATCATCTCCATTTGATTTTATGTCTGCCATCAAACACAAATTTGTCTCTTCAGTGACTTCCTCTTCATCAGACGAGTTGAGGTTCATGTCTTCCTAGGTAGGAATGGGTTCCTTTGTTCTTCTTCTTGAATAAGTTCTAAGGTTGCTCCTTGTTGAGTTGTTGGCATTCAGACTTGAAGTGTCTTGGCTTCTTACACTCATAATAAATCACTTGACTTTTGTCTTTGATCTCCTTCTTTTCTCTAGTTCCCTTCATCTAGAACTGCCTTCAGAAACTTTACTTTCTTCTTCCACGTACATTGAATCTTTCATGAAATGAAAGAAAGCTCATCATCAAACTCGTCATCCTCATCAGACACATCATTTTCGTCCGATGTCTCTTCTGCTTGTAAGGCCTTAGAGGAGGGCCCTCTGCTGTTATTCACCTTCAAGGCAATGGACTCATCGTTTCAAGATGTTTCTTCTTCCTTGAGCTCAAGTTCATGAACTCTAAGAGATCTAAGAAGATCTTCCATACACAAAGTGTTTAAACTCTTTGCTTCTCAAATAATAGTAACTTTGGGTTTCTTGCTTGGGTAGACTTCTTAGGATTTTTCTTACATGATCAGAAGTAGCATAATTCCTTCCCAGATATCTGAGACCATTGACAGCGGTTTGAAATCTTCCAACCATTTGGTCAAAGCTCTTCCCCTCTTCCATTTTGAAGAGTTCATATGGGTGAACCAATATGCTCACTACAAGAAAACACAGTCGTACCGATAAAATATTATCGACAGCCTTACAGCCATCGATATTTATGTTCTTTTCGATGGGCAAAATCATCGGTATATCCTGAACTTGATTCCAACAACATTTCTGATAGGCATGACCATCAAAAATGTTATGTGATAGTCAAGTCAGACGTACCGATAGCCATATATGTCAGTAATTATGGCACCATTATGTTGTTTTTTGAGCGTGTAACGCCATTTTTTGAATATTGATGGGCATGATCATTGGAAATGTTGTGTCATCTAAACGAGCCCATAATGGTCATTTTTTATTATCAACGGGTGTGGCCATCGAAAACGTAAACACTTTCTAAACGACGAACATACCCATCGAAAAATGGTGTTGGTATTTAAATTTAGGCCATCGAAAAACTTTTATAACCTCAGATACCCATATCTCCTTCCTCGTTCTGCACCACCTCTCTTTCTCTCTCTCACACAACACTCTCTCACTACAAAACCCTTCCCCCTCCTACGAAACCGCTGCCAGTCGCTGCCACCCTTCCCTCCCCCTCTGTTTCCTTCATGTCGCCCATGTCCCTTGTATTCGCCATGCTCTCCCTTTTTCTCTTAGACAAGTATTTTCTATTAATAGTACTTTTGTCTATTACTAGTATTAGGTATCATGCTTCCATAATTCAAATTTAATAAATATCTTCTTGATAATGATTTTGAAACCCCGTACTCCTTGATAGTAGTGACATCGGACAGAAGAAACTTCTTCAATACTCTTTGCTAATATTGTCCAAAGTCCTCATGCAAACACATGCTTAGGTTCTTAAATGAGATCCGCAGATGCAAGCTTATGTAGGAAGGCGCAAAAATGTGTGATTCTTAGCAAAATCACATAAGATCTTTAAAACACAAGTGAAGATATATTCATTTTGGCATAGTTGCTTCCTTTTATTCTAAGTAATCACAATAAAGAAAATTCGGCACATTTAAACATACTTGGTTAAATACCTTAAGATTAATTGTTCACTCAAAGGTATTTTTGTTATCATCAAAATTATTGAGGCGCCAAACTTATCAATCATTTGGGTTCCAACATAATCAGTTGAGGGTGATACATACAAAATTGATCTAACATGAGAAGGTTTGACAGATTTGATAAGAAAAATGACAAATTATAAACTAATGTTTGACATAACTCTAATTTTAAGAGGTTTTAAAGACAATGTGAGGCACTTCATTGTATTTTTTTCCAGTTTATAATGTGAGGAGAAAGGAAGATGAATGTTGTAATTGATTATGCAAAATACTTTTATGCATTCACTATTTCAGTTTACATTCATTTATCAAATTTTTAGTTCAACCAAATTAAATATCAAGATACACGAGTAATTATAAATGATGTTTGGGAGGATGACAAAGGTTAACTACAATTTGATATTGATGTAAATCCACATGCATGTCAAATTACAAAAACAGATCCCTTTGGAAGATGACTAAGGGCATTCAATTGTCTGTCATTGGCCTTGGATAATAATTCTTTATAAATATATAAAATCAAGGTTCACCATAGTACTTTATCCAGCCATATGATATTGCCATTTTTTGGTACCGAAGTTTGATTACAAGTTAAGCTATGAATCTTACAAGATGTTTAATGTGTTACTGTGCGTTAATATTACAAGTTTCAACTTAAGTATGTATTCCTTGATCTCTCTGAGTCCCCTGCCAATAACGTGATACGTGGGAATGGGTTTTATTGTGAGTTATATATAGAAAGTTATCTTTCAATCAGTGAATGAGTCTGTACAGCAAGAGAAACACATAAGCAAACTATTATTGAATTATCCTAATTAAATCAAACTTTAGAGAAACTGAACGTCAATGGGGACATTGTCATACGGTGCTTAATTTGGTAGAGATGCTTTTAATCCTCCCTTTCCAATAATTTCGAAGTACGTCTATCACAGAACATTTCCAGCACCCCTTTCCAAACTCGACAACCCACTAGCCACCATTTTTTACATTGCCATATCTTTTACAACATGCATTCCCACTTATTTCTAGATAATTTACAGTTGTATTGGGGTGTTAGAAGTAGTATAAATAGGCTTACTCTCCATGTATTTTTCATTCATTTTTTGAAGTAATATAAGTGTTTCTCTTATGAGAGTTAGAGAGAGGGGCCTCTCTAGGCTCCTAAGCCATTTTGGCATCAGAGTAGGTTACCATATCCCATTGTTGAGTTTGAGTGACAAAATCAATGGAAATCTTGAGTTTTCATGTTGTGTTTTAAGTTGAGAGTAGCTGCCATTTTTGAAAAACCACATTTCCAGTCAATTTTTGGCAAAACTAACACTACCATTGCATTGGGAGGTCCAAAAACCCATTGGTAGCAATTTTTGCAGCCAATAGAGCCTCCAAGCGCCGCCACGACCATTGTCAGAAAGTTCGCCAGAACACCATTTGGCATTGTCGGACCGCCACACACCATTGCCAGAAACCACAGGTTGAAGGTGGCCCAGTCAATTGCCACGTCAGTGCCACATGTCTTGTCTTAGCCACGCCATCCGGTCAGTCGTTGCCACGTGTCTTTGACTGTCACATGAAAGTACAATCAACAAAAGCCCACATCAGCGACACCTCAACCCAACTGGCTTTTGCCACATGTCAAAAGCCACATTATTAGCCAATCACCATAAAGTTTTACAAATTATAATTAACCACCTAATTTGTTTGGTAAATTCCTATCTAACCCCTAAACTTTTTGAAAATTTCAATTTTACCCCGAATTTTTTTCGCAAATGGAGGTTGCCCCTAAACTAATGAAAATTGTAATTTGGACCCTCAAATTTTGAAAATTGCATTTTGGCCCTAAATTTTGAAATTACAGTTTTTCCCTTGAATTAAAAAAAATTTCAATTTTGCCACAAAACCTTTTGTAAGTGTCTGATTCAGTAAAAAATTCCTAGTATGTTTTGTGGTTGCAGCATAGTCTGATCTCCCACATAAGAAAAGAATTGTTCTTGTTACTGGAAAGAAATTGTGGTAGTATGAAAAGTGCATGTCTAAGAAAGCTCTGGCTAAGAAAGACTTTGTATTTAAGTGTGTCCATCGCCACCTTTTTTTTCTTGGGAACTTACGTAGTGCGCTATTTACGAGACTACAGTCTCTAATCCAGTCAGACGGTACTTAACAAATTTTAAAAAATGCCTCCAAAAAGACATCTGCATGAAAGATATGAAATTGAAAAAAAAAATGAGGCAACAAATTCAACAGCTACAGAAGACTGTAGATGCTCAACAAGCCTTATTAGGAAGTAAGACAAAGAAGAAAATCTAAAGATTCCAATAGTAAATCCTCGTCGTTTAGAAACAATATTTTTCAAGCAAGCAATGTGTTTAATAAAAGCCCATTGTACCATGAAGAGCCAACGTACAGTAGAGTGTTGTTGTATGATGAAGTGTCAATGTACGATGAAGAGTCTGAAGAAGAAGAATGGTCAGAATCAATGTTCGATAAGAACCAACATTCGATTAAAAACCAATCCCTGATGAGTGGCCATTTTTGATGAAAAAATCATTGTTTGATGGAAAACCAATATATGATGAAGAATTAACCCCTGCAGATCAAAGTGAATTTTGGTAGTCAAACAAGTCCAAAACACATGACCATCAAAGGAAGAACCTTGGCTGAGACAAAATGTTTTCCATACCCAATGCATCATTGAAGACAAAGAATGTGATGTTATCATCAGCAGCCAACGTTGTGACAATGTAATATCCAATTACATTGTGGAGAACTTGGAGCTGCCAACACGACATCATCCACATCCATACAAATTACAATGGTTCCACATGGAAAGTGTGAATAAAGTCGAAATTAAGTTGGTGCCCTTGCTGCCCAATGAACTTAATAAGGAAGTCAAGCCACTATTGTCTTTAGTTACCAAGGAACAACCCAAGGTAACAACAGATGAAGTATGTTCCATGAACTCTGTTTAATTACACAAGTCACAAGAAGAAATTCTTCTTCTTGAAGTTCGTGGATCATGTATCAGCAGAAAATCCACATGGACTACCATCAATGCTATGTATCCAGCAAACCATGGACGTTATTCATGGAAATGTCATTTAGCATAAGTCAGATTATTGGAAGAGTACACACGAAGCAAGAGCTTAACTCGAGGGCGAGTTCTTTTCAACATGAGGAGAATGTCACGGGACATTTCCAGCACCCCTTCCAAACTCAACAACCTGCTAGCCACCATTTTTGTCATTTCCATTTCTTATACAACTTGCATTCCCATTTATTTGTAGATAATTTACGACTGTATTGGCCGGTTAGAAGTAGTATTAATAAGCCAACTCTCCCTATATTTTCCATTCTTTTTTTGAAATAATTTAAGCGTTTCTCTTGTGAAGGTTTGAGAGAGGAGTCTCTCTAAGATTCTGAGCCAATTACAATAATGGATTTGTAGCGAAATTCATTGCTATATATAGTGTGCTTCATAGAAATTGTCTTGATTACTTCAATTTCTATTGTTTTTTCAAGGTTCTATCAAAATTTTTTGCACGTGCATACATAACTTAAAACAAAGACTTCATACATAATTGACTCGTGCATCACACGAGTTTACATTGTATTTCTTTTATATGAATGAATATATAGATGACATTATTTTTCTATATTTTTTACTTCAATGATAACAAAATATTAAATAATTAGTAATATTTTTATTTTGTGATTATTTTTAAATATAATCCTCGTGATTTTTTTACACAAAGTCGACTTGTAATTTGAAATTAGCTTAAATATGATTTTAACCCCTCAAAATATCTTAATATTCGGATTTGGTCCCAAAAAAATCGCAACTATTTAATCCCTATCTTTTAGAAATATATTTCTGTAGAAATATATTTCTGTTAATCCCTCTCCGTGATTTGTCCGTTAAATATCCTACATGGCAAGTAGAAATCCACATCACTCCTTACACATGTATGATTTTTTTTTTTTACTAAAGCACGTGTATGATTTTAGTCTCTCAAATATCGTAATATTTAGATTTGGTTCCAAAAAAAAAATCGTAACTATTTAGTCTCTATCTTTTGAAAATGTAATTTCATTAGTCCCTCTTCATAACTCTATTAGACCTTCCAACTCTGTAATCGCTTTCAACTCATCATCACGGGGAAACGGCACTACCAATCGCACACCACCTGTTCACCACCAATTTAGTAAGCCACCAACACCACCAGCAGTAAATCGCAACCCGTAACAAACTAAATATCAGTGTAATATTAGTATTCCCATTACCTTATGCAATGTAACTGAGTAACAATCGAACAACAACCAAAACAGATTTTCTGGCAGTCTTAAATTAGATCTAATGGAATTCAAACCAAAAAAAGGTGGCATCTATGATAGTAAACCAATTACCACTTAGGGGTGTAACCGATTAACAAATAATGAACGCGGGGATAAGAATTAGATAGTAGGTCACTGATTAGATTTAGTAAGTTAATCGGGTAATTGTAAACCGATTACAATAATAATATTAATCGATTACATGAAAAACAAAATATGAGTATAGTGTCTTATAAGGCCTAGGTAACTTAAGTACTCGTCGTAATTAGTCTAAATGATTAGAGTAATCACAGTAGCGTCCTTAATCATGTATAAATAACTGTGAGACCATTTAATGGACTAAATGATAGGCCAATGACCAATAGAAGACTCTGACGTTTGATACCTCGAACTTAAACTAGGAGTTAGGTCATTTCCTTTAGAAAAACCCAAGATGGTCATTAATAGGAACATAAGCAGATGTGTTGATGTGGTATGAATGAATGCTTGCTTACTTGAATGATTAGGGTTTGAGGGGCTGGTGAAGTGGGTGGTGGCAGTTGTTATTAAGGTTGTTATAGGTTGCGATTTAATACTGGTGGTGTTGGTTTTGAAGGTGGGATTACTGAATTGGTGGTGAACAAGTGGTGTGCGATTGGTGATGTCGTTTCTCGATGACGATGAGTCAAAAGTGATTACGGAGTTGAAGAGTCTAATGGAGTTATGGAGAGAGACTAACGAAAGTACATTTCCAAAAGATAAATACTAAATAGTTACAATTTTTAGGGGACCAAATCCAAATATTAAGATATTTTAGGGACTAAAATCATATACATGTAAAGAGTGACGTGGACTTTTGCTTGCCAATAGGATATTTAATAGACAAATCACGGATAGAGACTAACAGAAGTACATTTTTAAAAGATAGAGACTAAATAGTTACGATTTTTTTGAAGAACCAAATCTAAATATTAAGATATTTTGTGGGATTAAAATCGTATATAATAATCCTTTGAAATTTCTAATTCTGATTTCCACGTGGGTACATAGTACTACTACTTGTCTACTTGACACTGGAAAATTGACCCACAGTTCTTTACGGTTTACATGAAAGTGGAGCAATCACTTGGTCCCTGCGTTTTCCCGCAACGAAGCGTAATACTTCTTCCGAAACTATTTATAAGGAAAAAAGTCATTTCCAGATTCGTTAAAAAATGTACGTATCTGGTCTATTTTTGGACCAGGGACCAGATATATACATTTTTTAACGAATCTGAAAATAACTTTTTTCCTTATAAATGGTCCCGGATTGAGTATAATAAATGGCGTTATTAAATGAGACACACCAAAAGATGCGAAGCGCATTTACTAGTGTTTACCGACTCTCACATAACCCCCGCCTTGAGCCCCCCAAAAACCAAAGACACTTTCTTCTCTCTACTCTCCTTCACCCTCTGTACCCCATTTCTGTTTCTTCCCAACAACTACGAACTACCATTACCAGAAGAAAAATTGAGAAAATTTCATTTCATCAAACCCACCCAGCATCGCACAATGTCTAACAAGTCCCCTGTTTTTCCCATTTCTGACCCTCAACACTTCAGTGACTATGGCTTTGACCCCAAAATCAACTATTTTCAGGTCCCTTTCTCTTTCTTTCTCCAATTCCAAAAATATCCTTTTTTTTTCTTTTTATTTTCACTTACCGTTATTAGTTATCTGTGTTCTTCTCAAAAACAGGTGTTGGAAGAAGCAATGAAGCACAAGCGCGAAACTGCAAGATCCATAGACTCCATACACTTCAAGCTTCAGAAGCCCATTTCCAAGGATGAGTCAAGGAGCAAGGTTAACAAGTCCAAGAAGAGGAGGTGGTGGAGAAACGCTCTCCTCTTCTTCAAATGGCGGTGGACCCACCACCATCACCACCGTGATCGCCACCATGACGATGACAACAACAGCAACGTTAACGACGTTCACCAAGCCCGGGCTCGGGCCTTTCGGGCCTCCATCTCAGGGCCCGTTTACTTGACAGAGAGCAGAAGTGGGTCCACCACGCCCTATAGAACTACCAGCAGGCCATCCTCGGGCCCACTCGCCGGAACCCTGACGCCGCCGCAGAAGGGTGCAGTGGACTTACCTTACTTGAGTCTCAGGGAGCTAACCATGGAACAACAACAACTTCAAGAACAGCAGCAGAGGATGTCTACTTCAGCCATGCCCATATACTTGGTCACTTGAATTTAACCTTCAAATTCATGCCTCAAAAAAGTGAAATGGCATTTTTATTTTTTATTTTTTACTTTTTTTAATGGGTAGGTTTGATTTTGTGGATTTATTTGGTTTGGTTGTTTTGTTTTTATTTTTAATAATTAACCTAACCAAAAGGTGTTTGTTTGATATTTGATCCATTGGGGGAAAGGCTGGATCCTCCTTTTGGTGTTTGTTGCCCACTTTTTATCAAAAATATATGCAACTGAGCGCTCGTGCTGATTGCTTTTTGACCAAAGTCCAACTTTCCATGTGATTTGTGAAATTTTTTATTACAGTATTACCATTTCTTGTGTTTTTGGTCCTGAAAATGAGGATCACGGCATATGGATAGTTTAGTTGTTACTTGCACGTTATCAATAAAGCGCCAAGATTATTTGTCCGTTAAATAGGACCCCCTTTTAGGTCATGGAGGCTCGTTGGATAGCACCGTAACCTGAAAGTCCTGAAAGTCTCGTCAGTTCGATCTTCAATTCGGTTTTTAAAAACATTGACATGGTCCTCTTTGGATAGAGACCATGCCACTGCCACACCCAAACGGCCAAACTAGAGTGAAGCAATTTGTGGGACCCAGACGACAACGTTTCGTGCCGTGCAAAGATGAAAAAGCTGTGAATGTGAACAGAGGAGAGCAGGGGGAAGTAAGTGGATGTTTTTGAAAAAGTCATATATGCCCGCTCCTTTTATTTCATTGACAACAATGGGGCAAGCACATAGCGGCAAAACAATGGGAATCGACCATGGTTTTTTTGATAGTATGTTCGATTATTTATTTATTCATAAATATTTTAAAAATTTGAACGTTTGTTATTTAATGTGTAGAAAAAGAGAATATAATTTTTATGTAATTTATAAATTATAACGTGAAAAATTTAAAATGAAAATATTTATTCCCACACGATAATCCCATGAACGTGGAGAAGTGGAGAAATGGCATGAAGCGTCGGTCTCAGAAAAAGTCCAAATTAATTAACGGCCATAGCATGTGCATTGGCAGTTCGGCGCGGCAATTGGCAAGGCAAGTTGGGTTGGTACCTTGCATTGTAGCATTATTACGTGGTGGTTGGTGTACTCTCCTCTGCTATTTTTATCGTTTGGATGGATTTTTTTATGCATCCAAAATTTAATTTTGTTGGTTATTTTTTTTTATAAAAAGATTTTGCAGGCTCATTAGATACTTAATTAGTAATACTAACAAATATAATACACAAGGTAACAAATATAACACACAATGATATGAGTTCGAATCTCGCTACTGATGTGAGAACCTCGTTAATGGGTTATATATAAATACCTCTTTAAGCGTTCAATAAGTATTGAGGTTTTCTCTGACTCTGGTGAATCCCATGACCTAACTCATTTAAACTTTTTCAGCTGTAAGAAAAAAAATATAATACACAACACACGTCATTTCACACACTGCTTTTTTTTGGTTTATTTCACCTACTATTTTCGTTGTTATCACCCTACTAAATTTACACGTATTTTTTCATTTTTAACAATGAAATAATCTTTTCACGTTTTTATTTTCACATGAGCGAACAATTGTTGGGTTGAGTTAAAAATACTTGAGACGCCTTAGATATGCTATCCTAATTTTGATATTAAGATCCATTTGATCCTATAAATAATGTTTTTTAATTAACTCGATTCTATTGACTATTGCTCTATTATAATTAAACCGGCTAAGACAATGCTGAGTCGCTGTCTGTGTGAGGGCTGACAGTCGCTTTCGCCGCACTGTTATGTGCCGTTGTGGGTATGCATTTTAAGGTGCGGTTTGAGGGGGAAAAAAAACATGTTTCCCTTACTAAAGAGGGATTCAAAGACCAATCTACCCCAGCTTTACTACATGCTTCCCTTTGAACTCATTCATGGGCATAAACGATGAATAACTAATTGATAATTATAAGACTTGAATATGTTTTTCCTTTGTCAAATAGTAGTAATTTTTCGGTTTAATTGTAGTTTTAGTTTTCAATTTGGTGATTTTGGTTCTCTATTTTATTTTTGGCTATTTTGATCCCCAACTTTCTTAATTTGACGATTTTGGTCTTCATACATTTTAATTGCTCTTTTGGTCCCTCAAAATCATGATTTTTTACACTTTTGGTCACTCAAAATATTAGATTTTAAGAAAGTGGAAGATCAAAAGTGCACAATCTACAATTTTTGCAGATCAAAAGTGCAATAAAAAACATACGGACCAAAATCACCAAATAGAGAAAGTTAGGGGATCAACATCGTAAAAAATAAAATAGGGAGACCAAAATCGCTAAATTGAGAAAGCTAGAGGACCAAAAATACATTTAAGTCTAATTTTTTTTGTATGATCCCTTATTAATTTGTGTTTTGATTGTGATTTATCATTATTTAGAAGTGTTTAGTTTTAATATTGTTTTTATTAAGAAATGTTGTGATAAATGAAATACCCCGTTATTAATGCCACGTCACGAGATAAGTTTCACGTGTCATATTAAGGGACAATAATGGAAATACAAATTAATTAGAAATTGAAACAAAAGTTACTCCTTCCGTCCTATTACAAAATGTTACATCAAAAAGTTTCATACGGAAACTATAAATGAATTAAAAAATATAACAATTTTACAAAATTATTCTTATTAACTATTGGTTATTAATAATTGTCATAAATACATAGTAGAGTATAATGACTTCAGAGTGATATACTCATTATTAATTTAAAGATAAAACTGAAAAAAATTAATTAATATTATATTAAAAATCTAACATGACACTTATTTAAGGACTAATTTTTTTTTTACAAAAGTGATACTTATAATGAGACAGAGAGATTGCGTTTATAATTTATAAAGACTAAAATTCTATTTAAGAGAATCTAGCTTTCTCTGCTTTATGCAAACAGTTGCATCGTTTAGTTGCATATGAAGAAATGACCGGAGATCTTTTATATTTGTCAGAAGAAATGAAGTTGATTACTACATGATTTTAGGTGTATAAATGCCAATAAATATACTAGGTTATTTATTCTACTTGAACATATTTCGCGTCAAAAAAAAATACTTGAACCCCCACCAAAAAATACTTGTTGCCCCCATAAAACATCTTAAAAAAAAATAAACATAGAAAGTCATAAGAGATAAAAGAAATCTATTTTTTTTTACTACTCATCTAACACTAAACACACACAATGACACAAAAGACATCAGATTTTCAGATTTTGAGTATTTTTTGTCATGAGATTATGCTTTTTTTAGTGTTTATTTTCTGTAAAAATATTATAAACTATATTTTAGTATTCGCCAATGTTAACTAAGTTCTTTCCTTTCTTGAGCTCTTTCAGAAATTTTCCGTGACATTATTTCTGAGCCAAAAATGACGATCTAGATTCGATTGGAATAATCACTATGAAATTTCCTTCAAAATTGTTGAATCAGAACAATATAGTTAATGGTGCCATTTAACATAATAAAATAAGAAAAGTTCCTATAAAAAAACATAATTAGTAAAATACTTTACAATCAATGTAAGCATCTCTGATCAAACGAAAGCTAACGATGTCTCGTTACTATTTTGTTACTAAATCCATTTGTATCACCAAAGTTCTTTCTTCCTGGGGATGTTTAATGTTTATAGGCATGAGAATATTGTAATGCTTGGTGATAATACGGAGACACGTACTTTATTTAGTTAGTGCAAGTTGGATTTGATATCAATGAGACATTATTTCTCACTAAACTCACTTAGACATATTATGCAGCGGAAGACAAAAAAAAAATTGGAAGAGAAAATACTCACTTGATTGATGAATTTGGTACATGAAGTTGCCTTTATATAGGCACAAGTTTACAATCAAATATTACAATACTTAATAATTAAGTATCCTAAGATGACTAGATACAAGTTGTATAACCAAGAAAATTCTTTAAGATTCTAGCATTCAACATTTGTGGCTGGGTTTCAAATTGGCTTGTGGAGTTCAATTTGAACGTGAACTCTTGTATTCATTTTGAATTTGTCATCTTCATTATGTTCTTGACTTAATCATCTAATATTGCCTCTCTTAAATCAAGCTTGCAAGCTAATCATTCCAAGCATCTTCTTTAACTTATAAAATAAGTTAATTTTCAAAGGCTTTGTGAATCTGCAACTTGTTCTTCAGTGGGACAGTACTCGATCACCACTTTTCTCAGCTACTAACTCTCGTATTTTATGAAACCGAATATCAATATGTTTGGATCGTCCGTGAAACACTGGATTTTTACACAGTGCAATACTGCCTGTGTAGCACAACTGGCCATACTGCTTGTGTAGCACAACTGGCTGATACTATATATTCTGCTTCAGCTGTTGAAAGTGCAACAACTGATTGTTTTTTTGAAGTTCATGATACTGCACCAGTGCCCAAATGAAATGCATACCCTGACGTGCTTTTTCTCGTCTCTAAATCTCCAGCCCAATCACTGTCTATATACCCAACGAGCTTCACATCATTATTTTTAGCATAAAAAATTCCATCATTCAAAGTATCTTTGACATAAAGAAGAATTCTTTTGGCTCCTTGTAGATGACAAACATGCGGCTTTTCCATAAACCTGCTAAGCAATCCAACTCTATTGCTTATGTGGCATATAGTTAGTTTGGCAGCTGTAACTTTACTGCTTATGTGGCACTTAGTTGACTCGCTGACTGGTTTTAATAACTGATTTCAGTTTTGCTTAGTGTTGATATATAAGTAGTTTTAATTCACTGTTGCTAATTGCAATTTTGCGTTCGCATTTGAGAACTCAGGAAAGAAAGCAATACTCTTGTAAACACTTATCACATAGAGATAGTATCAACCCGATTCTTGAGGGTTTCTGGGTGTAAGTGGGAAAGGGGAAAACTGAGTGAAACACTTGTGATACATTGTAATATGTAATCTTCTTGACCTTGATGATAATGGAGCTGGACTCAAGCATGTGCTTAGTCCCAGAGACGTAGGCTTTGTTGGCCGAACTCCGTTAACAACTTTGGGTGTGTTTGTTCCTCTTTTCATATTTTGTTCTGATACATTTCATTCTTATTCTGTTTGATTGGTTAAATCTGTTTTTCAAGATTCTTGTGTACTAGGCCTGTGTGTGTGTTTGTGATGTTTTCAGGTGAGTCACAAACCTAACAACTGGTATCAGAAGCTAGTTGTACAAGAATGATCAATGACGATGACGAAATTCGACATTGAGAGATTCAACGGCAAAAACGATTTTGCCCTATGGAGGTTGAAGATGTGAGCCTTGCTGGTCCAACAAGGGTTAGAAGAAGCGTTAGAAGGGCAAAAGAAACTACCTGCAACACTCATAGACAAAGAGAAAAAAGATCTTATGAACAAGGCTCACAATGCCATTATTCTTTGTTTGGGAGATAAGTTCTTCGCGAGGTTTCAAAGGAAAAGACTGCCGCTGCACTTTGGTTGAAACTCGAGCATCTCTACATGACCAAGTCATTGGCGAATCGCTTGTATCTGAAACAAAGATTGTATACCCTAAAAATGCAATCTGGTGTTTCGGTTGAAGATCATCTAGATGAGTTCAATAGACTGATTTTGGATCTTGAAAATATTGATGTGAAAATAGAAGATGAAGATCAAGCCTTACTTTTGGTCCGATCTCTGTCAAGCTCGTACGACAATATGGCAGATACTCTCATCTATGGGAGAGACTCTATCTCACTGGAGGAAGTTCAAGCAGCATTGATGGCAAAGGAATTGTCCAAGAAATCTGATACAGGGAAATAGAAGTAGGGAAAATCTCTCAACAAGGGGAAGAACTGATAAAAAGGACAACAACAAGGGAAAGAATCGCTCAAGATCAAAGTCAAAAACAAAACTGAAATGTTTTGTGTGTCATAAGGAGGGTCATTTTAAGAAGAACTGCCCAGAACGCAAGAACAAGTGGAAGCACAGTGAAGAAGACAGTGGGAAAGCATCATTTGCTTCAAATGGTTATGAGAGTTCAGATTTGTTGGTTGCTGCAAACAGTAATGGGAATCAGAATGGGTTATGGATTCAGGTTGTTCCTATCATATGTGCCCAAATAGAGACTGGTTCTATGAGTACAAGCCATATTCAGGAGGACAAGTGGTTATGAGGAATGATGCTACCTGCAGGGTAGTTGGAATTGGGTCCATAAGACTCAAGCTTGCTGATGGAACTGTTAAAGTCATGACAAGGGTGAGACATGTGCCTAAACTAAAGAGGAGTTTGATCTCTCTAGGGACCTTGGAGGAAGTAGGGTTCAGTTTTAAAGTAGAAGACTCAATGTTGAAGGTTTTGAAAGGATCACGGGTTGTCGTGAAAGGAGATAGAAAGAAGAATTGCTTGTATGTTGAAAGGTGATGCGGTTACTGGTTACTCCTCTGTTGCTGCAAATTCCAGCATCAACAAAGGGGTTTTATGGCATCAAAGGCTTGCACATATAAGTGAGAAAGGGTTGCAAGAACTGGAAAAACAGGGGCTGCTCTGTGGGGATAAATTTGAAGAACTTGAATTCTATGAGCATTGTGTCTTTGGGAAGCAAACAAGGGTCAAGTTCAGCACTGGAATGTAGGGAAATAGCGCAATAACAGAGATTAAAAACGCAGCGGAAATTTAAACTTTCCCTTCCATGGATCCTTGCGAATGGTCATGACTCAGGGTTATATGAATTACCTCTTGTAGCGCAGATCGTTTGCAGACGAAAATAGGAATCGAGCACGAGCGTCGCACAGAAAACAACGCCTCTACGTAGTCCACACGAACGACCGAATGGGAGGCGGTCTCGTCACGCGGTGCTAATCGACGTGCGGAACGATCCACGATGCAAGTCACGATCTTTGAAACGGCTAGGGTTTTAATTCCGTGTTTTGACTTGATCTTAACGAGTCTATTTATAGACTTCACTTAAGATCGACCTAGCACACCGTAGCTACCGTGTGCTCTTAGCGCCGCCGTAACTTATCGTGTTCTGCGTCTTTCTTGACTCTATTTGGTGCATCGTAAGAATGCACCACCGAATAAAATGAGTCTCACTCATTTATTTAATCTCCTATTAGCTTTGTTCTCATGTGTGTGACCACAGGTTCAGTAACGTTGGCAATAATATTAAATCACTATTTAATATTATAAACAATGAGCGGTGTCTAGCAACACATCATCGCTACCCAAGTAACGAGAATGTCGGTGTTGTGACGTAACCTTCCGTGATAATGATCATGTGTATAATTACCCTTTTGCCCTTATATCTATATTGAACACAAGGCATAGTATGTGTCACCCTTGTATAGTTCAATATTATATTCCTTGATGCCCGAGTAGACTTAGTAACAACAAATAAGATCAATATCTCATATTGACTTATTTCAGCATGGCCATGCATTTCTGATCATACTCTATCAAGGGGCCCACAGATATTACTCTGTTATGTAGGAGGGGCAAATCCCATCTAGGTCACTCATGTCTCTTTGCATGACTCGTTGAGTGCCCAGCTAACCGACTTTATAATTGTCCTGCATGGACAATGTTTGACGGCAATAAAACACCAAACTCCTCATGTAGGGACCATAGTGGTTTCAGTGCGAGGGTGGCATACACCACTATCACTATGAGAATAACTCATGACACTTACATAACACACTATGTAGTATTCTCATGGCGGGTCAATCCAGGACACAATTACCCTAACGTGTACCTTTGTGGTGACTTGGTATCTCATATCTATAACCTTGTGAGATGAGGTTATCAGTCCTCCCACATAATAGTCTTGATGCATTATTATTGTCCTTAATATTAATAATACTCGACTACGGATATTTAGAGTAAGTTCTTTAGTATCTCACAACCGAGTCGTATACTCGATGTTCTATTGACAACAAACTTTTACTCAAGGACTTTATTACGTTGAAACAAACATAATAGCGAAAATGCCTCATATAATAAATAAATGACATGATACAAAATATAAGTCCAAAGGAAAAACATTGGCCTCTGGGCTTACACCAACAATCTCCCACTAGCACTAGAGCCAATTAGGCATGTACCTAATACCCATAGATCTAGTATGACCATCATGCTGGCTGGGTAAGAGGCTTTGTAAGTGGGTCAAAGAACATTGTCAAGTGTTGGTACCTGCATATCTTGACATCTCCTCTATCGATAATCTCTCGAATGAGATGGAAGCGCCTAAGTATGTGTTTGGATCGTTGGTGAGATCTGGGTTCCTTAGCTTGTGCAATGGCACCATTGTTATCACAAAAGAGATCAATGGGATTCACAATGCTAGAAAGCGTACCAAGTTCAAGAATGAACTTCTTGATCCAAACGACCTCCTTTCTTTGCATTGGAAGCCAGCAATATACTCGGCCTCTGTAGTAGAATCATTGTTTCTCGCTTTGAACTCTTCCACTCACAGCGCCACCATTTAGGCAAAACACATAACCAGATTGCGATTTAGAATCATCTTTATCTGTCTGAAGCTAGCATCGGTGTAACCTATTACAATGAGCTCTTCACGACCTCCATATACCAAGAAAGAATCCTTAGTTCTTCTCAAGTACTTAAGGATATTCTTGACAAAGAACCCAATGACCATCACCGGATCGATCGGGTACCGCTCGTTGTGCTCAAGGCATACGAGACATCTGGTCGAGTACATAACATGGCATACATGATAGATCCAATTGCAGATGCATATGGAATCTTATTCATGCGATCCCTCTCTTCCTGAGTTGAAGGGGATTGTGCCTTTGATAGGCATACACCATGTATCATGGGCAAGAACCCTTTCTTGGAATCATGCATATTAAAGCGTCTCAACACTTTATCTATGTATGTACTCTGACTTAGGCCAAGCAATCTTTACGATCTATCTCTATAGATCCTGATTCCTAATATGTAGGTAGCTTCACCCAAATCTTTCATAGAAAAGCAATTCCCTAACCAAGTCTTAACTTGTTGCAAAGTAGGGACGTCGTTTCCGATGAGTAATATGTCATCCACATATAACAACAGGAATACAACTATGCTCCCACTAAACTTCTTGTAAACACAAGGTTCATCTTCATTTTTAATGAATCCAAACTGTCTCACAGTTTCATCAAAACGAAGATTCCAACTTCTGGAAGCTTGCTTCAATCCATAAATTGATCACTGCAACTTGCATACTTTCTTGGCATCATCTGAAGTGTCAAAGCCCTCAGGTTGTGTCATGTACACGTCCTCAAGGAGATTTCCATTAAGGAAAGTAGTTTTGACATCCATTTGCCATATTTCATAGTCATGGTATGCGGCGATGGCAAGTAAAATCGAACAGATTTAAGCATCGCAATCAAGTAGAAGGTTTCATCATAGTCTACACCATGAATTTGCTTGAAACCCTTAGCACCCAGTCGTGCCTTATAGGTATGAACCTTACCATCCATGTCAGTCTTCCTTTTGAAGACCCACTTGCACCCTATGGGAGTAACCCTTCAGGTGGCTCTACCAAGGTCCATACCTGGTTAGTGTACATGGAATCCATTTGATTTCATGGCCTCAAGCCACTTCTCGATTTAGGGCGATGAATGGCCTCCTGGTAAGTCACATGCTCATCTTGATCCATGAGAAATACGTCACCCCGCCGAGTCATGAGAAATCCATATCTCTCGGGTTGGTGGCGTATCCTGCTAGACCTCTGTTGGTCTTGTGTTACTTGAGCAGGTTGTTCTGTCACAACATCTTGTGCAGGCTGCTCTTGTTCCTCCATAGATGTGTCACTACTCTGTGATACTTGAATTTCTTCAAGTTCTACTTTCCTCCCACTAATTCCTTTGGAAACGAATTCCCTTTCTAGGAATACACCAGTTCGAGCGACAAACACTTTGCCCTCAGAATGATTGTAAAAGTAGTATCCCTTGGTTTCTTTAGGATACCCCACAAAGAAGCATTTGTCAGATTTGGGCTCAAGCTTAGTGGAAATTTGTCTTTTCACATACACTTCACAGCCCCAAATCTTCATGAAAGACATACTGGGTTTCTTGCCAGTCCATATCTCATATGGTGTCTTTTCCACAGTTTTGGATGGAACACGGTTAAGTGTGAAAGCTGCAGTTAATAGAGCATGTCCCCAGAAGGAATTTGGAAGATCCGCATGACTCATCATAGACCGGACCATGTCCAACAAGGTTCGGTTTCTCCTTTCAGAAACACCATTCCATTGCGGTGTTCCAGGAGGGGTAAGTTGGGATAGGATCCCACACTCTTTCAGATGATCATCAAATTCAAGGCTCAAATATTCACCACCTCGATCTGATCGAAGGATCTTAATATTCTTACCTAGTTGGTTTTGTACTTCATTCTTGAATTCTTTGAACTTTTCAAAAGATTCCGATTTGTGTTTCATGAGATACACAAATCCATACCTACTATAATCATCAGTAAATGTAATGAAATCTGAAAACCCCTCTGGCTAATGTGTTTAGTGGTCCACATACATCAATATGTATGAGGCCCAAAAGATCACTAGTCCTTTCACCTTTTCCTGTGAATGGGGTTTTTGTCATCTTTCCTAATAAACAAGACTCACATGTCTCAAATGATTCATAATCAAAAGAGTCCAAGAATCCATCTTTATGAAGTTTGGAAATGCGCTTCTCATTTATATGGCCTAAGCGACAATGCCAAAGATAAGTCGGATTCAACTCATTTGGTTTTATCCTTTGGTATCGATGTTATAAATGGGCATTTCGAGATCAAGGACATAAAGTCCATTACTCATCTGTGCGCTAGCATAGAAAACATCATTTAAATAAATAGAGCAACATTTGTCCTTTATTACAAATGAAAAACCAGACTTGTCCAAACAAGAAACGGAAATAATATTCCTGCTAATTGCAGGCACAAAATAACAGTTCTCTAAGCGAAAAATAAGCCCACTAGGCAAAGTTAATACATAAGTTCCGACACTAAAGCAAAGAACTTTTGCTCCATTGCCAACTCGTAGATCAACTTCGCCTTTGACAACGGTCTACTCCTTTTGAGCTCCTGCACATTAGTACAAATGTGAGACCCACATCCAAAGATCTAATACCCATGATGCGTAAGTAGATAAATTGACTTCTATAACAAAAATACCCGAGGTGGAAGTCTCACTTCCTTCTTCTTTTCTTCCGGTACTTTGGGCGGTTCCTCTTCCAATGTCGGTCACCTTTGCGGTGGAAGCAATTGCCTTCTTTAGCCACACTGCCCTTAGGCTTCAAAGCATAAGTCGCAGGTTTGGGCTTGTTAATTCCCTTGCCCTTGCCCTTATACTTGTTCACGGGCTTCTTGAACTGCTTCTTTCCCTTTCCACCATTGACCATCAAAATGGCCTTCCCTTTCCCTTTGTTGATGTTCTATTCAGCAGTTCTCAACATGCTTAACAGCTCTAGCAGAGTTTTGTCCATGTCATTCATAGTGAAATTCATGACAAACTGATTGAAACTCTCCGTCAACGATTGCAGGATCAGATCAATCGCAAGCTCACGCCTGAGGGAAAAACCCAATCGATCGAGGTTCTCAATATACCCAATCATTTTGAGTACATAAGGACCTACTGGGCATCCTTCTTCCAGTTTGTTTTGGAAAAGGGCTTTGGAAACTTCATACCGCTCATGCCTTGCTTGCTCTTGATAGAGCATCTTGAGGTGTTCGATCATATCGAACGCTTCCATGAGCTCATGTTGCTTCTGAAGCTCAGAGTTCATGGTGGCTAGCATGAGGCAGGCAACTTCTAGGGCATCATCTTGATGCTTCTTATAAGCATCTTTTTCAGCCCTAGGGGCATTAGCAGCAGGTGGCTCTTGGGGTATTGGCTCTTCAAGAACATACTGACTTTTTCTCTTGCTTGAGGACAATCCTCAAGTTTGATTGCCACCCGAAAGTTTGTTCCGCATAACTTTTCCTTCTCAAGGATTGATCGCAGAGGTTATTGTGAGTGTTTGATGCCATGGTAATCTACATTAAGAAAATATCACGAGAATATAAGTATCATGCAATAAACATATTTAATTAGGTCTTTAATTAAATACGCCCCACTATTTTACTCAAACCAATGACCCTCATCATTGATTCGGAAAATCCCGTTGGAAGATTTTCTAGTGGGCCGAGATCCATATTTCACTTTATTTTAAGTCAGCTTTGGCTGATCACTTAAAATTCAGTTATTTAGGTAGGAACTCCTTCCAATTGTATCTTATACAATTCTCGGATAGTTGGGTGAATAACTATTTATTCTAATCCATCATATGGATGGTTCCCAACTCACTTGCCTCTACATCTTTCAATCCTATTATACTCGGTTTAGTTAAGTTAGACCCAAAGATAGCAGTTGGATATTACATTTATCCCATCGCATCTTACTAGCATGGAAAATGCACTCGCTTTGGCGAACCCACATTTTCGATATTAGCCTTGATGAGTGCCACTTTGGAAGGCATTTAAACTTAATATTTCTTTTGAGGATTTTTATTAAAGTTGATCTCACCATTTGTTAAACTATTTAACTTACCAAATTCATACATGCATCTCATACATATTTGTTAAACTATTTAACCTATAATATTTATACATGCATCTCATACAAAATTTGTTAAACTATTTAACCTACTATATTTATACATGCATCTCATACATATATAGTAAATAAATGTGATGTGGTTATGGCTCCCTAACGCATTGATTCTCACAAGCCAATGAGAGAATCTAAGCTAAACCTAGGAACGATCATACTTCTCCAAGTGTGACCTTCAATGTAGCCCTCTTATGATTTTGCCTTCTTGTCTCCTTCATTACATTAATGAGAGTACTGCTTTTACATACAAGGGAGTGAGATGAGAAGAGAATTTACATTCGAATTAAAAGAGAGGCACGACACGCAGCCGTATTTTTAAACCAAACAAAAGGCATGACGCAGCCGTATTTAAAATTCCAAAATAAATAAACAGGACTAAGGCCATAACCACTCACCATGCATCACAAAAACATTAATGACAATCAATAATAATAATACACATTTATTACTATTAATCTTGTCATTAATAGTGATTAAAAGCAATTAATTAAAAATTAAAACTTTCAAAAACTCACTTCGCAGATTCAAAGACGGGGTTCATTGCCGGTAGCGGACGGGTCGAGGGGAGGCCGCTTGCGGGTGCCGGGCCCAAGTAAAATTTCTAGCGTTTCAGTGAACATTTCACGTTGCAGAAAACATTGCCGCCTCATCGTGACCGTGAACGCTTCATGCCACAGTAATAATATCGCCGTTTCACGTTGTTACCAACACGGTTCTGGGTACCAACACTTGGACCCATCGATGCCTATCCTTAAACCCGCAGTAAAACATGTTGCATCAACACTTGACACAAAAACCGAATCAAACAAATATACAGAATCACAATATATATATATATATATATATATATCTCATATATGTATAGATTATTCGAAGCAACATATATATATCATATATATGCTCAACCGGGTTTTCGCAATCATACAAGGTATAATTTTTAAAGCGAACAGATTCATAATCTACCATAAAACCAACAGATTCGTAATCTAGCATACAAGAATGCATGTCATACACACATGTAACCATAGTAAACCGAATCATGGTTTCGCAAGTGTCTCTGATACCACTGTAGGGAAATAGCGCAATAACAGAGATTAAAAACGCAGCGGAAATTTAAACTTTCCCTTCCATGGATCCTTGCGAATGGTCATGACTCAGGGTTATATGAATTACCTCTTGTAGCGCAGATCGTTTGCAGACGAAAATAGGAATCGAGCACGAGCGTCGCACAGAAAACAACGCCTCTACGTAGTCCACACGAACAGCCTTCGAATGGGAGCGGTCTCCGTCACAGTGCTAGCTGACGTACGGAACCAGTCACGATGCAAGTCACGATCTTTGAAATGGCTAGGGTTTTAATTCCGTGTTTTGACTTCAGTCTTAACGAGTCTATTTATAGACTTCACTTAAGACTGACCTAGCACACCGTAGCTTACCGTGTGCTCTTAGCGCACCGTAACTTATCGTGTTCTGCGTCTTTCTTGACTCGCGCTGGTGCATCGTAAGAATGCACCACCGAATAAAATGAGTCTCACTCATTTATTTAATCTCCCATTAGCCTGTTCTCATGTGTGTGACCCTGTAGGTTCCCGTAACGTTGGCAATAATATTAAATCACTATTTAATATTATAAGCGATGGCGGTGTCTAGCAACACATCACTGCTACCCAAGTAACGAGAATGTCGGTGTTGTGGACGTAACCTTCCGTGATAATGATCATGTGTATAATTACCCTTTTGCCCTTATATCTATATTGAACACAAGGCATAGTATGTGTCACCCTTGTATAGTTCAATATTATATTCCTTGATGCCCGAGTAGACTTAGTAACAACAAAAAAGATCAATATCTCATATTGACTTATTTCAACATGGCCATGCAGTTTACAATCATACTCTATCAAGGGGCCCACAGATATTACTCTGTTATGTAGGAGGGCAAATCCCATCTAGGTCACTCATGTCTCTTTGCATGACTCGTTGAGTGCCCAGTTAACCGACTTTATAATTGTCCTGCATGCAGACAATGTTTGGCGGCAATAAAACACCAAACTCCTCATATAGGGACCATAGTGGTTTCAGTCCGAGGGTGGCATACACCACTATCACTATGAGAATAACTCATGACACTTACATAACACACTATGTAGTATTCTCATGGCGGGTCAATCCAGTACACAATTACCCTAACGTGTACCTATGTGGTGACTTGATATCTCATATCTATAACCTGTGAGATGAGGTTATCAGTCCACCCACATAATATTCTTGATGCATTATTATTGTCCTTAATAATAATAATACTCGACTACGGATATTTAGAGTAAGTTCTTTAGTATCTCACAACCGAGTCGTCTACTCGATGTTCTATTGAAAACAAACTTTTACTCAAGGACTTTATTACGTTGAAACAAACATAATAACTGAAAATGCCTCATATAATAAATAAATGACATGATACAAAATATAAGTCCAAAGGAAAAACATTGGCCTCTAGGGCTTACACCAACATGGAACACATAAGACAAAAGGGAAATTGGACTACATTCATTCAGATATGTGGGGGCCTTCCAGAACTCCTACTCATGGAGGTAACAAATATTTCCTTACTTTTATTGACGATTTCAGTAGGAATGTATGGATTTATTTGTTAAAGAGTAACGATGAGGCATTTAAAATTTTTGTGGAGTGGAAAAACCGGGTTGAGAATCAATGTGATAAGAAAGTTAAAGCTCTAAGGACTGACAATGGGTTAGAATTTTATGGAGAAATGTTTAATAGTTTCTGCAAGGATAATGGCATCTATAGAAATATCACAGTGAGGCATACACCCCTGCAAAATAGATTGGCCGAAAGGATGAATAGAAGTCTCATTGAGAGGGTTAGATGTATACTATCTAATGCTAAATTGCCCAAGCATTTCTGGGGGGAAGCTGTCCATACAACATGCTATCTAATCAATAGAAGTCCCTCTATTGCATTAAATAGGAAAACCCCTCAAGAAATATGGAGTGGCAGCCCAACTGAGTATGGAAACCTTAGAATCTTTGGTTGTCCAGCCTACTATCATGTAAATGAAGGTAAGCTTGAACCAAGGGCTAAGAAGGGTCTTTTTATGGGCTATCCAGATGGAGTGAAAGGATATCAGATCTGGTCTATTAAGGATAAGAAGTGTATAGTCAGCAGGGATGTTAAATTCCATGAATCAGAATTGATCAAGAGTAAATCAGGTTCTGAGATTATTGCAAAAACCAGCAACAGTGAAGATTCTCAGGTTGAGGTGGAGCTTGGGAAGGAAGAGGGTTGTGAGAAGAAAACAGGGAATCAGAATCTGCAAGAACTGACTACAGATGATGAAATAGGAAGTGATCCAGATGAGAATGTTGAACAAGACTATCTCTTGTGCAGGGATAGAGAAAGAAGGGTAGTTAAACCTCCAAACAGGTTTGGCTATGAAGATGTGATTGCATATGCACTCAATGCTGATACATTCTTCAATGATGATGAACCAAAAACTTACAGGGAAGCCATTGGAGGAAAAGACCAGGGAAAATGGTTGCTTGCAATGGAAGAAAAGATGAAGTCTCTATAAAAAAATGAAACTTGAATTCTTGTTGAAAAGCCTAAAGAGGTGAAGCTAGTAGGAAGCAAATGGGTATATAAGAAGAAAGAAGGCAGCTCTAAAGGTGAATCCCCTCGCTACAAAGCTAGATTAGTAGCTAAGGGATACACACAAAGAGAAGGAGTTGATTTCACAGAGATTTTCTCTCCAGTTGTGAAGCATTGTTCTATAAGGATGATTTTGGCAATGGTTGCTGAATTTAATCTTTTCTTAGAACAAATGGATGTAAAAACAGCCTTTTTACATGGTGAACTTGAGGAGAAAATTTTTATGAGGCAACCAGAGGGGTTTGAAGTCAAAGGCAAGTAAAGTTGGGTGTGTCAACTTAAGAAATCCTTGTATGGATTGAAGCAGTCACCGCGATAATGGTATAAGCGTTTTGACAGCTTTATTCGGAGCATTAAATATAAGAGAAGTAGTTATGATAGCTGTGTGTACTACAAGAAGTTACAAGGCAGCAACTACATATATCTTCTCTTATATGTTGATGACATGTTGATAGCAAGTAGCCACATGGCAGAAATACAAGGGCTTAAGAAGAAGTTATAAACCGAATTTGAGATGTCCAGTAGAAAGGATTCTTGGCGTGGAAATCACTAGACAGCAGGGCACTGGAAATTTGATAATTACCCAAGAGACTTACCTTAAAAGGATCATACAGAAGTCAACTTACTGGATGCAAAACCGGTTAGCATCCCTATTGCAGTACATTTTAAACTGTCAGCTGAGAATTATCCAAAAACAAGTCAAGAGCAGAAGGATACGGAAAAGGTACCGTATGCTAGTGCAGTGGGAAGCTTAATGTACGCCATGGTTTGTACTCGGCCAGACATTGCTTATGCAGTAAGCTTAGTGAGCAGATATATGGCAAATCCGGGAGAGCAACATTGGTTGGCTGTTAAACACATTTTAAGATACTTGAAAGGATCGGTTAACACAGGTCTGAGGTATGGAAAATGGGATCAGAATTTAGGTAGAGCTCAAGGATATGTAGACACTGACTTTGTAGGGGATTGAGACAAAAGAAGGTCACTCACAGGATATGTATTCACTTTGTTTGGAAATACAGTAAGCTGGAGAGCTTCACTACAACCTGTAGTAGCTCTAAGCACAACTGAGGCTGAATTTATTGGGATCACGGAAGCTGTGAAGGAGGTAATCTGGGTGAAAGGACTGAGTAAAGAGCATAGGGTAAATCAAGGAGATATTGAAGTGTTTTGTGACAATCTAAGTGCGATTCACTTGTCCAAGAATCGCACCTATCACAAATGAACAAAACACATCGATATTAGGCATCACTGGATTAGGGATACTATTTCAGAAGGACTGGTTCAGATCAAGAAAGTTCATACTACAGAAAACCCAGCTGATTTTATTACTAAGGTTGTACATCTAAGTAAGTTTAAGCACTGCTTAAGCTTGCTAAGAATAGACACTGGTTGATTTAGTTTTGGATGAGGATAGCACATGGTTTCAGCTTTAGAGTCAAGTGAAGAATATGCCAAGGTGGAGATTGTTGCTTATGTGGCATATAGTTAGTTTGGCAGCTGTAACTTACTGCTTATGTGGCACTTAGTTAACTCGCTGACTGGTTTTAATAACTGATTTGAATTTTGCTTAGTGCTGATATATAAGTAGTTTTAGTTCACTGTTGCTAATTGCAATTTTGCATTCGCACTTGAGAACTCAGGAAAGAAAGTAATACTCTTGTAAACACTTATCACAGAGAGATAGAATCAACCCGATTCTTGAGGGTTTCTGGGTGTAAGTGGGAAAGGGGAAAACTGAGTGAAACACTTGTGATACATTGTAATCTGTAATCTTCTTGACCTTGATGATAATGGAGCTGGACTCAAGCACATGCTTAGTCCCGGAGACGTAGGCTTTGTTGGCCAAACTCCGTCAACAACTTTGGGTGTGTTTGTTCCTCTTTTCACATTCTGTTTTGATACATTTCATTCTTATTCTATTTGATTGGTTAAATCTATTTTTCAAGATTCTTGTATACTGGGACTGTGTGTGTGTTTGTGATGTTTTCGGGTGAGTCACAAACCTAACAAACTCCATATACTATATCTGGTCTAATCGCAGTCAGATATCTCATACTTCCAATCAAACTTTTATACTGGGTTGAATCTACCTTTTTACCTTCTTTTTCTTTTGTCAATTTCAATTTCTCTTCAACCGATGTAGAAATCGGCTTTGAATATTTCATCTTGAATCTCTTTAAAATATCGCCAGCATATTTCTTCTGAGAAATGAAAATTTCATCATCCTGTTGAATGACCTCAATGCCAAGAAAATAAGACATTAGGCCTAAATCTATCATTTCAAAGCAGTTTATCATAGCCTCCCCGGACTTTGCAATCATTTTTAGATTATTGCCAGTAAAGATTAGATCTTCAACATAGAGGCACACAATAAGAACATCTCCAGGATCAACAAATTTAATATATAAAGTGTGCTCAAAAGCACATCTATGAAATCCATGTTGTAGAAAACATGAATCAATCTTTTGGTACCATGCTCTTGGTGCCTGCTTCAAGCCATGCAAAGCTTTCTTCAGTCTATAGATTTTATTTTCTTTCCCACTGACTACATATCCTGCAGGCTGTTCAACATAGACTTCTTCTTCCAAAATACCATTCAGAAAGGCAGATTTAACATCCTTTTGAAATATCTTCCAATTATTTTGAGCCGAGAGAGAAATAATCATTCGAATTGTATCTAACCTTGCAACGAGAGCAAATACCTCAAAATAATCTATACATGGCTTTTGCTTATAGCCTTTAGCCACCACTCTCACTTTATAGCGATTGTCCTCTCCATTGGGCTTGTACTTAGTCTTGTATACACACTTTACTCCTATAGGCTTTTTATCTTCTGGTAAATCTGTTATCTCCCGCGTTTTATTCTTCTCAATAGCATTGATTTCTTTATCCATGGCTTTTCTCCAATTCTCATCACCTGAGGCTTCTTCAAAACTTACAGGTTCACAATCTGCAAACAGTGCAAAGTTTATAATCCCCTCATCAGATGGGTCATTATCGTTACTCGCAACATAATCATCTAGTCTGGTTAGCAATGTGCGATGCCTTTGTGGTCTGTTGGATGTCTCTGGCTCATCAGGTGTTGGATCTCCATGTCCATTCTCCTCTTTATAGTTTTCTGGAATCACCACCGGCTCTTTTTGGGATTTTGAGGACCAATCCCATGTTCCACTTTCATCAAATGTCATGTCTCGGCTGATAATCACCTTTGTCTCAATATTGTAAAGCTTGTAGGCCTTTGAATTTGTGATGTAGCCTACAAAGATACACTGTTATCACACCAATTTGTCTACTTTTATAGGGCATTTTTAGTACTTAAATATATCATTTTGCACTATTTAAAGTACAAAGGTACTCACTTATGTCTTATTTTGCAGAAAATTCATAACGACACTACTCAGAGCAAAAGATACGAGAATAGACTGAAAACTGACAAGTTTTGAAGAATTTTAGCACTATTAGACATGCGGTACGGCCGTACCTAATTTAGAGAATCAGTAGGGGCGTACCCCCTTGGTCAGTACCACCTGGCACTGATGAAAAAGTTCAGTACGGTCGTGCCCAAGGCAGTACGGCCGTACACAGTTGATGTCAAAGATTGCTTTATGCACAAGTACGGGCCAACGTCGCAAACAAAGTTTGGTATGGCCGTACCCCGTCCCAGATTGTGCAGATTTGAAAGCCAGATGACCTAATCCGCATCCCAAGCTATAAATATGCCTTCTTAGCCTATGCTGAAAACCTTTTGACGAATTCTGAAGCTAAGACCCCATTTTGAGATTTCTACATCAATTCCCTTGCCATTCTATTGATTCCTAATTCCTTGGAGCTTGGTGCCAATCCCGTTTCGATACCGGAGCTCGTGAGGACGTGAAGAACGTGCTTAAGGACTGTCGTCATACTGAAAGGGTGTCCCGGTTTAGATTTTATTCTCTTATTATGGATTTTTATGGTTTTATGAATGTGTTTATGTTATTATCATTGAGAATGAGTAGCTAAACCCATCACTAGGGGTGATGGGAAATCCTTTACAATGTTTTTGATATTTATCTAATTAAGTTTTATGAGTTTCTATTTATTTGATTGATTGTTTTATCCTTAGTGTGCTTAATCCTATAAGGCCTGATCAACCTTTAGTTAGTTGGCTTAATTGGCAGTAACAGGACCACAGTTAGTTAACAGATCTCTAGGAATACATGAACTCATTTTATATGCTGGACAATGTTATTGCTTGTTTCTAATCGGTTATTAGATTAACAAACTCACATGTTCTTAATGTTCTTTCCTTTAATTACCTTCTTGGATTAAACAGAGTAATTATTTAGGAAGAAAGCTATTAGCTAGGTAGTTCTTAGTAAATTAGAGTGAGTGATTAGCTATCAATCAGAGTATAGATCTTGTTTAATTAATTAGTCAATTTAGAAGTTGAGTATTGGTGAACCCGGTTCCCCTAAACCTTCCATAATATTCTTAATCCGTTCTTGCACTTCGTTTAATTATTGTTTTAATTACGTGACAACTTTTGCTATTCTCTAAGTATAACTTTCGTTAGCCTAATAGCATAGATTCTTTATTTCATTGGTACTTGCGTATTTCCTGTGGGTTCGACATTTGGAGTCTTAAAATACTCCACTATTATTACGAGTTACAATCAGGTGTACTTGCCTGAGCCGCAACATACACCTTTCACCTTTGTCATCTAATTTCTTCATGAGTTGATCTGGTATATGCGCATATGCAATGCATCCAAAAACTTTGAGGTGCCGGATTGAGGGTCTCCTTCCACTCCAAGCTTCTTCAGGAATCTTGTCATGAACACTCTTTGTGGGACGCCTGTTCAAAATATAAACAGCAGTAGCAACCGCTTCCACCCAAAATTCTTTAGGCATTTGTTTGGCTTTCAGCATGTGTCTCACTATGTCCATGATTGTTCTGTTCTTCCTTTCAGCGACTCCATTCTATTGGAGCGTGTATCTAGTTGTTAATTGATGTTGGATTCCATATTGCTCAAAGAAATCTGTACAAGCAAGATATTCTTGACCTCTGTCTGTTCTGAGTGCTTTGATTCTACAGCCGCTATGCTTTTATACGAATGCCTTGAATGTCTTAAAGGCATCACAGGCTTCTGATTTCTGCTTCAAGAGATACACCCAAGTCTTTCTGCTAAAATCATCAATAAAAGTGATAAAATATCTGCTACCACCATGTGTTGGCACATCAACCATGCATAAATCTGAATGAACAATCTCCAGTAACTTTCTCGCTCTCCAAGATCTTTCGGTTGGAAATGATTCTCTGCGCTTTTTTCCCATTTGACAAGTCTCACATATACCTTTTGGAATATTCACAATAGGAAAACCAGAAACATATTCTTTTGGAGATAGATAATTCAATCCAGAAAAATGAAAGTGTCCAAATCTCATATACCACAGCTAATCATCGTTTGGAATTATAGAACTCAAACATGGAAACTTCTCATGTTGAATTTTCAAGGGAAATAGGCGATTAGGAGTCATTTTTATCTTAGCAATGAATCTCCCATTTTTGTCAATCAACATGCAATAACCATTATGAATCTGCATATTGTAACCTTTCTCTGAAAGTTGTCCCATACTCAATAGATTGTGATAAAGTCCTGGAGCATAGAGAACATCAGAGATAAAATTTTGTGATCCATCTTTCAACCTGATATCAATTTGGCATTTTCCCAAAATTGGAATATTTGAGTTATTTCCAAATTTCACGGTAGATTTTACCTTTTCATCCATAGAAGAAAATACCTCATTTTTCCCACCCATATGATTACTACACCCAGTATCTAAATACCAAATATTTTGATCTTTTGAAAATGTATTACTTGGCAAAAATAAACTCTGTGGGTTACCGGAACTCTCACCGGCATCTTGGCACTGATTTTTTGCCACGTTTGCATGGTGTCTGAATCTACAATTTGCAGCTTTATGTCCAAACTTTTCACAGTTATAACAGTTAAAATTTGCTCTTTCTTGATAACTGTTACCTCTTCCTCTTCCTCGGTTGGTAAATCCGAAATTGGTTCCACCCCTCTTCCTTGATTGGGAGATTTGAAATTGTTGTCTCTCCCTTGATTGAAAGTGTCACGTCCTCTTCCTCTTAAATATCCTCAACCTCTACCACTATAGTTTACTCTTCCTCCATTATTGAAATTATCACGACCTCTACCTTCTGCACTTTGACTGGATTCAGCAACGTTGTTGAGATCCGCCTGACTTTTTAAGGCTTCTTCATTCACTTTTTGTGTCGTCTCTAAGATTTTACTCATGTGGCTTTCGATGCTTCCCTGCAACTCTGCTACTGAAATGGTGTCTGTATCGCGGGACTCAATTATTGTAGTCACCACATGGTCAAATTTCATCGGCATGGTGCGTAGAATTTTTTCCACCACCTTGCTATCAGGGATGTCTTCGCCATACACCCTCATCTTATTAACGAGATTTGTAATACGTGAGAAATATTGTTCAACAACTTCTGAATTGGACATTTCATACCTTTCATATTCTCTATGCAGAGACTGCAATTTGGATTTCTAGGCTTTTTCAACTCCTTTGTATGATAGCTTCAAGATATCCCACGCGTCTTTGGCAGTTTTAACATTTGCTATTTTGCCAAAAAACGGGTAATCTACACCTTGGTGAATTTGTGAAAGTGCCAACTGGTCCATTCTTCGAGCAGCTTCATCAGCTCCTTGTTGTAATTCTGGTTCAACAAAGCTCCAAATATTGTGAGCTTTTAAATGAATGGACATCAACAACTCCTAATAATTGCAATCAAGTTTCCCATCTAATTTGGGATCAGACCAAACAATATTGAAATTGGTCGCCATATCTCTCTCTCAAAATATACTGACAGAAAAAATTTGACACGGTTAGAACGCTCTTGTTCCTCACACCCTCAAAATAGTTTTGACACCCATACTTGCAGGACTCTCCTGCTCTAATAGCAATTTGATATCAATGAGACATTATTTCTCACTAAACTCACTCACACATATTATGCAGCGGAAGACAAAAAAAATTGAAAGACGAAATACTCACTCAATTGATTGCTAAATTTGGTACATGAAGTTGCCTTTATATTGGCACAAGTTTACAATAAAATATTACAATACTTAATAATTAAGTATCCTAAGATGACTGAATGCAAGTTGTATAAGATCCTTAACAATCATGAAAATTCGTTGAGGTTCTAGCATTTAACATTTGTGGCTTGGTGGTATTCAAATTAGTTTCTGGAGTTCAATTTGAACTTGAACTCTTGTCTTCATTTTGAATTTCTCCTCTTCATTATCTTGTTGATTTATTCATCTAATAGGAATGAAAGATTTTGCTATTCCTTTTTAACTGTTTGGAGCACTTGAATCAGCCGACGACACATATTTCCCAGAGATACCTGACATGTTCCTCTTTATATACCTGATATGTTCCTCTCTCTATACAACTTGCATTTAGTCATCTTAGGTCTAGACCTTTTGTGCATGAATTTTGATTCTCTTTGTCAGCAATGATCAGAAGGAAATAAGTTCCATCTTTTTAGTCATTTTATTCACAACTATTAGTTTTCTATCTTGGAGATGATCTTAGTAAACTTCAGCAAAACAACCTCTTCCAATTAAGTATTCTACAAGTGAAAGCAACAATAGAGCCAACACAGTCAAGACACAGAATGGAAAACAAAACAACATGCCAAACGACCAAGAAACTTTTCTGAACCCCGAATGGAAAAATGCTATACTGATACGTGAACATGCATCTTACATAGCTGGTTTAATACTTATACATACAATTAAACGTTACAAGAAATAGTGACCACATACAGAAGTTACATATTACTACTTTCATCATAAATTTAGAAAATTTATTATGCCAAATTAGATTAATGCCAGCTTGGAATTAATTTCCCAATCATGGCATTCCATGAGATACTAGTGACCATCTAGTGACAGTTCGAAATGGATCGATATATGTATTTAGTAATAACACATTCAATTAAACCATAACAAGGGACAAAAATAACACAAGGGATTCAGTTCAAAATGAATCCATATCGTAGATTAATATACATTATACAATAATGATCTATTTGACCAAAATGAAAAAGGCTTAATCTTTTTAATTTAAGCTATGGTTTTGTCGAAGGCAAGAGGGGTAGAGGTAGGCACAACTGTAGGCAGAGTTTCATGTGTTGAAGGAGAGGTTTGATTTACTGCCTTGCTAGGTTCTCCAACTTCAAATAGACGACGGGACCTGAAAATTTTGACTCTGAAGTTGTCAGTGAAGCGCTCAAGGCAAGGTAAAGAGTAAGCTTAGTTTAACTCCAAGGAAAATAAGCTGTCTCATTGAACAAAATGCACCAATTCTACAATTTTAAATCATAAACTTTTTCTCCTTAAGTTCTCCATTTCTTGTTTATGAATCATGAAAGAAATTATGCCAACCTTCAAGCGTTATAAGTTTATAACTGCACTGCTGACAGTTTTATGTGTTCAAACGCAAACTTGATTGGTTTGCCCAATCAATGCTTCTTATGAGACACAATTTTTTTGGTATTTTGCATTGTTTTGGTTTTCAAAATTATTATCATCCTAGTCTCACAGCAACCACAACAGTTTTGCAGCATACTGAATCAAAGTACTTACCGTTTGCGAAGGTTGGAGGATTGCATACCAAAACGAAGCAAGGAAGGGCTTGGACAGCAACCAGTGAAGTGAGTAGCATTCTCAGGTATGTTCATGCTTGACTGCATGTAATTGTGAAATAAGGCAAAGGAATACGGCCAAAAAATAGAAAATAAACAATGGATGAGCTATTTTATTTGTTATTTATCAAGACAATAATGTAGGAAGAGGAAAAGATGGGAAACATGCTTAAATTTCAAAGGAACTTATGAGATGAAAAACTTGTGTCTATCTCTCTTTTATAGATATTATATAGCCTACACTCTATTAAAATTTGTAAACATCTAAGAAAAGATTGATAGACACACAATTTTCGTGTGACAAGATCTTGACAAATTTTAACACGTGAGATTCAATTCTTGAAAACAAAAACATTGTTGCTTTGTGCAATTGTTGACTTTTTTGCCATGCACACTTACAGTTTGTCCTGGGGAACTTTGCACAGTAGATGGCTCTAACAACCCTTTCTCATGGTATCTTCTTTCATGCACAAGAAGAATTGCACATTTGCAGGTGAAATATAGCAGCAGCACTCCAAGAGAGAAAATGATAACAAATTCAATGACAATGATTGATCCTAAGGCTGTTATCACAAATGAAACGAGCTTGTAAGTGACAGAACAAAACACCTATCTGTATGCTTCTATTTCTGATGAACTAATTATAAAGTGAGGATATAAAGTGAACCCCAAAGGCAGTTTTTAATTATGAATCCTTCCAACTAAAATCAGATTATGAAATCTGCAACTTACTGTGAGCAAGAAATGAACCCATTGGCCGCTTTCTCATTAAATTAACCATTGCCTCGGTATATAACGGCATTGACATCCCCTCTGCACAGTCTGGATAACACCCATAGTTTCCCATGTCATTCATTGTCAATGCTAATGCAGCTCCATGCTCACCTCCCTGGACAAAATAAGAAAAGGAAATACAGTGATAATTGAAGTTCTCAGGTTCACCTGATATATTTATTAGCAGGTTTTTGCCATAACACTAAACAAAGGATACTCCAAAATCATTTCATTCCAAAATATCAACTAAAATAGGTGCTTATACTTATCCATTATATACTAACAGCTTTAAGACTTTAGCAAACTTTCAACCAACTTCTTCCTACATACTGGAGGTGTTTTCTTTGGGTTGCTTTGAAAAGTAGATAAGGGGTTTTTGAAAACCTGCTGGAGCTTCTCAATGCCACTTTTTTTTTTTCTTTTCAAAAATTCATTGCTTAACCAAATTACATTTTTGCCAAAATGATACTCTCAAAATACTGTGGTATACATACTAGTCCCCCAAACTGCTTTTGGAACTGATATAACTTACTTCTATAAGTAGTTTTATATGTTCTATTGAGTTCTACTACTTTGGTCATGAACAATGTAAACAGATGGCAGTGCTTCTGCTACAAGCCATAAACTTTTGTATAGGCTTTTTATTTAATTGGCAATACAAACATATTGAAAAACGTGATTGCTCCTCAAACGTTTACGGTAAAAGAACATCACTCACATGAAAATAAAGTTGTTGCATAACACTATTGCAGTCATTGACTGTGCCCTGAAATCTAATTCCACTGGCTTTGACCATAAAATGCTTTGAGATGGTTACATATGTTTGAAGAGGCTGCCACTGATAAATATTCCTGTGCTTCAGTTCAGTTGTATTGATCAAATGAGCTGGGAGATTTGTTACTAAGAACCCGTCGTTCACTTCCATAGAAAATGTCACCAGGAAATGAGCTTGACCACCTGACACATTACCCATTAACAGAATGTCAAGCCTCCAAATTTTCTTACAGAAGGTATCAAGTCAATTACAAAGTTGAGAAGCATTCAGTCTATCAGATTCCAAATTTTTTCAAAATAATTTAAAATTTATGACAAGCAGAAAAATTGTCAGACACAAACTCTTGGATCTGTAAATGGACAACAAAAAGCTTTCTTACTTTCCCAACATAGTAAAAACCTATTAATCCCTTACTACCATATTCATTATTTAAGGGCAGAAAATTTCCCCTCTTTTTGGTTTTGGCAAGTAATATTACATGTACAATACATATACAGATAACTTTGTCACAAAAAATGCAATATATTATCTATCACTCCATCCTTACTATTGAAATAACAGAGGCATTAACATTAATTAGTGATGAACCATAAATAAACTTAAAATTATATAGTTGCTGTCCTAAGAGGCATTAACATTAATTAGTGATGAACCATAAATAAACTTAAAATTATATAGTTGCTGTCCTAATAATCGATGAGTATCTCAGTTAAAAATACAGAAAACAATTAGTCAACTTCAGCTAAAAACATAATTAACACTAGAAGTTATTTTTCACTTTAGGGGAACAACTTTTGCTTTTGATGTCTATACTCTATATGTTTATGACCTGCTATATTACAATTATGCATTATTTACTGATTAGCTGCAATTGCCCAGAAATCAACATGACATAACTATCTAAGTCTAATATAATTGCATGTTTTACCTTGTAAATCTAACATTAGACATAAGCCACAAAAGATCAACCACAAGACTGTTTATTTCCAATCATACCAGGAAAGGTAAGAAGATCAGGATCTCCAATGAAAAAGTCAAACTTGTCTCTGTCTTTGTCAAAGATAAGGGTCTCCTCTTCATTACTCCTCAATATGATGAAGTAAGGGGCTTTTATATATGGAGGATCATTGATAGGATCGACAAAAATTGGAACACCCAATGAATTTACTCCATTCTTATTCTTGGCAGAGACTTGAATGGTATCTGCACCATAAAAATTCTCATTTCTGGAAAGGGAAAAAAAAAAAAAAAAGAAGAAGAATTAATAACAACACTAACACTTGAAAACACAGATGTTTACACACAAAAGTTTACATTTCTAATGAGAAAAAGTGTTTTCCGAAATAATACAAGTCCTATGAAATTTATGGCATACAAATGCCTAGAAACTAATCACAATGGTAAATCAAAGAATTCATTTGCAACTCAGTTGGGTGGAGTTACTTCTTAGCCAAAACAGAGGTCGAAAGCGTAAAGACAACTTAAATATTGAAGCAGATGATACACAGACTCCCTTCAATCATTTAGCGAGTCTGAGGTAAAAAAGTTGTGAGGAGGATGGACAACAGTTAAGTGGTTAAACAAAATAATATACCTATTGAAGTTTGAAAGTATTTAGAACCAAGGTATAGCCTGGCTCACAAAGTTGTTTAATGCGATAATAAGGTCCAGAAAATGCCACGTGAATGGAGGTGAGCCATTTAGTTCCTATATATAAGAATAAATAGGAATACCTTGAAACTAAGAAGAGTAATTAAAGGAATATTAAGACAGGATACTCACATTTCATAAAACCAATTAGGCTTTATGTCAGCAAGTCAACCATGAAAGCAATATACCTTTTACAAATATTAATGGAGGAGTGCTAAAGGAAGCAAATAGATAAATGATAAACTAAAGCTATGGAGAAAAGTTTTGGAAGCAGATAAGTAGAAGTAAACATGGTAGATCAAATGGAAGATAATCCCATAATTAGAAATAGGAGAGACCGATAAAAAAATATAGGTGAAACCATTAAAAGGACTTGATCTAAGTGGACTTTTCAAGGATTTGGTCATGATAGAACACAATAGTGTGTTTGATCCATGTAGTTATCCCATCCAATAAGAAAATGTTTTGGTTGTTGTTGATATTTTTGGAACCAGCAGAAAAAATATATTATTTGTGGAAAAACGGTAAATTCTGTAAACATTGAATATGCTGCCAAGTGTTCTTCTCAAAAAGCAGTTTCATATGGCTGATACATTTCTAATTCACAAATACTTTCTGCATCATTGGAATAAATGAAATTTACCAAACAATAAGAGCCTTACTTCAAAAAATTTAAACAGATAACATCACAATATAAAATTACCCGAGGTACTGAATTGATTGAAGCGCGATATTAATAACTTCCACAGAGCCTTCTAGCAGTAAACTGGTTGCTGTTTCATTTGCTGCATCAATTGTAAGTTCACTCCATATTGGTTCTCCAAATTGCATCGCCATTGGAGACAGAAGTATACTTCCAGATAGTGCACTCAGATTGACAGAAATATTCTCCAATAGATTTGAATACGTTATCTCAAACCCAGCGAAACCACTGCAAGAGGGAATAATAAGATCATGTAGAGAATGACTATTCAATTGACTAAGCAGTGTTACAGAAGTTCTTTAAAAATGTTTATATATGCTGCAGATACAGACCCAAATCTAGGGCTTATCAAATCTTCTGTTGCTTGCAGTTGACTTGGAACAGAAGCAAACTGAGGTGGAATATTGAGAACAGAAATGTAAACGGAAGCTGTAGCAAGATTTCCATTTATATCAGATAGTGTATACCAAAAAGAATCATTTCCATAATAATCTTTGTAGGGAGTGTAGCGAAAGATCCTTCCATTCTGTATAAGGGAACCATGATCTGACTGACAAAGTACCACAGAAAGGGACAAAGGGTCATTTATCATATTCCAAAAGAATACAAAGACATATATGAAGGTAGTTGATAATGTAATGGAAGTTATTAATGATTACTAATTACTAATTGCAGTAGCAACTTCAAACACCTCTCTTTTAAAAAGACTCAGAACTATGCTGCTGAAACAATTGGTTCGTCATAAATATAAGCAAGTTACTGAATAAATTTTGAGGTGCATATTGAATGAATTGCTAGACCATCAAAGAAAAAAAAATGAATGCTTTCTTTGTTAACATGCATGATCTCCCAAATTGTAAATGATAATTAAGAGTCTTTCTAATGGGAAAAGTTAGAATCAACATAGAATAACAGAAATGAGAAGGCCAGGAAGAGGTTTCGGAATGAATTGACAACATATCTTACTTTTGAGAATTCAACTATACTTGCATTATCACCCGCAAAATAATCATTTGCCAAGGCATCAAAAGCAATGGATTCATCCTCCCAAATAGAAATTGTATCATCATTGGCTTTGGGAAAATATTCATCTGTAAGTCATCCAACAAAAGAATCCTTAAAAACACACACACTTTTATAAAATAGAAAATTTTCATTTTGATACATCCAACTAGAGTTGGAGTCAGTGACATTTTTCCTGCAAGTTTTTAGATCAGAACATAACACGGTTTAATTCGCGTGCTTGTAAGTTCAAATTTCCAAACTGAAAAATTTTCACTAATAATCTGAAAATGGGTCAGATAAAAGAAGGTATACAGAATATAACTATTCGAAAATGATTATCCCCATGTTATTATAAGCATCATATACATCCCATTAACAACAATATATTTATACCAATATAATTATGAAACATCCAAGTTTTAACTGTAAGTAAAATACTTAACGAAAAAAATTATAAGCAGCATGTTTTACCAAACAAGATTTATAAACAGCACATTGTTTGAACTTACTACTATACACATTGATATTGAGGGGACATGGCAAGAAACGCTTGCCATCAAAGGAGGCACAAATCTCGTAAGTACCAACATCTTTAGCCATATAGCTGCAGCTGTATGACCCATCCTTATTATCCAAAGTGTCCCAAGTTGAAAACCCAGAACTATTAATTGAAGCAATCTCCAATTTCAACCTTGATTGTTGTGAGAGGACAGGGTTTAAATATGAATCCTTAAGCTGCACAACTATTTCATTTTTTAACAGCTTTGGCACCTTTGAAGAAAACCTCACAACACTTGACAAGGAAATATTTACTTCACCTGCAGCAAGCCAAGGGCACATTCATGAGAAATGATTGGAAGTATTAATAAATATATGCAAAAGCTACCTAACAAACCGTAGATAAACCTTATAATAAAAATTTAACAAATACATTACTAAGGAAATATTTTGTAGTTAAGCTAAGCACGTAAGTCACTAATAATTAGAAGCAATAAACATTTCATCCTAACCATCCTTCTCTATTACCTGCAATGATGCCAACCTTATGAAATCATTTTTAAAAAAAATCATGCAATACATATTGGTACCTGCTTTTACCTCTTTTCTGAATGAATGACCCTCGTTCAAAAGTATATTTCCACAATATACATTAATATCATAAAAGCCACTTTTTTCTGGTGTGTATTCCACACGAAAAACACTGGTCATTACAGAGCTCCCACTCCCATTAGACTGAAACCAAGATAAGATCTCATTAGTGTCTCAAGTTATTGACATTGTACACAAAAATTACTGTTTGTGTTCCTTACATTGTTGCTGAGCTCTATTGAAGGTGACAGGGCGGTTTCCAAGCGACCGATACCATCATATCTCACTCCTGAAGCCTTTATGCTCCCTGAATATCAAGATCCACATATGGGAAGCAAAATACAGTCATCAAATATAGAAGAGAAATTAATTAAAACAAAAATGTTTATCTTGATCTTGAAAACGTACCAGTTTTGTTTAGCATGGGATATATGATTGGCGAAACACGGTAGGAGTCATTTTCTCTTAAGATTTGCACTTGAAGTATGTCTGCTTCAACAGGAGAAGGATATTGATAGATGTCATTCAAATAAACAGAGAATCCTGCCCTTATCCCAGCAACTGAATCATTTAAACCAGATCCATTGACAACACTTTTTCCACCATCACAATAACCTGATCAGAAAAGAGCATGAAACAGAAATTATAGTTAAAAGAGAAAAATGATGAAGTTTAAATAAATGATTATGTAAGAAGTCACTATGGCTTAGGAATAAAAAGCCAGCTTCGAGGGTAGGCAAAGATAGATAGACAAATAGAGAGAAGTGGAGAAAAAGCTGTAATGTTTCTATCAGCAAAAATAAATGATCAAACAATAGGGAACATGTAAAACATTGCAATAAACCAAAGGTCCAAACGGTAACTGGCAGAGGACTTGGTATGAAACTTACCAACAAAAACAATATAAACATATGGCATTTTAGAAATGCTTTTATTATGCTTGGCATCATATATTGTCAATATGAAGTTCCCCGGTTCCCAATTGCCAAATGAAAACAACTGAATTCCAGCTTCCACTTCCTCATAGTGCAGATCTGCTATCGGTATCGACAAATTTGAGTCTCTTTCAATAACTTCGGCATCAAATGGATACAGTCCAGAAACCAGATTTCCATATTGATCCAACTGATGTATAAATATTGCCATCTTTGAAGACAATTGCCATGCATGTGCTTCAATGTTCCATTTGGCAACACAATTAGAAACATCTATAGCTCCTGGAATTTTAGGGAGAGAGAGAAATCAAAGACATAGATAAGAAAAAAAAGACAAAAACACCATGTATGAAGCTCTAAGAAATTCAATTCAACACAACAAACTGAAAGATGCTCATCCTTGTGTATTATTGAAACAAAAAAGCACACAACCTCGATTCACTTTTAATGGTAAGGGAGAACCATTCAAGGTTTGATTTCCTCCTTCTATGCGCAAGGAGAAGTTTCCAGCTATCGTCACTACAAACTCAATGACTATATAATCAAACTCATTCCATCCCATGTTGGAGATATCTGGCTCACTTGCAACAGAACCGTTTTCACTTAACATAGACAACTTAAAATCAGGCAAATAGGACACTTCAGTTGTCTTAGATATGCTGTTCCCAAATGCATCCTTAAGAAGCACCATAATTGAAGCTTTTGAACCAGCTTCAAACTCATACTTTATGCCCTTCCATGATGCAACACACACAGATGGGTACATGTTCCCTTTCAATCAGACAATAGCAACCAAACCAGCATAAATTAATAGACACATACAAAACCATAACTACTTAATTCATTATAACTACTTGTGCATAATTAAGTTAGGTTTAGATCAAACCTGGCTCAACTTGGAAATGCAATGATGAATCAAAAACTTTATAACGGTCTTCATTAATGAGTACATTAAACAATCCAACCCTGATGGGGGTGAAGGAAATCTTCCAATTATCAAAGTCTCCTTTGAAATTCGACAATACCGTAGATACATAGGAACTGTTCCCTGCTTTTCCATTCACAATAAGTGTTGGCTGAAAAGCATTTTTGTCAATCTTGTCACCATTCTCAAGTACTTTGACCTTAATAGTTGCAGTGTCACCGGCCCTGAATGTGCCCTTATCATCCCACCAACTGAAAGCGATTATGGGCAATTTTGATCTATCTGTGACACGAACCAAGAAACGAAAAAAATTGATAAATTGTGCAAAACTTGTAATTTATTTTTCGTTCAACTCAAGCAAGGATGAAAGAGTGGTGCTTTTTGGTAACCTAACCTGTAGTTGGATACTCAGAATAAGATATTGGGAAGAAAGAGAGAGCAGAGAGTGAAATGAGAATGAGGGTCTCCATTTCTGCAAGAATCTCGTAGCATAGTGATAGTGCAATGAAAATGGCGGTTCATGAAGGAGAGCGGTTAGTGGCAGTTCAAAAGCGGCAATGAAAAGGCGTTTGACGCTGTAGTTTTTGTGTATCACTTTTTTTTTTCCTATTATACCCTTCGGTCAAGTGATTTTTTAAAATTTAAAAATTGAAGGAATACACACACACTTGCAAGATAACTTCAAAGCAGAATCGACAGAACAAACATTACGCATTGAAACACAATTAAATACTCACACATTAGCAACAAGACGTAAGAGAGTTTCAGCCATTAGATTAATCGGTACCTCATAGAGTTAAGGTGCACCCTCTGCACCAGATTTCCTCCACCTCCCTCTCGAACGTTTCTTCTTCCCTTTCCATCCGCTACACATAACCACACCGTCACTCTTCTATGCCGCTATGACAGTTGGTCCGCCGTCGGTGCTAGAGTTGCCTGGCCGTTGTACTGTGAATGTCGTCGGAATTCATCCACTTCTTCACCGTCATAACTTTCAAATCCAAACCGATTAAAAGGAAGCCCTCCTGAATCCATTTAGGCCGTTTTTCGGCAAACGCGTGAGCTTCCTCGAGAAACTGAACCGAGCAAACGAACCACCGTCCCGGTCGCTATAGAACCCTACCATCAGTTCACTGTTTCGTGAAACCTTCGTCGGAGGCTTTCGGTCGAAAATGGTCGTAGTCGTTCCGGAAACCCAGTACCGTCGTACTAGAACTGTGTACCACCATTGTCGTTCATCCTCTCATCGTCCTCATCAGAGGAACCATTATGGCAGAGAGGACCTTGCCCGAATGTTGGGTGCAAATTTCAGATTTGGAATTCTCGACAATGCATGCTTCAGGCATTCGACAGGTAAAGAAGCTGGGAACCAAAATAAATGATGAAAAATAAACTAAGTCTAAAAGACCGAAGACTTGGCGGTTATTCGACAAGGCGAACGAAGCATCGAAGATGTCAACATGGAAACAATCAAATTAGACCTGGGCTTTAGGCAACACATGTATAACTCGACAGGAAATGTTACTGTCAAAGTTAATTAGTTTTTAGTAAAATCAACTACCGACCCTATGTCCGTACACGTGTCAGGTCGGATGATAGGTAGTTTTTTTTACAATTTTTGTCGATAAATAGTAGTTCGACGATATAACAAGGGTTGGATACTTGATCTAAAATTCCTAATATCTCATCTGTCAAAGCAGATTAAAGGAAACATGATCACGCCTTCCGCCTTTTTTCATTAAACGCAATGCAATTAATCCAATTTATTACAATTATTGTCTTGTTCTTCACTTTACTTTCCTGAAACTTATTTACTTGTTGTGCAATTTATTTTCATCTTCAACATTAATCTTTACTGCACTTGAATTTTATTTCGAACTTATATTTGTTTTATGCTTTCCTGCATTGTTCTTTTCAAGTTTGTTTTTCTTACTGCATTTTATTAACCATTTCAATTCCAGTACTCTATTTCCTGTTCTTTATTTTTCTGTCATTTACGTTTAACAGTCTTTGAAATACTTTTATTTTGGATTCCTTTTCATTTTAAAAGCTTTTCTTTTACTTCCCACTCATTTAAATGCTTTCCTTTACATTTCTGCATTCAACATTTTCTTTAAGTTTAATTTAGTAAGTGCATGTTTATAATTCTACATTTTTATGCTTTCTGTCAAGTAGTAAATTTACTTACTTGTTAGTCAAGTTATTGGATCTCAACGGCCAATCTTGTTTGCTCTAACTTAAGTGTCATTCCAACAACAATTCGCTTGTTAGTTGGTATTGTTTCATATGAAATTGGCAAAAAGAATAACAATTAATGGCTTAGAAACCAAGAATGTTAAAATCTGATAACGTGTCAAACATTTGACCGTTACCTATCAAAACCTTTGTTTTTAAAACGAGATTACCACGTAACTCTTTGATCACATAATCGTTTGAAAATCTAATTATTTGTTTCTTTGACGAATTTGGTAGAAATACACTACAAACCAAATTTCCCAGTAAACAAATTGGCACGCCCGCTGGGACGAATTTAGAGTAACTCGTTTTTGGACAATGGTTTTATGCGTCTAAGAAGTGGAAAAATTACTGCTTCTAACGTGTCTAGACAACGAAACATGAGTGGCAGCACAAATTCTAGCGCCACAGTTCCAAGTGTTACAAATGCAAATGCGTCGACAAGCAATAATAATGCGTCGACCACCAGTGCAAATGTTGAAGTGGTTAATATTCCAAGAATGAATAATGCTACCATTGGCACGGGCATTGGGATGATAATGGCTAACGCACTAAGCGAACCAATACCAGGCACGATAATATATGAACCCCTAGTGGTTCAAAATGCACCAGAATTGCAAGTATCGCCTGGAAGTGCGAGGAATTCAAGTGTTAGGCCAACAATGAATGTAACACAACCTATGTTCGGGATGCCTTGTGGATATTTAAATAATTCAACAGTTCCCGCAATTGGTTCAACCATGTTTAATCAATTTGCCAATCAGCCTTTTATGCCGTTTGGGAATGCTGCCAATGCCCAAGGAATGGCAGGTGTGACTACTACTACAACAAATCAACAAGGGTCAGGACCAGGGGACATGTCAAGGCAAATTCCCCATAATAATGGTGGATTAACACAAAACTTGTTAGCGAGTATTCAACAACAAGTTGATGATAGCAACCATGAGATGGTGAGCATGTTCACTCAACAAATGGGAGCAGTAATTACGCCTCTTATGGAAACTACTAACCAAGCATGCAATGCATTGGCTTTACACATGGAAAGGCTAAATCAAGCATTAGGTTTGGCCGCACCAGTGAACGAAAATGTTCAACAAGTCCCAAGAGTGATACCTCAAGGTCAGGGCATGGGCGACATTCAACAAGATATGAATAACCCCATAATGGTGTAGAATGAAGTGAATCAACCAAATCAGAACCTTGGTCAAAATATAAATAACTTGGCTTATGGCCAAGTGCAGTTATTACAAAGGAATCAAGACCAAGGACCTCCAGTGTATCAAGGTTTAGCTAACCTCAAGCACAATATCATGGGAAACCAGATAGAGCAAAATGTAAATCAAGCTATCGAGCAAATGTTGAACAGACTTGGTTTTAACATTAGTCAGGCAACTAGGTCATATTTCATATATGCGTTTCCTGAATGGGTACAACAAGCTGAAGTGTCAAGAGGAATAAAAATTCCCAAATTGTCCAAGTTTTCAGGTGACAGCAGAGAATCGACTGTCGAACATTTTGCTAGGTATACACCATAGAAATGGGAGAATTGGCCACTATGGAGGGTTTGAAAATGAGGTTCTTCCCAAGTTCTTTGACAAAAAACGCATTTTCTTGGTTCTCGACATTAAGGGCTAACTCAGTCCATTCTTGGGCACAATTAGAAGGATTGTTTTATGATCAATTCTTCAGGGGCGATTTGAGGGTTAACTTGACTGATTTATTTAATGTCAAGCATAGGTGTTTTATGCATGTTCCTGAAGCGAAAGTTGTTAAGATGGCCGCTAGTGGTTTGGATTACTACATTAGAAAGAAATTAGTAAACCAACACATAGTTGATCTTGCCCAGTTGGAGGATAAGGTTTGACAGATTGAACAACTCAAGTCTGAAAAGAACCAGAAAAACAATAAAAAGTTCATTAGGCGTGAGAAGATCAATTGTGTTGAACAAGATCAAACAGACAGTGAGGATGAGGCTATAGCTGAACAAGAAGTAAACCTTGCTGAATTAAAAGAAGGGCCACCTTATGCTTGTCAAGCATTAGTACCTTCCAAGGGAAGGGAAAAAATGAGCTATGTGAATAAGAAAACATACACATTTGATATAACTAAAGCTGATAAAATATTTGATATTTTGCTAAAAGATGAGCAGCTTAAGTTGTCAGATGATCACAAAATGAAAGGGCCTGAGGACTCCAATGGTCAAAATTATTGTAAATACCATGGGGCTCTAGGCCATCCTACTAATGAATGTTTTCGTTTCAGGGATTTGATTCAAAAAGCTCTAAAAAAAGGTAGGCTCAGTTTTGCTGACAAGCAAAAGCCTAGCATGAAGATGGATGCTGATCCATTTGGACAAGGCATAGCAAATATCGAAGGCCAAAATGCAAGAAATTGTAACATGGTGAATATCAGCGCCAAGAAGAAGTATGTGGTGAATGTGGAGGATCCTTTCGACATTTACCCCAGGCCTCATGAGACTGTCGAAGATTTTCTGCGGAGAAAGAACAATTGAGGGCAATTAAAGCTATGCCCACATTGTGATAAATATTTCGACGAGAAAGCTACTCAGAAGGCAAAGAAAGGTGACAAGACAAGAGTTTACCAGCATGTGCAGACTGGTTATGTGAATAGGAATTTGAAGCCTGTTCCAACTAACCAGGTGCAAAGGCCTGTTACAAATAGGCCCAATCGAGCGGTTGGTGGATGGTTGGTCGAATCCTCAAAGGAATCAATTGGAAGCAACCATGGAGTATTTCCCAGTCGAGTGACAAACAAAACTAAGAAACCCGATGTCAACGTTATAGTGAATAAATGGGTCGAGAATTCTGCTAAGGCTTGTTGCCCTGAATTGAGAAATAGGGTAAGGGCTAGAAGGAGTAATCCTCGACAAATGCCATTTTGGGATGAAGATTGCCAATATGGAAGAGTGTGTTATCCTGGAGGTGACTTAAGTGAAGAAAACACCACTGTCGAAAAGCCAAAAGCGTCGTCAACAGAGGATAAGGCAAGCTCAGAAACAGAAAATGAAAGCTGCTGAGTTAGAAAAATCTTAACATGAAATTATTTCATGGTTGGGGTACAGAAGGTGCCATTGCCCAAGGAGCCTGGTCCAAAGCTGAAAAGTGTGGTAGTGCATGTCAAAGGGAGTAACTACGAGAGGGGTCAGACTTCCAAAGCACGAGGAAAAGCATCATAAGCAGGTTTCAAACAGAATAGCAATACTGCAAAGGCTCCATCTGCTACAGAGGAAAGAAAGCCTTGGCCAATGGGTTTGATTGAAGCTGAGAAGTTGGCTTTAGAATGAGGCAAATTTGGTGTTCAAGCCGCTCCAGTGAAAGACACTGACAGTGATGTATCGATGGAGAAATTGAGAATCATAGTTAATGATTCTGATCTGCTAGATGAACCAACGGAGCCTGTGGAACAAAATATTGTCAAAATAGATTTGTCCATGGAAGAAGTCATTGAAGCATTGAATGATCCAGATGACCCCACTGGCCTTGAAGACAAGGAAGATTTTGACCTTGACATCAGTTTGGACAATGACTTGGATGAACTGGTGATGGCAATGGGTACAACTCTATCAGATTTGGGATCTGAAGATTGCTTTCTTGACAATGAAAACATGAGGCTAGGAAGTCATTTGGAAAATGAAGAAACAGCTGCTGAAGAAGAGTTTACTAAGCTCAATGTAAATTTGGTCTCAATATTGCCAGTGGAATATGAAGCTCATTATGAGTTTGTCATTGAAGTACCCAATGAAGAGGCATTTGAAGATTTTCCTATTGGTTGGCAATTTGTTGAGCAAGATATGGTGACTATTTTTTATAATTTTGCTCGACTGGACAAGCCAACTAATGAGGAGAAAAACCACCTTCGACCATTGCACATTAAAGCAATGATTGAAGGTAAGCCTGCTAACAGGGTGTTGGTCGATGGGGGAGCATCTGTAAATTTGATCCCAAGAGCTATGTTCAAAAAGGTGGGCAAAGATGAGATAGATTTGCTGCCAACCAATACAGTGGTTACTGATTTTGGAGGAAGATCTGCACCAACAGATGGTGTAGTGATACTGGATGTACAAGTGGGATCAGTGGAAAGATCTACTTTGTTTGTGGTAATTCCTTCAAGGTCTAGCTACAATGTCCTGTTGGATAGAGATTGGATTCATGATGTCGGAGCAGTTCCTTCAATAGTACACCAGAAAATGATTCTTTGGAATGCTCATGATAAAATTGAGATAATTGAAGCTGATGATAGCCCATGCTATTTGCAACAAATGCATGTGGATTTTTAAGTTGACAATCCAAAAGTGAAGCCCATTTCTGTTCAGGGTGATGTTATTGATAAAGAGGCTCTGAATGCTTGCTTGATGGAACAGTTTGGTGTCAAGTTGCTGGATGAGGCCGACGAGAATCGGCCAATCGACAATGATGAGTCTTGAACATCACCAAGTACAGTTGTCAGCCAGTAAGGCCGACAAACAGCCAAACGCAGAAGAAGGTGTATTGACTGATTGTATATTCGACAATGGCCCTTTGGGATTTAAAAAGGGGCTTGAGGATAAGAGTGGTTTTGAGTTGGAAGATCCCTTAGAGGAAATAGATCTGGGGGATGCTGATAGGAAGAGGCCAATATATGTTAGTGCTTTACTGCCGGATCACTTCAAAAGGCAGATTGTGGAGTCAGTCTCTGAGTACAAAGATTGTTTTGCTTGGGATTACCATGAGATGTCAGGTCTAAGTAGAGAACTTGTGGAACATAGGTTGCCTCTAAAACCTGATTGCAAGCCTGTCAAACAAGCTAATAGGAGATTTGCTCCTGAAGTTGTGTTGAAAATCAAGGAGGAAGTTGAACGCTTGTTAAAGGCTAAGTTTATTCGCACAACTAGGTACGTTGAATGGTTGTCGAATATAGTGCCTGTCATAAAGAAGAATGGCAAGATGAGGGTATGCGTCGATTTTAGGAACCTTAATGCTACTACTCCTAAAGATCAATACCCAATGCCCATGGCAGATATGCTAGTGGATGCAGCATCGAGTCATGAGCTTCTACGTTTCATGGATGGACATATTGGTCACAACCAGATCTTCATAGCTGAGGAAGATGTGCCTAAAACTGCTTATAGGTGTCTAGGTTCAATTGGAACTTATGAATGGATAGTTATGCCCTTTGGTTTGAAGAATGCTGGTGCAACCTATCAAAGGGCAATGAATATTATTTTTCATGAAATGATAGGCAAGTTCATTGAAGTTTACACCGACGATGTTATTGTCAAGTCGAAAAGTCAAGAGGAGCATTTGAGTCATCTTAGACGAGCTTTTCAAGAAATAAGGAAGCACAGTTTGAAGATGAATCCTGAGAAGTGTGGTTTTGGGGTTTCTGTAGCCAAGTTCTTGGGCTTTTTGGTGCATAAAAAGGGCATTGAAGTAGACAAGAACAAGGCTAAGGCTATGTTGGAAGCTAAACCACCAACCGACAAAAAGGAGCTTCAGTCCTTTTTGGGAAAAGTGAATTTCCTCAGAAGGTTTATATCAGATCTCTCAGGAAGAACAAGAGTTTTTGCTCCTTTGGTGAAACTCAAGGCACAAGAAGCTTTTGTGTGGACTCAACAGCATCAAGAAGCTTTCGACCAAATCAAGCAGTATTTGACAAGCCCACCGGTCATGATGCCTGCAGAGCCACATAGATCATTGAAGTTGTACATTTATGCATCAGAAGAAACCATAGGCTGTTTGCTAGCTCAAGAAGAAACCATAGGTAGTAAAGAACTGTTTACTACCTCAGTCGAGTACTCAATGATGCAGAAACAAGATATAGTGCAATAGAAAAGTTGTGTCTAGCATTGTATTTTTCTTGTACAAAACTTAAGTATTGCTTGATGCCTTGTAATGTCTTAGTTATGTCAAAGACAAATGTAATTAAGTACATGTTGTCCTAGCCAATTTTGGATGGTTGAATTGGAAAGTGGACACTTGCATTATCTGAATTTTCTTTGCAATATGTATCTATGAAGGTTGTTAAAGGTCAAGCAATTGCTGACTTCTTAATGGACCATCCATGTTTAGAAATAAAAGACATGTTAGGGCTAGTTGATTTGAAGCCCTGGCATTTATATTTTGATGGCTCAAGACATAAAAATGGCGTTGATGCTGGTATTTTGATAATATCGCCCTTAGGGGTACCAACCAAGTTAATGTTTGAATTAAAATATTTCTAACAATGAGGCTGAATATGAAGCCTTAATTGTGGGTTTGGAAATTTTAATAGAAATGCGAGCACGCACTGTCAAAGTTTTTGGAGATTCCTAATTAGTAATTAGGCAATCAACTCAAGCATAAAAATGCGTTATCCATAATCTTGTCAAGTATTGTCAAGTGGCTAGTAAGTTGATGAAGCAGTTTGACAGTGTGGAAATGGAACATATTCCTAGAGAGCTAAATCAAGAGGCTAATGAATTGGCCTAGTTAGCTTCAGGGTACAAGTTATCTTCAAAGGTGCTAACTGAACTCATAGAAATTCGTGAGTTGTTGTATCCTTTAGATGAAAGAGATATCCTCGTTTCCAGTGTGTCGAACACAGCTAATTGGCGACAGCCAATCATTGAGTATTTGGAAAATCCAAGTGCAAACATCGACAGGAAAATCAAATACAAAGCAACTAAGTTTGTTGTGCTTGTAGGAACTTTGTTTAGGAAATCTGTTGATGGAAATTTGGAAACTTGCCTAAGTGAAGAAGATGCTTATTTGGCTTTGGCAGCATGAGGGATTTGTAGTGCTCACCAAGCGGGTGAAAAGATGAAAAGGGTCTTGAGGAGACAAAGAGTATATTGGCCAACATTGGTCAAGGATTGCATCATGTTTGCAAAATCCTGTGAAGAATGTCAAAACCATGGCCATATACAAAATGTTTCTACTAGTGAGTTACATTCCATTATCAAGCCTTGGCCTTTTAGAGGTTGGGAATTAGATCTCATAGGCCAAATATATCCTACTTCTTCTAAGGGTCATAAATATATTTTAGTAGGGGTTGACTATTTTACCAAATGGGTAGAGGCAGTAGCCCTGAAAGAAGTAACACAACAAGACATTGTAGATTTTATTGAAAATCACATTGTTTGTCGATTTGGCATACCACAGACAATAACAACAGACCAAGGATCTGTATTTGTCGGAAAGAAGGTTGTCGAGTATACTGAAACAAGGAAGATCAAGATGGTTATTTCGACACCATATTATGCTCAGGCAAATGGTCAAGTCGAAGCCATGGATAAGATCATCATTGGTTTGATAAAGAAACACATTGGCAGATATCCAAAAAGTTGGCATTCAACTTTGGAATAAGTTCTGTGGGCATGCAGAAACTCTCGTAAGGAATCGACAAGTACAACTCCTTATAAATTGGTATATGGACATGATGTTATTCTGCTTGTCGAGATAAACCTTGGTTCATTAAGGATTCAAAAACAATATGAGTTACCAGTAGACCAATACTGGGACTTAATGTTCGATGAATTAAATGAAGTGCATGATGAGAGAGTTATTGCTTTAGAACACTTGATTCGACAGAAAGAAATAATAGCTAAATTTTATGATAGTCGAGTTAAGTATAAACATTTCAAAGTTGATGGCTTAGTTTGGAAAGTCATATTACCAATGGATAAAAAGTGTCGAGAGTTTGGAAAATGGTCTCCAAAGTTGGAAGGGTCATTTGAGGTTGTTCAAGTATTCTCAGGAAATGCTTATGCACTTGTCGAAGTTAATTCTGGTTTAAGAATTAAGTCTATTAATGGAAAATATTTGAAGTCATATAGACCGACAATGTGCGAGATAAAAATACAACCTTGAGTGATAAACTGGATTACTTAACTCATAAGCCATTTGGCAATATACAATACATTGTCGAATAGGCTTATAGCCTGGAAATACAAATCATAAAGCAAAGTTCTTAAACCTAGGCTATCACAAGTAAATCTAGTAGTAGAAGTTTCACCATGTTCAGGTAGAAGTTTCGCCATGTTCAGGTTCAATATTTGCTGAGTAAGGAGTTTTGGAAATTGAAAGAAACATGGGAAGCAGAAGCAGGCTCCCTGACAGCGCATATAGGTGAAACCAGGTGATGATATTGTCAGGCTGAATGAGATGCTTCAAAGCAAGGACACCCTAATCGACGGGGATGTGAAGTTAAAGTTTGTAAATACTTCGAAGAGGGGTATCGAGCTCCATGTGAGCAAAAGGAAAAGCTGAAGTCAAAAGAGAGGAAGTCGTAAACAAGCGCCTAGACGTGCCATACTTTCTCTTGTTTTGTGTAATTTTGCGAACCTTCACGTTGGAACTTTGAACATGAGGTGTGAGGGAGCACAAAACTACAGAAAAATAGACTGGCTCAAGCTTTTCCCTTTCTCACATAGTTCAATGAGCTTGGTAAGCTACATTAGGCAACTTACCAAAACTCATTGTTATATGTTAGGCAAATTACCAAAACCCAGTGGGTGTTTCACCGTTGAAATAGAGACCTTCAAAGAAATTCGAAAAAAGGAATCCCCTGGTTCCCATATGAAACAAGCAAAACCAAGCAAGAAGGGGTTAAAGGGGATAAAGGTGACTTCCATTTTGGTGTTCCACTATAAGTTGGGTTTGATGAAGGTAAATGTGAGTTGGACTTTGGTTTAAAGTTTGTGCAAGAAAGAGAGATTTTCTCAAAAATTCTGGAGATAGAAGTGAAAGGAGTTCTGAGAACTATTGTGTAGAAAGTGGAGCAAATGCCTTGTTGTGAATATGACAACCAAGATGTATACCTCTATTTATAGCACAAACTGGCGTTAATATTTAAGTTTTTCAGTCAATTTGACTGGTCAATGGCTTTAATTATCATTTATGGCCAGAAACTGAAAATTAAAATGCTAAAAGAAAACGTGAAGCTGGACGGTGAAACGATTGATTAATTAAATTTCAAATCAAGTTCAGTTCACCAGTGAAGTACAAGTTCATGGTCGAGGAAAATGGTACTCGACATGCAGAAATAAAGAAATTAAAGATGAACTAAAAGAAATTAAAATGGAGTCTTCTTGATTTCTTCCCATGCCATGGCAAACTCCTCCTTGGCAGCCTCAGCATTCACATAGCTAACTTCAAGATCTTCGACCTCCGTCAAAATAGCCTTTGCTTCGTCGGTACTGGCGGACAATTGCTGGTCGAGTGCCTTTATTTCTGCTGTACGAGAGGCTTTGGTTGCTTCTTGCAATTTAGTCTTGGCAGTGGCCAACTCCGTTTCCATTCGCACAACGGTTTGTTCCAGCTCAAGTATTTTAGTTTGATTGGGAGCATCTTTTTCGACCAACGTGGCCTTATTGAGTCGAAGAGTTGCCAACTTGTCTCATAGCTCTGGTTTCTTCTTGACAACTTGTTGGTAAGGCAGAATATTATTGTCGAGTTCAGGCAGTTTAGGGGCCAAATCTTCAACGAATTCATATATTGAGTTGAAGCGACCTCGACGGAGTGGAGGAATTCGTTTATGAATTTTGTGGATTTCATTAGTTGTGCGAATGAAATGGCCTCTGATTTCTTGATTGAGATAGAGCTCGTCAAAGGAATATTTGAAGAAGCCTTTTAGCTCTTCAAGTAATTCATCAAGTTTCTCAGTGAAATTGTCCCCAGGCAGAGTAGAAAAACGAGCGGATAAAGGAGAAGTCTTGTTGCTAGATCCCAAAAGCAAGTCAATTAGCTCATCTACTCCGACATCACCCTTTCCAATGTTGGTGTCTTTCGACACAGGGTTAGTCGTTGAAGCAAGCTGAGCAGTGGGAAGAGTCAGATCGTCGAAAAGAAGATCCATATCAACATTGGCTGCCCTAATCACCATGGGAGATACCTTCTCAATGACTTGGGGGGCAGGAATTGTTTCTTCTGAAGGTATAGGATCATCTTTTTGAGAAGAAGTCCAGAGATGGATTTTCTGTCAAGAGGGTTGGTGGAACCACACTGACGTCCATAACTAAAGGGTGTTCGACCACTTGTTCAGGTTGGGTGTTTGAGACTTCCTATATAACAAAAAAAAATCAAGATAACAAGGAATAAATTGTTGTTCCAATGCAAATAAGGTGTTAAAATGAGTATAATACCTCAGTTGGGGAAGGAACAACAGTTGGAAAAAATAACTTGCAAAGGTTCACCATAATCTCCTTCATGTGGTTGTTCAGGTGATCCCTGTCGAGTAAATTTGTTAAGATAAACTTATAGTTACAAACACAAGTGTTTTGTGAAATAAAAGTATACCTTATCAGTACTCGATGAATCAACCTCTTCGACAGAGGGAGGATCTTTTGAGGTGCATTCTTCAGAAACACCTTTCTTTGAGGATGTAGCCCTTGTTTCCTGAAACAACAGAAACAAGGTAAGTGATAAGTTGAGTAATGTGAGCTGACCATCAAATAAAAAATGGTGACGTGTGACGTACCTTTTCAAATTCCACTGTCGGAGTGTCATCTGGACTTTCAGAAGTGGATTTCTCTACAAGGGATTCTTGATAAGTAAAGGTTTAACAGGTTAACATTTTGATGGGTCATGGAAAATGCATTATATAAGTAAAAGAGAGGAATTATCGTTTGAGGCATGGAGCGTGAAGGAGAATCAGCTAAAATCATTTTGCGCCTTTTTGGTTGAGCCTCGGTGGCAGCTGGTTTCACCTTTCTCTTGGTAGATTCTTTTTGAGAGGTTATGGTCGAACGTTTCAACCTTGTAGGCTTTTTCTTTGTCACAACTAGTTTCTTGCTAGTACTTGGTTTCTGAACCAAGGACTTGGAGGATTTCTTTTTGGTTGCTTTCGATTGAAGAGGGGATTCATCATCATCATCCTCTTCTTCCTCAGCCTCCGGAGTCTTATCACTTGTTTGCTTGCATTTCAAAGGCTCTTTCAGAGTCAAAGTTGAAGCAAAGCATAGAATGTAAGCAGAAAGCAAGTAGACTTTCAGAGAAGAAAGCGAAATAAACTAATTACCTTGGAGAAACTGGGAAAAGAACTTGACAGCTTCATTATGTTGTTCAAAAGGCAAAGCAAACCGACCAGTGAAAGTAACTTTTTCATTATCATAGTTGCTGATATTAGAATGATATTGGAATCTTTCTAACGCAAGGAAGTTACCAGCTCTTGTCAGTTTAAAATGGATCGGCACCAAAATTTACACAAGGTAAAGGCACTGGTTCAGGACAAGGGGCTTTCACAAGTGATTGCTCTGTTGTTTTGTAATGTTTTAAAGCCTTTATGCCCCATTTGTTGTCATGTGCATCTTTTGATTTGGCAGTCATTTCACTTACCTGTCGATATAATGAGGATATCTAGGATCCCATTTCACCTTATAGAATTTTTCAAAATTACGAATATCCTTCAAGTGCTCACCTTTGGTCTTGGTTGAGGGATCCTGTTCCTGCACAGTGGGGCAGACAAATCTTTTCACACATTCGTCAAAAGAAGGGTGGAATTTCTTGTAGTATTCATCCCACCAAGTCATATAATCCTGGGATACACCTAGAGTAGGTGTAAAAGGGACGAGATCGACAGAAGCTTTACGAGTTTCATTCTTTTTCTGAATACCATCAATGATCTCCTGCTTGAGGATGCAGTCCAAAAGAATGTCCTCCTTTTTGTAAGGGAATGGGCCAGGAATGGAATGTAATAGGCCAATGTTGTTGGCAGAGGCATTGGCCAAGCAAACAAATGCAGAATCGTCTGTCGAACCAGGTAATCCTGCGGGGAATACTTGATAGGAAAGGAAGTGAGTCCAAAAGACATCACAACCTTTAGAAGTTGAGTCCAAAAGGGTTGTAAACCAGGCAGGTCCATATTTTCTACTGACAAAAGGTTGGAAATGAATTCCTGGGATGCTAGGGGAGAGAAAATGGAAGAGTTTGAAATAATACTTGAAGCTATCAAGCTCACTGTCAAATGGCTTAATAGTGCGATTCATGGCAAGGGTGCCATATGTGTCAATTTCATGGTCTGCTGGAGCTTTGTTAACAGTATGACCTGGAAGAGTGGCATTCAACCATAATTGCAAAAGCCACATTGGGCCTCCAGCTCCACTCTTTCTTCCTCTTTCCTTCACCATAGTATACAGATTCGACATACTAGCATAAAGGTTCGACAAAAGAAAAGGGTCGAGAGCCCATTTCTTACCTTCGTGAAGACGGTTAGCCAAGTCGAGTACTGTTTTCGGCAATTGTATGTTTTTGTTACAAAGAACAAAAGCCGATAGCCAATGGAACAAGAAGGCTGCATGTTCTTTGACGAAAATCTCTGGAGTATCTGCCATATGGCTAAAAACAAATTTTGAAAAGGCAAGAGGTTTCCCAGTAAAAACATCAATAACGTTTTCTGGTACATAGAAAGGATGAATCATTTGGCCATCCGGTGGAAGGCCAGTGAGGGCAGCAACGTCGAAAAGGGTTGGACCCATCATTCCATAAGGGAAATAGAAGTTGTTAGCAGTTTTGTTCCAAAAGAAAACAGCATCTCCCAACATAGAAGGATCTAACCTAAACGTATGTTTTGATAATCGAATGAGGTGATAAATGCCTATTTTCTTCCAAGACTCAGCTTTCTTGGCTTCTACCCTAGTTAGCCAAGCAGCATATCCATTTATACTAAGTGGAAGAGTTCTGAAAAGCCTAGCGCTTTTAAGGAAATAATGGATGTGCAAATGTAATCCAGAAGCTAAATTTTAGTGGTGCCATCTTTATTTGGGTAAACATCTTTAAATTTCTTAGGAAAACCAGATAAAGGAATAACAGGTCCTAAGTAGGCAGCAGGAGGTCCAAAAGATAAGAAGGATCATTCAAGTAAGGTATGAGTACCTTAGATTTTTGCCATGGGCCTAATACGTTGACTGTAGGATTGCAGCATACTTTCCTTAGAGGTGCACTGGTGCCTCGAGATGGGTTAGAGGAAGACGCCATTGAAGAACTATTGAGTATTTTTTTAGAAGTTCAGAAGAAACAAAAGTGTTTCAATTTGGGTTTCAATGGCTATTTATAACCATGCGTAGAAGCAGAAACGTGCGAGAGGATAAAGTAACCACCTACTTAGATGTAAACATATTTTTTAGGGAAGTGGGAACGCAGACCTGTGATGGGACAATGTGGAAAAGGTAACCATCGCGCATGGAGATATAGGGTTTTCTTCCCATTTTCAGTCGAAAACTCAGAATCTAGGGGGCATCTATTGGGTACCAAATTTCAGATTCGAAATTCTCGACAATGCTTCAGGCATTCGACAGGTGAAGAAGCTGGGAACCAGAATGAATGATGAAAAAAAAACTAAGTCTAAAAGACTGGAAGACTTGGCGGTTATTCGACGAGGCGAACGAAGCGTCGAAGATGTCAACATGGAAGCAATTAAATTCGACTTAGGCTTTAGGCAACACATGTATAACTCGACAGGAAATATTACTGTCGAAGTTAATTAGTTTTTAGTAAAATAAACTACCGACCCTATGTCCGTTCACGTGTCAGGTCGGATGATAGGTAGTTTTTACAATTTTTGTCTATAAATAGTAGTTCTGACAAGGGTTGGATACTTGATCTAAAATTCCTAACATGTTATCCATCGAAGCAAATTAAAGGAAACATGATCACAGTTTGCCTTCCACCTCTTTTCATTAAACGCAATGCAATTAATCCAATTTATTACAATTATTTTCTTGTTCTTCATTTAACTTTCCTGAAACTTATTTACTTGTTGTGCAATTTCTTTTCATCTTCAACATTAATCTTTACTGCACTTGAATTTTATTTCGAACTTATATTTGTTTTATGCTTTCCTGCATTGTTCTTTTAAAGTTTGTTTTTTTTACTGCATTTTATTAACCATTTCAATTCCAGTATTCTATTTCCTATTCTTTATTTTTCTATTATTTACGTTTAACAGTCTTTGAAATACTTTATTTTGGATTCCTTTTCATTTTAAAAGCTTTTCTTTTACTTCCCAGTCATTTAAATGTTTTCCTTTACATTTCTACATTCAACATTTTCTTTAAGTTTAAATTAGTAAATGCATGTTCATAATTCTGCATTTTTACGCTTTCTGTCAAGTAGTAAATTTACTTACTTGTTAGTCAAGTTATTGGGTCTCAACGGCCATTCTTATTTGCTCTAACTTTAGTGCCATTCCAACAACAATTCACTTATTAGTTGGTATTGTTTCATATGAAATTGGCAAAAAGAATAACAATTAATGGCTTAGAAGCCAAGAATGTTAAAATCTGATAACGTGTCGAATATTTGACCGTTACCTATCAAAACCTTTGTTTTTAAAACGAGATTACCATGTAACTCGTCGATCACATAATCATTTGAAAATCTAATTATTTGTTTCTTTGACGAATTTGGTAGAAATACACTACAAACCAAATTTTTCAGTAAACACCGAACTAATACCCAAAGAAATAGGGAGCAAGTTCTCACTTTTCTCCTCCCTTTCGTCGGCTACCACGAACCCATGCAATGGTGGTTGCTCGTTGATCAATAAGTGTAACAAGCGGCAATGCAGAACCGCGACGGGGACTCTGGCGAAGTGGATGGCGAGAATTTTCTAGGGAGGGAGGAGGAATTATGGTGGAGGGGGAGTACCATATGATCATGAGGATTAGTTGAATCTAAGGGTGGAAAAAATTTGTCCATTTTGAACCACATGGGGCACTTCCCCATCTTAGAAGCCATCGTATGAGCCTGTTTGGTTTAGCTACTTATCGCCAATATTTTGCAAAGTGCGTGTTACGAGGCATCGAAACGGCGATTTCTCGAAGGAGCTCTGTGGAAGATTTTGGCTAAAGGTATTTTCCACCGACATTTTGGGGTGGAAAATGTCAAACAAACAGGCTCTATATATCCAAGAAAGTTCCCTCTCATAGCCACCCCTTTCATGTATCACTTTTTAAATATCAATTTTGCCTAAATAAACTGAATTTTTTTTTTCAAATTTCAATTTTTTTTTACTTCTAAAATCGAACAGGATACAACCAACAATTAGCGTAACTACAATTAACTTAAGAACTCTTTACAATCAATAATGCAATAAAATAACACATAATATATACTATAGCACAATAGAAATGTAGCAAGTCTGGCTTGTCCGTCTTGCCGTTAGTTTTCTCTAATATGTATCTTCTATTTAAGAATTCTTTAGGCTATCAAAATTACCAAACTAGACATTATAAAATATTGATACATCATCACTTTCAAGGCTAAAAATAACAATCAATGTCCTAATATATTTTAATATTATTATTTACTCTTTATTACACAACTCTTAACAAACTTTCAACTTTCTCTCTCTTCCTTTCAATTTTCCAACAACACACTATTATATCGTTTTTTAACATTTCAAAAAAAAATTCTTTTTATGTGGCTTTTCTATCTCCTTATTATTATTTTTTACATTTTAATCTTTTTTAAGATTTTAAAAAAGATTTCTTCTTACTTTTAAATTTTTTTATGATACATGGCACTACTCATTCTTCCCCTTAAAAAAATCAACATCAATATCTCTTTTACACAAATCTTAATTCTTTTCCTCTCTCATCCCCTAATAACTCGCTTTCTTTTCTCATCCAATTTTTTTATTTTATTATTGTGTTAAAAATTTTAATTTTTTTTTTCTTCAATTTTTTTAAGATTTATTTAAATTTGATAATTTTTATATAATATTTCAAATTTATTTTCTATTTCCTTATTTGATTTTCTTTTTATTATATTTCTTTTTTTTAATTTTTCTATCATTTTGTTATTTTGTCTTTATAAAAGTCTTTTTTTATAAATGATTATTTTCAATATAAGTCCCGATGGGGTAACATTACATGTTGTTAATATAGTTTCATTGTCTTTGAGTATATATCAAATTTTATAAAATTTTTTATTATTTGTAAATGATTATTTTACTATTAAGTTTTCACAGGAAAACAATACACTTTGTCGGTATAATTTCACCGTATTTGAACACATACCAATTTTATAAATTGTTTATAATTGTCTTTATTTTTCTTATAAATTTTTATTTTGCTTTTGAGTTCCGTCGGGAAAACATCACATGTTAGTATAATTTTATTGTCTTTGAATACATTAATTTTTTACTATTTTAATCCTTTTAAAGGTTTTTTTAAAAGAATTTCTTTTTAAATTTTATGTTTAAATTTTTTTATGATACAAGCCACTACTCCATCTTCCCTCTAAAAAAAATCAACATCAATATCTCTCTTACACAAATCTTAACTCCCTTTTCTCTCTCATCGCTTAACAACTCAATTTCCTTTTACATCCAATTTTTTTATTTTTCAATCATTTTTATATTTTGTCTTTATAAAAGTCTTTTTTTATAAATGATTATTTTGCATATGAGTCCCGACAATGTAGCATTACATGTTGTTAGTATAGTTGCATTGTCTTTGAGCATATATCAATTTTTATAAACTTTTTTATTATTTGTAAATGATTATTTTACTTTTGAGTTTCCAAAGGAAAACAATACACTTTATTGGTATAATTTCACCGTATTTGAGCATATATCAATTTTATAAATTGTTTATAATTGTCTTTATTTTTTTATAAATTTTTATTTGGCTTTTGAGTTCCTTTGGGAAAACATCACATGTTAGTATAATTTTATTGTCTTTAAATATATTAATTTTTTTTATAATTATTTTTATCATTTAAAAATGAATATCTTACTATTGAGTCTCAACATGATACTTACATGTCGTTGGCATAATTTTATCATCTTTGAACATATCAAATTTTTTAATTTTTTATTATTTATAAATGATTATTTTACTTTTGAGTCCCGACGGGAAACATTACATGTTATCAGTATAATTTTATCATCTTTCAGAACATATCAATTTTATATATGCTTTAATTATTTAGTTTTTAAGTCATGACAGGTAAATATTACATGTCGGTATAATTACTTTTTATATTTTGTCTTTATAAATGTTTTTATTATTTATTATTTATAAATAATTATTTTACTTTTGAGTCCTGACGGGAAAACATTACATGTTGTCTGTATAATTTTATCGTCTTTGAGCACGTATAAATTTTATAAATTTATTAATTATTTATAAATGATATTTTTGCTTTTAAATCATTGCGGAAAAACATTATATATTGTTGGCATATTAATTTTATAAATTTTGTCTTTATAAATATCTTTATTATTTATAAATAATTATTTTGCTTTTGAGTCCCAACTGGAAACATTACATGTTGTCGGTATAGTTTTATTGTCTTTGAGTACAAATCAATTTTATATATTTTTATTCATAAATGATTATTTTGCTTTTGAGTCCTGACAGAGAAACATTACTGATTGTCGGTATAATTTCATCGTCTTTGAGCATATATAAATTTTGTAAATTTCTTAATTATTTATAAATGTTATTTTTGGTTTTAAATCATGAAGAAAAAATATGATATGTTGTCGACATATCAATTTTATAAATTTTATCTTTATAAGTGTCTTTATTTTTTATAAATGATTATTTTGCTTTTGATTCTAGACGGAAAAACATTGTATGTTGTCAGTATAATTACTTTTTATATTTTGTCTTTATGAATGTATTTATTTTTTATAAATGATTATTTTGCTTTTGAGCCCCGACGAAAAAAATTACATGTTATCGCTATAATTTCGTTATCTTTGAGCTCATATCAACTTTTATAAATGTTTTTATTATTTATAAATGAATATTTTACTTGAGTCTCAACGAGAAAACATTACATGTTGTCGGTATAATTTTATCGTCTTTGACACGGATCAATTTTATAAATTTCTAAATTATTTATAAATGATTATTTTGCTTTTGAGACATGACGGGAGACATTACATGTCTGTATAATTACTTTTTACATTTTGTCTTTATAAATATATTTAATTTTTATAAATAATTATTTTGTTTTTGAATTCTGACGGGAAAATACTATTTGAGTACATATCAATTTTCATAAATGTTTTTATTATTTATAAATATTATCTTACTTTTAAGTTTCGGCAGGAAAACATTACATGTTGTCGGTATAATTTCATCGTCTTTGAGGATAAATCAATTTTATAAATGTCTTAATTATTTATAAATGATTATTTTGCTGTTGAGTCGTGACAGAAAAACATTACATATTGTCGGTAAAATTTCTTTATCTTTGAGTACATATCAATTTTATGCATGTATCTCTATCTATCTATCTAATCTATTCTATTACTGAAATGGGGTGGGAATAGGATGAGCCGAGCTAGGCTTTGCAAGGCCCAAGCCTAGCCTGATTAAAAAGTTCAAGGCCCAAGTCTTGCTTGTTACCTGTCATAGGCTCTATTTTTAGGCCTGACCTGGCCTTTTTGAATGCCTGATATGGCATGTTAGCCTATTTAAAAGCCTATTTGTTATTAACATATTTGTTTAAGCAATTTGACCGATCTTTAAATAGACTAACAGGCTAATAGGCCGATGAGGCTAAGTTCTATTTATAATAAGCTATAAAAAAAGAAAATTAAAACTAATGTTACTAAGGGACATGAGACATATGGATGGAAATAGATAGGACGAGCTGAGTTTTATAAGGTCTGATTCTGATTTATTCGTATGATATAACATTTTTTCAAGGTCTAACAAGACCTTTTAGAGAATCAAACCTTATATGATAGCCTATTTAAATTTTATGTTGCAATATGACATTTAAGTATATAAAAAATTTATGTAAGCCAATATGCTTAAATTATTGAAAATGTCAGTAAGTATATGATTTAACACAATGTACAAAATCTAATATAATGATAATAGCAATATAAAACTATTATTTATATTTACTTAAATAGACCAGCTTTTTAGGCCTAAAAGACTTTTTGGATGGCCCAAAATCTGGCCTTTTTAGCTAAATAGGCTTCTCATAAAGTCTTGGCATAGTCTATTTTAAAAAAAAAGCCTAGCCAGGCTTGGGCCTGACGTAGGCAAGACCGCAGGCCCCTGTCGGGCGGTCTGGCCTATTCCCACCCCTAATTAATAATAGTAAAACTATTTTTTTCATAAATGTCTTTATTTTTTATAAATGATTATTTTGCTTTATTTTTTTCAATGATAAGCAAACTGTATGTTCACAGTGATAGAGATTTTAAAAGTAGTACTTCATATTTTATTTTCCTATAGAAAGCAATAATTTTAGTAGTCTAGCAAGTTGGATTTTGTTTAATTATTATCTCTGCTTGAATAATCTGTATTTTTAGAGAATTAAAACAACTAATTATGTTTGTCACAATGTAAAACTTTAATTTAATAAATAGATGTATTTCAAAATTGCGTGAGAACAGAGTAACATGTGCAAATGCACAGATACCTTGCTAGTTTACATAATAGAGGATGACAACAAATATTTTTACATAATAGAGGTGAAGTGTGTAATTTAATCATCTCTCGGGAAATGAGAGTGTAATTTTCTCTAAAATCTACATTCTCCTCTCTGTTAAGTAAATATATATTACGTTTTAGTCTATTTTAATATAATCAATGTTTTTATGCATATTTTTTTTCTTTATTTTTGATTCACAATATCATTAACATATAGTTTTTAACCCTGTTATCAACTATAGAGCAATAAAAGATAAAATAAAAATTTTGGGTAAATTACTAAAGTTGATAAAAAGACTATTTAAACCTGAATTTTAACTTCGAAAGTCATAAAATTAACAACAAAATGTTCAAAATTAATTATCATTGACATTAAAAGTTATAAAAAAATCCTAAATGATGGTTTAAAGATATTTACTACCATTAAAATATTCGTTTAAGTTAAAATGAATTAAAGTGTAATGCATATTTACTTCTTAAGGGATGAGAGTGTAATTTAAACTTCTCTAAGGGGAAGGGAGTGCAATTTACTCTAGATTTTAACATAAGAGGGGATGAAAATGTAGTTCAAAGCATCTTTCATGAGAGGGGGCCGTAATTTTATCTAATATGTATTATGTGGGGAGGGGAATGTATATTTTGAAATAAGAGGGGAGAAGTGTGTAATCTAAGCCTCTCTCATAGAAGGGGAGTCTAATTTTCTGTACTTTATTCTTTGATGACGATTCCCATGCACTTTTTTGGTGCAGTTCATTGATGGACCCAAGGGTAAATCTGTAAAGATGCATTCATCCCTCCCAAATCTGAATCCTTCCCTATCCTCAGCCCCTTCACCCACTCATTTTCCCTCCGCCCACGACACACTGCTCCTCCGCCAATGGCGGTGATCACCTTCCTCCCTCGACCCCCACTCTGTCTGTCCCCAGCATCATCACCCACAACCATCATCCTCTCACGATCACCTAAATAACCTAGTTCAAACCCATTGCAATCGCCACCCAAATAAGCCGAGTCGATAACCACCACCCATTGTCCCTAACTTCACTGTGACCAGTCCAACGTATCTCAGTGCTTCCATTAGTGTTTTCCACCCTATTGTCTCATATATGTAAAAACAAAGAAAAAGAAATGGAACAAGAGGGTTGGACTCTCACCTCTGCCTCCGACGCGGCCAACCACCATTGTGTATCATGCAGCCTTCTCCATCACATATATGTTCCCTTTCCCAATTTCCTGGATTCCTCCTCGTCTCTCTCATGCTCATTCGCACCGACGAAGACGTCATGGCACCGCTCGTGGCCCACCACTGCGTGCGACCTCCCTCTGTTGGAACCTAAAAGAGAACAATCTAATTTTTGATAAGTCTTGAAGTGTGTAGGTATTAAAGTCTCTCATATTTTATAGCTCGCTCAAGCAAGAAGAAGAAAGTCACAAGAAGATGGATACTTTCACCAGTGTCTGCATCCAATTTACTCAAGCATCTGGTATATGCACTTGTAGTGAGCGTCCGGTATAGCATTTCTTATGACACGTGGAATACATATTTGCAGCGAGCGTCTTATGAATTTTGAGCTAGCTTCCGGTTGTTTAATGAAACACGTGTTGATCATGTTTATTCTTTCTGCTCTTTATCTCAGCTATTCTGGAACGTATTTCAAATTTGATTTTGTGCACTCAATTCTATATACGAGGAATCAAAGGTGACACCTTTGGAATAAGATAAAATTCGTACACTGGAAATGATTGAAAAGCAGATAGTACAAAACGGTAAAATGTACTATTATGAAATTCTCTGAAAAGGAAGATAAGGACGCTTTTCAAATTTCATCACTTAATGATTTGGAGTTGTGTATTTCTGCAACGGTAATATTCTCAAGGACCTCTATAAATACTCCAAGCTCTCCATTGAAGAAGGTTGACAACTCTGCTAGAAACGACATACTGCTAAAGTTATTATTCAAGTGAACAACCAAGTTTCTGTGCCAAGTTTCTGAGGACCAAAACTGAACTTCAACGTCTTATTCTTTTTTTTAGAAAGCTAATTGTTTTTTAGCTTAAGTTTTTCATCCTCTCTTATTGAGAGTTATTTTATTGTATTCGAAACTTCTTTGTGTAACTTGTATTGCCTAGTAACAGGCTTGTTTCCTCAAAGGCTCGAACATATTGAGTCGTTTTAAGAAGTTAAGTGTATTGTCAAGTTTGTGATAGTAGAATACTCATAAGAAAATTTGTAATCAGTGTGATTATAGTGAAAATCCTTCAGGAACGAAGGGACTAGACGTAGCTACAAGTTTGGTGGTGAACTAGTATAAATCTCTGTGTCTCATCCTTTACTGTTTTATCTTTACTTCTGTTTTGCGAAGAAAAACAAGTTTTCATAAGCTTCACTCCAACATCCGATTATTTCTTAGTTTTCGGTAGAAAACGTTTTTCAAACGTTTTTTAACTTAAGTTTGCGAAAAGTTTTCAACACAATTCAACCCCCTTTCTTGTGTTCACTTTCAGTTGGTATCAGAGCTCGGCCTCTTGGTTGAGCACTTAACAGTGTAAGAGGAAAGATCCTATATACTTCGAACATGTCTGTAGAAGGTGGCCACATGAACTGTCCTTCTCTATTTACTGGAGAAAAATTTGATTACTGGAAGGACACGATAAAAGCATTTTTTGAGTCTCAACAACTTGAGATGTGGGACATGATTGAAAATGGCTACATTATTCCCACTACTACTACTGGTGCTGTTTTATCTAGAGAACAGTGGAATGATGACTAGAAAAAGAGATATCAGCTCAATCAAAAAGCTAGATTTATTCTTATCTGTGCTATGGCAGAAAAAGAATATGATAAATGTGGTAAATTTGATACTGCTAAAGAAATATGGGATTCTCTTGTTTTGTCTTACGAAGACTCTGCCGAAGTAAGAGAAACAAAAGCTAGCATGTTAGTTCGCCAATGAGTTATTTAAGATGGAAGATGGTGAAAATATTGAATCTATGTTTGGAAGATTCCAAACTCTTGTTCATGGGTTAAAAGCCCTTGGAAAAAGTTACACTACACCTGACTATGTGAGAAGGATCCTGAGAAGTTTGACCAAGCAGTGGAGACCCAAAGTCACTGCTATACAAGAAGTAAAAGATTTAAATACTTTGCGTCTTGAAGATCTTCTGAGTTCCTTAAAGGCTAATGAACTTGAGCTAAATGAGGAAGAACCTGTAAAGAAAAGCAAGTCTATTACTTTGAGAGTAAACAAGCATAAAGCCAGTTCTTCTAAAGCCCTTCAGGCTAAAGAAGAATCAGAAGATGAAGCTTTAGAAGGTGAAAGTGATGGATCAGATGATGAGCTTTCATTCATATCCATGAAGATCCAAAGAATGTGGAAGAAGAAAGGGAACTTCAGAAGACAGTTTCAGAAGAAAGGTGTCAAGGACAAGAAGGAAAGAAAATACAAGAGTCAAATTATTTGCTATGAATGTAAAAAGCCAGGACACTTCAAATCTGAATGTCCTAATCTTAAAGAGAAGTCCACTAAGAAGAAATGTCTCATGGCTACATGAGAAGACTTGGACTCATCTTCCTTTGAGGATGATGAGAATGAAGAAGAAGCAAATGTTGCCCTCATGGCAAACACTGACTCAGATTCTGAAGAAGAAGTTGAAGAGGTAATATATGATTCATACTCTGAACTTCATAATGCATTTGATGATCTTCTTAAGGATTCATCCACTCTCTCCATTGAGTATAGAGCTTTGAAAAAGAAGTTTTTAAAATTATCAAAAGAATTTCAAATTTTAAACAATGAAAACTCAAAGCTCAACGAAGAGAACTAGAAGCTGAAAATTGAAAATCAACGTCTAGTGGATCATCAGCGTTTAGTAGCTAGTCAGCGTCCAGAAGCTGAAAGCTCACAAGCTAAAGGCAATCCTAAGTGTAAATCAAATGATTATGAATATGCCTTTCAATATTTTCTTGTAGAGAGTGTTACTCGAAGCAAGCAAGCTTCAATGATTTGTGGTGTCAGTAAAATGACAACGCAAGGTCTTGGATATAAATCAGATGAACCTATTTTACAAAATGAAAATCTTGCATCTGATGAAACCAATGATCACAGTGAAAGCTTACATTGCACGTACTGCAATAAACCAGTCCATCTGAAAAGTGTCTGTAATGCTTTTATGATTAAGAAGGATAAGTATCCTTTAAGAACTAACAAAAAAGGACCCAAGAAGATTTGGGTACCTAAAGATAAGATAATCTATGTTACAGATATACTTAGCAACAAGGTCAACACACCTATCTTGGTACTTAGATAGCGGATGCTCGCATCACATAACGAGAGAAAAGCATATATTCCATGAGCTAAAGCCTAGAGAAGAAGGATATGTTGGTTTCGGTGGAAACCAAAAAGGTAAAATATAGTTAGAATTGGTCGCATTGGTAAAGGCTCTCTTCTCTCTATTGATAATGTACTTTATGTTGAAGGACTAAAGCATAACTTATTGAGCATAAGTCAATTATGTGACAATGGTTATGATGTCATTTTTACAGAAACAAGTTGTTTAGTAAAAAGCAAGAAAAATGGCTCTATATTCTTTACTGCAAAGAGGAAACAAAACATTTATAAAATTGATCTTTCTGAACTTGCAAAACAAAATGTCAAGTGTCTCATGTCTGTTGAAGATGAGCAATGGACTTGGCATAAAGATTGGGTTATGCTAATTTGAGATTGATCTCAAAATTCAACAAGCTTAGTCTTATCAAGGGCTTACCAAATCTTAGATACCAATCTGATGTTCTCTGTGAGGTATGTCAAAGAGGAAAACAAGTTAAAACTTCTTTTCATTCTAAAAATTTTGTTTCAACCTTTAGACCACTTAAGCTTCTGCATCTTGATCTTTTTGGTCCAACAAGGACAACCTCTTTGACTGGAAAGAAATATGGTTTAGTCATTGTTAATGATTTTACTAGATGGACATGGGTTAGATTTCTTGCCCACAAGGATGAGTCATTCAAGGTGTTCATTATTTTCTACAAATCAGTTCAAAACGAAAAAAGAATTTGTATTTCTTCATTTAGAAGTGATCATGGGGGAGAATTTGAAAATGAAAGCTTTCAAAAATTTTGTGAAGAAAATGGCATCTCCCACAATTTCTCCTCTCTTAGAACACCACAACAAAATGGTATTGTAGAAAGGAAAAATAGGTCCCTCTAAGAAATGGCCAGGACCATGATCAATGAAGCTGATATAGCAAAACATTTTTGGGCAGAAGCAGTAAACACAGCTTGATATATTCAAAACAGAGTCTATATAAGACCTATTTTGAAGAAGACTCCATATGAACTGTGGAAGGGTAGAAAACTCAACATTTCTTATTTTCATCCGTTTGGTTGTATTTGTTATATTTTGAACACTAGGGATCAACTTGGAAAGTTTAACTCCAAAGCTGACAAATGTATCTTTTTGGGATACTCTGAAAGATCAAAAGCTTTTAGAGTATACAATAAAGAAACTATGATAATAGAATAATCTATTCATGTCAAGTTTGATGACAAGAAGCTTGACACTGATATATCAGAGCTCGGTGAGTTGTTTTCAGGTTTAGACATTGGTGGAATAAAAAACAGTGAACCTGCAACCTCAGTATCTGGTGGTGACAACCATACACAGGATTTAACTCAATCAGAAGCTGAAGCTAGAAAGTGTTAGAAATTTAAAACCCATCATCCTAAAGATCAAATCATAGGAGAACCTGGAGATAAAGTGAGAACAAGATCCTCTTTCAAGGAGCATGCAGATCTTGCACTACTCTCTGAAGTGGAACCTAAAACGATTGATCAAGCATTGGAAGATGAAGGTTGGATTCTGGCTATGCAAAAAGAGTTGAATCAGTTTCAAAGAAATGATGTTTGGAAGTTAGTTAACCTACCAGAAGATAAACAAGCTATTTGTACTAAATGAGTATTTAGAAATAAGGTTGATGAAGATGGTAAGGTAGTGAGAAACAAAGCAAGATTAGTTACTCAAGGTTACTCACAAGAAGAAGGTATAGATTTTACTGAAACCTTTGCACATGTTGCAAGGTTAGAAGGTATTCGCATTTTACTTTCATTTACTGCACATCATAATATAATTCTTTATCAAATAGATGTGAAAAGTGTTTTCTTGAATTGTTTCATAACTGAGGAATTCTATGTGAAACAACCTCCTGGATTTGAAGACATTGAATTTCCTGAACATGTCTTTAAGCTTAAAAATGCACTATATGGTCTTAAGCAAGCTCCCAGTGCTTGGTATGATAAACTGAGTTCCTTTTAAATGGAAAATGGTTTTACTAAAGGTCAAGTATACACCACTCTGTTTAGAAAAACTTCAAACAAGCATTTTATACTTGTTCAAATTTATGTTGATGACATTATTTTTCTTGCTACTAATGAAAGCTTTTGCAAAGAACTTTCTAAGTTAATGCAGGCTGAATTTGAGATGAGCATGATGGGAGAATTGAAATTCTTCCTTGGAATTCAAATCAAGCAATGCAATGATGGTATTTATATACATCAAAGAAAATATATCAAGGAACTACTCAAGAAATTCAAGATGGTTGATTACAAGCCAATGTGCACTCCTATACATCCCACTTGTATTTTATGCAAAGATGAAACTAGTAAGAAGGTAGACTAGAAGATGTACAGAAGTATGATTGGTTCTCTACTCTATCTTACAGCTTCAAAACCTGATATTATGTTCAGCGTCTTCCTGTGTGCTAGGTTTCAATCTGATTCTAGAGAATACACTTGAGTGCTATTAAAAGAATTTTTAGATATTTACAAGGAACTATTAATCTTGGTTTGCTTCATAAGAAATCAAAAGATTACAAATTAGTAGGTTTCTGTGATGCTGACTTTGCTGGAGACTGCATTGAAAGAAAGAGCACAAGTGGAGGCTGTCAATTCCTTAGAGCAAATCTTGTGGTCAAGCAAAAGACAAAGCACAATTGTACTCTCAACAGCAGAAGCAGAATACATCTCAGCAGCAAGTTGTAGTTCTCAACTTCTGTGGATGAAATATCAACTTGAAGACTATTTGATTAAAGAGAGTAACATTCCTATCTTTTGTGATAATACTTCTGCAATATGTCTTACAAAAAATCCTATATTGCATTATAGAGCAAAGCACATTGAGATTAAACATCACTTCATAAGAGACTATGTTCAGAAGGGAGTACTTGAAATTAAATTTGTTGACATTGATCATCAGTGGGCTGACATTTTCACAAAATCCCTTACTGAAGATAGATTCAATTTTATAAAAAGAAATTTAAATTTTCATCTTATAAAAGAATGATTAATCTCAGCGTCATGTGCATCATGCATCTTATGGTTCTGCATCTGGTATAACGTCAGCATTTGAACATGTAAACATCTTATATGTCATTGACATTGAATCACTTAGCATCTGGTGAATGTGAATGCTTGCATCTGGTTACACACGTGTCACATACGTGCGGAGCTGAAACGTCTCATCTTACCTACTGAGTCATGATTAGTTTACGTTTTCAATAAATCTTTTATTGATTTACTTTTTATTTTGGCGTCTGAGCATATATGAAAAGGGAATCTTTATTTTCTATTTTCTTTTTGATTTATTTTTATTGTGTGAAATGTGAAAAAGTTTACAAAAATTAGCTGTACTATTTTAGTTCAAAACTTCTCCACTACTCCACTACCTCTCCCACTCTTTTGTACTCTCTGCTTTTCCCTGCAAACTGCTCTCTCTATCTTTTTCTCACCGAAAACCCTAAACCTCCTCCACCACTTCTATGACGAACATCCAAGTCTATGAATACACTGCTATCTATGACACCATGGCTGAAGGAAAAGTCTTGATTGAGAACGGGGTTGATCTTAGACACTTGAAATAGTATGGTTTTGATTTCACTGAACTTTTGAAGAAAATGGGTTGGTTTAACTACTTCCAATGGGAACCAAAGGAAGTACTCATCACTGCTGTCAAGGAACTCTGGGGAAATATTAGCGTTTATAAAGATAATGTAATCAAAGGATATGTTCGTGGCTATCTGTTTGTGGCAACTCCAACTACCATTGCTAAAATTACTGAGTGTCTTCGCGAAGGAATAAGCTTTCATGAAGATTGGGAAGAAGCATTCAATGGTATGGAAGCCATTGATGAGGCTCTGTTTGAAAATTATCAGCACCTAAAGGCCACAAAACAACCTTTGGTTGCAAAGAATTTGAAGCCACACTACAAAGTGCTTCATAAGGTGATTTCAAAATGCGTTATCTTGAAGGCTGGTTCAATTGATGTAGTCAACTATGAACAGAAATTCATAATGAGCCACTACAGGGCTGGCAACAAAGTTAACCTGCCAAGGCTAATAACCAATACTTTGTTGTCTGCCATTGTAAACTCAAGGAAGGGTTCTGCTAAAGAAAAATAGGTTTACAAGAACATTCCCTATGGTGTTCTTCTTTCTGAACTTATGCTAAAGCAAGGAGTTGTGACAAAGCTTGCTGCTTTGACAGAGAAAAACAAGGAAAAGTACTTTGGAAAAGGTGATATGACCATTCCTGATGTCTTTGGAAGGAATAATCTGGTCAGAATGATGTTATGCAATCTGAACTGATTAAGAAGATTAAGCAAGAAGAAGAACAAGAAGCTAGTGTTGCTGGTAATGCCCAAGCTCTTGTTCTTGTGGTTGAAACACAGAGAAAACCCACCGAAAGCTAAAAAAGATCTGCATTTGGTGTGAAGAGAACTACTGAGCTTCTAGTCAAGGAGACCAGAAGCAAGAAGCATAAGGTACTTCCTGCTCAAGCATCTGTCACTGTGGAACCAAAAGATGATGAGGACTTGGTCCCCATAAGTAGCATTATGAAGAAGAAGGCAGAAGTTGATAAGCCTATTCCTACTTCTGGTTTTAAGAAGCAAGTACCTCCTTCTCTTGGTCCTCCTGTTGTGGTTCCACAAACCAAGCGAAGGAGATTGTTCAAGCTTCCTGAGAAGCCTGATCTGAAGGTACTAGATTTCACTGCTGATGATTCTATAGTTGGTTTTGGTAGTGATGATCCTATAACTGCACCTCCACTTTCTGTTTCCTCACCACAACTTCCACCTACACAACCTCCACCCACAAAACCTCAAACCATAAAAAAGGGGGAGATTGTTGGAACCAAAATGATTGAGAAGTTTAGACCCTCAATAATTTTAATGATAACAAAATATCTAAAAGATAATAATTTAACTTCTGATAAGTCTTGAAGTGTGTAGGTATTAAAGTCTTTCATATTTTATAACTCACTCAAGCAAGAAGAAGAAAGTCACAAGAAGATGAATACTTTCACCAGTATCTGCATTTGGTTTACTCGAGCATCTGGTATATGCACTTGTAGCGAGCGTCCGGTATAGCATTTCTTATGACACGTGGAATACATATTTGTAGTGAGCGTCTTATGAATTCTGAGCGAGCTTCCGGTTGTTTAATGAAACACGTGCTACTCACGTTTATTCTTTCTGCTCTTTATCTCAGCTATTCTGGAACATATTTCAAATCCGATTTTGTGCGCTCAATTCTATGTACGAGGAATCAAAGGTGACATCTTTGAAATAAGACAAAATTCGTACACTGCAAATGATTGAAAAGCAGATAGTACAAAACGGTAAAGTGTACTATTATGAAATTCTCTGAAAAGGAAGATAAGGACGCTTTTCAAATTTCATCACTCAATGATTTGGAGCTGTGTATTTCTGCAACGGTAATATTCTCAATGACCTCTATAAATTCTCCAAGCTCTCCACTGAAGAAGGTTGACAACTCTGCTAGAAACGACATACTGTTAAAGTTATTATTCAAGTGAGCAACCAAGTTTCTGTGCCAAGTTTCTGAGAATCAAAACTGAACTTCATCGTCTTATTCTTTCTTTTAGAAAGCTAATTATTTTTTAGCTTAAGTTTTTCATCCTCTCTTGTTGAGAGTTATTTGATTGTATTCAAAACTTCTTTGTGTAACTTGTATTGCCTAGTAATAGGCTTATTTCCTCAAAGGCTCGAATGTTTTGAGAAGTTAAGAGTATTGTCAAGTTTGTGATAGTAGAATACTCTTAAAGAAATTTGTAATCAGTATGATTATAGTGAAAATCCTTAAGGAACGAAGGGACTAGACGTAGCTACAAGTTTGGTGGTAAACTAGTATAAATCTCTGTGTCTCATTCTTTACTGCTTTATCTTTACTTCTATTTTACGAAGAAAAACAAGTTTTCATAAACTTTACTCCAGCGTCTGGTTATTTCTCAGCTTCCGATAGAAAATGTTTTTCAAATAAACTTGTCTTATAATGTTTTTTAACATAAGTTTGCGAAAATTTTTCAACACAATTCAACCCCCTTCTTGTGTTCACGTTCACCCTCTCCATATTTAGTCCATCCTTCACCCTCTCTCGATACCGATCTTTATCACCAAAGGGGAAGGGGCAGTGGGGGGAAGTGGGTAGGGCTGAGGGAGATGAAATTTGATTTTCCAGATTTACCCTTTGACCAAGTTTTTATCCAAATCGTCCATTTGAAATAGTTCATCATCCAATGGCCATTGTTTCATATCCATTAATTGACCCATCTCAAAAGGTCTATAGGAAAACATACCTTATTCTATCCCAATTTTTTTTCCAAAACCGAAGATGGTATGAGAGCTTATGAAAAAAAGTGGGAAGGAAAGCACGAGTAAAATAATGAATGAAGACCCATTTTAGTCCCTGGCAATAAATGTGCGACCCATTTTAGTCCCTCGGAAAAAACAAGTTTTGAAATAGTCCTTGAGAATTTCAAAACAAGGACATGTTAGTCCCTCCATCTATCTCCATCAAAAAACGTTTGTTAAAGTGATGATGTGGACTATTAAGTGCTGACATGTACTGTTAAATAATGCCACACTGGAATATGATGAACATGTGTATGTATTTTGAGACAATTTAGTCCCTATTTTAATTCCTTTGTGACAGACCCCAAATAGACCCAAAATTGTCTTTAATAAATTTGACCCATTTCAGTCCCTCGTCCATCTTTATCTTCTTCACCAGCACCATCTACAGGAGGCCAACAACACTGCGGTTTTGCTTTTTCACTCTCTTTCTTGTTGGTTTCCTTGGCATACTCATGTTTGGCTTCAATCCTGACACTCCATTTCCTCCCAAACCATGTTCCACAAACCAACCATAGTTCTCAATCTCAAATGACCCTTCAAAATCCAAACATGATGTTGTCTTGAAGAAATAGAAACCAATGGAGAATAATGGCCATAAAGATAAGATTTTTAAAATGGTAGTTGGGAACAATATTTTATTTCTCATGTGCAGCTTAGAGCAAAGAAGCCTAGTGGATTGGACAAGGTGAAGAGTGATGGGGATGTGAAAAAAGAAACAAGTTTTGGAAATAACCAGATGGGTTGGGGTATAGGCCTAGTTTGAGTTTCAACAGGGATTATAGGAGAGTAAATGAAGGGGTTTTGTAGGATAGGAGAAAGTACATACTCATGGTGATTGTTTCTGGAGGGATGAATCAACAAAGGAATTAGATTGTTGATGCTGTTGTCATTGCTAGGATTCTTGGCGCTCCTTTGGTTTTTCCTATTTTGCAAGTCAACATCATCTAGGGTGATGAAAGGTAAATACATGTTGTAAAGGCCCAAACTAGTACTTGAGAAAAAATCACAAAGACATATTTAGTCCTTAATAAACGATTAATTTGGTCCTAGAAAATCTTAAATATCAGTCAAATTTGCCCCCAAATGGGGCTACAATAGCGAATTAAGAAGGTGCTCTAATGGAGGGTTAGAGTTTGGAAGTTGAAGAAGACTCAAAGATAAAAGATGGACAAGAAACTAAAATGGCTTGAATTTCTTTAGGGACTATTTGGGGCCTATTTGAGGTCTGTCACAAAGGTATTAAAACATGGACTAAATTATCCTGAAATACATACACGTGTTCATCACATTCGAGCATGGCATTATTTAGCAGTACACGTCAACACTTAACAGACTACATCATCACTTTAACAGACATTTTGGATGAAGATATAGACAGACAGACTTATAAGGATTTTTTAAAAGACTTTTACAATCCAGATTTTGTAGTTTGGATTTTAGTGAATTTATATCATAAGAATTTATAAGATTTGATAAGATTTGAAAGGACTTTATGGATCTATAAGATTAGAAAAGATTCAAGAGATTTTTAGCAAACATTCAAAGTTACGAGAGCCTATATAAAAGATACTAAAGAAATAACAAGGCTTAGATAATGAAAATATTTTTTTTCAATTCTTTAACAGCCATGGGTGCATTTGATACAGAAATGGATTCACTGTAGTCATTTTGACTGTAGACTATAGTTGCAATCCTGATTATTGATAAAAAAAAACAGTTAAGGATGATTTGCTGATTTTATAATATGAGTCGTCCGATCTCACATGAATGGTATTGATTACACTAACTGCGTGACTACACGGATTGTCGATTGCAGTCAATTTGGGTTCGTTTGATACACATTGTACTACAAGACAAGAAAAACAATACATGACAAATACTTGAGTCACATCACAACTCTTTATTCCGTCTATTGTTTGGTGGAAAATAAATACAACATATAATATTATATATTTTTATATATAATATAATGTAATTATACCTATATTACGCATTTATAAAATCTATGATATATGTTATATTATATGATATACAAATAATATATATTACGTAATTTTATATAGTATATAATATGTATATTATATATAGATATATATATAAAATATTTTATATTTTATTCATGTTATATACATATTGTTTGCGTGAACAAATCAGCCGAGGGATCGGCTAATACTTAGTTGATAAATTGATTCCTGTCAAGCGATTACACTGAGAACGGAACTCTAATTCTCAGTTGCGGGTTTCCCAACTACTCCAGAAAGCGTTGAAATTGGTGAATCTACGCTAAACTAAGGCTAAAAGACATAAAATCGGCTAAAAGAAAACTGTAAATCTAAGTGAAAAAGTATTTTTGATTGATTGTTTGTGTTTGTACAACTCTCAACAAGGTATATATATACAAAAGAGAAAACAAAAATGTAATCGCCCCTATTGACTACTAAGCGCTCCCACTATGCTAGTAGTTAATAACAAGCGGTCATGCGTCCATCAACTGCTGCAATTATCCGTTTCGTGGAACAACTGGCCTGCTCTTGGCTAAAAAATGCAACGGCCACGCCTAACCGAGCCGAGGGCCTTCAAGAGCTGATTTTAAACTTTTGGCTAACAAGCAACACCAAAGTCCAATGATATCTATCTCAAGCTCTTGGTCAAGCTCTATCGTTTCCTTATTCGGCAGCTTTCAATCAGTCGATAGCTTTGTAATACTTAAACGCCTGTTCATGCCCCCTTCGGCTAGTCTTTTCAGCTATCGACTGGCCTCATGGTGTCACCTCAGTCTTCAATCAACTCTCATTTCTAGTATCATCTCAAATGGACCACCATCGGCTATAACTGTAGTCGGCTAGACTATGTATCGGCTACTGCTTTAATCGGCTTGCCCTTTAATATTTTTTGGTGATAACAATTGCCCTCTACATTATTTCAGCTGTAAATACCGAATTGATGTATCAGATAAGATCAAATCTCTGGGTTGTCAATCGCCCATCACGTCAACTGCATTTAATGCCAGCCGTCATGACCTCAAACGACTAGTTTATCTTCACCCGATGACTACGCTGCCACCCAATAATGCCTCAACAAATCTTATCAGTTAACAACGCACATGCTTCTCTTTAAATAGTCACCCTAGCCGTTTGAATAGTCACTTTGCTTTCAAACTTGTTCAAACCCTGAACCCTAATCTTTGTTTCTGCATTTAGCCTTTTCCTGCAACCATGTCTTCTAGTTTTGGTTCCCAAAACCGTGAGCATATCTATGGAGGCGATGATTCCTTGGAAGCATCTTCTCCATTAACTAATTTTTCCTCACCTCCTCAAGAAACGGCCCGATTTGATGATGGGATCTTACCTGCCCTCTACCCGATCCAAGAATCCCTCACCCTGATGCCTTCCATTGACCTTCGAGGCAGGGCCATGTTTCTTCAAGAATATTTGTCCCCAAACCTATATGGTTTACTACTCGTTTGTGACTGGTTTACCATCAAAAGATGCCCAACCGAAATTAGGACTTGGCCACGCATAGCTGCAGAATACTCCGGCTGGCACACATGGGTAACTGAGGCTAAGAGTGGAAAAGGATGGGCCTTTATGACATCATGTTCTCGGCTAATGATCTTCCCCTCAACATGGGTTTGATCTTTGGCTTCCTCGGCTATTGGTCCGTTACCACCAATACTTTTGTCTTTCCATGGGAAATGTGCACTCCCACACCTTTTGATGTGGCTGCCATCACTGGCCTCCCTTTGGTTGGCCCAGCTGCCCCAACTCTCTATGACACCCCTTGCTCAAATCTGAAGATTGTTCATGATAGGAACAATTCCAGTTATTCGGCCTTCGTATCGGCTAACCAAAAAGGGAAGAATACCCCGTCTCTGATGTTGAGCACTGTGCCTTCTTGCTTTATTGGTTTAGCAAATACTTCGTTTGCACAAGTTCGGTTGCCATGGGGCAAGAGCTTCAATTGTACGTTGCCCAAGCCATATCGGGCCGACAAGTGGCTTGGGGATCACTCATCTTTTCTTATATTTACCGAACGCTGTTCACCATGTTGAATCGGCTAAAGTAGGGTGTTGATTTGAAGAACACTTCAGGACCTCTCTGGTTCCTATAGCTTTGGATCACCCTTTACTTCCCAGACTTTATTGCTCCTACTTTCAACATCAGCACTCTCCCGGCTGGCGCAACGACATTAGCTGAGCACCTTCGGCTAACTCCTCTTAAGCCAATGGCTGCCTTTGACGTGGTGGAAACACTGCATAACATGACTAGGATTGCTCAAGATTGGTAGCCGATTTTTGAAAGAAATATCGGCCCGAGCTGGATTTTCACCACGGTTGATCCCAATCTTCCCGTGGAGGCACATAGAGATATGGTTCTCAGACTATTTTCACCGCACTTGGCTGTGAAGCGCCTGATGTGTTCCATGGTAGATTTGCCATCCTCCCCTGAGAATGTTGTGAAATTTGGTGTCTTAAATCCCCTATGAAGAGGGATCATCTGATCTACCCATTCAGGGTATGGCTTCCTGTATACAGGACGATCCAACGACTTTAATTGCACACCAAAGTACTTCTTGATAGTACTCGCAATCATCTCTAGGTCTATCAACTGAGAAGCCCCTTGTCGATTGTCTTGTGGACTCGGCTGTGGCACGTTCTGACCCATAGGTCACCAAGGCGAAGCCTGTTGGAACGAATTCTGAAGGTTGAAAATGTTTGGTGGAACATTGCCTAGAGGTGGATTGGCATTCCATTGATGCTCTTGACCATATTCCCCAAGATCTCCTCCCTGAGTTCTTGGAACAACCGATGAATTGTGGGGAAAGGATGGAACAGGATTCCATGTCTGCTCTCCCCTATAATTCCCAACCGTTCGTGGTAAATTTGATCTTACTGGAGGGTATGGTGTGGGGACTAGTTGTGGTTAGTAGAATGGTGGATTGTAATGGTTGCAATCCGCAAGTAGCTTCCCTGAACCATAACCAGGGGCCATCGGCTGCCAATTCGGCTGACTATGAGTATTTGCCTGCACAGTAGGCCCATGTATTGGGACATATGACATTACTGGCGGAAAATTAATGTGTCCATCTGCGTTAACTGGCCTCCAGGCCATGTTGATTTGCCCATACTACAGATTCACTTGATCATTTGGCATAGCTTCCCCCCCAGCATAAGATGGTACCCATGCGTTCGGTTGTTCCCCGACCGTTTGGTTTGGTAGCTTGCCGGATGTGTATTCGGCTGTACCTGGAAGGGTGCGTCTTGGCCCACATTCAGCTGAGGCTGCTAAGCCTGACTGCCTTGGGCATGCTGAGTTTGCCCACTTCCCACGAGTATCGCAGAACTAGCCGAGTACTCCCCCTGGTGCCCTCGACTCACCTCTGTTTCTCGTGCCTACTGAACCTCGTTATGCACCATAGGCTTGACAATATCCGCTAATTGCCTTGACATCTGGTACATAATGTCATGAATTCCCATGTCAATCTGCTGCTTGATGAAGGATGTGGTCATAACCACCAGGGCTTCAGCATTTTCAGGGTCATCCATGGCAGTTGAGGCTGGTGCGGAGACTGGAATACCTTCAGGCTGGCTAGTCGATGTGGGCATACCTAGGGTGTATGCTGGCTCGTTTTTCTTGGAGTTGGAACTAGATTCCATGTTGTTGTTGAGTTTCTTTCCGGGCCTCAGGTGCATACGCCAAGCGTGATCCTGTCCTGGGGAATCAAACTTAACCTTTGATTCACCTATGGTTCCACTGGGCGTGCCAAATTTGTTTATGTGAACAAATCAGTTGAGGGATCGGCTAATATTCAGCTGACAAATTGATTTTTGTCAAGCGATTACACTGAGAATGAAACTCTAATTCTCAGTTGCGAGTTCCCCAACTACTCCAGAAAGCATTAGGAAGACATAAAATCGGCTAAAAGAAAACTGTAAATCTGAGAGAAAAAGTATTTTTGATTGATTGTTCGTGTTTGTACAACTCTTAACAAGGTATATATATACAAAAGAGAAAACAAAAATGTAACCGCCCCTATTGACCACTAAGCGCTCCCACTATGGTAGTAGTTGACAACAAGCGGTCATGTGTCCTTCAACTACTGCAATTATCCGTTTCGTGGAATTACTGCTCTACCCTCCGCTGAAAAATGCAATTGCCACACCTAACCGAGCCGAGGGCCTTCAAGAGCTGATTTTAAACTTTTGGCTAACAAGCAAAACCAAAGTCCAATGATATCTATCTCAAGCTCTTGGTCAAGCTCTACCGTTTCCTTATTCGGCAGCTTTCAATCAGCCAATAGCTTTGTAATACTCAAACACTTGTTCATGCCCCTTCGGCTAGTCTTTTCGGCTATCGGCTGGCCTCATAGTGTCCCCTGAGTCTTCAATCACATCTCATTTCTAGTATCATCTCAAATGGACCACCATCGGCTATAACTGTAGTCGGCTAAACCATATATCGGCTACTGCCCTAATTGGCTTGCCCTTTAATAATGTTTGGTGATAACACATACACTTTGCTAATGTCCTACCATTTTGTTCCAGTGAAAAAAGTTATGATTTGTTATAAATTATTGGTATGATATGTTTATGTTTCTAAAACATACACACACACATATATAGAGGGGGAGAGGGAGATAGGGAGAAAGGAGAGACATGGAGGGAGCAGAAAAAGATGAAAAGACACAAGATGAAAAGAAAGAATCATGAAAAATCTCACGTGAGAGAGAAATACTTTTTATTAGAAAAAAGTAACTAAAAAGTCCAACAAAGTCTGTTTTAGAAAACAATTCATCAAAATCGGTATGGTTTTGAATACCAGAAAACATTTTTTAAGTTATAAAAAATCTCAATCAAATGTCAGAAGATTTTGTTGACATCTTTAAAAATTCTTGTTAGTCCTAATTAAATACCACAAGACTTTTTTAAAAGTGTTGATTGAACACCAAGTTATTTTTTTATATAAAGAAAATTTTCTTAAATTCTTTTAAAATGCTAATTCAATAGGGGTTTACTTTGTTCGAGGGACTGAAAAAGTGGGTCGCGCGTCGGGCACTAAAATGGGCTTCATTCTAAAATTAATCGAAAGAAGCCTATGACTATGAGTAGGAGCTCGTAAACGGTAATTACAGAGTGAATAACCCTTATGACTTTTGAGTTAGTGACTGTTGTTCCCTCCCAGTTTATCGCGCCGGTATCTGCTCCTTCACCAACACCTAGGGCCACCGCTCCTTCGTCTCTTGTCGGTCTATGCTACCGCGTCTGCACCTCTTCGTCGCTTCACGTCTTTGATTTGTGAGTTTGGACTCCCTCCTTCTCCGCCCACTTGACTTCGATTCGTTGAACTGGTTATTGTATCCATAGTCTGAACCGAAATTCTAGGGCTGTATTCATTTCGATGATAATAGCTTGTGATTTCATTTACTGATTTTGGTAACTTACTTGTGCTAACGTTTTGCTTTGTATTTCCATTTTTCTAAATTGATTGATTTCTTACCCATGCAATTTCGATGAGCTCTTTAATTTGGTTGTGTGTATCACACTGTATGGCCCGTGGCCGAATTTGAATGTGGTAAGCATAGTTAAACTTCATGTGAGAAAACCTACACTTATATGAATGAAAGGAGACATTTTTTTTTTTTGGTCTTCATGGAGTTTTTCTTTACTCTTGTTCACCCCCCCCCCCTTATAAGAATCCAGAATAGTGTGAACTTTGATTGGTGTTACTTTCATAGAACATTGTCAAATCAACGGAGAACCCACATCAAAAGAACTGATTCCTGACTTCAGCTTTTTTCCAACCTTGATTTGTCATGCCTCCAGTAAATAACTTATGGTAGCATGAATTCGGATTATAGAAAGAACCTAGTCTGTGCAAAAACAAACCTGATTAGATTTACTGGTCCTTACAAACCAACAACACATCGTGGTTCTAAAATTCGGTCAGCATCACACATTACGATTGCAGTTGCGGATATCATACCACAATTGCAGAATATTTTCAATCACTTGCAACGGCTGCATCGTAATGCCACACAGTTCTCCTAAATATACGCAGTTCTCATTGCAGGTGCAAAACTTGCTGCGAGTACCACGAAACTTGGCGGTCTCTACTTCCTTGCTTGTCGGCATCACTGTCTTGCTTGTTGGCATCTCTGCCTCCCTGCTCTTCGGTCTCTGTCTTGTAAAAATCAGCTCCCTCTTTGTAAGGTATTTGGGCTAGTTCTTTTATTTTTTTTTAAAAGAAATTCTGTATGCGTACTTGATTAAGGGTGAGCTTTATTTTTGTGGGAATTTTAATTTTGTTGGTTTGTGTTTTTAAGAGTCTTTATAAAGGTGTTGGTGTTATTATAGTGTTGTATTTCTTAAGGCAATAGGAAGAGGATTATATTTTACTGCCAGACAATTTTCAGGATATTATGTACTCTTTTGTGGCTTGTTTATTTAGGTTCTTTCATGTAAGTGTTACCCTGTACTGCCTTTATACTTAATGCTGTACCCTTCTTGATTTGGATGAATATACACCAACAAAAACATTGTTTCAGACACATATCTTTCCTCTGATTAATTGCATATGATTCTCAGCTATAGTGTTTTTTCATGGTACAAGACAAATAATTTACACAAGGCACTTAACATCTTTTAAACTACCTGGCCAACGGCTTTCCTGCTGCATGCTGGTAGCTACTACTTATCAACTTTTCATACAAATAAGTAAATCAACTTGTCATAAAAATAAGTAAAAAAGTATATATAAACAATAATATGATAATTTCATTCCATTCCATCCCATCCCATCCCATTTCATTCCACTCATTATTAGATATCCAAACATAGATTAAGGTTTGAAACTCTCTTGGATGAAAACTCACTGCCCCACCTCTGTTTTGAAGCACTGGCAGAAAAGCCTTCCTATTCCAGTAGCCCACTTGTTTACTGACGATTTTCCAGTGGCCTTGTAGTTTCCTCGCCAAGTCCACTTGTTCAACAGGCTTCTTTATGGCATTTTATCCAGCCAAGCCTGGTGTTTTACGGCAACCCACAGATTGTCATCCACCCTATGCTGATTCACACATTCTGTATTTGTTTGGTTCAAACAAAACTGTTTCACTGATCCTTCTGCCACAGGTCTGATTCATGTATGTCCCTCTTTCTGTTTTTTTAATAGTTTTGTTGTGTACTTCACAGATCACAGGCCACTAATTTTAATTTCATGAATTCCTTCTTGTTATTCTTTTTTATTTTTCCTATTAATTCCATCATCTCAATTATTTTTCCTTTCTACTTCATTCCTCTATATTCTTATTTGTTTTTATCATTATGCTCCTTGACATCTTTTTTTATGACTTGTTAATCATGCCTTAAATTGATGGTGACTGCGTATAAAGACTAAAACGTTTTATTATTAACTATGAATGTGTTCAGTTCTGGATAATTTTTTAATTTTGAGCATTTATGTGTATTATAAAGTATTTATCTTGTATCCATAATCTTTAGTATAGCGGTCATTCCTTCCACTATAGCATTTTGGGGTTGGCTGCTCTACGTTGCTATGGGGGGCTAACAACTGTGGTATCATAATTTTGGTATCGTGGCCATCCTACTGTTACTGTTGGCTGCTCCATGCCACTATCTAGGATTGACTACTATGCTTGATACGTAGTAGTTTCCACTTTGTACTTCTAGTCATAAAGTTTCTCTAAGCTTATGTATTTGCAGGAATGGTGGGTTTATCTCTAGGAGAACGATGTTTCATCCAAGGGGGCGTCGCTCAGGATCTTCGCTGTGATGGTAGAAAGAGATTGACTTATCGACCAATCCATGTTGAAACTGGAGTCATTCCTCAGGTAATGCTTTGATGACTTGGCACTTGCAAGTTGCAAGGGTATCCCAATGGTTTCATCCAAACCATCTGAATTTTTCTTGCTTTAAATAGTTTTAATATTGTGCATTTGATGAACTTCATGATAGGCAAATGGTTCGGCAAGAGTCAGAATGGGTGCTACAGATGTCATTGCCAGTGTGAAGGTTTGTTAAAATGTTGGGATTGATCTCTTCTTTCATGACTCAGCATCCTTTTGTTTAATAGTATGAATAATTTTTTCAAATCACATTATTTCTTTTACTAACCATCAAATATTGGCTACACAAGTGCAGGCTGAACTTGGAAAGCCAGGCTTATTGCAACCTGACAAAGGGAAAGTCTCTATACATATTGATTGTAGTTCGACTGCAGAGCCAGCTTTTGAGGTTGCATATTCTGTTGCTTGTCTTCCTTCTCTTTATTTAGTGAAGTTGTCATCCAGATATTCTGGTTTTCTTCATATTATTCAAGTACCGTGGACATTGATTGCAAAACAAGAAAAATCAATTGATAGAACTTTGCTCACTCAAAGATGGAATACTTCTTTTATTTATTAAAATTGAGGAATTTCCACAGAAACAGTGGATACCTCTAGAAACTAGAAGGGGATACAAGAAAATGAAGAAAAATCTAAGAAAATATCTCTTGGTCCCCTGCGAACTGAGAGTCAAGCCACAATGGCTAAAATTCACTCCAAGAGTCTGATCCCCCTAGGTAACTAAATTTGCCAGCTGTTATCCTTTTATCTCTCTTTCATTTTATCAACTAACTCTCTGCATTCCTTTCCTCCACATGTCCCTTTCATCTTTTTAGTTAAACCTTCCAAGTCTGAGGCCTATGGTTAATTTGGTCTACAAATTCGCCCATTCACCTCTCTGGTATGGGTGTCAACTCCTTCCTATCATTGCTCCCTTTCCTATGATGGTTCCTCAGCAGCTCTCCTTTTCATTGAATCAACAATTGAGTAACCTTCGCACTGACTACCTACTTTCTTCTTGCTGTTACTCCCTTCCTTTCAATTCCACCTTCATACCCACGGGTAAAGATGTTTCCACTAATCAATTCCCTACAAATACATGGAAAACCAGGTCGATTCTCGACGTGTCAAGAAGATGGAGTCTATTTGCCACCCTTCCCACCTTATCTGTCATGAACGAACTGTCCCATAAGTTTAAGACGTTAGGTGAAGACACACAAGTGATTCTCTTTGCCACTGATTGCTTCCTACGGGGTCATAGCTTAAAAAAAAATTCAATATTCTTTGATGTTTGTTAGCATATTTTCGCTTTGTTCTTATGCTTTAACCAACTAGTACTTGAGCTTCTGCAAAACTTCATCTCTATCTAAAAATTCTCTAACCACAGCGTCCATCCTTGTTTCCCAGCTAACAATGCAAGACAATATCCATATCTTAGGTTGCTCTATTGTAAAGCATCGTAAGCAAGTTTCCAAACACCTATTGATTACCCCAATTTGTCCATCTGTCTTGGGACGATAGTGGTAGGCTGCGTTCATTTAGAGCTTGGTTCTTTGGAGTTTAAACGCCTCCTCTTTTGCTCTGTGCCCTTTTTATTCTGTTTTTTTCTTGTCTTTCAATTCTCCAATTCTCTTCTATTGTTGTCAGTTTTTTTGTTTTCTGTTTTCTGTAATATACCGCAGTTGATTTTGGTATTTTATTGCGGTGTATATGTTATATTTTTGTTATAGCCACCATGCATCTTCCATAGGCTGCAATATTTTTATAGCCGAATTTTGGCTTGCTGCCGTAAATCGCCATCTGCAATTAATAACACCGGTGTTTCTAATATTGTTGTTATATTTATCATTCTTAATTTTTAAATGCTTTTTAATGCTTCAATATAATCAGTTTTATTTGGTGTTCTATATCTTTGGCATGTATATAGGGTAGAGGGGGTGATGAGTTGTCAGCAGAACTGTCAATTGCTCTTCAACGTTGTCTCTTGGGTGCTAAAAGTGGAGCAGGTCTATCTTCCTCCTAGTGTGAAAATTATGCTTACTACCATGTGCTTTACCTCCCATCTCCTTATTTTATATTTATTGCTGTTGAGCCTTACTCTGTCTTTTCTTCCTCCAGGTGCTGGAATTGATCTCTCTTCACTTGTTGTTGTCCAAGGGAAAATTTGTTGGGATCTTTATATTGATGGGCTTGTTGTTAGTTCAGATGGAAATCTGTTAGATGCTCTAGGTGCTGCCATCAAGGTAACAACTTAAAATGAATATAGAATAATATGCAATAAATGCTTGAAATGATGACGATAATGGATTCCTGGCCGTAAAATGATAGCATTTTAGACTTATGAAGAGACCATCCGTTTATGATGACATCACTAATGTTTACTCTTCAAAATTTCTTGTGCATTCCTTATAGTTTAGCCATTGACGTTACAGACATGGTATTTGGGCTGTTTCAAAGATGTGAACTAAGATTTCCCCCCCTTTTTTCAAATAGCAGTTTTGGGAATCTGTTTGAGGTTACCCGAAACTTGTGGTCTTTTTTAATTATTTCATTGAGCTACAATTGAAAATATCCTAGTTCTTTCTAGCTGTTTTCTTTGTAATTATTCCAAACGATCTTGCAATCAGTTTAACGGAGATTTTTGCACATGGATTTGCTTTTTAACCATGATGTTGATAATATAAATATATTTTTAGAATTAACTAGAAAGGCCCTAACGCAGCTAATGCCTGTTATTCTTTTAGGCTGCTTTGAGCGATACTGGTATTCCAAGAGTCCAAGTTGCTGCTGGTGCATCAAGTGATGAGCAACCAGAAGTTGACGTGAGTGATGATGAGTTTCTGCAATTTGACACATCTGGAGTCCCTGTTATAGTTACACTGACTAAGGTAACATATTTATGCTATGTTGTGTTCTCAGATTGAGCATACTTTGTGAATTTGATAAAATATGTGTATCCTAGGCTGGGAGGCACTATATCGTCGATGCCACGTCTGAAGAGGAATCACAAATGAGCTCTGCAGTTTCTATCTCTATTAACAGGCAAGGGAACATTTGTGGTATAACCAAACGAGGAGGTGCAGGGCTGGATCCAAGTATCATTCTTGATATGATATCTGTGGCTAAGCATGTAAGCGAGCAGTTAATGAACAAATTGGATTCAGAAATATCGTCCGCTGAAGCTGTAGATGAGTGATGACATAAAACTTAGTAATCACTAGGATGTGTTGCTTACTATAATCATTAGGTGGTTGACTTGGAGGACAATTTTTGTAATTTGGTAGCTCTTGCTAAGTAGAAGTGTATTTCATAAATTTTTGTATGGGTTCTGCAGACCGAACTTCACCTTTGAGATGGTTGTTTGATGCCATGAAAGATTTTAAGCTGCGGCAGAGTGCATTTTTGGTAGCCACCAACTGAAATGTCAGGACCACTTCAGGTGATTTAAACCATGAGTAGAATTGACAAAAAGAAAAAAGAAAAAAGGGCTCTGAAGTATTTAGGCCCCAAAACAAAAGGATTTGTCTTGTGCACCTTAGACAGCACCTTAAATGAAATGCTCAGAATTGTAATAATTGGAAGATGAATTGGTACATGTTTACACATGTCACTTGATCTATACTCTATATTTTCCTTCTTTTTCTTTCTTCTTTTATTGGGGAGGGGTCTAGTTAATCAACAACTCTTTTTTTTTCCATGGGGTGCTAGCTCAGTGGTAGGAGCTTGGTCTTGTAACCCCAAGAAACATGGTTTAAATTCCCTCGGGGACAGTTGTAACATGGTCATTAGTGCCACTGAAATAGTAATATATCCCCTTCTCTACCCCCTTTTAAAAAAAATCAGCAACTCTCTTTTCTATCCCCTCTGTTTTGAGTGCGTCTTCTACTTTTGTGGTAAGTGAGAATTGATTTTTAGGTGAAACGGATTGATGTCTTAAAAGTAAAAATATTGAGCATTTTTACACAATTGTTAAGATTCTGTTTCTTGCATAACTTTTTAAGCATGCTGTAGCTCGGGTTATATGGTTCCAAACCTGAAGACTAGAAATGAATTCAGACTCGGATATCTGAAGGTGCAACTTGAAGAACTTGTCTCAATAGATAGTTCTGTCGCTGAAAAAGATCTTGTGCAGGGATCCACCATCATATTTGTGGAATCATTCAAATCAATGCTCGAGAAAAGTTGTGCACCGTAGGTATACCTATCTTATCCACAGTAGAACCCACCTTGCTTTACAAGGGTTTAGTTCGATGAATGAAAATGAAAATCATATGGCAAATATCATTAATAACTCCTGTTTTGACTCTATTGCTATGTTTTATTTGATCAAGATTAGACCATATAGTCTTGGTTAGTAGCAATTTATGGAGGATCAGATTTACAATTTTCTGTTGGTGATATTGTGATTTATATACGGGTTGGATACCTTGTACTATGTTAAATAATTTTTTCTTATAAAAAAATATTTGAACTTTTGTTGTCGTGCTGAATAAAAACAAGAAAATTTAGCTAGACAGGATATGATTTTTATTTTGTCAAAAAAGGGATATGATTTTTATTACCAAACACATTATTATGTTCATTAACTTGTGTAAAATCTTACAGTTCATCATATTTTTATGCCAAGCTTGTACTGCGCCATGCTTATGACAGCAACTCATCATGATATATATAATTGGGCGTACCAAAGCAATTAATTGTGATGCTCAAATGCGTAATTATAACATCTAAAACTAACACGGATTGAGTTATTATGGTTGCAGGTAGACGAGAGGTGCGTGGTCAAAACATTCCAATCTTCATATTTAGACCTGTTCCGGATTGAAATCCGGCCCAAATCCAACTGATTGGGCTATAATTAAAGTCAGGCCCAAGTTGACATAGCTTTCTTGACAAGCTTCATTTCAAGGCTATATAAGTCTATTTCCACTACTAAATCAGGTAACTTCTCATTCTAACCTCTTCACCCACCTCATTCATAAATTGACTTGAGCGTCAGAGTGCTTGCAGGTGACCACCACCAAGGTCTTCCACCGAAGCTCGGAGCACCACCGTAATTACCATGTTCTTCCACCGTCCTCCACCGTGAGGTAATCCTTCTCAGCTAATCTCTTATGTTCGTCCAGAACATTGGCGCCGTCTGTGGGAACGAAAAATTCGTTCGCTTTCTGTTTCACGTTCACGGTGGCGAGAACATTCATATCAAATTTTTCTCCTCTCGAATGTGTGTTCTTCCGTCTTGGTGGGAACGATTTTTCTTGTTCTCAAATTTTACTTCACACTGACGGTGAGAGGGGAAGAAGAGCTCTCTTTCTTTGACCTCTGTTCTCCAGTTGTTTCCATTGCTTCCGAGAAGAATTGCAAATAATCTGATTGAGATCAGTTTCTGAAGGAAAAATCGGAAGAATGGCGAACATCGCCTTTCAGATCTATAATCTCAACCGATTTTTGCTCTCCAATCTCGTTTCATCTGATCTGAGATTTTTGGATCTATTTTTGGTCGAACGTTCGCATCATCGCTACAATGATGAAAGAGAAAGGATCAAATCCAGATCATGATCAAATCGAGAATCACGATTTGGCCCAGGAACGAATTTTCTCTAGATTTTTGGACTCAACCAAATCCTGTGAGATCCTTGACAAATCCATGGTTGAGCCTAAAATCAAGATTCACAAACGGTAATCATTGTCTTCGTCATCTCCGTTCTGAACCAACCGCTTCAAAAGAAGATTCACGATCCCGTATTCGGTGATTCAGAGAACTTCTTGATCGAAGAACGATTATCCTGATAAGAATTTCTTGATCAGTCTCGTTCTCGTTTGATGAGGAAACCCTAACACTGCGCAAGAAAGGATCCACGATGAGCCACATCGCGTGTCTCCAAGTAGTTTCTAGAACCTTTCTTTGCTCTGGTTTCACTTCAAGATTGTGGAGGAATCTAAACGGAAATGTCGTTCTCGCTGTCGCTTATGGCGCCGAACATGGCTCAATTCTATCTTGATTCTTCTATCTTGATTTGAATTGGTCTAAAAACTTCGGTTACGGCTTCTTGACGCTACTGTCAAATTCAAGGTGAGATCTGAACTTTTCTTTGATTAATTTTTGCTAATGTTTGTTCATGGTGGATATCGGCACCGATGTCAAAGAAGACCAAGGTGACCGACGAGGCTCCGACGAACTCGCCACCATTTGATCCACGATTTCCACCAACGTCGAGCTTGGCGTTGAGCAGAGGAAAATGCAAAGAAAATTGGACACCCTATCGTATGCGAGGAAGCACCACGCTGATGCCCCAATGCATTGATTCAGTCACCTCACAACGACGAGAACGAGGTAAGCCGCAGCAGAGAGATCTCCAATCGCAACCTCTTTCCTGAAGTGCGAAATTCGACAGTTATATTCACTTGACATCGGGCATCTACTTAAATCTGTCTTGACTTCGAACTCTCATCCGAGTTCGGTTACGAGTCTCGAACAAGGTCAAAGAATACGCAGGTACCTGACCAAGTTCCACAAGTCCAGAACTGAGCAATGGCTGAGATTTACATTATCTTCTTTGCTCTCGCATTCAATCTCCGAGTCGACTCGTGAGTAAAAACCGAAGTTGCTCTGGAAATCGCATCCTCGTCGAGGTTCTGATGTACTGATGTCCTGACTCCATACTGAGGCTCTAACCCGACCTCGTTTGGATGTTGCGATGCACCTATTCGGCTGCTAGCATCCCTGTCAAACATTGCTCAAATTTGTTGAGTTACTCTAAACTGAGTTTGACGATGGGTTCTTCAAGAATCTACTCTAAACCGAGGTGAGCTTTAAACCTTTATTTTATCTCAACTAATGTTGTTCTTGATGAATTCGGGTGCCGATGTCGAAAAAGACGGAGGCAGCCGATGAAGCACTGAACGAATTCCAATTTCCTGGATAACGAAGTCCGCATAGCCGACATCAAGGAGCTCCACTCTTTGTTGACATCCATTTGTCAACATCTATAGAATTGCTGTAGCTACCTCAGATCAAATGAGGTGAAAGTGCAATTCTTAGAGGCTGAAAATCTTAATAAACAGAGTGGCTAACACTGCCAATGCATGGAGCACGACGAGGATACCATAACCTGCTGCTCTCCCTAGTCAAATACGACCTCGACATCAAGTTGAGGGAATTGATAGCTGTCCCACTGCGGGTGGTATATCATTTCCGCTTAATGATTGAAATTCAAAGCAAATGGCTGTTAAGTATGAGCTACTTAACTCCAAAATATTTTCCAAGCACCTTTGCCAATACTCCCTGGTTCTTACTTCATATATGTATCCAAAGCATAATACTGCTTGTTGGAAGTCTGGAAAAATATGGGAAGTTTAAGCAGTATCCAATTTTTCCGCATTCAACTCCTACAAATGGAGGATTGACTCAGATAAGAGAACAATCACATTCCGGGAAATATGGATATTACTCCAACACATTCCGGTTCAGGTTCTTTATATTTTTCCATATTTAAGAATACACATGGTAGTTCAGTACCTCGCTACCTCGAAGAAGAGGGACTGATGAAGGTATTAGAACACCATGTCTTATTTATCTTATTGTTGAAGCGAATTTGACAAATTATTAGTCACAATTGCATTCAGATTATTATTATTATTATTATTATTATTATTATTATTATTATTATTATTATTATTATTATTATTATTACCTGAAGTTAAATATGGCACTTCTATATATTGCCACACCCCAAGATTTTTGCAGGTGAGTGGGTTTATCTTGCACCCACTCTCTTCGTCAATTGGTCGCACATAAGATGAGGTGGAAACAGAAAAAGGGATTTGATAGCCGCACAACTTATTTCCACCATCACAATATGATGCTTCCAATTTCTAGAGAGCTAATATTGCCTCCACTGTAGTAGTCACAGTTCTAGAAGCAACTGCATAACAACTTTAGCTTGAGATTCCATGAGAATAGTCACTGCATGTTTGTTTAAACATTTGTTTGACATATTACTTTTATGATAATCTATGCCTGGACTTTTGTATATGTTTCCTGGGCAGGAACAGATGAATTGGGGGCACTAAAATAAAGCCCGGAATAAATTATAAGACATATAATGGCTAGATTCCAGCCACGAAGTCTGCATAATTGCTTCTCTAAAGCAGGAAATATCAGACCATTTTATCCTTATTCAACACATGAAGGTTCAACGCCAATAAAATGGCACAACAGCCCCAAACGGCTAAAATCTGTTCATATACAATGATGTTTCATATTTTGGAATATGTTTTCCTTTTCCTTTGTGCAGGGAATATATTATAGAAAAGGAGCCTCCAAGTTTCATGGCTCTCAGTGCCTGCAAGGCCAAGATCACTGCCATTGAAGTCTGCTCAGTGATATGTCAGTAGCTGGACTTAAATCCAAGCATTGCTGAATTTATTTATAAACTTGAGATCAGAAGCTTCATAAGCTAGAAAATTGCGGACATTTTCAAAATACTGATATGAAAGCCTGAAAATTCCAGATTGCCGGTTTTCACCGGCACTAGGCTGCAAGTGCCATCAGCCCTAATCTACTGTCACAAGTTTCGTTGTGGTCACTAGTTTTCAGCAGCCTTAATCACTTACCTCTCAAAGACAGTATCATCTTTTATCTGCCTGGAAAAGATAGTGGGAACATACTATAAATAAGTGTGATTTCCCTTGAAGAGCATAAATGCTTGTAGTACCCTAATTTTGTCCGACCTTTTTATTTTATTTTATTTTAATATTTTTGCTTGCTTATTGAATTAGTAATATTAATAATATTTTGGTCTTGGAATAAAAAAGAAGGCAAAAGAATAGAGAGGAAAAAAAGGTGAAAAAAAGAATGAAAGAAAAGAAAGGAAAAGAAACAAAAGGAAAAAAAAAAAAAGAAAAAAGAGAAAAGGAATAAAAGAGGAGGGGTTACAAATAGAAATGAGGATGGTGCAAATAGCAAAGGCCGAAGCTGGCCACAACCCAGCCCATTGCTTCCTATTTACGCGCACACCCCCTTTTCTCGCATAGCTCCCCCCAGCGCACTCCTTCCAACGCTCTGTTACTCGCACCTCCCCATTCCATTCGCTCGCCCCCTTTCTTCCACGCAGCGCACCACACACAGATCCAGCCCAACATCCAGCCCAAACCACCACCTCTTAACCCTAAAAACCAAAACCTAATTTCCCTCACCCCCTGATTTCCCACTCAGATGCGGCGCCTCTCCCCCCTCTCTCCCCATCTCTCTTCTCCTTTCCTTCTCTTCCATTTTCTTTTCTTCTATTCTCTTCCCTTTTCAAACCCGAATTCATCACAGCGAACATCTCTCCTTTTCTCCCTCAATCTCGCCCAAATCTTCCGAATCCCTCAGAACCGGATCATATCTACCGTAACCCCCATCGAATCACAATGATTTTCACGAAAATCTCCGCGAGGATCACGGATCTAGACGCGACGAAGGGAGTTTTCGTTTCATTTCTTTTCCTTTTTTTTTACTTTGATTCAATGACTGATTCGTTTTGATATGCTTTCGCAGGTCTATAAAAGCCAAGCTCAAGGACCATACAGAGGAGGGGGAAGATGAAACACAAAGGGAGAGAAAGAGAGTCAGATAAAAAATATTAGGCTTTTTCTGTTTGGTTTCTCTGATATTTTGGTTTGTATATTTGGTTGTATCATTTTCTGAGGATCAAACCAGAGCAAGATTTATTTATGCCACCATAAACATCAAATTAGAATTAGGGTTTTTAGTAAACCCAGATTAGGGTACGTTTTCTTCCTCTTTTCCTTTCTTCGTTTTTTTCCATTTCTTGTTATTTCGGTTCTTTCAATTTCTGGATATGTAAAGTTATTAATAATAATAGATGTTTTTTTTCTATTCTTGTCAAAGATCCCCCTTTTTTAGAATAAAGTTGATATTGGGGATTTTAATTTTCTGGTGTTACGACCATGTAGGGTTTGGTGCTAGAACCCAAGATTTTGGTTTGGATTAATGTAGTCCAAGTTTTAATGGTGTGCATCAGATTACGTTTATATTAAATTTTGTTAAATATTAATCATCTTACTAACTTTAAATTTCATTGAAAACTCACTTTATTATTAATAAATAGCAATGATAAAAATAGATAATAGTGTATTTCTTTAGTCATCTTTTTAATTGAATTTGAAAATAAATTTACTTTGGCAAGTAGCTCCGAAATACCAATCGTACGATTCGTTTATTTTGCGGTTTCTTCCTTTGTTTTCTTTGAGAACAAAAATAAATAAATAAGAGTTTAAGGGATTTAATTTTTAAGGCAAACACTTCTTTTAAACAATTAACGGGTACCATTTTTGGGCGTTGTGGGGTGCTAATACCTTTCCTACGCGTAATCGACTCCCGAATCCTTATTTGGTTCAAAGACCACTTTTTTCAAATTATTTTCATAAAATGTTTTTCCTATTGTTTTTCCTAAATAAACATAGGTGGCGGCTCCATTGAATTTTTAGGGTGGTTGTCACAATGCTATTCCGAAATGGGCTGCTCAAACACTATTGTTGTGAAGATTTTCTGCTGGATAACAGCTCCAGAATTATTATTCCTAAGGCGAAGAAATCACTCTTTATGTCGCAAATTTCCGAATGCATAACATCAAAGCTAGCACAAGATATAAATGTTGTCTTTACAATATCCGCTACATGAAGTTTCTGTGTGTTTTCCTTAGGCAAGAACCGATAAGCATAAGACAACTCAAACCAAATTCTGATAGGTTAAGGCCTATGCCAGTAGGATTTCAACCATGGAGTCCAAAGTCTTCCTCCCAAAACAGTGAACATTGAGATTATCTCAAGATGATCCAATGAAAGCTCAATGCCAATGAAATGGCCGAGCAATCCGGGTAAAGCTTATATGATTTACTCACATAGTTTGCAATTTGTATATTTTTCTTGATGCAAGGACTATATCAATGATAATTGTCCTTGTAAACTCAAATGGTGGAATTAGTCTGGTCTGACACAAAACAATTTGCAAACTCAAATGGTGCTATGAATAGAGGGCCAGGCTTGATTGGAAACAATATCCTACTTGCAAATAAACTGGCTGCTCATACAAGAAGCAACAACAATAAGGCCCCAACAATTTCAATAGCCAGATCAGTATTTAATAATCAAGCAAACCGCATGCTAGGCTTTGATAATCCAAAATCTGAAGTTGTTCTCCATGCCCATCCAATATAGCTGATGCATATAGAGGAGAGGAGAGCAAGGAAATTGCAACATATTATTATAACCTGCATACCTCATGTTCTAAACTCATGAAAAGTTACTGCAGAAACCATTTTTATGTTACAGCAGAATTGATTTCCTAAACTGCTGCCACCAAAAGAGCAATATGTAGACTCCACCACTTGTACAAAGTTGTTTGTCCAGCAGCATGCTCCAAGAAAGAGTACATGCATTCTCTTGATGACAGGGACAGGGCAAATGGAGCCCCAAGTGCAAGGGCTATCGGCCAAGAGCTATATTCCAACAAGTAAATACAAACACTGATATTCCACCTCAAAAGGTGGAGGCCATTCCAAGTAAAGAACTGAAATTGAAAATAATCTAGCAACAACTGCAAGGAACCGAAGTCCAACACCTCGGACAGCTTGAAACTCTATTACTCATAATAGACAATTTCTTTGTAATTACTAATAATTACTAATGATTTCTCTGGAAGTTGTGCAATGTTTCTCTTACGCAGGAACTAGACACTAACTAAATCGTCAAAGTGAAAGCGAAACAGCTTCACATGACTACCTCGGATCCCGAAGTACCGATATTCCCCTCCGAGCCACCATGCTTGGTTGAGCGAATTCGGCACTTCGACATTCCTCGTCATCAAGGATTTCAGCAGACCTCTCGACTTGCCTAGCCACCAAGTCGCTGAGAGTCACACCTTGATCAAGTAAACTCGAGGTTACGATGTTCACTCTAACCGCCGGGGCAGAGGAGAAATTCCCTTGGTCGGGCTATTTCTCCGAGAGCATGACACGGTCCAAAGAGAGAACCACTTCGACATCAGCAAGACCAGGTTCTTCCTCCAAGTTCCTACACTTGGTTGAGACTAAACTTCGGCAACACAACATGTTCCCCGCACGAAGCTCTTAAGCTCAGATGAGGAGGACGACATCTCGACATCACATCTCAGTCCTTCGACGAGATTTCCCCCACCAAGCTCTTAAGCTCGGATGAGGAGGACGACATCTCGACAACACATCTCAGTCTTTCGACGAGGTATACATTTTCATGCTTTATGCTTATTACTCTGGTTTTCTAAACCTGAACGACACTTGATGCCATTTCAAAACTTTGGTTTTCTGAACCTAAACGGCATTCGATGCCAATTTAAAAATGAGTTATGACAAACTCACAAAGGGAGTCACTCCCAAATGCATATCCCCAACACACCAGTTAGGTCGGTATGGGGGCAACACAATCAAAACACACGTTGATATCGTACAATAATATCTTGTATCTTTTGACTAACATATGCAGGACAACAACTCCTTACAAGTTGGCTCCACATTACATGAGCACCGGACTTGGGGGGCAATTGTTCCGGATTAAAATCCGACCCAAATCCAACTGACTGGGCCATAATTAAAGTCAGACCCAAGTTGACATAGCTTTCTTGACAATCTTCATTCCAAGGCTATATAAGTCTATTTCCACTACCAAATCAGGTAACTTCTCATTCTAACCTTTTCACTCACCTCATTCATAAATTGACTTGAGCGTCAGAGTGCTTGCAGGTGACCACCACCAAGGTCTTCCACCAGAGCTCGGAGCACCACCATAATTACCACGTTCTTCCACTGTCCTCCACCGTGAGGTAATCCTTCTCAGCTAATCTCTTATGCTCGTCCAGAACAAGACCCAATAATCCTCCTTTAGTTTTGTGGCACCTAAGACCGAACAGTGTGGATGATCCATGTGAAGGATATTCCCTCCACTATGTTTTCCCATCTTAGAGTAACTAGCTTCGTAGCTTGTTTTGTTTTACTATAATAAAGAGGGAACTAGTGATATATCTAGTAACAAAATGTCAAACTCATGGACCCTCACTAGAGATTATTACCATGCACAAGATCTTCAAAATCTCTTTATGGAGTTTGATTCTTTTGACATGTGACAGTGGTATGAACATAAATACACTTTTTTAGTAGTCCTTTATCGAGTTCACAGTTATTGATTATTACATGAATCTCAAAGAAAAATTCAATAATTAGTCAATAAAGCAAAAGTTACTATTGGAAAAAAACCAAAGTTGCACGACTAACTAGAAGGTTTGAAAAGAGTTTATAAAGTATAAACATTCATCACCTTATAAGCTGGTTTTGTGGCGTTGATAGATCCAAAATATAAAATGGTGTCAAAGCCTATCCTAGATCCATCAGGTCACCCACCATATTATTTACGCATCAAGCCCAATAGTGCTGGGCGTGAGGGGTGTATTGAGAAAAACTCTAGTTCAACGTCGACTAAGGATAAAGTCTGAAAAGAGTTTATAAAGAATGGTAATCATTCACCTTACAAGCCGGTTTGTGGACTTGAGTTAAGCCTCAAATCTTACTCTAACAAAATTATCATAATTTTATAACCAGTTACAATTAAACATTATCTTTATATTGTTTAATTTAATCTCTTCACTTAGAAAGTTTTCAGACATACGTTGCATAGAACTCTAAGGGGTTTGTCTAGTGGAACATGACAGAGTCTCGTATTTGACAGGTCGCGGGTTCGAATCTCCACCACTCTCTTTAGAGTGGGGTAAATGTAAATTCGTTTAAGTGCTCGTAGAGCATGAGGTATTCCTTAACTTAAGGTATTCACGGAGGTATTAAAAAAAAAAAAAGACATGTGTTGCAAAGAGTTCCCCACACACAGACACATGCAGTCCATACCATGAATATACGTTTCATCTTTAAGACAAACCAGCAAGAAGACAATCCAGAAATCAATTTAATTATAAGCAAGTGGAGCATAGACTGGTAGCATCTATATATAACTAACGACCATTAACATTATCTTTTGACTGAGGTAATCTGATAGGCCCATGCATGCATATATATATATATATATATATATATATATATAATGTAATTGGTTATAGGTGAGATAGATATATCTCTTTACCAAATGATGAAGCGATTATTCAATTGCTCAACTATGGAGCGATGGAAGAAACGTGTACTCCCTTTCAATTCATGGGGGGCAGAAAGCATAAAGGTGTTGGTTGTTGGAATTTTTCGATACAGCACTGAGAATTTGGGACCAAAGGGTACCACATTGAATGAGTACAATACAACTACATATTCAAAACAAAACCATGAGGGATGTGACACTTGGATAGGTTATCATTCCTTCCTAACAACCACTGCATAATAGCAATAGATGTTAACACCATATTGGCTTAGGAAGGTATAAAATCCCATCTCAATTTGATATTACAGATATATAAAGGTTGACAGATATATATGCTAACTGTCGACAAGATTTTTTGCTGTGTGGGGATCATAATTGTTGATGGTGGTTCCCCTGGCATTTCGTGCAACTAGATTGCACATGTATGGTTCCATTTAATTGCGACAAAAAGTATTAATAACAGTTATTAGTATATGTAATATTTCAGACACTAATTAACACAACACGCAATACACACACCCCTACAGAAAGAGAGAGAGTATCAGGAAGTTAAACAGCAGAAATTAGAGAGAAATGAATAAGAAGTTCAGCATGATTTGGTATATATATGAACAGTTAAACCTAGCTAGCTATATAAGTCCAAAAGCAGAGATGGAATTCACAATGTCCCCGAGTTATCGCGATTGTGCAAATTTTAGTCTCCCAAATTCTAATTGAGCGAATTCAGTCCTCAATATATCGCAATCGTACGATGTTGGTCCTTCTGTTCAATTGTTATTCAATTTATAACTGAAAATATTGTAAATATTTTTTTATTTTTATGCCGACTAACATGACACCTACATCAAATTATGTGGTAAGTCATACCTACAAGTGATACATCAACATTTTTTTTATTAGAAATTAAACGGTAAGATGGACAAAAATCGAACTATTGCAATAAATGGAGGACCCAATTTGAACAATTGGATCACCTGAGAGACTAAAATTGCACAATCGCAATACCTGGAGGACCCAATTCTTGCAATTAAAACTTGAGGGACCAAAATCACACAATTGCGATACCTGAAGAACAAAAAGTACAATTAAGCCTTTTTATAAGCAAAATATAATATTAAAGATATAGTAGAATGGGTATTCTAAGTTTTTTATCAATTAAAGATAGTAGAAGGGGTATTCTAACATTTTTATCATTTTTTTATAAACAAAATATAATATTAAAGATAGTATAAGGAGTTTTTCTTGAACAACAAAAGAGAATATGTATTAGAAAGGGAATATAAAAGAGTACTCTAACTCAATACAACAAAGAGATTGAAAAGACAGTGGGGAAGGCAAAAGTCAAGTTAGACAGTAAATTGATACAGACTCCACCACTAAAGAACAAAATAACTACTTCCTAAAAATACAATCTAACGAATCTACACACTACTCATAAAATAGATTGTGCTCATTACTCACTCTTGCCATAAACCATTTCTATGACATTACTTTAATGTGTTCCACTATGTCTACAAGATTTGGCTCCTTACATGAAAAAATACACCTAAATATTAATGCAACAACCGTACAACTTACAAGCCAAACATTTTGTTTAAAGGAGAACAAACATTGCCTCTTTTATGAGTGATGTGTGAATCTGATGGAAGGTATCTCTAGGAGGTAGTCTTTTTGTTATGGTGGTGGATTTTGTTGCGGTTAAGCTTCAGAGTCGGCTTTTACCCTCCCCTCTCTTTACTTTGTTTGTTATATTGGGTTGAAGTGATTCTTGTACTTCCTTTAATACATTCTCTTATGTTGTTCAAAAACTGTTTATTTAAAAGAGAATTATGATTAAAAAAAGTGGTCCAAAGAGATATTTATAAATAAAAATATTTAGAGCAAAATTCAGATAGATTAATTTTACACTGTGATTATTTGTCCTTATTTATAAATATCATCTCATTTATTATTACTCTTTGTTTGTTTGTGCTGTGCTTTTTTTTTCCGCATCTTTTTGTAAAACTTAAGACATAAATGACTTAGAGGATTATATATGCAAATGTAAATGACTTAGAGGGACATTATGTTAGTTATAGCTTGGAGACAGAAAGGCACCATTATCTGAACGCACTTGGGTGGTTAGGTATGTAAGAATTTAAAGAGCAATCTAGATACATAATGTGAACCACACTTCATATAAAGGACTTTATAAAAGATCCAACTTGTTGCTATCACGGGAAGTAAAAGAAAGGTAAAGATCTTACAAAGAAATTTAGTTCAGAAAAAGGGAAGGTATAGGAACAATTTTAGTGTTTGTAATCGGTAAAAGTCTTGGCGCTATATATGTTTGACAAGATGACCAGTACTTTTATGAGTGGTAACATTGAATCATGTAAGTGATAGTCATAAAAGGGGGAGTTTGTGGTCTAAAAAGAGCCTTCTAATTCGGCGGTCATGAAGTTTGAAAGTACATTTGCACGCCTAATTTCAAGCGACTCAAAAATCAACAATAAAGTCATAAAGAATTAATAAATTAAAAAGATGCATACAAGGCTAGGGTAGCCATGCAGCTTATAATGAGCATGAAATGCTTTGGTTTATATACTTTATGGTTTCCATTATAAATATCTTCCACCGTAAACAATTCTATTTGAAACACTGTTGCATACTAGATATGGGTACATCTTTCAATAGGAATTTGAAATTTTTTTTTTAACGGCAAAACAAAAGATTTTATATTGAGAAGAGAATATAAAAGATACTCCAACCCATTACATTAAAAACCAAAGTAGCAGGAATAATCGTTCGCACCAACACTAAGCGAAAGCAACTACCACCACCAAATTAGACCAACAACATTATTCCCTAGTGATACAAGCCAATGGATCCACACTCCATTCATAGTAGAGACAATGATCATTGTACGCCCTAGTCAAAAACCATTTCCATAACATGACAACTTTTATATAATTAATCCACTAACTCTATAGTATTATGCACTCTCCCTGATAAAATGCATCCATTATGGACCTCCTACAACACGTAATGTCATATAAAAGTCAACCCTTTTTTCTCCGTAATCGAGTAGCTAACAGTACAAAGAATAGAGAATAAATGTGGCAAGTACAGGGGCATAACATAACCACTCCTAATCATCTAAAAACAATGTACCAAACACCAATAGAAAAGTTACAATGGACAAATAAATGAAGCTCAGACTCCCAGGAAGCCCCACAGAACACAAAGGAAATAGCATTCAGGTCCCCTAGTACCCCCTCTGGAATAGGTTAACCCTTGTTGGGATCCTATTCCACATGAGTTGCCAAGTTAAAACACTTATCTTAGAGAGTACATAACTCCTCCAGTGCAGCTCCATCACTGTCACATCGTGGAGACTAGTCCATTCCGCTAGATCCAACTCCGTTGTTAATATTTATAGATCAAGTTCTAGACCTCTCTTTGACCAAAAAAAGTTCTAGACCTCTCCACTCACCGCCCACGTTGTATAATGGGTTCACTTGTGTAAAACCACCTACAAGTGTCGTATTGAATCGTAAGGAATGTGTGTGTATGTAGGATCAGCATGAAACACATAGAGCTGCTTTTCTTTTTACAGTAAATAAAAAGCGTATATGCTAAATTGCACTGCCGGATCTATGTAGAAGAGTTTGGTGGCAATTGCCCCATAAGCATTTTTTTTTTTAACTTGAAGATAGTTAATAATTTTATATTTTGCTTCCATGAAAAAATAAATATTGCCTCCATAACACAAATTTTTTTAGAATAAAGGCCTAAAATGGTCGTTGACAAAAACACGGAGACATATTTAGTCCCTCAAAAATAAAAATTACCAATATAGTCTTCTAAAATTTTAAATATTAGTCAAATTAGTCTTTGATGAGGACTAAAATATCCCAAAAAGTTATCCTAAAAATGACTAATATGTCTGACATTTAAGATTTTTGGGAACCAATTTGGTACTTTTTATTTTCCAGAGAATAAATAGATCTTCATGTGTTTTATACTAATTTGAGTCCATACTATTTTTGAAAAATAATAAGAGATAAAATTTTGCCCCACCAAAAAAACTTTCCTGATCCACTACTGCTACATTGCCACCACGTAAATGGGGAGATATATTTTTTTTTGAGGAGAGAGAGGAGAGTGGGGGGGGAGACAAAATTTTGCCCCACCAAAAAAACTTTCTTGATCCACTACTGCTACATTGCCACCACGTAAACGTGAAGATATATATTTTTTTTGGGGAGAGAGAGAAGAGAGGGGGAGACAAAATTTTGCCCCACCAAAAAAACTTTCCGGATCCACTACTGCTACATTACCACCACGTAAATGGGGAGATATATTTTTTTTTGGGGGGGAGAGAGGGGAGAGAGAGAGAGAGGGGGGGAGACAATGTTACATATACGAATTGCAAGCTGGGTTGTAGTAACTTTTATGGACAAGGTGCGTGCTCCAATAGGAAAGGTGGGGATGAGGTTTGAACAGTTTTGTGATTTTGGATCTATATCAAAAATATCTTGGTGCATACATGTGATAAAAGGCAATTTTTTGCTTACGATACAATCTAATTTTATTAGCTTGTTTTTTTGATGTGGACTGAAGGCCCCCAAACCGAAATGCTGTTAGTTTCAAAGGCCCTACTACTGGTGATAACTTAGTGAAGTGACCAAATCATGAAAAACCGATGAAAATGGGAGTTTACGAGAGAATCACGACTAATAAAAACCTCAAAATACATTATTAAAATAATAATAAAAAATATTAAAATGCATGAAAATTTTATTTTAAATTTATTTTTTAAAAGCATTTTAAATATTTTTTTAAAGGGTATGGAAGAAAGGAATATATTATTATTTCAGTGACACTAATAGCTATATTACAACTGTCCCTTAAGGGATTTGGTTGTGTCTAATAGAACATGTTCACCTAAGAAAAATTTTATATTTATATTGTATTTCTATATATTAAATTTGGATTCTAAATTCTTAAATGTGAGGAATGCCTTTCCTTTTTTTTTTTGGAGGAATACCTTTCCTTTTTTTTTTCTTTAAAAGTTTTTTTTTCCTTACAGAATCCACTTTAATTAGCCATTTGAGTAGAGTGGGTCTACCAGAATATTCCAAGGCTTAGAGTCTCTAGACCCGCTATAAGATTAATCCGATCAGTGCGACTGATTGAGTAGGGTTTTACCTTTGGTTCTTAGCCTTCCAACGGGGTGACCTCACAAGGATTTGAACCCGAGTTCCCGAGTTCTCCTCATTATAGGGGCAAATTGCTTCCACTCGACCAACACCTTCGTAGCACCTAGTTTCATTTATATGATGATTTTCTATAGGCATGACAATAGAACCCGAACCCATAGGTACCCACCCGACCCCGTCCCGATTTTGACGGGATAAACCCGCTTTGACAGGGATGGGACGGGGTTGGGGATGTCAATACCCGTCCCGCCCCCGGCCTGAACCCGCCCGGTTAAATATAAATTGTTAATTTTATTTAGTTTTATGCATATATACTCATTCATTTTGTTTCATATATTTTGTTTATTTTTAATTTAATCTCTTTTCAATAGAAAATGTTATTTTGATGTTTTTTAATCATTGTATAATAATTATGATTTTATTTTATTAATTATCATAGATATATTTTTTTCAATTTTTCTACATATATGGAGCGGAATAGGGGGCCCGCGGGAAAACTCGACCCTATCGAGACGGGGATGGGTAAGGCAAAACCCGAATCTGTTTGAAATTGAGACGGGGACCGGGGAGGCAAAACCTGCCCCCGACCCGGCCCGTTGCCATGCCTAATTTTCTATTTCTATATATTAACCCGTTTGTTACGGCTTAAAAAAAAGTGATTATGTTTTAAAATAATCTAGAGATTATTTTTTATAGATTTTAAAAAAATCTAAAGCTAATTTGTGTTTGTTTAGGATTATAAAAATCATTTTTTCAACTCTTATGAATGAGAAGCTACTTTTTTCAGCTTTTCATTTTTAACCTAAAAATCATTTTTTAAAAAAAATCATTTTCTACACAATCTGAAACAAACACAATTAAAATTAAAAAAATGATTTTTAACATAAAAAAAAGTGATTTTATTCTAAAAAAACTGTAACAAACGCCCCTAAATTTGGATTGTCATTCTTTAATGCGATGAACCCTTTTCCTAATTATTCTCTTTTTCAATTGTACCGTACTTCTTTTATACCATGCATTTCACTTTTCTTAATACTATTAATTGAATTATTAGTATAAGTATTCACTTGTCGACGTCAAAAGTTTCTAGAACTATTAAAGTATATAAATTTAAACGTTGACATATTATAGCATCAAATTAACGGGTCTCGCTTATGAAAAAAAAAATAACGTGTCTCGGTTTACATGATTTATTTTTTTAATTTTTTCATAATTTAAAAAGTGTCATTTTCTCATTTTATACATACTCTTTTATCATTTTAAATATTTTATCCGTTAAATATTTTTTTACTATTATTTTTAAATTTTAAAATTACTGTAAAATGGACGAAGGTACAATTGTATGTTTTATAATATACAAACCTTTATAGACGGTCTTTGTAACACATGCTATGCTATGCTATGTGAGTTCTTTTTATGTAAATACAAACATTAACAAAAACTAAAATATAGCACTATTGATAATTATACATAGTAATTAGCCAGATATGATGTTTCCCAAAGCACATAGACGGCTGTATCAGCACCCAAAAATACGTCAACCATGACCTCAGTAGCGCTATAATAGCAATAGTCCTTGCTCACATGCACAATTAATAGCTTCTTTTTAAACGTGAAGATGAAATTTCTGGTAATACACCATATATACATTTCTTATGGGGCAGAAAAGGTGCCTATGCTTCTACATATTTGGGAAATCGACAAAGTAGGACAAGTATAGAAGAGAGTTTTTGGTATCCGTTGATAAATACATATATCGCACGGTTTAAATAAGGTCTTTGTGCTTTTACTCTAGCAGCACTAATCGCTTATTCTTGAGTTTTCCATGGGGGAAGGGAGATATATTTTTAGATTATTTTTTGAATTAAACATATCAAGGAGTAACCCAGTATTTTTCCCATGCTTAAGCTCCGTATGTTGTTGTCCACTCAAATGGATAAATTTAAATATTTACTACTACGTACTATTATTATTATTATTATTATTATTATTATTATTATTATTATTATTATTGAAAATGACGCTATGCAATCTACCAATGCTCCTCAGTCCTCGTTACTTACCCAATTCAATGTGGCTTATTTATTTGTCCTAAGGAATTAATTTAGGACAATGCTTTGTGCCAAAAAAAGAAAACTCATCCCAATACTTGAGTTGGGTTCCACTTGATGAACAATTCTTGTGTGAGCATTAGTCGTACTTATAGACACAATAAATTAAAAGTTTAATATATATTGAAATAATATTAAAGCATATTATGTAAAAATTATTTTAATACCATCATGTAATTTCACTAATATTTGAATTCTCTTATATTACTTATTAACATAATAATATCATATTTTGACAAAAAGACTCATATCAAAATAATTATAGTAAAAATTTTCATTAATATTTGTGTAGTGTTTATTAGGTTTTTTTCTTAATTTTTCATTAATTTTGTGTAGTGTTTATTAGTTTTTTTTTTCCTTTTCGCAACATAAAATGTCGTGATTAGAAGTAATAAAAGAATATTTGAATCTCTTCTCCAAGATCACTTGAGTTTGAATACCCATGTTTGAAACACTGACCTTTCTTTGGAAAGTATACATTTTTTGGTAATTCTTAAACATTATTGTATAGAGCTGTATATTGTTAGTTTGAGCCTTTGGAGTCATTCTCTCTTTTATTAATAATGAAACATAGCTTTATATATAACTTTTGGAGAAGCCCAGCAATGGTAACGAAGGCATATACAAAGTATTAAAATAATGCTTTCACACTAAGAGATTCATAAAAGAGAAATAAAAAGAAAAGAGAAAAGAATTAAAAAATATAATAAATGTTGAATCCAAATTATCTGAAGCAGATGATCCAACCGCTACGGAGTCGTTGGATCCAAAACTACACCTGAATCCAACGACTTTACGGTGGTTGCACCGTGTGCAAAAGCATTGCAGAGGATTCGAGATCCGTGGGAATATAACAATTCCTAACCATATATATTCCCCACCACTTCCAATCCTTATATAAAGGTCTCTCATCTTACTTGTAAGTCTCACACTCAATTTGCTTGTAACATCTCTTTTGGTCCCCTCCCACTTTGTACTTGGAGGAGTGTCTTGTGGAGAAAAAAGACACCCATTATCTCATCCTGTTTCTCCATATTATATATCTCAAAATTACACACACGGAAAAAAAAGAAAGGAAAGCTAAAGCTTTAAGATGCTTACGGAGGAGAAATCCCAAAAGACATACCCGACAACTACTGAGGTACGAGACCTAACAAAATCTCCATTCCGAATCTTCCACTCTTCCATGGTTTTCACATTTTTCACACATCACTTCTTCATCACTCATAGTATACACAACTAGAGCTAGTTCGTCCCAAGCAGACAACTCAGTTGGTAAGCCGAGGGATGCTTAAGAATATGGAATTGGAGGTCTGGGTTCGAACCCCGAAAACTAACATAACAACTTATTTACTAATATTTGTCGATAAAAAAATAGTGCATCTCTAGTTCTGTCACTAAATTTAGTGATGAGAATATCATAGACAAACTTCATTTTTTTCTCTCTCTGTTTAATTTTGATCGCTAATTTAATTTTTTTTTTTTTAGTAGTGATACATGTGTATGTAAAGTTCACTTTATTTTGTTCTTTGTTTGCTGTAGGTAGTGGAGGAGCTAAAGAGAATGGTGGACATAGGTTTCCCAATAGCAGCAATGAGTCTTGTAGGATACCTCAAAAACATGATCTTAGTTGTGTGCATGGGAAAGCTGGGAAGCCTTGAGTTAGCAAGCGGTGCATTAGCCATAGGCTTCACCAACATAACAGGTTACTCAGTCCTTTCAGGTCTAGCCATGGGAATGGAGCCTCTATGCGCACAAGCCTTTGGTTCACAAAACCTCTCCTTAGTCACTCTCATATTAAGAAGAACAATCCTCATGTTATTGCTAGCTTCCTTGCCCATTTCTCTCTTATGGCTCAATCTTGAACCACTCATGCTATTCCTTCACCAAAACCAAGACATAACAAGAATAGCAAGCATCTATTGTTACTTCTCAATCCCTGACCTCATAGCCAATAGTTTTCTTCACCCAATTAGAATCTATTTACGTAGCAAAGGAACAACTTGGCCACTTTTGTGGTGCACTTTACTTTCCATTCTTATACACATCCCCATTATTACTTTTTTAACCTTCAAACTTCACCTAGGTGTACCTGGGATTGCTATTTCAGCTTTTGTTGCCAATTTCAACACACTTTTCTTCCTCCTATCATACATGCTCTACATGCATCTCTCAAAGGTGTCAATGTCCATGCCATTGTTAACGTCATCACAACAAGAAAAACCAACAAGTGGTGGCAAAGAATGGAGCATGCTAATAAGGTTTTCTATTCAAAGTTGTCTTGGTGTATGCTTGGAGTGGTGGTGGTATGAATTCATGACAATTCTAGCTGGTTACCTTTATAACCCACAAGTAGCTCTAGCAACAGCTGGCATAGTGATACAAACAACATCTCTTATGTACACTTTACCAACAGCACTTAGTGCTTCTGTGTCAACAAGAGTAGGGAATGAACTAGGAGCTGGTGAACCTAAAAGGGCAAAATTGTCAACAATGGTAGCAATAGGAATGTCACTTGGAAGTTCAATATTGGGGTTATTGTGGACCACAATAGGGAGAGAAAAATGGGGGAGAGTGTTCACAAGTGATAAAGAAGTTCTGGAACTTACCATGGCAGTGTTACCTATAATAGGAGTTTGTGAGTTAGCAAATTGTCCACAAACAACAAGTTGTGGAATACTAAGAGGAAGTGCAAGGCCTGGTGTTGGTGCTGGGATAAATTTTTACTCATTTTACCTTGTGGGAGCACCAGTAGGGATAGTGTTGGGATTTGTTATGAGATTAGGGTTGGTGGGGTTGTGTTATGGGTTGCTTGCAGCACAAATAGCATGTGTGGTCTCTATTCTAGTTGTGGTATATAACACTGATTGGGATAGAGAGTCTTTGAAGGCTAAAAGCTTGGTGGGTAGTAAAGGAGGTTCATCATGTGATGCATTATTTGCACATGCTGCTGCTGATGATCAAACAGTTAAATGTGAACAAGGTACTGTTACTGTCTTTCTCAGTGAGAACAAGAACAACTCTGTAAAGTGATGTTACACCGCATTGTGTGGGAGGGATATATATACATATACATATAATACACCGAACATCATGGCTCTGCTCCAAGACACATTGAAATATCGAATGACTATACGTTTTTTTTTTTGTGATCAGGCTCTTGTATATGCCTTGGTTGTAACCCAAATATTTTTCTTGTGTTCCCCCCCCCCCCCTTTTCTGGATACATGCAAGTTGGTCTTACTACATAGTAACTCTGCCTAGCTGGTTGGTTCCATTGTAAACAAATTGTAATATTTGGGTTATCTGATTTCTTTTCCCCTCATATTTGTATGAGTAAACATACTGATCAATTTATGATTTAACCATGAGTACTCGCGTAGAAAACGAAACAACACGGTTTGAATATCATAATTTTGTCACCATAAAATCAAATTTCAAAATTGAAAATTGTATAGAAGTTTATATATTTTAACATGAAATAATGCCTTATTCTAAAATATGATTCATTTAAATTATATATAAGAGAAATCAGAATTATAGCTAATCAAATGTAAATAATAATTTCACGGACCAGGAGGCTCTCCTGTCACAGGAGGGTCATGTCCAGTGTGTAGGCATTTAAAAATAATAAAAGATAAGAGTTTTAAAAAAAAAATACGGGAGCTGCTGTAAACATGGGGGACATGGTCAACAGGACCTCTCCTGTTGAGTTGAAACAGGAGAGGATCTAAATCCTAATTTCACTACTATGGCTTTGTGTCACAAATAAACATAGAAATACTATTTTTTTATAAATGATCATAGAAATACTATTTAATATGGTACAGGTCATCATATCAAATTCCATTTATAAAATATTTATTTATTATCAAGAGTATGATAAACAAGTCATGTATTTTTTATAAGCAAAAATAATAATATTAATAGGGAGCACAAGGGATACTCTAACCCGTTATATCATCGAGCACTACTGACCGGATCTAAGACATTCCGTCGGATTGATCCACCAATCTGAAAAAGAAAAACCAGAATTTCTACCCTTCCTGCAAATGAACAAGCCCCAAGACAAAATCTTAATTTGGGCTAAGACATTGTTACAATCAACAATATCCCTTGGAAAATTATTTTGTTCCTCAACAACCAAAGTGACCAAATAACTCAGTCAAATGATATGCTTTGTTATTTTGACACGCTTCCCTCTAATGACCGCCCCGTGATTTAAGAAGTGACTAACTTCGTCACTGTGATAGGCTCCGTGGAAAATAGATAAACAAGTCAAGTATGTGAAGTCTTAAGTGGAAAACGGATTCCCTTCCCTATGGTCAGGGGTCCCCTGCATGCATTCATGCATAGGTCGACATCGTTTGATCTTAAGCAGACAGCTCAGATGTTGTTCTCTTGATAAATTGGATTTAGGAATAATTAAAATAGTTGCTCAAATGTTGAACCATTTGATCAAGATCTGAATGGGGCCGAGCTACTCATTATGTGAATGCAGTGGATTCATGACTTCATTAGGGAATCCTAATCCCGCTCAAATGTTAGAAACTAGGAATCTATATAAGAGAATTGTTAGGGACACACTCTCTTTTCAATAAACTCTCTCCTTTTGGTTAAAATTCATATGGGTCCCATCGAATTTATGTGGACCCATTTGAATTTCAACCAATAAGAGAGTGAGTATTGATAAAAGAGTGTTAGAGAGTGTTAATAGCACTCCTATATAAAGTGACTCAGGTGAGAACAATTTGCTATTATAAGAAATGAGAACAACTCATAACATCCATTAGATTCTAGTTAATTTAAACTAATGGCTCAGATTACTTTTTTTTTTTTTTACTAAAAAGGACAATGTGACTGAACACCTCGGTATGTACGGTTAAGTTTCACCAATCACGATCCTTCTACATCTTTCTCTTTCAGTCACTGAATCAATTAACTTAAATCAACAATGGCAGCAAGGCGGCAATATTTGCATCATCTTGTTCTTCAACTCATGAGTTCAAGTCGTCCCACTCATCGTCGCACACAGTCGGATCCATCACAACAACTGTCTTATGCGCACCGTGGCATCACAAAACAATTAGGGAGGACAAAAGGTGAAATCGAAAAACAATTAGATAAGATAAAAAAAAGAGAACAAATTCTTGAGATTCTGGGAATCACAATTAGGGGTAAAATTTATTTTAACAAGTAGGGATAATTGGGAATCACAAAAAAGTTAGGGAGGATACAAAAAATTGAGAAACTTTTCGGGCATTGGGTAACGATTAGAGAGGATAAAAATTTGATTTCAAATAATTAGAGAGGATAAAAAAAAAAAAAATTACAGGCACAGGATCTTTCAATGGCATGGTACTCCAATCATCTACTTTATATATACTCCAGGTAAGCCCTGTAATTCCAGCAACCAAAATGTGAAATTGACAAATGGATATCAATGGTTTCACAAAATGGTGAAAAGAGCAATATTTAAATTAATGAGAAAGCCAATGGCTGATGAGTATAGTCATGCCCAGATCCTTAAAATTTCTGGTGTCGCTGCTAATTATCTTGACTGTGAAAACCCCTCTCTCTCTCTCTGCAAGGTTTTATTTCATTTATTTTTTATATTTAACTTGTTCCATATTTCTGTGGAAGCCGGGGGGGTTCACTTTTCATTAAGACTATGTTTGGTAGCCAAGAAAGTGGAAAGAAAGAAAGTGGGGGGAAAGAAAGTTTATTGATTAAAGTGTAAAATTACTGATGTGTCACATTATGATTGGCCTGTCACATTTACCCATGCACACATTTTACATTTTCCAAAAAACTTTTTTTTCTCCCCACTTTCTTTCCTCCTATCCAAACATAGTGTAAGAGTTCTAGGTTAGTTAATGAAAGGTGAGAACAATTCCATTGAGGTTGGTGAGTGCTCGCTAGCTCATCAATGATAGAGAGGAAGAAGACGCCTTAAGAGATAAATGCAAAGCACGTGGTGTTTTAAATAAAAAATATCCCAATCGTTAATTTTAAATAACGTTAGTCTAATGGGTATAATCAGATGTTCTCATTTCTCATATTAACAATTGTTCCCACTAGAGTCGTCATATATATATATATTTGAGGAAAAAATCAAATTACACCCTTAGAGTTACACCAACAGTTACACTCATTCAATAACATCCTATCGGATAAATATTTTTCAAAACCAGCCGTTGGATTGAAAGTTACTATCATATAGATCATATCTGTAAATTTTAACATTAATCTATAATCATTTGCTATGTCATCAAGATGCACGTCAGCTGTATAATTGCAAATAACGTTAATCTTGATGACATAGCAAATGATTATAGATTAATGTTAAAATTTACAGATATAATCTATATGATTGTAACTTTCAATCCAACGATTGATTTTAAAAAATATTTATCCAATAAGATGTTATTGAATGAGTGTAACTGTTGGTGTAACTCTTCGGGTAATTTGATCCCTCATATATATATATATATATATATAGAGAGAGAGAGAGAGAGAGAGAGAGAGAGAGGATCCAAGCAATTACAAAGGATCAAACCATCACGTGAGATCTCAGCAACTCCTAACTAGAAAACACCCATAGCTATTTTCTACAAATACACTCCAATGTTCAACCGATCATTCATAAAAAAGACAATTGCGTCCAACTTAGTCTTAGCCAAAAACCATTTCCAAGACAAAACCTTGATATGGTCAGCAATAGATAAAACATCAGGAACCATATTTGAAAAAATATTCATTTCTCAATTCCCAAATAGCCCACAAGACAGAGCGTCAAATTAAAGCCAACGTTGTTCGGCACTTCGCGACCCCCAAAGAAATAAAGACATAAAAGAAATGAGACAAGTCATAACCATCTCAACCCTTAACCACCTATAAATAGCATATCAATCAGAGGCGGACCTAGGTGTTTTCCAGGGTGTGCAATTGCACCCTTTGAAAGATAAAAAATACTACGTACCCAGTATAATATTTATATTTTAACCCCTCTAAGTATAATAATTTGTACCTAATACCCTCACTTAGTCACCTCTTCCATCTCATTTAGTCAAACTCAGTCATGATATCTCTCAAAACATAACTCCTCTTATTGTCTCACATCTCGACTCTCTCCCCCTCATAGGTTCAAATTTTTTCCAATTTAGACTAAAACTCTAATCGAATTCCTCTGTTAATTTTCTATTGTAATAGGGACTATGTCAATTTGGTCAATGTTGTTTTGTTATTTTCTCTTGTAATTTTTTTAACTCTGAAACCTTTCCATTGTTTAGGTCCAAAAAACTATTTTGTGTAATCAGAAATCATACTCTTATTATTTGCAAGAAGAGTAAATATTTGTTGTTATTATTATTTTTTTTAAAACATGTGCTGATACTCTTGTTATAATTTCATTGATTTTAAAATTTTATGAACGGTTGATCCACGGTTTTATATCCACCACTGATCCCATTCAGGGGAAAAAGTCACACAAAGCAAAAAGATAAACCTCCGACCGTTGCACTGCCAGAAAACACGGGATTACCGACGGTCTAAAGCCGTCGGTAATCCTTCAAAACCGTCGGTAAGTCTGGACTACCGACGGCTTACCGACGGCCCATAACCCGTCGGAAATATGGTCGTCGCAAATGATTACCGACGGACTATTCTTTGCCGTCGGTATTACCGACGGTTAGACCCGTCGGTAAATTGACGGGGTATTCCGACGGGCAAAGCCGTCGTTATATTTCCGACGGACATGACCGTCGGTAGACCTGATGTTTTCCGACGGGCATAGGCCGTCGGTAATCGGGAAGTTTTTTTTTTTTTGCTTAATAAAAAATTTACTTTAATTAATTTTATATTAATAAAATTATTAATTAATAAAAAAATTAATTTTATTCTTTAATTAATTAATTAATTTAATTATTTATTTGTTTAATTGTAAAAATAATTTTATTAATAAAATTATTAATTAATAACCAAATTAATTATATATATAGATTAACCCTTTTTATATTATAATAAATTTTATTCAATGTTGTAGCTCAAACTTTACACAAGGCAATTCTAGAATGAAGCTAAAACTCAAGGTTGTTTTACACACACACACACATATATATATATATATAGATTAACCCTTTTTATAAGATTTTTAATACATGGTTGTTATTTTAAGCAGCATTTTCTGGACCTGGTTTGTTACTACTATTGTAATCAAAGTCAAACTGTCTGTTGACTATCCAATCAAAGTTTTAAAATATAAACTTATAACTGTTTTAATAATTTTATTTGACAAAATAACTGTTTTTTAATAATTAAATGAAATACATTCATTTTTTTTATTCTAAATGTGATAAATCCTTTCGTATGGTTTTTAATAGTGTATTACACCAGAATAAGTGACCCGTTCTATATGCACGGGTAATTGACATTAGTAGAATATGAATATTTAATGTGAAAAATACACTATTATATTTAAAAGATGTTATTAGTAAGAAAGAAAAAGACAATAATTTGTATAAAAAAAATATTAATATACAAACTTATATGAAGAGAATGCCTACTCTCGTGAACTAATTAAAATTTGTTGTTCAGTGTAAATCCCCATACTTTTTTCATTCGAAATTTTATTGTCACATGTAATGTTTTACTATGATTTTTATATTGATCAATTTACATATAGATAGTAATGTTTTTTTGGTATAAAATATTATGTTGAATGTAATTTTCTCTTATAATTAAGAAGTTAATATGGTTTTACATAATATGTTCATTACGGTGAATTAAGTATAATTTTTCCTATTTACTTTCATATAAAAAATATTCAAATGTGTGTCATATTTAGCTATAAATTTTATATTAATAATCATAATCTAATTTTTTATTATTGTAAACAAATATTAATTCCTTTAAAATAAGGTAAATAATATTATTATTATTTAAATTTTAATTTTTAAAATATATTGAATATATATTAATGCCTTGTACGCTTCTTATTTCAATCAACCAATAATAAATAAATTTTTCTTGCTTTCTCTCTCGTCAAAATTAATATATCAATAATAAACAAAGTAAACTCAAAAAGCGTGCCTTACTCTCTCCCTCTTGCTTTCTCTCTAAAGCGAAACCATGAAAAACGCAGAACCGCACCTGAGTTGCAGAGAAGAGAACAGAGAGCGAGTTCGTAAGAAAACACTTGGGTTTTTCTCCGCCGATGCGGGCGCTCCGACCGCAATACGCCCGCGATTTGGCCGCTTTTTCCGACGCTACAGCCGCAACGTAAAACCGCTCCGCCACGGCATTTTGCGTGGCGCTCTGCCTTCGCTACGCAACGCCACGCCGCTATTGCGGCCGCAACGCCCGCTATTGACTACAGAGAGCCAAACATTAATCAAATCCAATCAATTAGGAAAAAAAAAGTTGAAAATGGGCTTTTCTAACAATTCAAAACCTCTAATAATTATGAAATTGGGGTAGACACACCCAAATCACTGTTTCCACCCCACAAAAAACACCTCAATTGGAAAACATTTCTCAGAAGAAACGGTTCAAAGCCCACCAAGATAACATCCCAACAATCAAAACTTTACCTTCAATCAATCATATTAAACCCCCAATACAACAAAGATTCAGATCACGGACTAAAAATAATCCATCCAATCCAATTACTCTACATTTGATTAATTTGTTCCAAACTTCCAATCATGACATTTAGAAAAGCAATTGTGAATGTTGTTGATAAATAGAGAGGAGATGAATGAAAGACTTGACTGATATTGTCCACCAAAACGACAAAGAATCGGCCAAAACGACAAAGAATCGGGCGGAGGTTGAACGAGGTTGAACGACAAAGAATCGGCGTGAGGGCTAACGACAAAGAATCGCGCGGAGGGCTAACGAGGTTGATGACGGAGGCTACGGCGAGGGCTTAACGAGGGAGATGAAGGGAGGTCGCGGAGGCCGAACGAGGGAGACGAAGGGAGTGAATGAATTGAGTTCTGAGGTCGACGGAGATGAAATATAGGGAGACGAAGGGAGAGGTCGAGGGAGATGAAATATTGAGGTCGAGGGAGATGAGTTCAGGCCGAGGTCGAGGAAGAAGAAGAAGAAGAAGGATTCTGTTCTGGCCAAATAAAGAGCTTACCGACGGCCATTGTAAACTAACCGACGGCTTCAGCCGTCGGTAAACAACACGGGATTAGCGACGGGCTAATCCGTCGGTAAAGATGGTAAATGGGCGTCGGTATTCAAAAACATGCGGCAATTTTTCAAAATTTACGGTCTACCGACGGACACCCACCGACGGCTTTAATCCGTCGCTAAAAAATGGGATTTCCGACGGCTTAAACCGTCGGTAATGTCCACTGTACGACGGGACGCGTTTTCCGACGGTCTTACCCGTCGGAAATCCCGCTTTTTAACCGACGGACGAAAGCCGTCGGTAAATGGCCGTCGGTAATCCCGTGTTTTCTTGTAGTGTTGATGATCCCCACATAAGTCACACAAAGCAAAAGGATAAAAGCAAGGTGACGACTCCGGTACCTGACGGAAGTGTTGGGTACCGGTACTCAAATGAGTTGGATCAATGAAAAGTATTGACTTGTATCTACTTGAATTAGTCATTTGACTTTTTTAAATTGTAAATGCACCTTTTTTAAACTAAATAATGCTTTTTTTTCCAAAAATTTCTGAACAGTATCTCTTTGACATAGATTTGATTTCTCTTTTTCTTCTGATGGAGCCTAGATATCGAAAACAAGTTGTCATCGGTATATGGTTACTGCTCTTTGATTCTTCACTTTTTTCTAATATGATGGGCATTCTAAACATCCAAGAGGAAAAAAGAAGAATAGCATATTAGCAAATTTATAAAATATTTTCTGGGTCACCGAAATAATTATTCATAAACTTATTGCTTACTTTTTAAAATAATAAAAAATATATGTTTTAACAGTTATATGAAAAATATTGAATAAATAAATTATTTTTACTAAACCACTTAATATGAGTATTGGTACCCAACGAATTTAAAGGAAGGGTATGTAACATTCTCTAAAAGCAAGTGAATGTAATTAAAGTATATTTTAATAGTTGAAGGTTGATCAGTATATATTCTAATTGTTGAAGGGTGAGTCAAATTTTACATTTTAAATTTAGACCTCGTTGAAAACGAGTAGGATATACATGACTTGTTGATATTGTTGGATTATTACCTACTCATTTTATAAAGATTTAACCATGTGGTTGCACGTGTTATAGCTACGATGAAGCATGCATGTGCAGGGACACATGGCAAGAGGAATATTACGGTATGTTTCATTTATGAAGAAACGAAAACGGCTAATTGACTATAGTGCATTTGACTAAAAAAAATTATTAAATTAGTACAAGTTAAAAAAATTATTAAATTGAGGTAAGTCGTACATACTGTATACGACTTTTTTTTTCATCAGAGCAAAGTCGTACACTCTATGTACGACTTTGCATACAGTGTACGACTTCTCTTTTTTGAATTTTAAAAAAAAAATACTGAAGTCGTATATGTCATTGGAGACTTCCGATTTTTTTTTTTTACAAAGTCGTATATCCCATGTACGACTTTGCATGGAAATTTTTTTTTAGTACGTAAAGTAGAAGTCATATATGTGATGTACGATTTTGCATGGGGAATTTTTTTTTAATACGTCTAACGTAAACAAGTAGCACTAATGAAAGATCAAAATATGCATTAATAATACTTCGTTGGACGATAATCAACAGAGGCGGAGCCTCTTGTAACAATGGGGTAGCCATTGCTACAAAAAAATAAATAAATTCCTAAAGACCAATGTAGTAATATGGAATTTCGCTAACCAAATTTTTTTTGATAGAACACGTTTATCAGATAAAACACTTACACTAAAAAATACTCAGGTTGCTTATATTTTAGACACTTTTTTTGCTTATATTTCAGACCGGAGTAGTAGTTTATTATTAAAAAAATTAGTAATTCATTTTGTCAATAAAAAAATTACTCTTTATATTTGACCCCCTCGTGGAAAACAGACTAGCTCTGCCACTGATAATCGACCGCCACGTAATTGACGAAGACCTCATTGTGGGACATCATCTCACCACTAGGCTTAGGCTTTTCAATGTAGAAAAATAAAGTATTATTAATGCATATTTTGATCTTTCATTAGTGCTACTTGTTTACGTTACTTTACGTATTAAAAAAAAATTATCCCATGCAAAGTCGTACATCACATATACGACTTCCACTTTACGTACTAAAAAAAAATTCTCATGCAATATCGTACATGAGATATACGACTTTGTAAAAAAAAAAAATTTAGAAGTCTCTAATGTCATATACGACTTCAGTATTTTTTAATAAAAAAAATTTAAAAAAAGGAAATCGTACACTGTATATACGACTTTACTTTGATGAAAAGAGAAGTCATATACAATATATACGACTTACCTCAATTTAATAATTTTTTCAACTTGTACTAATTTAATTTTTTTGTCAAATACTTCATACAGGTCAATTAGCCAACGAAAACACTATTAACTCTTACGTCATTTATATATGCTTATTGTGAGGTTATATTTCCTTTTGTACATATGAACACGTACTCAAGCCACAAGAGCTAGCTAGTAGTCAAAGTACCGATGTGACTTGCGAGAATGGAGGTATACATAAAGGCGCAAACATTTATTTTAGTCCAATAAACGGGTTATTATAGTCTCTAAATATATTAAAATTACAAAATATTTTTAAATATGTATTTATTAATCAATTTAGTTCTCAAAAGTATTTTTTATTAATCAGATTTAGTCTATAAAATTACTAATAAAATATACACTCATGAATGTTTTTACTAAGTTTAATACATTCAGAAACTATAGCCACGACGCCTCGTACGTTTAATCAAGGAACAAAGTGATTGTTTACAGATTTATAATATCCGAGAATATGTTTAAATTTCTATATTCGTTTTATGGAAAAAGAAAATAAGGAGAAGGAGGAAAAAAAAAAACACAAGGTGGTCTAACTCCCCATTGTAATGACATGTCCCCTCTTCTCTTCCCCGCCACATCACTTCCATTCCAATAGACTGGACATTAGACTGACATATACGAACAAGTTCGGCAGAAATGTACCAATTTTTAGGCAACCAGCATTTCACTAGTAACTATCCGTCCCTAGCATACAGTAGTTCTTTAATTATTAGTCAATTAATGAGGAATGGCCAGCTGTGTCCACGTGAGAGCAAGAGCAACTTTTTTGTTGCGATTTTTCGTTTCAAAAGAAAATAAGACAAACGAAGTTAGGCATATATAAAGAAAATAATTAAAAGAATGGTATATCATATCACTACAATATTAAGGGGTGTTTTCTACGGAAATTTATTGGCACAGTTCTAGAAGGTGAATTGTCCCAAGCAGACAGCTCGATTGTTGAACTAAGAGACGCTTAAGTAGTTGAACCAAGAGATTTAGGGTTTAAATTCTGAAAACTAACATAATAACTGATTTATTAACATTTGTCGTTTAAAAAAAAAATTCTAGAAGGTGAAAGTAATCTCAACTATGAGGGAATGAAACAATGACTTCGGCAGAATCTTTGTTAGTGGGTCAACCAACTGCTCGTGTCACTTTACATGGATCAACTTAAGGAAAACCACAATGTGCATGCTCGCGGGTGAAGTGGCAATCAATGTCAACATGTAATTTTGGACCTCTCATAACTCGTGGGGTTGCTTGCAATTTGGACGACTAAATTGTCGTCACATAGAACCATGGATGAAGGAGTGGTAATACCAAAAGCACGTAAGAGTTGTTTGAACCATAGAAACTTGGAAGTGGGGATGCTAACACATGGTACTCTGTCTCTGCTGAAGAACAGACAACTGTTGCTTGCTTTTTTGACTTCCATGTGATGAGAGATGTGCGTAATAAGATAATAAATTTGGTAGTTGATTTGCAAGTTATTGAGGAACTCCCCCAATCGACATCAACATAGGCAAAAATGGCTAGAGTAAAGATGACTAACTTGAAAGAAAGTTCCTTGACCTGGACTAAATTTCGAGTACTGGAGAAGGTGATGTATTGCCTTTAGATGAGGAGATCAAGGATGAGCCATGAATTGGCTAAGTGTATCGACATCATAGGTTATATATGGGTGTGAAATTGTCAAATACATCAAACGCCCTACGAGTCCTTTATACAGAGATGGATCGAGAAAGGGCTTTTCCATCAATGTCATTGAAGTGTATATTATGTTCCATTAGGATGGGCAGAGGCTTGACACCAAAGAATCTGGTATCTTCAAGGAGGTGCAGTGTGTATTTTCAATGAAAAAGGTGTATGCCATGTTGTGATTTGGCATTCTAAAGTCCCAAAAAATATTTCAAGTCACCAATTATTTTAAGCTTGAAGTGCTATTCTAACGCGTGTTGTGTCTGCTGAATGAGAGTAGAATTTGAGCTAACAATTATAATATTGTCGACATAGACAAGGAAGACCACTAGAGATGATCCATTATCTTTCGTAAATAGAGAGTTATCAGCAGAACTTTGAGCAATGTCATGTGTTAGAATGGTGGTTGAAAATTTGTCATTGCTCGGAGGCTTGTCTCAAGCCATACAATGATTTTTGTAGCTTGCATACAATATTATCCCCTTGCTTAGATATCTTAATGGAAACTACATGTAAACTTCCTCGGTTAACCCTCCATTTAGAATGTTATTATTAATGTCTAGTTGTAATAGGTGCCATTTTTGTCGGGTTGCCAATGCTAGAAGGACTCTAATTGATGTTAACTTGGCTACAAGGCTAAAAGTATCAACAAAACCAAATGTGATCCTTTCGGAATTAGTTCTGTTAATCATATAAGGTAGAGTAGAAACTGTTTCTCCCCAAAATCTTATAGGCATGTGTGTTTGGAACATGAGAGCATGAGCTATGTTGAGGAAGATGCTTGTTGAGCTCAAAACATGCTTCAGGGAAAATGCACCTTATCACGATAGTAATAAAGGAATTGAGTTCCATATATCCTATGTTATCTAGACAATCGAAATGTAGTCAGAGGACACTCACTACGCCAAAATAAGGTTTTAATATCAGCTTTTTAATAGCGTTTATATATATAAGCTCTATAATATGTTGTACGGAGGTTTTTTATAGCGCTTGCTTAAGAAAGCGCAATAAAAAATTACACTTATGATAGTGCTTTGTTAAAAACACGCTATTAAAAGATTCTTGATTTTTTTTAAAATACTATTTACAGCTTTTGCTACGCAAAGCGATGTAAAATATGCGGACTTTTGATAGCGTTTACTTGACCAAGCGCTATTAAAAGATAGCTCCCTCCTCTCGTAAAAGTTAAAAACCCTCGCGTTGAGAAAACACTGAGAGTCTCCACCGCCAAGCTCCTTTCAAAACCTTTGCTATCGTAAAACCCATCATGCCTCCAGGATCCACCAAGCCTCCACACGCAGCACCGCTAATCATCGTGTCTCTCGCTAGTGAGACCCATGCCACCACAGACCGGCGCCATCACCTTCCTCCCTATTGCACCAAGTGCCCCAACCCCACTACATCTGTGAGGATCCTTCTTAACGACAGCCACGAGAACCCGCTAGAGATCGCAATATCCACCGCACCGGTGAGAGCCAGACACAGCAAAGGCAGAGAGAGACGACCACCTTCTTTCAGGTCAATTTTTAATCTTCCTTTCACATGTGCTTTGTTTTCTTCATCTTTTCCCCTAATTCTTCATTTTGCAGGACTCACTACCCTTAGGAAGTTTTCAATTAGACTGGGCTTGTGGTTTTGTCCACCTTTTTTCATTGTGTCGTAAGGAAAATCTCAAACCTAGGGATGGCAACGGGGCGGGGTGGTACCGGGGAGTGCTTCCCTGCTCCCCGCCCCGCCCACCAGATTTCCCTCTGTCCCCGTCCCCGATCCCCGCCATGGGGAGTTTTCCTCCCCCATCCCCGTCCCCACAGATCCCCGCGGGTCCCCACGGGGACCCCCAAAAAATCAAAAAAATACAAAAAAGCGCAGATCATCTCCATTGACTCATTTGTGTGGTGGTAACACAGTGGAAAAAATAGGTTCTGGTTGTTTATACAATGAAACTATGGTTCGTGTGACTAAGAAAAAGCGCAGATCATCTCCATACAATGCTTGAAGAAGGAAAAAAAAAGAAAGATAAAATCTGACAGAGGCGAGAAGAAGTAAAATGTGAACCTAACAGAGAGGTAACAGAGACGGAGGCGAGGAAGGAGAATACCAGATCCGCGAGCAGGAAGAAGATGGCGGACACAGAGCAGAACCGCGAGAGGAAGAAGATGGCGCCGCGAGGAAGCAGAATAGCAGATCCACGAGCAGTACCACCAGAGGAAGACGGAGCGACACAAGGAAGGCGGGGACGACACGACAGGAGCGCATAGGGCCACGGGCTGCGCCGCTGCGGCTAGGGTTAGCTGCTGCTCTTCCTTTGAATGACAGAATGAGGGAGGGAGCCTGGGAGGATTTGTGAAACATTTGATCTTTTTTTTTGCCAAAATTATCAATCTGAAGATTCTTTTGCTTTAATAAAAAATTATAGTTTTTTAAAAAAGATATAAAAAGACCAAAAACACCCAACATTATAATAGATATATATGTATTTTTAGGGACAATTATGTAATATGATCGGGGCAGGGGGTGTGATCCCTGTCCCCAAATTGGCTGCGGGGGGATTTTCTCCCCCGTTCCTGTCCCCACGGAGAAAAATTCCCCGCCCACGGGGCCCCGAATGGGGCAGTTCTCGCGGGGATTCCCACATACAGGTGGAAATTGCCATTCCTACTCAAACCCCACCACTTCCAGGTCAGTACTCTCAAACGAATTATGGACTTCGCCCCTATGCTGCTATTTGGTACTACATTAATAAGGGGAAAGAAGTTGTTTGTTGATTCCTATGGGTTTGTCAAACAGAGCATCAATTTGGTTTGATTTTGTTTGGCCATTGGTTTTAAGCATTCACATTTTACATTTTTGCTATAGACATGATAATGTCTGAATGTTTGCTGAAAAATTATTCTATGTTATTCCTGCAACTTGGAAATATTTTAGAATTTTACAACTTACATAACAAGAATTTCTTATTCCCTCTGTTATATTTTCACGATTCCCTTTCCATCCATATTTTCATGATCCATATCACAGTGATTGCATTTATATTTCAAAACTTGATTGGATTGAGATTGAGGTGATGCTATGTTTATAAGTTTTTAATTAATACGACCTTTTCGTAATCATAACATACTGAGCCTGTGTGTCCGTGGTGCTTAGCACAACTGACAAAGTATTTGTCGCTTGGACGCTTGGGCGCGGGTTCGAACCCGCTACGCCCCACTTTTAGCGCTCTTTAGAGTGCGTAGTAGGCCGCTGGGCCATAAGACCCAAAAAAAAAATACTGAGCCTGTGTGTTGTGGTAATTCAAATTAGAAGCCAACAGTTTTTCAGGGCTTTTAATTATGTGTGTTACCTTAATTGATTTAGAGTTTCAGGGCTTTTAATTATGTGTGTTACCTTAATTGATTTAGAGTGTGAGATTCATTTCTTACCTAGGAAACTAGTTTTAACTTCAAAACAATTTGATTGTACCTTTAAATTTCTAAAGTTTATCTGTCAACCTGAAAAATCCAAACATCAGAGAAGCTATGTAAACATGATTGAATTCAGTGTATTGTGAATTTCACAAAGCCACAAGTCACGAGTTTTAATTTTTCTTTTAAATATGCACGCATTCCTATACTGGTGCAATTTTTTTACTGTTTGCTTAATGCTTACCTAACTAATTTCCTATGATTTAGAATGGTTTGTTCTTTTGTTTATCTTTGGAGTTCTACTATTGTTTACCTTAAATGTGTTTTATATAGCTTGCAGCTTGTTATATATACATCTCCTGTTGTTTGCTTGGGTTGGTTTTTTGAGCACTTCCTATACTTGTTGCGAATTTTCTATCCCTTTTCTTGTATCAATTGTGGCTGGGATGGGTTGACACTTGACTAATTTCCTAACACTGAAATATGATGCAGTACTAGTCTTTTTCATATGGAACCATTTTTTACTAGTCAATCACGTGCATAGTAGTCATGTTCATCCTCTTGTTTGCAACGTTGCAATCATATCAAACATAATATTTGTGCTTGTGTGAGAGAGTTGGCATTCATAAAAAAGAGAGGGAGCTAGTTCTATTTTACAGTCTTGCATGCATAAAGTACTCGGATCAGCCTCTTTCCCCACCATTCAAAGAACATGTATTTATAATTTCATTGGGTATCTTGACACCAGTCCCCAGCGGAATCAAACAAGCTATGCTATTGGTTATGTAACACTCCGCCGAGACAGGGCGTCACTAAAATTCTAACACAGATGTTCAAAGCAAATACACATTTGACTCATCATCAGAGCACGCAGAAGGACACACTGGCCGTGATGCAACACTGATTCCCAGGCTCTAAGTACTTGATTTTCTTTTCCATCTGTTATTTATTATCATATAATAGAAACACACCAGAAAACAAAGTGGTAAGACACTCATCAATCACCAACAAGCAGGAAAACAGCGTAGCAGATAGGCTGTCACTATGCACAACACAATCATATTAGCATAGACATAACAATCCTCATCCTGAACATTATAATCATCAACACACTATTACCACGCTCAGATTTTTGAGCACACGGTTACAGACCAAACCACACTGATACATCATACTGACAAACCTGACCACACGGTCACAAACCACATCATACTTTGACATCACGGACTGGCACGTGTCATGGGTCCTTCAGCTGATCACAGGCTCTACAGACCCAGACCACTGGACATTCAGCTGATCACCGGCTATACTGTCCCAGAGGCTGACACGTAACATCGGTCCTTCGGGCTGATCACCGGCCCTACAGACCCAGACCACCAGACATTCAGGCTGAATATTACGGGCCATTAACGCCCTACTCCCTAGACTGATCACCAGTCTCAAGGCACAGGAAATGAGACATAAGTTTGTTGTCCCGGGAACATATCCTGATTCGCTACCATCTCTGATTATCGGTTATGGCATCCCATACTACCATATCCAATTACTAGAGTAAGGTATCGTCCAGTGTACAAGGACGACATTCCCTTTACAGAGAATGACCAAGATTGTCCACCTGTCAGACGTAGAGTCATGGAGTCTCGTCAAATGACCGAGTCCATACCTTCGGACTGATCACCGGTCCTCAGGTCCCCTCAAGGTCACCGACTATCTCCATACCACTCCGTACCCTTGGTCCGATCACCAGTCCTCAGGTACACCAACCCCGGGTACACTGACCCGGCTACCACCACTAACAACAGGGTATCAATGGTAATACTTACTATTACCATCTAGGGATTCGCAAACCTCTAACTAGAGGGCGTCACCCTTGACTTATACATCGAACTTACAAATATCATATACAGTCAATACATAAATATCAGCATGTTAATCAGATTATCAACCATCCTTAATCAACATAAGGATAAATCCTAGTGTCGCTTAGGCGACCTACTACTGACATGTTATCAATCAGCACATCAACAGTCACACAATCATAAAGCATTCATATCAATCAACATCACATCAATCAACATCCATCCATAGATTTCAATAGATCATTCCTATGGTTGGCAGACCTCTGACAACTGTCCTCAGCTATCACAGGTCACAACCCCTCTTCTGAGATGCTGCTGTTATCAACCCCTAGTAGGGTTAAGGTCCCCTACATATGCTAACAGTACTACTTTACTACCTATTTTTCCTAGTGATTAAGGTATCTTCCCCCTTACCTGGCCTAGAAGATCGCTGCTGCTCCCGTCCATCGCACTTCTGGAGCTCCTCCACATGCTTTGGAAGAAGTTGGGACGAAATGGAGGGGTTTAGGCCTATTTATAGGCGAAATGGAGGATTCCCCCTCTCATCACCGCCTTGCATCGCATCGCGATGGCCTTGTCATCGCGACGTGAGGAGCAGACTCCGGAACCTTCAGGGCCCGTTTGGTGGACAGGATATGATAGAGACATGATATTATAGAGAGGTGGATAAGAAAAGGATAGGATATAGACATGATAAGCTTTTATCATATCCTGTGTTTGGTGCGCACCTGATAGCATGCTGAATAGCATTGTATTATCCTATCATGTGTTTGATATGGACCAGATAACGACATGATAAGATATGTATTATTATCAAATGACAAAATTACCCTTATACAAGAATTGCATATATTTTTTTAAAAAATCATGATGTAATATATTTTTTGAATTTTATAAATTAGTGAAAATTATTAAAAAATTAAATAAGTAATGAAATAATTTTAAAGCAAACAGGCAAAGGGAACATATGGCAATAAAAAATATCAATGGCATATTAGTTTAAGATGGCAATAAAAAATTGATATAGCAATAAAAATAGGAGTAGATATTTTGATCAGCAAAATGATGAACCAAAGGTCACTGTTACTTGCTTTTTAGAGGACGCGTAACACTGAACCAAAACGATGAACCAAAATAGAATATGCGTAACTCAGACTCACTGTTACTTGCTTTTTTATTTTAAAAATTTGTTCTTTCATAGATGTGTTCTTCAAGAATTTATGAGAAACAAAAGAAGGAAGTCGAAATCGCTTAGACAAATTTCAGCATCAGATGTAGCAAGATTAGTTAGGGAGATTAATGGGAAATATACAAAACATCAGAGGGATATAGAGAAACATGAACACAGCTTTGCAGTGTAAAGGAAGAGAGACAATGGTTTCCGACGAGAGGACGCCGGTGAGAAAATGGACCAGATGCCAATGAGAGAAGAGGGACGATGTGCTTTGTGAAGGCAGAGAGACAGAGAGGTGGGAAAAAGGGGCAAGCGAGGAAAATGTTTTTTAATCCTATCCTAGTCATTTCTAACCCAGCCTCTACCCTAGGATAAAAAATACAAAGAGACAATAGGATAGGATAAGTGATAAGATAGCCTTATCATATCATATTGGTTCATCAAACAATAGATAATGACAGGATATGATAGCTTATCATATCCTATTTCCCTTATCCTGTCCACCAAACAGACCCTCACTTTCTCTCTATCACCGACTTAACCATTTAACGTCCATCGCATCGCGATGGTGTCCCTTGTATTTTTTGTCGCGATGCGACGGTCCTCATGGACAACTGTTCTGTTTTCATCCCTTTCAAAGATTCTAGGGTGTTCTAAACCTTTCTAGTGCTTTTTAGGCCTTAATGAGTCATACTTAAGCCCAATTTAACTCTAACTAAGGTTTTTATTACCCGATTGTTACTTAATTATCATTCTAAAAATTATTTAAGACTTATTTGAAAATCAGGATGTCACAGGTTACAACTAAATTATGAATCTGGTCCTTCATATCATGCACTTCTCACTATGTATTACTGCCTTTCCAATTGAACAGATCTAGTCCTTCATCTCTGTGATTCTTTTGTCCTATTGGTTGTACACTTGACAGCAATCAAAACTCTAGTTTTCTCTTATATTTGCTACTGGTTTATGGTGTTCCTCATTGTGGTAGTGATATGTCTTTTTTAAAGTTACTTTTCTTACCCACTGATGATCATACCCGTGGTGGCTTTTGTTTCAATCGATGATCAATTTGATGGTGACTTATGTTTGTTGTGACACACATCAGACCTAGTTTTGATTCCTGAATTTATTTCCATGTTTATTGGGTCTTCTGTGCTTCTTATTGTTTGAAGCTTTCAAATGCAGTTCTCGAACTTAGCAGTGTTTTAGTCATTGTGAAGTATAACTGCTTGCTATAAAATTTCTGTTGAGCAACTTGCCAGCAAAGTGTCCTCTTCCTTGGTCATGCAATATTAAAACTAACTCTTTAAGTTGCTGACTTGTTCCTATCTAATGCAGTTTCTTGTGACGCATCTTTGTAAATCTGAACATTGTAGGGTACCAGATTTCTGGGGGAATATGGTGGTGCATGCCTTCAGAGGAGAATGTCATACGGTTTGGCAGCACGCTAGAGCGTTTGTTATGGTGGTATTTGATACATGTTATGTATATTGTAATTGTTCAAATTAAACTTGGTATGGTTAGAGTTTTGATGGGAGTAAGGAGTCAGTTAGATGTTGCTTTATTAGTAATCTTGTATAAGATCTACATTCCTTGACCAATTGATATTTTCCATAGAATGTGATTGGTATTATGGTTTTAATTGAAATTCTCGTGTTTGATTTAATTTGCAGAGATCTAACTCCAACCATATTGTACTTGCAACTTATATTGAGTTTTTGTTATTTGATTAATATTGCAGGCTTTAAGCCTTGAATTAATCCTTTAAAAGTTGTCAATTTTGTTTGTATATTTGGTTGCTTTGTGCTGCATTTTCTTGTGATTATCTTTCACACGTTTTGATGGAGTGTTCTTCGTACTTCAAGAAAGAATATTGTAACATGGAAACCTTCTTTATAATTATAGTTGCATAGAAATCCCAATTCATCGTGAATATGTATTTTGTTGGCTTAAAATTGGAGGTTATCATTTTGTCCATTAAATGAGGCCAATTTGGGATGAATCGACAGGGAATGTGTGAAAAAACACCAAAGAATAAAAAAAACCCTTTAATAGCACTTATTTAAGAAAGTGTTATTGTAAGTAGACTCTTTATTATCGCTTGCCTTAGCAAGCGCTATTAAATGTTGCGCTTATCATAGCACTTGTTCAGGCAAACACTATCATAGACATACATATCATACTACTTTTTCGCACTTACGGTAGCACTTTTGCAAACAAGCGCTATTATTTGTGAGCTTTTAATAGCGCTTATGAAGCATTATCTTAGATATTGAACCCTATAATAGCGCAAGCTTTTATAGCACTTTGAAGCGCTATAAAAGGTTAAAAAAGCGCTATTAAAGGTCATTTTTGGTGTAGTGGCTTTAAGAAACAAGCAAAGAATAGGGCAAGGAAATAGCATAGTAGCAACTAAGGATTCAGTTATGGAAAATCTAGGTGTGTGGTTTCGTTTATGCCAATTCTTATGTTGTTACCCAATTATTCAATAAAACATGTTCCTCGTTGACTAATCACTTGCTTTAAAACTATTAATATTGTTTGGTCATGCAATACTAATATTCTTTCCCCCCAAATTAATTCCCTGTTTAGTCATGCAAGAAATTCAAATCTGGGGAAAGCATAAAAAGAGACATCAAGTTTGTAACTCAAATACCGATTGAAACTCAGGGTTGCATTTGTTCATGTACAATCCACCAAGCCAATTAATCCTAAAGTTTCATTAACTAATTGTGGTATGGTCGCCAGTCAATTAATTAACTTGGTAAACAATGATCACATTTTTTTGGAACTACAAACATAAGGATCAATTCAATGAATAAGCTGTTGTATGATAAGTATTTCAAAAATATTTTTAAATTAATTTAAATTAAATATGATTATTTAGATTTGATTATTTTGATTAATGCAAAAATTATTTAAAACTTGAATGGAATAAAATTTGATATATTTAATTTTATTGTTCACGTTTTGAAGTATTCTTGGAATATATGATATATGTAGTTAACTAATATTGTTTTAAAAAGGTTATATTGGTATGAAAATGTCAATTGATTGTGTTTACTATTTTACGTTGGATGTGCCATTTTTCAGTGAAAATTTTAAAGAATTATAATACTTTTTATTTAGTTTTAAAATCATAACAATATGTTTCCAATAGTTTCCATCGGTTACATCTCTTACGTTTACATATAAATGACATTTTATGTCATTTAATTCATTTAGTGAAAAATATTTTGAACGTAATTTGGTTTGTAAAATGACTGTTTACTTTGCAATCAATTTTCTGTTTTTTGTTTTTAAAGAGTCACATTTTATTTGGACAACTGTGCATGATTTTTTAAAATGCTGCACTGGTACTATTTTTTGAGCTAGACAAATTAGTCCTTTTGGTTTTAACTTGTCTTTTTCTTCCTAGTTAACAATGAAAATATTCTCGTAGTTCTGTTACCCGAAATCTCCTTGAAAGGGTCTGTTAAATCCTGGAGGATTATCGTCTTAGGCGAATAAATCCTTAAAATTGTTGGAACTTCTAACTAGCAGCATGACAAGTCATGAACAGGTCACAAACAAATGAACTCACGAGCAAGACAGTGTGATTTCGCACGCCTCAGGCTATGCTACGGTGTTCATGGTTCGTGGTCGTAATCGTGTTCGTGGTTACCTTGTTCGTGAGATCGTGACTGCCTTGTTCGTGAGTTCATTTGTTCGTGACCTGTTCATGACTTGTCGTGCTGCTGACCAGAAGTTCCAACATAAGCAAACATAAATCATATCATAATTGGGAACCATCAGAAGTCTTAACATAAGATCCACCATCACCCTAGTTATGCATTTAGCCACACATGATCATGAAGAAAAACATGTAATTAAAATCAATACAAGAATCAATAAAGACAATTCGAATTCTTTACACGGAAAACCAATCCTTGCTCACTAACGACGACCAAGAAACACTCCCTAAGTGTCCAACAATCCCAAAGTTCCCAAAAAAGGGAAAAAGGTCGCTACTTATAACAGAAACCTAAAACAGAGGCACTACAACAACTAAGCACGACCATGCTTCGAGGTGCACAACTGTACTCCCTACATACGCTGTCGTGCTTCCTCATGCATAGGCAAAACACAAAAATCACGCTAGACCATACATACTGGTGTATAGTCGTAGATATTTGAGCACGATTGTGCTTAATTATGCATGGTCATGTTCCCTTGCTTCAGATTTCCTTGGTCATGCTTATTATACACGACCGTGCTTCAGATTTGGTATGCGGTCTTCTGAAGTGTTACATTAAGCGGTATTTAGTAGGATTGATGGATGTTAGGAGGTGGACTCTTTCATAATTTCACTCTTTTTTGTAATGGACCACATTACTAGAATTGGTATTTTGTCCCAATTCTGGTGGTTTATTTTTATATTCAACAATGGTTTCTTTTTCCCCTGTTTTTATCTCCTACTTTGAAGTATATGCATCAATTTATTTTATTTTATTCCTCCATAAAATACACATGCATAGTGTTTGTAACACCCTGACTTTCAAAGCGCTATTAATCCAATATTTCTTTTAAAAGTTAAAAATACTTTTGAAAATAAAATACTCTGCTTGTATGGTTTTTGAAAATGTTGGTCTAAACTTTTTTTTCAAACATCTTTCAAAATAAAAATCGAGTATTGCAGCATTTTTGAAACATGATATTCAAATAAAAACATAATAATCAAACCACAACAACCATGCAAAGAAAGTTGTATAAACACTTATAAAAAAATAATACGAGCTTTCAAAAGATTCATTGTACAAAATACAACTCAAAGGAATACACCAAATAAATCCTATAGCTGGTCAACCTTACAACTCTTGCTATATCTTACAGCAAGTCTCATAACTATGACTCCAAAAATATATTCGTGTCAAGTCCTCCTCTGCATTGCTTGTCGTCGCTCTTCAATGACTATAACTCTCCAGCTTACACCATCATCTAGGGTGACATCCATGAGAATGCCCATATATAGAAAGGGTCATCTTCCAAAAATAAACATATATAATACTGTAATTCATATATATGTAGAAGAAAATCTAACAACACTCATAATCAATCACGACATGTTAACACACCAATCACTTAGCACAAAGAAGGATGTATTACTTATCCCTATTAGTCTACATGCCAATGTAGATAATTCAAAAACCTCCAATAAAGCCTACCCATACCAATGGGCAATGTGAAAACGACTTATTTTCACATACCAATGGGATCACCACGCAGATGTTTTCGCACCACACAGATGCTCTGGCACCACGCAGATGCGTTCGCACCACGCAGATGCTTTTAACTATCACAACACAGATTCTTTGGCACCACGCAGATGCTTTTCATTAATCACAACATAATCAACAATAACAACTCAATTCACCAGACATAACCTCATGAAAATTACAATCAATATTAGCATCTCAACATCAACATCAACATCAAAACAACCTTCCACATAAACACAACACACATACTCAAAGCTTTTCTTCCACATCAACGTCACAACTACGATCTTGAACTCGACCTCGTACGCAACCACGACCTCTACAACCTTAAAGCAACACCAATAGGGTTTTAGAAACAATTTCTAAACCACTAAAACTACACCTAGGCCACAGATTTCAACTGAAACCCTAGAGTACACACTCTAATTTTTTTTTCTAATTTAAAACTCACACTTAAACCACTAAATAAAGTTAAAACTGTGCTTTAAAACTATACAACTTACTCAAAATTTTCACAACTTTCTAAAAATTTTACAACTAAACTTTTAGCTTTAAAATTAACTAAAATCATTTCTTTTCAAACCAACTCTTGAATCTAACTTATTTTTCCAATAGAAACCAGTTTTGCGCATGTAGGTACCAATAGGCCTTGTTACTTATGTGTGATCCATAATAATTTCTTCGACTAATATCAAGTCAACAGTAAGGATCAAATCCCTTTCTAACATTGCAAGAATGATCGTGACATACACGATGAACTTGTTTAATTAACGTTTTCAAATATGAGAGGCGACAGTGAGTGGAGAGAGGTAAGAAGGAAGGTGAGAAAACCACGATCCAGACTCGGGTTTTGGCGAACAGATTGGGCAACAGAGAAAATAAGCGGAAGTGCCTCACGGGAGATAGAAGAGAAAAACGTCACGACCTACTACTTCACCGAATTTCCAGAGAACTACGATGCCAAACACATGCATGGGGTTTTCAAGAAATACGGGCAGGTTGATGAGGTGGTTATTCCGGGAAAGAGAGATAAGATGGGACGTCGATATGGCTTCGTAAGATTCCTCAATGTGCAGGATACAAGGTTATTTGCCATTGAGTTAGATAGTATCATAATCGGGAGTCAGAAACTATACGCCAACCTTCCTAGGTTTGTGCGTGAAGATAAGAAAAGGCAGGAGAATGCATTTGCTGGAAGAGGTCGTGGGGTTACAAAGATTAACGAGAGGCCTTCAGTGCCATGGAGAAAAAGAATACAGGGGACTACATACGCCAACATAGTAAAAGAAAAGAGAGCACATATGGGTTGGGGTGGTACATCTCGGATCAACAAGATGCCGATACATAGGGACGCATTATGGAGGAAGAAGAATGCCAATATCGAATTTCAGACTGGGGAGCTATTGATGGGGAAAATGCAAAAGGCTTATGTTGGGGAAATGAAAAACCCTGGTGCATCGTATTTGCTTCAACAAGAATTCCACCGGCAAGGGTTATTCGACGTTAAGGCTATACCTTTGGGGGCTAACTTGGCACTACTGGAAGAAGTAGATCAAGGTGACTTGGAGGTGATGATGCAACAAGAGGGCGGTTGGTTGGCGCAATGGGTGGAAGAGATCAGGAACTGGTCCCCAAGGGAGATGGATAACGAAAGGTTTGCATGGTTAAGATGTTATGGAGTACCTGCCCATGCTTGGTGCGACGAGTTCTTCAAGCTAATTACTGCCCCTATCGGAGAGTTCATTGGCACAGATACGATTACAAGAGAAAAGAGGTGCATGGATGTTGCTAGGATATTGTATAGGACCCGGGTGCATGATCTGATTAACAGTGTTGTGAGGGTGAAGATAAACGACGAGTACTATTCCATCAAGATGGTCGAGGACTGGTATGGGAACCTAAACTGGAACGGCACAGGTAAGATTGAACCATTAGCACCTGAAGATCTTGACGATGAAGAGGACAGTGACACCGACGAGATCATTCCAGAGTCAGTGGAAGACGATAAGTCAGAAGAGGAAGACGATGGGAGCCTCTCTGGAGGTGGCGGCGCAATCAATGAGGTTGAAAAAATATTAGCAAAATTGAATGGCAACGAGACAGGCGTGGCGATTGGGGAAACCGAGAGGCAGGTGGTGGGATACTCACATGATGATGAATTCACAATGCTCATGAAAATTGTTGCGGCCGCCTATTCCCAAAAATCAACTGAGGAAGATAGTGGGTCGGTGGATGCGGCGCTGTTAACTAACAAATTGGTGAAAGTAAATGAAGGGACGTACCAGGAAACAACAGGCTCGGGTGCTGGGCCGGCCCAGAACGGTATGGCACAACATGCAGTAGCTGAAGAAGAAGTTTCGGGTGTGGGGGTATGCGGGAGCACAAACGGGGAACAAATTGAAGGGGTCGCAGCAGAATACTATGAAGGGGGGTCACAAGTAGAAGGAGCAGGGGTGCAGGTAGTGGCAGCTGGTATAAACAACGCAGGGGGGTTGCATGAAATAGAGCAAGGGGTGCAGGTAATAGAGACAATGGACTCGGGGTTGATGGGTCATGACAAAAACACGGAAGCCCAATTGGAAGTGGGCATGGGGGACTCATCTAATTCACTCAAGTCTCAGCAATTATGGGACGGCGCTGCACATGGAGTTCGTAGGAATGCCCCTGATATCAACTACGCCTCGAATTCTTCCTCTGAGCCATCTGGTGGTGTGGGGATATGCAATGCATCTCTCTCGAGTTCAAACATACGGTGCTGCAATACCAGCTTCTGGATGCGCAAAGATATAGAGGTTGCGACCAAGATCTGGAACGAAGTCACCAATCTCGGGCTCGTTGGCGTGGAAGAAGAAACCCAGTCCATTGAGTGGGTCAAAGAACTAGAAGGTAGAGATCAGAAGGCTCAAAGCTTGAGGGCGACAGATGGAGCAGTTCGATGAAGATGCTCTCTTACAACGTGAGGGGGTTGAGGGACGACACTAAACGGCGGAGGATCCGATCCCTCATAGAGAAAGGTAATTTTGACTGTTGCCTACTTCAGGAGACAAAACTTACTGATGTCGATAATTACATAGTTAAGAGTATTTGGGGATCTACAAAATATGATTGGGATTTTACTCCTTCGATCGGGTTATCTGGGGGCCTACTGTTAGTTTGGAGAGAGGATTTGTTTGAGGTGAAATTCAGATTTTATGGGGAAGGTTTTCTGGGCTTGTGTGTCTCAATTGATGAATCAGATAGATTGTACTACATCGTTAACATTTATTCTCCTTGCTGCATGACTGGTAAGAGGAAATTATGGAAAGATCTGGTTATGTCAAAGACAGGGTTCCCTTCAGGTTTGTGGTGCCTTGGGGGGGACTATAATGCTGTTGTATCTAGGGATGAACGAAGAGGGCAGAGTCAACAGAATTATAGAAGGGAAATTGATGAATTTAAAATGTTCATTACTGAAATGAAAGTGATCGATCTGCCTGTTCTCGGAAAGAAATTCACATGGTTTAGCAGTGATGGATTGTCCATGAGTAGGTTGGATAGACTGTTGATCTCAGAAGAACTAAGTGAACAATGGGGAGCGAAATCACTGTGGGTGGGTGAAAGAGAGGTTTCAGATCACTGTCCTATTTGGCTTCTGCTGGAGAATAAGAATTGGGGACCTAAGCCATTTAGGTTCAACAATTGTTGGTTGGAGCATGAGGATTTTAAGAGATGTGTAGTGGAGGCCTGGGGCACGTGTAAAGTGGTCGGATGGAAAGGTTACGTTCTGAAAGAAAAAATGAAATTCTTGAAAGAGAAACTTAGGGTGTGGAATAGAGAGGTCTTCGGGATTATGGACCTGAAGGTGAATAATTTGGTTAGTGATATGAATGCTTTAGATATTGCAGCAGCAGAGGGTAATTTTTCAGATCCAGAACAAAGGATGCTTCTTTTAGCTCAGTTTTAGCAACATCTTCGTGCAAAGGAAAGTCTGATTGCCCAGAAGTCTAGGATTAAATGGTTACGTGAAGGGGATGCAAACACAAGATTTTTCCACGCAACTCTAAATGCTAAGAGAAGGAAAAATCAATTGGTGGCACTAAAAGTAGGAGATAGATGGGTGGATGAGGTCGAGGAGATAAAGTTGGAGGTGAAGAATTACTTCCAAGCTTGTTATGGTGAGGAGAAACGGTTCAGACCAAGGATGGATGGTATTCAGTTCAAAGAAATCTCCACTGCAGATAACGATTTGTTGACTGCTCCTTTCTCCGTGGAGGAAGTAAAAGAAGCAGTATGGAGTTGCGACGGGAACAAATGCCCAGGTCCGGATGGATTTAATTTCAACTTTATCAAGAGTTGTTGGGATATGCTGAAAGATGAAGTCGTTGGGTTTGTGGATGAGTTCCGGCTTAATACCTCTCTTCCTAGGGGTCTGAAGGCCTCCTTCATTGCCTTAATTCCAAAGAATGCTAATCCACAAGAGATTAAAGATTTCAGGCCGATAACTTTAATTGGGTGTCTATACAAGATCATTGCCAAGCTACTTGCTTCATGGCTGAAAAGGGTCCTTGGCAAGGTAATATCCGGGTGTCAAACAGCATTCCTTCAAGGAAGGCAAATCGTTGATGGGGTGTTGGTTCTTAACGAAGTAGTGGATTGGGCGAAAAGAAACAAGGACAAATGCCTACTATTTAAGATTGACTTCGAAAAGGCGTACGATTCGGTAAGTTGGGGATACTTAGATTATATGCTGATGAGAATGGGATTCTGTGTTCGGTGGCGTAGATGGATAAATGCATGCATATGTTCAGGTTCAGTCTCAGTACTCACAAACGGCAGCCCAACGGAGGAGTTTGGGGTGAAAAGAGGCCTAAAACAAGGTGATCCTTTGGCCCCCTTCCTGTTTCTAATTGCAGCAGAAGGTCTGACTGGTATGGTTAATAAGGCAGTTGATCTTGGACATTTAAAAGGCTACCAGGTGGGCCATGAACTGTCCTTCCCAGTGTTGCAATACGCGGATGATACCATTCTGATAGCAGAACCATCTTGGGAGAATATCTGGTCCTTCAAAGCTATTATTCGTGGCTTCGAGATGGCATCGGGACTACGGGTAAATCTTGCAAAAAGCAGCTTAATAGGGATTAACGTAGCAGATGAATTTATGGTGGCCGCATCAAATTTCCTTTACTGTAAGGTAGGCACCATACCCTTCAAATTCCTAGGCATTCTTATAGGAGCTAATCCACGTCTTGAATCATCCTGGTCCTCGGTGATCTATGCATTCCAAAAGAGGTTGGCCTCTTGGAAAGGTAAGTTTCTCTCAATTGGGGGAAGGGTCGCACTGTTGAATTCAGTCCTTTCAAGTCTTCCGCTTTATTACTTCTCATTTTTCAAGGCGCCAAAAAAAGTGCTTGCCCGCTTAACTAAGATGCAGAGGAGCTTCCTCTGGGGGGATGTGAGGAACAACGAAAGATCAATTGGGTAAGTTGGCAACAGGTTTGCTCACCTAAGCATCTAGGGGGACTTGGAGTGAAGAATCTGGAACTGTTTAACCATAGCTTACTGTCCAAATGGAAGTGGAGATGTGTTACTGATAAGGATGCAGTCTGGTATAGACTATTGCGGTTTAAATATGGAAACCCCCAGGAATCTATGTTGGGTGTCTTAACAGAAAGAAGACATGAATCTTTGTGGTGGAAGGATATGAAAGGCTTAAATATAAGTTGGTTCCAAGATGCTGTTAAGCCAAAACTGGGCAACGGTAGTTCAATTAAATTCTGGTATGATAGATGGATTGGAGAGGGATCTCTGAAGGAATGTTTCCCCAGATTATTCATGATAGCTGAGAATAAAGAGGCTACAGTTCAAGACGCCGGGGAGTGGAACGAAACAGAATGGGTATGGAAGTGGGTTTGGAGGAGGAATTTGTTTTGCTATGAGGATGAAGAATTGCGGTATCTCAAATCACTGGTATCAGGGGTTAACCCGGTTAGAGAAGCTGCTGATGGGTGGGTTTGGAAGTTGGATAATTCGAAAATTTTTACAGTAAAATCCGCGTATTCGGATCTATTGGGTCGCATAGCACAAAATGAGATGGATGAGAATGTCTCAAAGGCTGTCCAGGGTATGTGGAAGTGTAGAATACCATCTAAGATCAAGGTTTTCGCCTGGAGGCTACTACTGGGACGTCTTTCGGTTAGAGAAGAACTGTCTAAGAGGGGTGTCATTACTAATACTCATGACTTGGGATGTGTATTCTGCTTCAATGCAGTAGAATCTACGCAGCATTTATTTTCTTCATGTCCTTTCTCGGCTAATATCTGGTCAAAGGTTATGTCTTGGCTCGGTTTGTCAGGTGCTCTTCACTGTGATATGTCTGAGCTTTTTTTGCAGGTTGGCGGATTAATCGGTGCCAAAGATAACAGGTATTTATTCTGGTGCGCCACAATGTGGGCTATTTGGTCTATGAGAAATAGGATTATATTTAGAGGGGAGGTTGCTAGCTTTACTGCAGTGTTGGCTTATATAAAAATTGTAGCTTGGGGCTGGTTCATGAGTAGCGAGAAGAAGGATAAAAACATTTTGTTTTCTGACTGGTTTAATTGTCCTTTAAAATGTCTGTGAATTATTGATTTTCTGGATTGGTTGGTCAGCTGTTGGCTCTGTTGTTGCTACTGCTTGGAACTGACGAGGCTGTATTATAATGAGCTGGATTTATTCTCGCCAGTGACATTTTCAGCAATGATAAGCAAGGGGGCTCTCAATTGAGTGGTTTTCTCCAGTGACAAATTGAGGGGAGATATACCCTCTGCCAGCTATTAGTATGCGCTGCAAGATGAGATGTTTGGCTACACTGTGGTGGATAGCTGGAGTGGAAGATTGGATGGGGGCGAAATAGATATGAAGTGGGTCATTGAGTCAAGAATTGGTAGATATAAATTTCAGGTTTAGCACTGACATGAGTTGCTGCATAATTCTGCTACTACAGGTCTTGAAGGATGCTAAGTGGTGCTATATAAATGATCCCCTCTGCTGTCTTCAGTCTAGTATCATAATTATTTGTAACTGTTAGTTTGAATTAGGAAGAATTATTTGGTGGGAGTTACTGTTACGGAACATGGTCGGTTGGTGTACTCTTTTTCCTCTCTTGGTCTTTTTCCCAATGGGTTTTGGCCTTGAGAGGTTTTAATGAGGCACCCTTCCCTTGAACATTTGTATATATGGGTTCGGAGTACCCCTTGTACTCCTTATTTTAATGCATTTTTTGCTTATCAAAAAAAAAAAAAAACCAACTCTTGAATCTAACTCCCAAAACACTTAATTATCAAACTATAATCATTTTAACTAAATAACATTTTGAAAATCAACACTAAACCCTAGGTTTAGCCCAAGGTTTCACCAATAAAATTAACCCCAAAATTTTTCATTCTTTTCAAACATTTTTAACAATAAGATCAACATAAAAAACTAAGGGTTTTTGGTAACATAATTCTTAAGACTCCACTCTTTTAAGAAATACAAAGATTTCTTTAAAGTTAGGTATTCATGGTTTTAAATCTTAAAACAACACTTGAATCAACACTTTAAACTAAACCAAACTTTCTCAAAATCTCCTAAACAACAACAACAACAACAAAATCCTTAAGAAAACTAAGTTTTAAAAACTTGAAATCCCTCCCTTTTTGGCTACCAAGAGGGGGAAAATTCCAATTTTTCTCTAATCAAATCATCATCAACAACAACAAAAACAACAACATAACAACAAAAATAAGATTCAAAGCAAGAAATCTTTTCCTTTTTCTCTCTTTATGTCACGGCCTCAGGGCTCAAAGGAGAGGAAAACTTCATGCTTTGTTTACCCAAAATCATCATCAACAAATATACAAGAAATCAGAAACAAGAAAAATCAAAACTTCTCACCCAAAGTCCTCTAAGTTGCTCACGGTTTTAGGCTAGAGAAACGAGGGGAAAAACTTTGTTCAAACCCTCATATACATGATCAAGGTTCTAGCACTAATTTGGAGAAGAAAATCAAAGAAAAGATGGGTGTTTCTTGGTGATGAAGCTCACGGCTTCCAGGAGCACAAAGGGAGGAAATTTTTATTTTCTCTTCACTAACACCAACACTTAATTCTTGCCAAATGAAAGTGAAGCTCTTCTCCCCTTTACCTTAAGATGTGGCCGGCCCAAAATGGAAGGAAAAAGAAGGAAATGACTCATAAAAAATACATGGCTCTCCTTAATTCTAGGAAAGTAATCTTGCGTTAGTCAACTTAATAACCAATCATATTAAAACACCTTACATCTAAGCCAATTAAAACATGTCACATAACCCTTAACTATATGACTCACCACTAATCACTTTTTAGAAAGGTGCCCCTCCTAGAAAGTTTCATGTGTCGCGTTACCACTTCGTCACGTAAATGAATTTATCGAGAAATAATTCATCACGTGACTAAGAAATTATTTACGAATAATTTCTTCTCCAATAAATCACAAATCTAATTTAAAACAGTCATATAATGTCACAACAAGTCACGATCCTATTTTCATCAAAATCGGAATTCATTACAAATTTTATGACGGATAAAAATTACCTGACGATTCAAAATACGTCTAAATTTCGTTAAAATTTTTTAGACGAGTTTTAAACCATGAATTAATATTAGATATTAATTTTTAATTATCATTTTTACCTCGATGAATTTCACTCACTTGATTAACAGCAAAAATTACGCGTCACCACGTCACACAGAAAAACTTATAGAAAAATCTATCGATGAATTCAAATTAAAAGCAGCATACGTCTGCGCTGTCTATTAATCTGAATTGACATCGTAAATGATAATTATTGAAAATACATTTACACAATTCCTCGTACTCTCAACAAGCCATTGAGGTGATCAGTCTTTACGACTTACCTTCAAGTATTTCGGATTTTATTGCTAAAACAATTTTTTTTAAAAATTGGGGTGTTATAGTGTTATTGAGAATGAGAATTTAAAAAAAAAGTTTATATTATTTTGTAATTTTATTGTAAAAATCCTCCACTAAAAGTTTGCTTTTGGCTTATAAAGGTGTTGGGTTGGCCACGTAAACCTACTACCTCCCTGTTTGATTGATGAGAAGAAGATGCTGTTAATATTTGTTGTTATTGTGTGATAAGAAGATATTGTATTGTGTCCCTGTTAGTTTTTGCTAAATATGTTGAATTGACTTCATTTTTTTTAAGTTCAGATACCATCTGAAACTATGTATTCGGACAACAATTAACACTTTCGAATATAAACATTCGGTCGCCATCCAGATGTTTCTATCAGGAGACAACTACACAATTCTCCGGATGTAAACATAGGTCAACGACTTGCAAAAGTTAACCTCCAAACAAGGGTATTTTAGGGAAAAAATTGAAAAGACTCTATAGAGGATGTATCAGCAAAAACGAGGGCGTCAATAATAACACCCTTTATTTCTTGTTGGTTATAATTTGTGGAATAATGTTTATTGGGCCAGATAAGAAGTAGTGCAGCGAAGCCCGAAGCCCAGCCCAAACCAAACCCTGAAAAGAACCCTCCTTTTTAAGTCTGACAAGGTTTCTCCCTCCCTCTCTCTGCCTCAGCTGCTGCCCCTGCCTCCGGTGCGCGTCATCACTCATTTGGAATGGTTAGTATCCCTTCTGGCTTTCGCTTCTTCTTTAATCTCCGCTAAAACTCGATTTTTCTATGCATTTTCGATCTCTGTATCCTTTTAGAGGAATTCACGCTATGCCTTAGATATATACATAAATCTGGTGCATTTAGGGGGTTGCTATGCCCAAATGAAATTGATTTAGGTTTAAGTCGTGAGTGCTTTGATTAAATAATTGGGTTGTTTGGTTTTGCGTGTTATGCAATGCCCTGTGATGGGGTGTTTCGTTAGCTAACAGCAATTTATATAAACTTTTATCTTAAGACAAGAGAACTAACAATGTCACTTCAATTCATGTATGAAGGCATTTGTTAAGTCTCAGAAATCAAAGGCCTACTTCAAGAGATATCAAGTGAAGTTTAAGAGAAGAAGAGGTATTATTATTGTTATTGTTGTTGTTGTTGTTGTTGTTGTTATTATACTTGTTTTCACTTTGTCCCCATTCTATATTATATATTCATTTGCTTCTGCTGGGGACCCTTTTATTTTATTTTTGTTGCTGATAAATCTGCAGAGGGAAAGACTGATTACAGAGCCAGAATTCGCTTGATTAATCAGGACAAGAACAAGTATAACACTCCGAAATACCGCTTTGTGGTTCGATTTGTATCCTTTTTGTTAATTTACAGGTTAATGTTCCTTGGATATGTGATTTATATGTTTAAAATGTATTTATTCTTCTTTTTAGTTGTTGAACTGATTGTCATGCTTTGATAGCAATTTCTTAAGATTTTACCCGTTGAGTGTAAAGCCTTAAACGCATTATTAGACAAATAAGGATATCACTGCACAAATAGTATCTGCTAGGATTGCTGGTGACATTGTTCTTGCTGCAGCATATGCACATGAACTGCCACGCTATGGCCTTGAAGTAGGTCTTACAAACTATGCTGCAGGTAATTCATCTAAGAAATTCCTTTCTCTCTACCTATTTTTGTGTGCGTGTTTGTTGACCGGTGTTTTTATGCTCGTGATTAAAAATTTCAAAATGTGGCCAGCCTACTGCACTGGACTTCTCTTGGCTCGTCGAGTTCTTAAAATGCTTGAAATGGATGAGGAGTATGAGGGCAATGTAGAGGTATCGATGGATACGCTATACTATTTATCTATCTATCTATCTAGTTCTGTGTATTTTGATGAGTGGTATCTTATTCAGGCTACTGGAGAGGATTATTCAGTTGAGCCTGCCGAGACCAGGAGGCCGTTCCGTGCTCTCCTTGATGTTGGTCTTATTAAGACCACAACTGGCAACCGTGTCTTTGGTGCACTCAAGGTATTCATTGTCATATAGCAGGACCTTTCCTTTTTTTCTTTTCCAAGCTGGTGGTTTTAAATAGTTGTTTTGCATTTCAGGGAGCTTTGGATGGCGGTTTGGATATTCCTCACAGCGACAAAAGGTTTGCTGGTTTTGACAAGGAAAAGAAAGAGCTTGATCCCGAGGTTCACCGTAAATATATCTTTGGTGGACATGTTACTGCTTATATGAAGGCATGTGCAAAAATTTTATTTGGTGCATTTGTGAATTTTGAGTGCATTCATCATAATGAGTTTCTAGAAATTTTTGTGACAACCTTTGTAGATGCTGATGGAAGATGAACCAGAGAAATACCAGTCACACTTCAGTCAATACATCAAGCGTGGGATAGAGGCTGATGGAATTGAGGAGCTATACAAAAAGATTCATGCTGCCATTCGTGCAGATCCGACAATAAAGAAGTCTGAGATGCAGCCACCAAAGGAACACAAGAGGTAAAAAATCATGATGTTTGTGAATCCATCTTTACTCTAATAAAATTGTGTAATTCATGTGTCTATCTGTTTATCTGATGTTTAGCAAATTGAGTGACCTGTTGCTAGCTGAGTGGTATTTCAGCTATCCTTTTATGATTTTATGATAAATTTGTTAATGAAATTTTGCTTGACAAATGATTAAAAGAAAATTTTGATAATGATGTATCATTTTGTCCTTTGAGCAGGTACAACCTGAAGAAGCTCACGTATGAGGAGAGGAAATCAAAGTTGATTGCACGCTTGCAGGCTCTGAATTCTGCGGCTGGAGCTGGAGCTGAAGATGATGATGATGATGATGATGATGAGTGAAATTGAATTGAGAATGCAGGCAAATGCTGCATATCTTGAAGTTACAACGCTAAATTTTATACTCATTTTCTAGAAAAAAATTGTTTGTATTTTTATTTTTATTTTTATTTTATAAGTTAAAAGTTTTGGATATTTTTAATGAGCCTGGATTGATGTGTTTCAATTTACATGGTTCCACAAAGACAATTTCTTACGATTAAGCCCAGCCTAGTTATGGTTAAACTTTTTGGGTTTGGCGGGTGTCTTTTGTGGGTTTAGACACTACTAGAAATTGTGGATTTTCTTGCAAAAAAAAATCTGCAGGAAATGTCTGCAAATTTTACTGTGGTTTTATGAAATACAAGGAATTGTGTTGCAAACTAAAATTCACTGGTAAGTCAGCAGAAATATTTTACTTTTTCTATCGATTTTGCCGCGGCAAATTTAAAATAATGTAATACAATTACAGTTATCAATAAAAGTATATTAATTCAAAAATAAAATAAAAAAATAAATGAAAGACTTAAATCAAAGACTAAGGCTTGTTTGATTACACTTTTTAAAAAACAGTTTTTTGTTTTTAAAAATTTAACAACAAAATTTGTTCTTTGTCTATTTTTAAAAACAGAAAAACTGATTTTTAAAAGTGTATCAAACAAGCCCTTACTTTTCAGTTTTCTTCTCTAATCACAAAAAAGCATCCAAAGTTCTGCTACCATCGAGCTTCACATTGAGAGTTGCAGAAACTAAATAAAGTAATCATTTAGGCGTTCAAAGCAAAAATCCGTTCTGTTCCATCGAGAACTCTCTGCTTCCATCTCGTCTCGGCTTCAAAGCCAAAACCTGTTATGCTTCGTTAGTGTGTTTCTGCTTTCGTTTCGCTGTGACTGCGTCTTGTTTCGCTGCCAGCCAAGTACTCATCTCTGCTTCGTTACTGTGCGTTTCTGCTTTTGTTATTGTGCGTTTTTGCTTTTGTTCATGTGCGTTTTTGTTTCCTACTAGTTTGATTTCGTTTCTGTGCGTTTCGTGATTTCGTTTCTGTGGTTTAGAATTCTCACATATTTATGTAATTTTTCAACTGATAGCCAACTTGCTTCACGCTCTAATTGCGCCTCTCCTTGTTCTAGTTCAAGGTGAGTTCACTTCACACAATCCCTTTGCTAATTATTATTATTATTATTATTATTATTATTATTATTATTATTATTATATACCAATAAAAAGACATGATTTGAAATGTGTGCATTGCCATAGATCAATATATAATCTTTATTGGTTTATGAGATCAGTTGTTTTCTATGAAAGCACATACATGGACACCGGCCACAGACAGGTAGATGACGGTAATGTCCAAAACATAGGACACTGCAACACTTAAGTGAGTCTCACCAAAAAAAAAAAATACCAAGAGACATCATTATACAATTTGAAAACATTGTTTCCTTACAGAACAAGATAATAAAACATGATAAACTACTAAACTGTGTCTTTTACCTTCATCTATCTATTAACAAAAAACTAAGAAGAATCCAATCGATTTAAGGCCTTTCACTCCCTAATTGATCATCATCATTGAAAAAATTGAAAATTTTGGTACTAGTCATGTCCATTTTCATGCCTAGGTAGTGTCATCTAGTTGTGTCCTCAGTGTATTAGAGCCGAAAATAAGTATTTTTATATTCCAACACTGGAATGGAGTGTCTGGCGCGTGTCGTACGATTGTCAACATTAACATGTGTCGGACACTCGGACACGCCTTCAATCTGAACTGTCAATGCTACACTTGTTGTTTTAACTTAATCACGCCAACCTACAATTTTAGCCCATGTCCTTGGGCGAGTTTGGAATCTTACCTAATATCAATACTGTACCCATCCATCAGTTATCATTATAGATGTTATTTGTACAACAATATGGGTAAACTTTTGGACAACAATCTGACAATGGTTAATGAGTTCAAATGAACTAAGTGCAGAGGAAAAGACAGAACAACTAAGTTGAGCTAAGCACAGGAAAAGGAAACCAAAATGCTAAGAGAAAACTAAGCTTTCTTGACTATTCTTCTTCATACCCTTTTCTTACAACTGACTCATACATATAGTATCTAAGGAAATCTAAGGGCAATCCAACGAGCCTGAAGAAAAACAGAATTTACAAATAATAGTGACTAAATATATCTTGCAACAAACCAGTGACTTAACATAGCTAATTCTTTGAGACTTTTCTTATTCAGTAGCACCTTGCTGACCGGTAAGAATTTGTGAACTAAGGTAACTCATAATACTAGGGCCATGTTTTTGAGCCATAACATCCCTCCATTCTTGTAGTAGCACCTTGTCCTAAAGGTGAATTGCACACAATGTTATGCTTCATAGAAGGATTCGTTCGTTTAGAAGCGCAAAACATAGATGCTTCAACAAACCATTCTCAATGTGTGAAACTGTAACACCTCTCTCCAGCTCTTTTTACTGGTGGTTCTGGGTATGTCACAAAGGTACTGTTATACCGTTCCTCCCCTGCTTTTTTTTTACGGGGTCCATACTTAGTTTTTTCTACGCCTCTCAAAGATTCGAACTCAGGACCTCACTTTAAGAGTCCCCAAGTGAAGAGCATATATGGTACCAAGTGAGGTCATAGGTTCGAATCTTAGGGAGGTGTAGAAAAAACAAAGTATGGACCCCGTAAAAAATGAGGGGCGAGAAACGATATAATAGTACCTTGGTGACATACCCAGAACCAGTAAAAAGAGTTGGGGAGAGATGTTACAGTTTCTTTTGGATTCAATAATAAATTATGTGATTAATTACATTTTTAGTCCTTTTAATTTGAACTATATGTGATTTTGACCCCCTAAGTCAAGGTCGGTCAGCAAAAATATTGGCTACGAGGCCTAATTTCTAAAAAAAACGACAAGACTATATTTAAATGGGAGATTCTTTTGGTATAAAAGCCAAGAAAAATGTTATTGGATTATATTTAAAAGGAGATTCTTTCAGAGATTTTTAAAATAAATATACCTGCATTTTTTGTAAGTAATACATAATACCTTACCAAAATATTCTATTTATTTAAATTGTAAGTAAAAAATGAATTATTGATCTATAGTTTAAAACCAACTATGAATGAGGTGATCCGTAATATCCTGGATTTATACTTCAAAGCCTATGTTCCGAGTGAAGAACGAAGTGGTGGCCGGAGTCGCTGAGTCCGCCGCGGGTTTTGGGTGCTGATGGCGGATAATAGTGGTGGGGTACCTGCAAAAGGCACTCCGACGCTCAAGTCAGTACGTTTCTGATGAGGTCAATGTGATGTAATGAAAGCGTAAATTGTACCTTTTTGGGCCCTCCTTTTATATGATTCTGTTTTGGGTTTGATCCGAATGGACGGTGATTAGGAAGGGAATTCTTTTCCGAACGCTTCAGTCCGTTAATCAGATCGACGGTCCTAGATCGGTGGCATAAAATAACGCGAATCAGGGGACCGTTGATGTAATGGACGGTCCAGATCAGTAGATATAGGTCGACCACAATCAGTGTGCGAAGTTGGGCCACGAGAGTGGTCTTAGGCTGGATGGGCTTTGTCCCAGTCCGGAACAGTTGCCCCCCAAGTCGATGTCCAATGTTTGAGGAGTTCGACTTAAGTGGTGCGTTGACGGAAGTTGCCGAAGTGTGATATGTAGCATACAACCAAAATGACTTCGTTTAAATGTACGGTGATGGATGATGTGTCGAGGTTTGATGTCGAAGTACGCCTTTCGGCTGAATCAGCGATTTAATGTGTCGAAGTGTGACTCCAGTTGCCGTCGAAGTATGACTTTGATTCGAACCAAGAAAGTACGTCTCCAGGTGTTTGTCGAAGAGATATTTCGACTCAAACCATCGAGGAGTGACTTAAGGTTGAACCATTCAATGCTACTTCGATGCTCATTTCGAAGTTTGACTTCGAATATATCGTCACCGTACGCGAGACGCGTCGTTGCCTGATGACGGTTTCCAGGGTGTTTTATGTCAGAAACCCTAATCGATGCGTCACTTCAATCGTTTCAAAATGAAAAAGGTGGCCTCATTTTGCGCACGTGTGTGGCGTGTCAGTTATTAGATCGAGGCGATGCCTGGTTTAGCGCGCCCATTAATGCGGTTTAATGAATGCTTTTCCTCTATAAATAAAGGAGGAAGAGTTTCATTTGACACTTTTGTCGTCACTCCTCCCCTCCGCGTGCTTCTACTTTTGTGAGAGCTTCCAAGTTTTTTCCTCTTCTTTTCCGCAGTTTCACGTTCGGTTCTGTGGGTTCTCCTCTTCCAGAGTCCACTATCATCAGCGAAACTCAAGTTATGCATTTCCTCTCACCTTGTTCTACTTTTCCCTTTGTTTTGGGTGTGCCACCTCAAAGGCTGGTTGGATCCCCCTTTTCCTCGCGGTTGCTCTTAGCTTTTTGCCTGGTTTTCATGTTTAGTCGCCTGGTTTTCACTCTTTTCTGCGAGTTTTCGGCGTTAACCATGAGTTTCCTGGCGAGATATGAATTTTTCGGCGAGGTTATGAGTTTTCTGGTGAGGGTTATGAGTTTTTCGGTGAAAACGTTTGGTGCAGATTTCTGGGTTTTGTTGGTTGGGGGGTTCGACGATTAAACGATCCTTTTCTTGGGTAGGTCGGCGATGGGAAAACCAAAGGACCCGAAGCGTAAGAGAGGATACTCCCCACCCTCCAACGCTGATCGATACATGTGGGTGGCTGACGACGCTTTGTGCGCTAAATCGGTGTTCAGCAATGAGAAGAAATTGGCCGAATTCCTACCCTATCTAGACATCAGCCAGGGTAAAGGAAATCTTGAAAACTGGGAAGTTATTTCCCCTGGAGTCAATGATCGGGTCTGCGTGGAGCCTGCCGAGGACGAGGATTTTTTCCTGCCCATGCACAAAGTGTATTTTACCGAACTGGGTGTTCGGTTGCCATTCACCGACTTCCAACTCGAAGTCCTAAACCATCTACTGGTTGCCCCCTCTCAACTACATCCGAACGTGTGGGCTTTTATCCGGAGTTTCGAGTTAATTTGCTCTTATCTCGGTATCCCAACGCTTAGTAGTATGTTCTTCTATTTCTTCTCCCCAATGAGGTCGACCGAAAGAAGTGATGCTCCGCAGGAATGGTTATCTTTGAAACTGAAGGTTAGATTGATTGAAGCATATAGCGACTACGTTCGGGGGTTCAAGCGCGATTACTTCTATTTGAAACCCTTGAATTGGTCGGCAAAGAAATGCTTAGTTAGGAAAAAGAAAGGGGGAGGAATAGAGGAGTTAGTTCGACCCTTTTGGAGCCAGGATCACTTCCTCATAGAACGTAAGGAGTTCAGTACTCCCGTAGACTCGTTAGACGAACAAGACGTCGACTGTGTAAATAAGCTAACGGACTTCGTAGATGGGTTTGCTCTCGAAGTAAAGGACACTCTGATGGGTCAAAAGACTTCGGCCCATTTCGTGAGTAGTCGGTACTTGATGAGCTACACTTCAGAAGAAGAGGTTAAGGAGTGTTTAGGTAATATATGTGTGTGTGGATAAGTTTTGCTTACCTTGTATGTGCTATTTCTAACTCTTGTTTTTATCATTTCAGGTGCAATGGCAGACATCATGGCCATGAGCGAGTTCCTCGAAAGGAAGAAAAGGAAAGCTGCTTCAACGGGTACTTCAACTTCTGCTGGCTTGGCTAGCTCTTCGGCGGGTTCACCTGTTCCACACCGGGTTTCTACCCTGACTTCGGGCCAGGCGGAGGTTCCGGAGGTCAACGAGGTTCAAGTTCTTTTTTCTCAAGGCAAGAGAAAGGATGACGAAGTTGATCAAGGTATCCGAGTTTCGAAAAAGCATAAGAAAGACGTCGGGAAGAAACCACGCCGCCTAGAACGGGTCACTGGGAACGGTGACTTCTCCGGGAGCGATGGCCCAGCAGTTTGGATGCACAACAATGTCTTGACTTCAGACGAACTACGTCACAACACGTCAGCTACAGATAAGGTCTATCTGTCGACCTTGTCCAGTTCGGCGCGTGAAGACTCGGTATTGGAATGTTCGAGCTGGATGGTACGGAGCTTGAGCCTCTTTGTTCATACAGCTGAACGCAATGCTGCATTGGATAAAAAGAACACTGAGTTCCATAAGGCAGCCGAGGAGGTAAGGAATCGTGCTGAGGAGATCAGGAAGAGGGAGGCCAAGATGACCGTCCTCAAGAACAACCTGTTGGACAAGTCTGATAAGCTAGAAAATGCCAAGAATGAGATCGCGGGGCTGCAGCAGAGGGTCATCGACCTTTAGAAGGAGCGCGACGATCTTGCCTCCAAGAAGAGAAACCTTCAAACCGAGAAGGCTGAAGAAAATGAGAGGTTTGAGAAGAGTTTGGAAGAGGCTAGGATATCTTTTACTTCTGCCCAAACGGAAGTTGCAAACTGGAAGGATATCGCCGGGAAATGTGGGGACTAGCAGTCCGGAAATGCGGTTGACCAAATCCGGTTGATGTACCCGAGCATTGATGTTGACGTATCAAACCTGTTCAAAATGGGTGTTGTCAATGAGGACGTAATCCTCAACCCCAAGACTATAAAAGTCCTCTACGAGGCGGCATCTGCGAAAGGAAAGGAAGTGGGGCCTACCTCGGAGGTTGTCAAGGAGACTGCCGAAGAGACTCTTTGAAGACATGGGATGCCAGGGTCATTTTGTAACTTGTATAAATTTTGCAATTTAAATTTGTACCTCTTCAAAGGTCTGTTTGTATTTGACATTCGCTTCCCTTTAATCCAAGTTAAGTTTCTTGCAATGTCTGTCGCGATTTCTTTTTCGTTAATCTTGTTGCTCTGAGTTGATTCTGTTTTCGGAGTTAAATCCGACTTGGTTCTTTGGAGTTGGCTCTGATTTTGTTTGTTTCGGAGTGAAATCCGACTTTGTTTCTCGGAGGGCCCACTCCGGCCAAGGAGTGGTCCTCCTCTGCCCCGATCTTATGGAGCTCGGTCCTTAAGATGGGTGAACACTGTTTCGGTGTGACCTGCCCGGGAAAGACTGGCTAGGCCGATTAGGTGGTCTACCGTGTGTTCCTTGGACGCCGGTTTGAGGATTTTCGGGCGCATCAAATACGTCCCGAATTCCTTCGAAGTGTGTGCTGGGAGTCAAAACTTCGGCGTTATTTGCCTGAAGCATTTTATCGACGATACATGGGGATAGTGTGAACTTCCCCAGGATCATGCGTGTCAAGGTGTAGAGTTCAGATTTTGTCGGTGTGCTAACCAGCCATCAACTGTTTTTGCCTAACACAACAAATAGTCATTAGAGTTGCAAAGTTGCATGTAACTTGCATTAAAATTTGATGTCAAATTACAATTTGAATGAAAATCGCAAGGAATTTAATTGAGCTTCATCATTGGGTAGTTCGAGGCTGTGCGAAACACATAGTTTATTGGGTACTGTCTTCGATTGATCCTGGTCGTAGAGACCGGATTCAACTATAGTACCTCCGAAGCTTGGTCGTGTTCCAGGTTCGGGCTATGGCCCTTCCTTGGAGATCTTCGAGGTAATAGGCCTCTATGCCGGTCTTTGCAGTGACTCGGTAAGATCCTTTCTAATTTGGAGCTAGCTTTCCTTGTGTGGAATTTTTCAGTCCGACATCAGCTCTTTAGAGAACAAGGTCTCCCACAGAAAAGTCTCATGGGACTACGCGGTGGTTGTACCTGGCGGCTATTCGCTACTTGACTGCGGCCTCATTCATTGCCGTTATTTCCTGGTTTTCTTCCAAAAGAGCCAACTCTTCTCGAAGGTACTGGTAATTCAGCCTCAGTTCCGGTGGGTGAAGGGTCCTCCAGCTTAATTCCCCGACCTCGACGAGAATCACCACTTCCGACAAGTTAATCGGAAGCGTACCTCTCCGGTCGACGAGTGTGGTGTTGTCCTGTAGGCCCAGAGGACCTGAGGCAGCTCGTCAACCCATCGACCTTTCGCTTCATCGAGGCGTCGTCGGAGACCGCACAAGATTACGCGATTAGCTACATTCGCCTGTCCGTTGGTTTGAGGGTGTTCGACGGAAGTGAAGTGGTGTTTCACGCTGAGTTCCGCAAGGGTCTTTCGAAACTGTTGGTCGATGAATTGTGAACCGTTGTCGATCACCACGACCTCTGGAATCCCGAACCTGGTGAGGATCTAGGAGTTGAAGAATTTGATGAGGTTCTTTGCAGTTATCTTCGCAAGGGGTTAGGCTTCGACCCATTTCGTGAAGTAATCCACCGCCACTGCTAGGAATTTGATTTGCCCTGGTGCCAAAGGAAAAGGCCCCAGGATGTCGATCCCCCACCAGGTGAACGACCATGGGGAAGACAGGGTGGTTAGTTTGGCAGGAGGTGTGATGTGTATATCAGCGTGCTTCTGGCACTTGTCACATTTTTTTACATATTCCTTTGCGTCGACCTACATGGTAGGCCAATAGTAGCCTGCTCTCGGTGCTTTCTTTGCGAGCATCCTCCCACCTAAGTGTTGTCCACATATACCTTCGTAGATTTCAGCCAAGACATATTGTGCTTCCGAGGTGTCGAGACACTTCAGCAGGGGCATGGAAAAGCCTCTTCGGTATAACCTCCCTTCGATGATGGAAAATGAACATGCTCTTCGACGAAGCTTGGATGCTTCTCTCGAATCTATTGGTGTCTCTCCCAGATAAAAAAATTTTAGGATCGGTGTCATCCATGAGTCGCCGAAGTCGATGTTGGAAATTGACAAGTTGTGGACATATGTCGCGGTGGCACCTTTTGGTGACTCTTGGGTCCTTGGAACGTTTTCGAGCTACTGGTCTTGGACACTCGGAGCAGTTAATGTCTCTTGAATAACCGATCAGTGTGAGGTCAAAATTTTCGTATTGCCGAGCTTAGAGAGGACGTCGGCATGGATGTTCTGTTCCCTCGGAATGTGAATGATCTCTGCGTGGACGAACCGACCCATTAGAGTTTTGACTTGGGTGAGGTATCTCTGCAGCAAAGGATCTTTAGCTTGATAACTCCCATCTACTTGTGAGACCACGAGTTGTGAATCGGAGTGAATGACGACGCGTGTCGCACCAAGCTCGTGGGCGAATGTGAGTTTGGCGATGCTTGCCTCACATTTCGCCTGGTTGTTCGATGTCCGAAAGTCGAACGCCAATGAGTATTCGACAACCAGCCCGTCCTCGTTTTCTAGGATCAAACTGGCTCCACTTCCCTTAGGATTAGAAGATCCGTCAACGAAGACTTTCCACTCGCCAGCCGGCGATGAACAAGAGTGTGGGGTGAGCTCCGCTATGAAATCCGCCAGCACTTGAGCCTTAATCGCCTTCCTCGGTTCAGAGGTAACGTCGAATTCAGAGAGTTCGATCGACCACTTTATCATCCGACCAGCTAAATCAGGCCTGTACAAAATCTGCTTTATTGGTTGATCAGTTCTAACTACGATCCGGTGAGAAAAGAAATACTGGCGAAGTCTTCGTGCGGAAACGACGAGAGCTAAAGCCATTTTCTCGACTCGCTGATACCGTAATTTTAGTCCTTGGAGGGCCTTGCTAGCAAAGTATACCGGTTTCTGTCTGACGACGTCTTCTCTCACCAGTACAACGCTGATGGCCTCTTCAGTCACGATCAAATAAAGGTACAAGGTTTCCCCTTGCTGAGGTCGACTCAGCACTGGTGGTGTAGAGAGAATTTCTTTTAACTGGGTGAAAGCCTCCTGGCATTCAGGGGTCCAATGGAAAGGAACCTCCCTCTTGAGCAACTTAAAGAATGGGAGTGCACGTTGAGCTGAGGTAGATATAAACCTTGTCAATGCTGCCATCATCCCAGTCAAACGTTGTATCTCCTTCTTTGAGGTCGGTTGTTTCATATCGGCGATCGTCCTACACTTGTCCGGATTGGCCTCAATTCCTCTTTCGGTTAGGTAAAACCCAAGGAACTTCTCCGCCTTCACGCCAAAGGTACACTTATCTGGATTTAAACGCATGTTGTGCCTGCGAAGTTTCAAGAAAACTTCGGCAAGGTGTGCGACGTGGTCTTCTTCCTGGACGGTTTTGACTATCATGTCATCCATATATACTTCGAGCAGCCGCTCGATCTGTTTTTCAAAAACTTTGTTCATCATTCTCTGGTATGTGGCGCCGGCGTTTTTCAAACCAAAGGGTATAACCTTGTAACAGTAGTTAGTACCTTCGATCATAAACGCAGTCTTCCCTTAGTCGGGCTCATACATTGGTATCTGGTTGTAGCCTGAGTAAGCATCCATGAAGGATAGGAACCGAAATCCAGAGGAATTGTCGACGAGCTTGTCGATGTTTGGTAGCGGGTATGCGTCTTTAAGGCAAGCTTTGTTGAGGTCGGTGTAGTCGACACACATCCTCCACTTCCCATTCGACTTCTTTACGAGCACCACGTTTGATAACCAAGTCGTATACTTGGCTTCTGTCACGAATTTAGCCTTGATAAGAACCGCCATGGCTTTCTCCGCCGCTTGGGCTTTCTCAGGGGACTGATGACGTCGTCTCTGTGTGACCCAGTGCGCCGAAGGGTTGAGTGCCAATTTGTGACATGCTACCTCGGGTGATATCCCAAGCATCTCATCTGCAGTCCAAGCAAATAGGTCGACGTTGTCTTGGAGGAATTTGATCAAGTTAGACCTTAGATCTTCGGGGAGATCATCAGCTACCTTTTTTGTTCGGAATGTGTCCTTCCTAATCTGGACGTGGGAGGATTCGCCATCCGGGATCGGTCTCTCGATTTTCTTCACGAGCTCTTTAGCCAATGGATCACTGATATCCTTGGCCTTAATCTTGACATCTTCAGCCCCAAAATGGGGATCGACATCAGTTAGCATTACACCGTGTGAGGATGAGAGCCTTTTGGACATCGATCTCTTTCCCATCCGATCAGTCTGCGTTCTCTTCAGACTAATCTCGAAGTACCTTCTGGCAGCATCTAGGTCACCATGTAGGGTTACGACCTCGCCACTGGAGATATGAAACCTCATCTTTAAATAGATTGTCGACGTTACTGCTCCGAGGTCAGCCAACGTAGGTCTACCAATGATGCAATTGTAATCGTAGTCGCAAAGGAGGACCAAGAACTGCACCCTGACTGTTTTCGACTTCGGGTATGTGCCGAAGGTAACCATCAGTTCGACATACCCCAAGGGGGTCGTCTTCGCCCCATTGAAACCCTGCAGGTCCATTCCCTCGTAGGGGATGAGGAGGTCCTTTGATAGATTCAGAGTATCAAATAACCCTCTGTACATGATGTCTACCGAACTCCCCTGGTCGACGAGAATCCTCCTCACGTCGACGTTTGCCATCTTCGCCCGAATTAGGAGTGGGATGTCTTTGTTAGACTCACCTCCTATCAGGTCTTTGTCGTAAAAAGCCAAGGGTGGCCTACTCGACTAAGGGCGATCGACAGGGGGATAACTAGAGTTTTTTTTTTTTTTTGATAAGCGGGGGATAACTAGAGTTAACGGCAGCCACAGCGATGTCTTTGTATTTCCTTTTTTCAGTCTTGATAGATGGACCTCCCGGTTTGTTCGGCCCCCCATTGATGACCATTGCGATTGCTGCGGTCTGATTCGGACCATCTTCGTCGTCGGTCCTCCTTCTCCAGTCTCAGCATGTGGATGGCCGTGGGGGTGCACCGAAGGGGACCTCGACCTTTTCCTGGCTGATCCGTCACGGGTGTACTTCTGCAACTTGTCGCGCCTTATCAGTTGCTCGATGGCATCTTTTAACTAGAAACAGTCTTCAGTGTTGTGCCCGTTGTTGCGATGCCATCGGCAGTACTTTGTTTTATCTGTATTCGGCTTTTACTTCAGCCTGTTCGGAAGTTTAATTCCGGCATCCTTGAATTAGGTGTGTAGACACTCCTCTAAGTTGCGAGCCTGCGAGGCGTTTAATAGCGTGTATTCGGTGAATTTGATCACCGAACTCTTCGAATCATTTTCCTTTTTGGATTTCCGTTCCTTATGGGTTGATCCCTTCGTATGCGGAACTTCTCCAGGGTTCATTAACATGCACTCGTCCTCATAGCCGATGAACCTTTCGGCATGGTGCAGGAGGTCATTATAATCACGCGGGCGATTGACCCCGATGTGGACATGGAATAAGCTCTTCTTGACCAGCCCCTGCTGTAGGAGGTACATCTTCATATCTTCTCAGACCCCTCTAGCTAGCATAGCCTCTTGAGTGAACCGCTTGATGTATTTCCGCAGGGACTCGCTTTCCCCCTGTCGAATAGCAGCGAGGGTTGCTTTCGACTTGGGCTGGGGGCGAGAAGTAGTGAAATGGTAGGTGAACTTCCTACTGAGTTCGCCCCACGATCCGATGGATGTCGGCTTTAGTCCTTGAAACCAAGCCAACGCGATCTTCGATAGAGTCAGGGGGAACATCTTGCATTTGACTGGTCCCTTAGCATTTCGATACCTCATGATGGTGTCAAATCGTCCGATGTGCTCATCGGGATCTCCAGTCCCATCATAGAGCTCGAAGGTCAGGGGATTTTCGAGTGAACTTGGGATTAGAAATAGTGTGATCTCTTCGGTGAACGGACCAGCTTGGGGTAAATCGTCGTCTTCGTCGTACCTCCTCGAGCGGCGAGGTGACGCGCTTTCATTGGAGGCCGATGATGCATAAGGAGATCGATGAGATGTTGATCTCCTCGGAGAGTCATGCGAAGTATTGCGTCTTCTAGTCGGCGACCAGTCTGTGGTTCTGCCGGCACGGGACGATCGGCGATGCGTCTCCCTTCTTCGGGGAGATCGTTCGCCTGACCGCCTGTGGTTCGGCAACCCAATGGTGCGGTGCCCTTCGGTGGAAACCTCCAGATCCGGGATTTTCGCGATGCCCCCCGGTTCTGGACTCCCCAGATCTGAATGGTGATCGGGATCTGTGTCGAGATCTTGGTGATGACCTAGACCTGTGTCGAGATCTGGGTGGTGACCTAGACCTACGACGAAATCTGGAAGGTGCAGTGGCGTGTGCGACGGTTTATTGAGTTTCCATGGCGGCAATCCTACGGTTTTGGTCTTTGATCATCTGAATCTGTCTCTGGATGATCGAAATCACGTTTTCCAGGAGAGATGGTTGAACATCGGAGGTAGGCGGGACCACCAGAGTGTTTGGTGGAGCATCGCCTTGCGGAAGTAGTGGCGGTGGAACTTCCTCCACGGTCATTGGGAGCCTGACTGGATCTGGTGTGACAGACATCAGTTGTCCGTCGATCTGAGACGACGGAGGGCGAGACCCAGGGTTGTTTCTCTGAGACCGGCATGGCGGTTGAACGTGCTGTGACGGTCCAGCCATGGGATGATCGGTAAGATCTATTCACTGTAGAATAAATCTCCCACTGTGGTTGCCAATGTTCCGAGTGAATAACGAAGTGGTGGCCGCCGCGGGCTGTGGGCGCTGATGATGGAGAATAGTGGTGGGGTACCTGCAAAAGGCACTCTGACGCTCAAGTCAGTACGTTTTTGATGAGGTTAGTATGATGTAATGAAAGCGTAAATTGTACCTTTTTGGGCCCTCTTTTTATATGATTCTGTTTTGGGTTTGATCCGAATGGACGATGATTAGGAAGAAAATTCTTTTCCGAACACTTCAATCCGTTGATCAGATCGACAGTCTTAGATCGGTGACGTAAAACCAACGCGAATCGGGGGGACCGTTGATGTAACGGACAGTCCAGATCGGTAGATATAGGTCGACCACGATCAGTGTGCAGAGTTAGGCCACGGAAGTGGTCTTAGGCTGGATGGGCCGAAGCCCAGTCCGAAACAACCTACTAGCTATTAGATACGTAAAATTTCTTACAAATTTTACATTTTACACTAATTAAATTATTATTTTTAAACACGATTTATGAATCAGGTGACGATGCTCTTGTCGATCATGATCTTAGCTATCGCCACGAGTATGGCCAATCAAATTCGTAATATTATAGGGCATTTAATTTTATTCGGGAAGATGTCGTTCAAATTTGACTGTGTCATCGTTTGCTTTAGACTAATAGGCCTGTCATCAATTATCAAAGTGGGCATAACAATTACGATAGGCCTATCATCAATTAGAAGCTGCAGCTGGGGGTGCAACGTTGGGGCTTTATGTTTTAAGGACTGTACAGCAGTGGGCCTATGATTTGTATACTCCCTCGCTCTCATTTTGTTTGTCGTTTAAGGTTTGCACAGGAATTAAGAAGTTCAATTAATGTTTTAGATTTCATAAAAAGTATTGTGTGATTTCTTAATATACCTTTTATCTCTTTATCATTTACGAGAATTGAAAAATAAAAAACACGTTGATAAAAAAAGACATTAGTAATGGTTAAGGGTATAATAGGAAAAAATATTTAATATTTCATCGATATTATAAAACGACAATCAATATATGATAAAGCTATCTTGCTAAAACGACAAACAAAATGGGACGGAGGCAGTGACGGATCCAGAAATTTTCTATCGTGCGGGCAAGAAATAGTTATAATATTTTCATATAAAAAATATTATAAGTTTTAACAAAATACATAATCTTTATGACTAAAAGCCCTAAAATACCCAACCTTCTATATATTACAATTAAGTTCTACGCATTTTCATATTTTAAAAGTGCTATATAATTTTTTCAATGTCAATAATATATACTTCTATGTATGTAACAAACAATCGTTTAAACATTAAAAAAAACAATCATTTAACCATTCATCCCTCGTATATTTTTCACTGGTATCACTTTTTGTATATTAGTCTAACAATATTGATAGAAAATCATCAAAAATTTGTCGCTGCTCTTTGAGTCTCTTTATCTCTTTCTCTATCTTGAACGGTATTTCTTTTTTGAAATCTAATGTGTTTTGTCACTGTATGAGTTTAGCATTTGAGAAGTGATAAAAATTAGAAGAATAAAGAGATAAAATTAGAACCAATTTATTCTCTCTTTTATTTCTTATAACTTTCTTCACATACTTAAAAAAATGTGTCTTATATGGGGCAACACCTAATTTTTTATGGGGGCAAAATTAAAATTATTAAGTATATTCAATTAAAAAGTAAAGATGTCGTGGGGGCAATTGCCCCCAACTCTCTAAACATGGATCCGCCACTGGACGAAGGGAGTAGCAAACAAGGTTTTTGGGTGGAGGCCTAAAGCAATGGATTTTGCTGCCTTCCCCTTGGGCCGGACCTGCCCTAAGGGTGTGTTTGGGAGTTTGGAGAGGAGGGGAAGGGAGGGGAGGACTTACAACTAATAGTTGTAATTTATCAATGATGTGGTGAAAATTTATCCCCCAAACCCTCCTAAACCCTTCCTCTAGTTTATTTTTTGAGTTCCTCCAAAACCCTCCAAAATTTGGGGAACTCAAAAAATGAACTAGAGAGGGTTTAGAGGGGTTTGGGGGATACATTTTTTCCACATCATCAATACATTACAACTATTAGTTTGAAGCCCTCTCCTTCTCTACCCTCCCAAACACACCCTAAGTGTTTTCGAGCCAATTAAGTCCATCTACTTTGAAAATCAAGCAAAATTTGGTCCTACAATCAATTTCTTTATATAAAACTCTAATAGTTTTTTCCATAATATTTTCGGTGCTTAGGATGAATTTGTGGCAAAAAATATTTTTTAAAGTTTAGAAGTTGAAAATTTGGTAAAATTTAAAGAAGTTTATGAGGTGTGAGATTAGGGTTTGGAGAGAGAGAAAATTTGGTTTTCTTATATTTTGAGTAAATGTTGATATCATGATTAGTGAGTTTTGAGTAAAAAAAATGTATAAAATAGTTTAGGTGATTGAATTTGTGAAACTTTTGAAAAAATATCGAGAATTTGAGAGTTTTAAACAAATAAAAACTTTTGAAGGACTAATTTTGTTCAAAAAATTGTTAGGATACCAGAATAGCACATTAGGTATAGTAGAGACACTGAATTCTCACATCTAAATAGAAAGGGGGAGGTTAGGAGAAGTATAGGTCTAATTTGGGAGAATTGTGATATTTAGTATGAGATGAATGGTATGAATATACGAAAGAAGAAATAGAAAAAGCGTAAAAACTTATTTGTAAGTAAACATTCATACAATATGAGTTGTTTTCGTATCCATGAGTTTTATTCTTTAAGAAATAATTGCAGAGACGAAAAATAAATGCATAAGAAGAAAAAAGCAAGATTAATTATAAAAGGTAAAAAAAAAGAAGGTTAAAAGAGTATGCATGACACGACCTTGTCCCATTTACCTAAACCCCAAGTTCTTAGCCGTAAACACGTAATTAAGTCGTAGCAATAAAATAAAAATAAAAGTATATTTAAACCTTGAAAATAATATAATCACATGTGTGAGTGAGTAGGTGCATCTAAGGAATTGATTCGTAGGACCCACAGACATTACTAGTGTATGTGTGCTGTGACATACAGGCATTCAAGTAAATAAACAAAGACCGACATATATAAGGACTCTGATTCACTGGCTATAAACATTGTACCATATAACTCAAAGGCCAGTCACTCTCGATGAGTACCTTCCCAGCTTCTGATAGCACGTCCACCAAATCTAGCGCCTTCTTCTACTCTGTTTTGATCAGCATGGAACATACAAGACAGAAAAACAAGGGGATCTAAGAAACGTATTACATCACTATAAAAATGGGCAAGCACGAATAAAAAGAATATACAAGAATGGCACGCGCAATACACATATTTTCAAACACATCCATCTCCAAAGTCACCAATACTAAATGTTATTGCATATACTTCTGAGATCATGACCTATAAACCCATTTTCCATTATCAATCAACTAAGTTCCAATCTCATACTCATGCAATAATACATTATATTTCTAGTGGCCACATAATTATTCAACAATTTCGCCCCACTAAGCCCATTCCCTACCACAACGAGATGATCATCCTCTCCCACAGCTAGGATGATAAGTCAGTCGTCCATCCAACATATCCGGCTCATCGTGTCCACTAAGAGTTCATATCCATCCTCTACCATAGCTAGGATGATTATCATGGACGAAACTTGGGATCGTCACTATGGACTGTGGAACAATAGTACTTCATCAAGATGATAAGGATATATGACTGCCACGACACAATAGTGGCCAAACTATTGGCCACCTGTGGAACTACGTTGGACCTCATCGATCTCTAAGGTCTCCTAATGCTCCGGTACTGGTTATTCCATACTCACACTCTAGTACATTTGACTTGTGTGCACCCAAAAGCCACACATTAGAGGTAAATCTTATATCCATCTAATTCTCACATCTTCATAAAGATCCTTACCTAGATACTAAATCCCACCATCCATGGTAATTGCAACAATAATAGGTACTCACCTCGCAAAGCAGAGTGTCAACCATTCCATATAATCTACCAATTGAGTGCTAGACTGCCATTAATCATCTTATAAATAACTCACCTTTCAATTCAACTCATGTCTTATTCATTCTCCAATCATCATTCTATAAGGACCAAACCTATACTCTATTCATATCTACCCTACATGCATAACTACCTTTCAATCACAACAACATATCCTCTTACTACTAACATGTTATCCACAATCATCAGTGTATTATCACATATCTAATATCGATTACAACATGTTATTCACACACGCACATACTTAACAACCATCCTCTATTAACATATGGATAAATCCTAATGTCACATCAAGCGACCTACTACTATCATGTTATCAAAAAAGCACAAAGAGAATCATACATAGTCAAACAATCACATATCATCAATAAGTCATCAATCCTAAGGTTATTAATCATCCATGGATACCATAAGATCAATCTTATGTTGGTTGATATATCTACGATGTCTATCCTTAAACACCGTAGAACGCAATCTCTATCCTTAGGTGTTGCTGATATTACTTACTAGTAGGGCTTAGGTCACCCTACGCATATTCAAGCAAACTAGTATACCTTACAATCCCAGTGTGTAATGTTTTTTGCTCCCACCAGAACTCTAGTTGTATGCTCCTAATAAAGAACAACCTTGAATCTTCCCATTAGGTGTAAGCACCTAGGAAACTCTGAAGTTAGTCCCAGAGATACTAATGGGTCCTAAAGACTACAAAAAGTACAAACACAAATGATTAAACTTTACAAGCACGAAGGAACGAGAATTGGATTAAGTATCATACCAATACAGTAAGAAGAACTAAGTGTAACTCTGAGCCCTAAGGGAGTTATCGTACGTGTAGCACCTTAGCTACACACAGGGACTCAAAAGCACCATTGGATAAGACCAACAACTTAATAACTGAGCTCAACATCTAGAGAGCAAGTGTTTACCACTACTAGCTCACTAAGAGAGTGAGGAAATCAAAGTACCAAAGGGACTTTGAGCCTAAAATCACCGCTATAGAGACTAAAACTAAGGTTTTATACCCCGAACGATGAAAATATGCCAAAAAGGCACTTTTAGATAGAGAAAGGAAGAGAGACAAGCTTTGGAGGGCCAAGTGACAAGGTTGAATGAATGAGAGGAGGGCTATTATAGCCTCCCCTAAAAGCAGCTTCGTGTCGCAAAGCATTATGTTTGCATCGTGAACATGTTTATTTTTGACATGTGTGATGCGCGTTTCTAAGCTTATGTTACGTCATTGAACCTTCCCATTGCAAAACTGAAGGGTTGACGTTGCAAAAAGTGATAAAATTGATAATTCGGTAGCATTGTGAATAAACTTGCTAGCATTGCGAGGATGAGTTTTTAGCATTGCAAAAACGAATGTCAGCATTGGGAATTGGAAAAATCTAAAGTTTAGTTTTTACCTCCTATTCACTTTTGGGCCTATTCCAAACCCTAACTGGAGGTCTTAAACATATATATGAATCACTCAAACACTCAATAACCTAGGATACAAATGCTCAGTGGATGGATTAGGGTTTGCGAAAAATGGGATGTTACATTACCACCCCCATTAGAAAAAATTTCGTCCTCAAAAATTGAAGGGTGAAGGTAATATAAACAACTCCCTGTCGTACGAAACTTTTAACTTGTGGAACTCCCAATGATAGTGAAAACTAAGATAACTTCCTTTCACACCAAGACATAAGAACATCCTTTTGAAACATTGATGTATCTTATTGACGCTTGGATAATAACTTGATTTACTCTCATTTTCTTCCTCTAAGGTCACTCATCCTAGTACTACTCTCACCTGAGCACGCTTAACAACAGAGTTCTGATGAGATCTGGTGCATTAGTGCGAGTATGATTACATCTGTTAAGTTATACGTGGTAGTGGTATATATGCGCCCGCAACCCTCAAGACTCGGGAGTTGCGAGAACTCAAAAGTGTAGGTAGTATATAGATTATGAAAAATAGATGAAGCAAATTGAATAGGATTATGTGGGAAACCTTATTTTCTTTTATTACAAAAAGAGCAAAATTCGGGAATAAGAGGCGCAACATGAGGACATCTAGAAGGTCCGCCATCCTAGTACTACTCTTGCCCGAACACTCTTAACTACATAGTTCTAATGAGATCGGGTGGATTAGTGTTGGTATGATCGCACCCATAAAGTTACACGCGGTAGTAGTACATATGTGCTCGCAACGATCTAGACTCGGGATTTGGGGACTCAAAAGTGGCGATAGTATATACTCTATGAAAAATAGAAGAAGCAAATTGAACAGGGTTATGTGGGCCCCTTAATTTTTTTTTATTACAAGAGTGCTAAAATAAGGAATAAGAGGTGCAACATGAGGACATCCTAGGAGGTCACCATCCTCATACTACTCTCGTCCGAGCACGCTTAACTATGAAGTTCTTATGGGATATATTGCATTAGTGCTGGTATAAACCGACATGTTAAGTTATCCGCAGTAATAGTATATATGCGTTCACAATGCTTGAGATTCATGATTTGTGGGGAATCAAATTTGGCGGTAGTATATACACTATGAAAAATAGATGAAGCAAATACAACAGGGTTATGGGCCAATCTTAATTTTTTTTATTAAAAAAAATGCAAAAATCGAGAAAAATAGGTACATCACGAGGACTCCCAGGTGGTCACCCATCTTAGTACTATATTAGCCCAAGCAAGGTTAATCGCGCAATTTTGATGGGATCCAATGCATTAGTGCTAGTATAATCGTACATGTTATGTTTATGTGCGGTAATAGTATAGATGCGCTCACAATGCTGAAGACTCGGGATTTTCGGGGACTCAAAAGTGGCGGTAGTATATACACTATGAAAAATAGATGAAGTAATTAGAACATGGATGTGTGGTCAGCCTTAATTTTTTTAATTAAAAAAAGAGCAAAAGTCGAGAGAAAGTGGTGCAACACAAGAACTTCTGAGGGGTCACCACCCTAGTACTACTTTCGCTCACTCATGCTTAACTATGGAGACCTGATGGGATTTGGTGTATTAGTGCAGATATGATCGCACCTGTCAAGTTATATGTGACAATAGTATATATAAGCACGCAAAGCTAGAGACTCGAGATTTGCGGGGACTCAAAAGTGGCAGTAGTATATATGAATAAGGTTATGTGGTCAGCCTTAATTTTTTATCAAAAAAAGTGCAACAATCGTGAAAATAGGTGCAACACGAGACTTCCCCGTAGATTGACTGATCACACTCTAGATTGATATTTTCTTTTTGCAATTTTTTTGACATCTTATAAATGAATTGTCATCAGATATCATCTATTATAAATAAAACTAAAATTATCATATACGTGAATAAAAAATTTAAAATAAAATCAATAATAATAATATATAATAGAAGTTTAATATCTTCAATATTAATAATGAGAATAATTATGATAGACCTAAATAAAAAAATTAAAATAAAACCAAATAAAACTATAATAATAATAATAATAATAATAATAATAATAATAATGATGATGCATTTATATCTCCGAAAAAGTTTACGAGAATATTTTATAGTTCCATATATTAAAAATAATTAAATATAATATCTTTAAACTATTTAAATAATTATTTAGCATTTTTAATTAATAATAATTAAATTGCTTACACCATGGATCCTAACAAATTTTATCCTTCAAAAATCTGTAAAAATATAAAATGGCATATAATTTTAATTTTTGCATTTGGAAACTGAATAAAAATTTGGAAAACGTTTACACCATGGATCCTAACATTCAGATCGCAAATAATTTTCATTTTTGTATTTGGAAACCGAATAATTATAGAATTCTCTCATATCTTCAAATATTTTGTTTGAAAAAATCTCCAAAATGATTAATATAAATATCTTGTAATTCCATATATTCAAAATAATTAATGAAAGAGTTTTTAAACTATTAAATAATTTGTAAGTAATAATATTTAAATTGTATACACCATGGATTATTAATGAAAATATTTTGTAGTTCCATATATTCTATTTCTTTTGCAAATTTTGTGACATCCTATAATGAATTATTATAAAATATCATATGTTAAAATTAAAATTAAAATTAAAATTAAAATTATCTTATACTTAAATAAAATTTTTTAGAATAAAGTCCAAAAAATAATATATAATAGTAGTTTAATATCTTCAAAATTAATAATGAGAATAAATATGATATACCTAAATAAAAATTTTCAAATAAAACCAATAATAATGTAATAATACTTTGATATCTCCAGAAAAGTTAATGAGAATATTTTATAGTTCCATATATTAAAAGTAATTAACTAGAATATCTTTATACTATTTAAATAATTGTTTAATATTTTGTAATTAATAATAATTAGAATGCTTAAACCATGGTTCTTAAAAATTTTATGCTTTAATAATTTGTAAAAATATCATATCGCAAATAATTTTCATTTTTGTATTTGGCAACAGAATAAAAATTTGGAAAATGTGTATCTGTAATAATTTTGCTCATGCTGATTAAACTGATGAATGGAAGAGTAGTTATGATATACCAAAATAACAAATTTAGAATAACCAAATATTAATAATATAGTACTTTCATATCTTCAATTTTTTTTTGTTTGAAAAAATCTTTAAAATAATTAACGAAAACATTTTGTAGTTCCATATATTCAAAATAAATAAAGAGAATATTTTTAAAATATTAAAATAATTATTATATAAAATGATTTTATTTACAATAATAATATTTAAATTGTTGATGCCATGTATCCTAGCAAAATCCATACTTCAATATTTTGTAAAAAATCTGATGCATAATTGAAATTCATTCATGCCATTAATGTTGAAGAACTATAGCAATTCTTCCTCTTTGTTTAGTCTCGTTAAAGCGGAAGGTGATCGTTACATATTTGGATTGGTATTTTTTATTTATTTTTTACAAATTTCTTGTGATATCGTATATTAAAAAAATAAAATAAAATCCAAATAATATTATATAATAATAATTTAATATCTTCAAAATTAATAATGAGAATAATTATGATATACCTAAATAAAAAAATAAAACAAAACCATATATTAATAATAATAATAATAATAATAATAATAATAATAATAATTTTCAATTTTGTATTTGGAAAGTGAATAATAACATAATAATTTCATATCTTCAAAATAATTTTTTCGGCAAAATCTTCAAAATAATTATTAAAAATGTTTTGATGTTCCATATAGTTAAAATAATTAATGCGAATATCTTTAAACTATTTAAATAATTGTTTGATATGAGAACAGATTAATTATATTAACTAATGCACTAAGATTATTTCAGATTCGAAATAATTGTTTAAAACAAAGTTTAGATGAGAACACATTAATTAGCTGAATAATTAACGAAAATATTTTGTAGTTTCGTATATTCTATTTCTTTTGCAAATTTTGTGACATCTTATAAATTAATTATTATAAAATATCATATGTTAAAATTAAAATTATCTAATACTTAAATAAAAAAATTTAGAATAAAGTCCAAAAAATAATATATAATAGTAGTGTAATATCTTCAAAATTAATAATGAGAATAAATATGATATACCTAAATAAAAATTTTCAAATAAAACCAAATAATAATATAATAATACTTTCATATCTCCAGAAATGTTAATGAGAATGTTTTATAGTTCCATATATTAAAAGTAATTAACTAGAATATCTTTATACTATTTAAATAATTGTTTAATATTTTGTAATTAATAATAATTAGAATGCTTAAACCATGGATCTTAAAAATTTTATGCTTTAATAATTTGTAAAAATATCATATCACAAATAATTTTCATTTTTGTATTTGGCAACAGAATAAAAATTTGAAAAATGTGTATCTGTAATAATTTTGCTCATGCTGATTAAAAAGATAAATGGAAGAGTAGTTATGGTATACCTAAATAACAAATTTAGAATAACCAAATATTAATAATATAGTACTTTCATATCTTCAATTTTTTTTTCTTTGAAAAAATCTTTAAAATAATTAACAAAAACATTTTGAAGTTCCATATATTCAAAATAAATAAAGAGAATATTTTTAAAATATTAAAATAATTATTAAATAAATTGTTTTTATTTACAATAACAATATTTAAATTGTTGACGCCATGTATCCTAGCAAAATCTATACTTCAATATTTTGTAAAAAATCTGATGCATAATTGAAATTCATTCATGCCATTAATGTTGAAGAACTATAGCAATTCTTCCTCTTTGTTTAGTCTCGTTAAAGCGGAAGGTGATCGTTACATATTTGGATTGGTATTTTTTATTTATTTTTTACAAATTTCTTGTGATATCGTATATTAAAAAATTTAAAATAAAATCCAAATAATATTATATAATAAAAATTTAATATCTTTAAAATTAATAATGAGAATAATTATGATATACCTAAATTAAAAAAAATAAAACATGACCATATATTAATAATAATAATAATAATAATAATAATAATTATTATAATGATAATAATAATTTTCAATTTTGTATTTGGAAAGTGAATAATAATATAATAATTTCATATCTTTAAAATAATTTTTTCGGAAAAATCTCCAAAATAATTATTAAAAATGTTTTGAAGTTCCTTATAGTTAAAATAATTAATGCGAATATCTTTAAACTATTTAAATAATTGTTTAATATGAGAGCAGATTAATTATATTAACTAATGCACTAAGATTATTTCAGATTCGAAATAATTGTTTAAAACAAAGTTTAGATGAGAACACATTAATTAGCTGAATAATTAACGAAAATATTTTGTAGTTTCGTATATTCTATTTCTTTTGCAAATTTTGTGACATCTTATAAATTAATTATTATAAAATATCATATGTTAAAATTAAAATTATCTAATACTTAAATAAAAAAAATTAGAATAAAGTCCAAAAAATAATATATAATAGTAGTTTAATATCTTCAAAATTAATAATGAGAATAAATATGATATACCTAAATAAAAATTTTCAAATAAAACCAAATAATAATATAATAATACTTTGATATCTCCAGAAAAGTTAATGAGAATGTTTTATAGTTCCATATATTAAAAGTAATTAACTAGAATATCTTTATACTATTTAAATAATTGTTTAATATTTTGTAATTAATAATAATTAGAATGCTTAAACCATGGATCTTAAAAATTTTATGCTTTAATAATTTGTAAAAATATCATATCACAAATAATTTTCATTTTTGTATTTGGCAACAAAATAAAAATTTAGAAAATGTGTATCTGTAATAATTTTGCCCATGCTGATTAAACTGATGAATGGAAGAGTAGTTATGATATACCTAAATAACAAATTTAGAATAACCAAATATTAATAATATAGTACTTTCATATCTTCAATATTTTTTTGTTTGAAAAAGTCTTTAAAATAATTAATGAAAACATTTTGTAGTTCCATATATTCAAAATAAATAAAGAGAATATTTTTAAAATATTAAAATAATTATTATATAAATTGTTTTTATTTACAATAATAATATTTAAATTGTTGACGCCATGTATCCTAGCAAAATCTATACTTCAATATTTTGTAAAAAATCTGATGCATAATTGAAATTCATTCATGCCATTAATGTTGAAGGACTATAGCAATTCTTCCTCTTTGTTTAGTCTTGTTAAAGCGGAAGGTGATCGTTACATATTCGGATTGGTATTTTTTATTTCTTTTTTACAAATTTCTTGTGATATCATATATTAAAAAAATAAAATAAAATCCAAATAATATTATATAATAATAATTTAATATCTTCAAAATTAATAATGAGAATAATTATGATATACCTAAATAAAAAAATAAAACAAAACCATATATTAATAATAATAATAATAATAATTTTCAATTTTGTATTTGGAAAGTGAATAATAACATAATAATTTCATATCTTCAAAATAATTTTTTCAGGAAAATCTTCAAAATAATTATTAAAAATGTTTTGATGTTCCATATAGTTAAAATAATTAATGCGAATATCTTTAAACTATTTAAATAATTGTTTGATATGAGAATAGATTAATTATATTAACTAATGCACTAAGATTATTTCAGATTCGAAATAATTGTTTAAAACAAAGTTTAGATGAGAACACATTAATTAGCTGAATAATTAACGAAAATATTTTGTAGTTCCATATATTCAATATAATTAATGAGAATGTATTTAGACAATTTAAAGTAATTATTTAATAGGAGAACACTTTAATTATATATATATATTGGTCAAACACATTAATTATATTAATTGATGCACTATGAATATTTCAGGTTCGAAATAATTTTTTTAAAACAAAGTTTAGATAGAAGTATGAGAACACATTAATTAGCTGACCTCGAAACATGGTGACATCGAGGGTAAACTTTCTCACCATGTAGTTTACTGGTGAACCACTTATAATATACCATTGGATTTAATCAATGACTTAGATGACTTAGAAAAAAAATGAGTAACACCTACATCTTCTCCCACCCAATCTCTTTCAATAAATGCTGGAATATGTCATTATAACTACAAAAAAAAAATTGACTAGTTAAAAAATTAAAGGTTTTTTATGGATTAAAAAAAAACTAAGGGTGGTTTGTTACAGATTAAAAAAATGATTTTGATCAAAAATAATTTAAAGATTATTTTTTTTAGAAATTTTGAAGAAAAATAAAAGATAAATTGTGTTTATTTACGACCACAAAAATGACTTTATTAAAAAAATATTTTATCTTGTTTGGGTACAACCGCGTAGAAGTAGTTTTATCTTAACAAGATAAAAATTATTTTTTTAAAAAGTGATTTTTATGGTTGTAAACAAACACAATTTAGGACTTGTTTGTTACAGATTAAGAAAGAAGTGATTTTGATATTCAAAAGTTTAGAGATTATGTTTTAGAGATTTTTATAAAAACCAGAATCTATTTTGTGTTTGTTTACTATCATAAAAATCATTTTAAAAAAAATTTAGGGCCGCTTGTTATTGACTAAGAAAAAAGTGATTTTGACATTTAAGAATTTAGAGATTTTATTTTAGAGATTTTTAAGAAAAGCATAATCTATTTTGTGTTTGTTTACTATCGTAAAAATCACTTTTTTAAAAAAACTGATTCTTACCCATAAAATGCTAATGAGAATAGCTTTTCATTTTACCCATAAAAATGATTTTTTTTTTAAAATGATTTATTTGAAAAGCTGTAACAAACACAATTAATAGCACAAAAAATGATTTTTAACATTAAAAATGATTTTTTTCATAATAAAAAACTGTAACAAACGAGATTCTTACCCATAAAAAGCTAACAAGAATAGTTTTTCATTTTACCCATAAAAATGATTTCCTTGAAAAGCTGAAACAAACACAATCGATAACAATAAAAATGAATTTTAACTTACAAAAAGTGATTTTTTCATTAAAAACCGTAACAAAGGGCTTTTAGCTTTTGCTTTTCTTAAAAATATCCCAAAAAATAATCTCTAAATTATTTTATATCAAAATCACTTTTTTTATTCTGTAACAAACGGGTTTTTAGTTTTTTTGTAATCCATAAAAAAACTTTATTTTTTTAAGGGGTGAAGTGAGAGAAACGTACGCTATTTATATCTAATAATATTTTTTAACTCAATTTATTTTTTAGCTATTATGAAGATAGACTCCAGCATTTATTGAAAGAGAGTGAGTGGGGGAAGATGTAGGTGCTACTCATTTTTTTCAAGCCATCTAAACCATTGATTAAATCCAACGGTATATTATAAGTAGTTCACCGGTGAACTACATAGTGAGAAAGTTCACCCTAAAAGCCACCAAAATATTGCATGAAACTTTTAGTCGAACTATAAATACGGCGTCAAAAGCACCTGAGGATGCTAAGTCGACATAAAACGAAGAAGAAAAGATTAGGCAAAGTATATTTCTAATATAAAAATGGTGAACCTATTCTCCAACTATCTTCTATTGTCTATCCTGGTTCTTGTCGTAGCTGGTAAGTCTCTTGTTTAACACTATGATGCTAGTTATACTGTAGATTAAATAAAATATATCAACACTAGTTTTTTTTCCTTCCTTTGTTGTTTTGGTGTCTTATAAATTAATTATTTGGAGCACAGGGCAAGTGAACATGGAAGAACTATGCTCAAAAGGTTTGGGTGAATGTGGTCACCTAGGAAGCAAAGCGCAGTTGAGTGGTGAATCTCTAAGGAATTGCACAGCTACTCTTGGTCCTTGCACTAATCAGTGCCCTGATTCCTGCTGCTATCGTAAATGTGCTCTCAAATACACTAACGGCATAGGATATTGTTTTACAGTTGTCCCCCCTATCGCTGCATGTACTTGTTTTTATTCCTGTGGTAATTAATTTCTCTAAGGGTGTGTATCTATCCATGGGACAAAAGTATATGGCATCAGCTATTTGAAATAAATATAAGAAATACTACATGTTATGAACTAATGGTTGAAATAAATATAAGAAATTTATATACCGATTCTTCTTTTCAAAGTACATTTATAATTGTGTTTACGGTTGTTTGCATAATTTCTTTTGGATTCAATAATAAATTATATATAGGCTTAATTGTATTTTTAATCCTTTTAATTAGAACTATACGTGATTTTGACCTCCCAGTCAAGGTCGGTCAGCAAACATATTGGCTATGATGCCTAATTTCTGAAAAAAACTACAAGACTATATTTTAAAGGGAGATTCTTTTGGTATAAAAGCTAAGAAAAATGTTATTGGACTATATTTAAAAGAAGATTCTTTCAATTTTTTAAAAATAAATATACATATATTTTTTTGTAAGTAATACATAAGGCCTTACCAAAGTATTCTATTTATTTAAATAAGTTATTCATGGGTTAGGTTTATGCCCCCTCCCATTTTTTTTTGTATTTTTTATTATTTTTAATAATATTTTGGTGTGCTGCAGATGATAGATAATGGCTGGGAAGCCAACCTGGTTGGGTTGTCAGCCATTATTATGATGCTATTGCATGTCATTTTGCTTTAAAAAAATGAATTGTTGACCTATAGTTTAAAACCTACTATGAATGAAGTGATCCGTAATATACTATGAATGAGGTGATCCGTAATATGCTGGATTTATACTTCAAAACCTACTAGCTATTAGATACGTAAAATTTCTTACAAATTTTACATTTTACACTAATTAAATGATTTATTGTTAAGCATGATTTATGAATCAGGTGACAATGCTCTTGTCGATCATGATCTTGGCTATCACAAGTATGGCCAATCAAATTCGTAATATTACGGGCCACTTAATTTATTCGGGAACAACATGTTCATCTTTGACTATGTCATCATTTGCTTTACACTGTTAGGCCTATCATCAATTATTAGTGTGGGCATAACAAGGCCTTTGATTTTTGCACCTGCAATCATTAATTTTCCCACCTCCTATACTTTTAAAAATCTAATTTTACCCTTATCCTAAAATACAAAACTACCTCTATTTCCCTCTCTGATTCTCACCTCCCTCACATCTCTCCCACTCAAATCTCACCTCCTCAATCTCTCCCTCCCTCTCTCAATCTCTCTCGCCCTTTCTCAATCTCTCGCACTTTTGAAGGTGTTTTCTCTCCTTGTTAACTTGATTGGAGTTGGTGTTCTGCTAAAATCTCTTCGAAGCAGAGGTGCGTTTGCTTTTTTTTTTTGAGATATCTGGTTTTTCGGCAGATTAATCCGGATATAAGAATCTAGTAGTTCAATTATTTTCGGTAATTAGAATACGGAATATACCGTATTTAAGAATCCGAATTTTATGTCTGTCTGAATTTTTGCATGTCTTTTTCGGTGCAGTTTCAATTGAAGTCAACTTTTAACCACCAGCACTTTCAACCATGACTTATGTTCTTGTTGTTGTGTATTCTGGTGGTCAGATTAAAAGAGGTGACAATGGCGTCAAATTTGAGTGCGATAGCCCAAAATCCTTTAGGATAAACAGAGGCATCACCCTTAATGCCTTAAAGAAAAATGTTAGTGACATAGTGGGTCGTCCAGGAGACGACCGAAAGGTATTTGATATCCATTATCGATACCATATTACTTGGGAACACGGCCGTGCTGAATATGATGTTCTAAAACTTGAAAATAATGGTGACGTGGAGACAATGTTCACCGTCTTTTCACAATATGCTAGCCTCGGCCCGATCGAGTTATACGCAGATCTATAGAGAAACATTGACCAGATTATCTCCGCCTGCAGGAAACCAAGATCTGTGGACGAAATAATCGCCATGTGCACTAATCCAGAATCGTCAAGCGTCACCAGTTTGACACACCCGTGATGTATTTTATTGATTGCGTTTCGCCTTGTTGTGTTGTTATTGTATTTTGCGTTGTCATTGTGTTTTATCTTGTTTTTCAGTTGTTGTTATTTGCGTTGTTATCCTATTTTGCCTTGTTTTTAAGTTATTGTATTTTGCATTGTTATTGAATGTCACCTTGCTTTTCAGTTGTCGTATTTTGTGTTGTGATTGAGTTTACCTTGTGCTTTGTTACGAATAAAATAAAATTTGTGAACAACTAAAATACATATCTGCTCAAAATACAAATACAAACATATGTCTGGTCAAAATACATATTAAAACAGTAAAAGAGTGCTACTTTTCGCGCCTACACCTGACCCGTCGTCGTGCATATGTTTGAACGCCTGGGTGACGTGCTGTTATACCCCAATTTTGTCCACTCACCTCTTTTAATTTATATTTGGCTTTTATTTTATTTTATAATTGTTGGGCTCTTTTTTGTGTTAGTTCTTTTGGGTCAGTTTCAGCCCAATTGCGATAAAAAAAAAGGTTACAAATAGCTGGCCTTTTGTTACAAATTACCATCACCAAGTATAAGCCCAATTCACAAAATCAGAATGAAGAAAAAAAAACAAAAATACAAAAATGGGGGCAGGGATGCGCATGGCATCCTGCCAGAAGCACCAACAACAACAACATTACCAACAGCAACAACAGTGTATTTTGAGGATGAAGCCAAGGTCCCTTCTCCATGTTCCTAGCCTGTTTTCCCATTTTGGAGAAAGGATTAAGGTTTAGTGTGACGTCCTAATTTATTTTTCCAATATGTTAAAAAATATTAGCTTATTTGATGATAGTAAAAATAATTTATTTTATTATAGTAAGCGGAAGTGTACAAAAGTATTTAAAAGTATCCAACCTTAGGGCTTATAACTGTGCAGGGTGTTTGATAACTGGGACTTCCTTATTTACTGACTCTAACTTACTGGCTGTGGACCCACAATCTCTATCTTTCTTCTGAACTCGTCTGATACATGCTAATGTCCGAAGACGAATATATACAAAACAAGAAGTAGAACGGGAGACTCAGAAAACACTGTACGCACCATTTAATGGGAAAGTAAGACTAGAGTTCATGAATAAAAAGACAGGCACACATGAGCAAAGCAGAATAGTAACACGTAAGAAAGCTCAAACCACACATCTCACAGTCAACTGTTAGGATCTCCACCTAACTACCCATAACCATGCAGCTTAAATCTACATACCGCCACACAGTCTTACAATATGACAAAGGCAGCCCCACCTTAGCCACATTGTCTTTATAGATAACAGTGACCTCGATAGGCCAAGCCAGTTGTCCATCCCCCTATCCCGCTCATCGTACCCCTAAGAGTGCATCCCTGCTCTTCGATAAAAACAGGTATCGGGGCGACAATCGGGATCGACACTATGGATAGTGATGCAACAGTACCCCATCAGGATAACCAGGCTACCGAACGTCCCGACACAGCGAGGCCAAATCACTGGTCACCTAGGAGCCTTGTCGGACCCAGACTATCCTCAAGGATCCATGCGAAGCGTGTCCTATACCGACTGCATCGTGCCCGCACTCTAGCACCTGGCCTCGTACACAGCCTATGTGCACGGCGGTAGATTACAGCACATGCATATGACCATTTATTATTCATCACTTTATCAGTTTTTCATTATTCATCAGCTCAGCACATCAATTCGTTATCTCAGCCAGCATCATCATCTTATCTCAGCACTTATCAGGCTACCAGCTCAACCAGCTTTAATGTCTTATTCCAGCACTATTCAACTCTTTATAATTAAATAGTTCAGCCATATTCTCACACACAACACTATAATAACTTAATCATCAAATCAGCATAAGCAGAACAACCATCCTATATAGCACAATTATCTGTATAACATAACGTCATTTATCAACCATCCTTGATCAACATATAGGTCAACCAAAACATTATTAAGCATCAACCATCCTCGATCCACACATGAGTCAACCGTAGTATCGCTCAGGCGATCTACTACTGACGTGTTATCAATCCACACACCAAAAATTACACACACAATTATAATGCAATCATAAGAAACCAACATCACATCAATCAACATCCATAAATATCAATAGATTTTTCCTATGGTTGATAGATCTCTGACAACTGTCCTCAGCTATCACAGATCACAACCCCTCTCCTAAGGTGCTGCTGTTATCAACCACTAGTAGGGATTAGGTCACCCTATGCCTAGTTATACACTTATTCTAATCCTACAATCCCTAGTGGATAGAGTTCAGGTCTCCTTACCTGGTTAGAAGACCATTGCAGCTGTTGCCACTCTCTGTATCCTCGCCGCTCATGTCACTCGTATTCCTTCCTCTGGATGCTCCTACATGGTCTACTAAGCCACTCTCATCCTCTCTTCTTAGAGGATTTCCTACTAAGGGCTTTCTGATGCATAAGGTCCTCTCTTGAGGCAAGTGCAGAGCATACTCATTCCTTAGAAGTACCTAGAGAGAGAAAGCTAAAGAGAAAAGAGGATGAAGGACGTACCTGGCTTAGAAGACTACCGTCGCCACTCTCGTCGCGCCTCCAGAGCTCCTCCACGTCATCCCAAAGCCTTTGGAAGAACTTGAGAAGAATGGGGGGTGGGGGCCTATTTATAGGCGTGGTGGAGAGCTTCTCCTCTCACCACCGCCTTTGATCGCGAGTGGAACGCGTCGCGATGGACCACATTAAAATTCCGTCACGTCGCGATGGACCCTTCTCCAGAACGTTTCGTTTTCTCTTTTGCACTGCCTTGACCACCAGTGCTCAACGCGTCGCGACACTCCATCCCATCACGTCGCGATAGACGCGTTTTAGAGAGATCTTGATTTCTTTGAATTCTAGGGTTTTCCTATGGTATTTTTGACCTCTTAAAAGTATTTTAGTCCTTTCAAATATTTATTTATTTATTTAATTTTCTCATGATGTCACATTTAGCTTCCAAAATAACAAGATTAAGCTCCTATATCAACTTTCTCTTTCTAGAATTTCTCTCCCACTTAAGCAACAATGGAAGAATGAAGAAAATGGTGTCTAGGTGATGAGGATAGCCACGAAATTTAGGAGGGATATGGGTGGAAGAAATTTGTTCATTTTGTTAGGAATTAACCAAACTAGTTACAAACTAACTAAATTAACTTCCTACCATTTACAACTTAACCAACCATACTCTAACACTTGTCATGGAACCTTCTAAGGATGAGATTCAGCTTCCCTAGTTTCTGGATTCACGCCCCTCAGCCCCCAAAATATCTAGAGTTTATTTCATCGCATTCTCGCTCAATCGGGTGCGCGGCGTTTCGCGTATATTAGGGTTTTATACCAAAAACTCTAAAAAATAATGTAATAAATTAATCCACGACTAAAAATTATTAATCAATCAAAATGTACCTTAAGACGTTAGAAGTATTTCTATGAATATCGTTTTCTCGATTTATGAGCTAAAAAGTTACCGTTTGGTAGTTTCTATGCGTAAAAAATACCCTATATTTTTCTGATGCCCAAAAATTAAAAAAAAAATTCCAATAAATCCTAAATATTGGAAAATGATAAGATCTCAAATTTCATAAAATTTGGATCACGTTTGGACATGTTTCAATTAGAAACTCACCCAGTAGCCTCATAACGGCAGAATTCAACAGAATTTTCGCAGCGTAATAAAAACTGTAAATTAGTGAGGATCACTAATTTCAATTTCTCTTATCATCTAGATATTATTCAAACAATAGAATCGTCAATATAAAATCATTAAAATAAAAGTCGCATTAAATACGACATAAAACCAACAATTAATAAATAACTAAATATCGAAAATCCAAACTGTGACTTAAAAATATCTATTAAGTCCTAAAAATTATTTCTCCTTCAATAAAATAATTTTCTTTAATCAAACAACAATTTTACATATTTTTCAGGACTAATTCATATTAAAAACAGTATACGTCTACACTGTCTGTTAATCTGAATTAATCATCAAAATTACGAATTGTTTACGACAAATCTTTGCACTTCTTCGCACTTTTCATAAAAATTGGTAATTTTTATGAAAATAATTTTCATAAAAATTATTTATTTCCAAGTAGTCGAAAACTGTAAAATAATTTTCATAAAAATTGGGGTGTTACAAACTTCATCTTGGCATATTAGGATCTAACTCCTTATTTATAGGTTCGTCATTCTCATAACGATCATGTCCATAGCCCATGTATTTCTATCCTTTTATGATGATGTTGTTCTCCTTATGGTATTATGTAGTTACTTACAGTAATTAATCAACATGCTAAATCTACTCGTATACTGTTGCAACCCTCAGTTTTGCTTCCACAAAATTTCAAAAGGTTTCGCTCTATTTTTCAAGAGGAGTCATCTGAAATTCCAATACCATTATTCTTATGATTCAAGCCCGCAAAAAGATTCTGCCAATCCTAATTCCCGTTTAAACCAATATATCTTTGCTAATTGTGTTCCATTACACTTAGAACACACTTCCAGAATTAAGTGTCTTCTCTCTAAGTAAGTGATTATGACAAATAATCTTCCTTACCCTTGGTATTCTCTTATTACTCGTAGTCTGCTTTTCACGATATTCGAGATAAATGTGATAGAATTGTTTGTGTGATCGTTTCATTGATTTTTTAAATAATATATACAAAATTTTAGATAATCTCTTAGCTATAATTTTGCTAAGTAAATCAAGAGAGTATCTCCTATACAAATCAAGAGAGTATCTCCTATACAAATTCTAAAAATAAATGATTATTTACATATTCTAATACACCCCCGTAGCCGAAACGGGAGGTTGCCGAACGTTGAGACTATCTCAAAAATCATCAAAGAGTTGCAGCGGAAGTCCCTTAGTGAATATGTCTGCAATCAACGCGAAGGGACATGTAGAACACGAACTTGACCACGAGCGACTTTCTCACGCACAAAATGAATATCCATCTCAATGTGCTTAGTGCGTTGATGTTGAACCGGGTTACCGGAAAGGTACACTGCACTAACGTTGTCACAATAGACTAAAGTGGCTTTCGTAATAGGATAATGTAGCTCCAAAAGTAAGTTTCGAATCCAACAGGATTCAGAGACAACATTAGCCACCCCACGGTACTCAGCCTCAGCACTGGACCGGGACAAAGTAGATTGTCTTTTCGCAGACCATGAAATCAAGTTATCCCCAAGATAGACACAATAGCCAGAAGTCGACCGTCTGGTGTCTGGACATCCACCCCAGTCTGCGTCGGTGTATGAAATGAGCTTATTAATTGAAGAGGGATAAATATGGAGACCGAAATCGAGAGTACCCTGAATATAGCAAATGATTCGCTACAAAGCAGACATGTGTTGTGTTCTCGGGTCATGCATAAACAAACATATTTGCTGAACAACATAGGAAATATCTGGTCTCGTGAAAGTCAAATATTGTAAGGCTCCGGCAAGACTGCGATACTCAATTGGATCATGATAGGGATTACCTGAAAAGATGCTGAGTTTTGCTTTTGTGTCCACCAGTGTAGCAGATGGCTTGCAAGAAGACATACCGGCCCCCTCAATAATTTCTTTCGCATATTTCTTTGTGAAAGAAAAAGACCTCATGAATGTCTTGTAACAGGGATGCCTAAAAAATAACTTAGAGGACCCAGATCCTTCATAGCAAACTCATAACCAAGCTTAGACATTATGGATTGACGAAGAGCATCTGAAGACGCAGCAAGAATAATGTCATCCACATAAAGAAGAATATATGCCATATCGTTCCCCCGACGATAAATGAATAAAGAATGATCTGAAATGCTGTGAGAGAAACCCAAAGTAGCCATATAATCAGCAAAACGCTGGTACCAAGCACGAGGGGCTTGCTTAAGCCCATAGAGAGAATTCTTCAGCAGGCATACATAATCAGAGTGTTTAGAATCTCGGAAGCCAGGAGGTTGGTGCATATAGACAGTTTCATCGAGATTTCCATGCAAAAAAGCATTCTTTACATCTAATTGATGAAGACACCAAGATTTAGATAAAGCAATGCTTAGTACCGTTCGAATAGTTGTCGGTTTGACCACTGGACTGAAAGTCTCACCACAATCGATGTCAGTTTGCTGACCTGTGCCATCACCTACAAGTCGGGCTTTATGCCACTCAAAAGAACCGTCAGATTTCGTCTTATGCCTGAAAATCCACAAACTTCAAATGACATTAGCATTAACTAGACATGGTACTAATTCCCACGTCTTATTTTCAATAAGAGCATCATATTCGTCTTTCATGGCCATTTTCCAATTATGATCATTTAATGCATTAATGGGATTGGTGGGCAAAGGAGAAATGGAGTTTTTAGCAGAAGTGTGAAGATTAAGAAGTTTTCTGGGCTTAAAAATTCCATGTTGGGCTCTTGTTGTCATTTGAGGAGAGGTTGGTGGATTGGCAAGTGGGTTGGTTTGCCCTGGTTGTGATGGACTGTGAGTGTTGGGTTGATTTGTGGGGGAAGGGGATGTGGTCTGTGTAGTGGACCGGTTTGGGCTGTTGGGAGAGGTTGGTTCGGTCGGTGAGGCTTGAGGTGATGAGGTCCGAGTAGGAGATGTGTTGGGGGAGGTTTGTATTTGCTGGGCCTGCATAGGAGGTGTGGTTTGGGCCGGTGAGTCAGCGACTTGGGCAGGAGAAGATTGGGCTTCATGAGTGGTGGTCGTGGGTGGAGTAGGTGAGTGAAGAAGAGGTGCCAAGCCTGCATCCAAAAACTCATAAGTAGAAGATGTATGAGTATGTAAGTTAGAAAAAGGGAAAGTATTTTCATCAAAAATGACATGTCTCGAAACAATTATCTTACAACTCGATAAATCATAACACTTATAACCTCTATGATTCAATGGATACCCGAAGAAAACACATGGAGTTGATCGAGCTTGCAATTTATTTCTAGAAGTAGATGGAAGAAGAGGATAACATAAGCACCCAAAAACCCGAAGGTGAGAGTAGGACAGGTCTTTTTGGTAGAGAATTTTAGTGGGTGTTTGAAGAGCAAGCTTTTTGTTAGGGAGTATATTGAGGAGATAAGTGGCCATTTGTAGTGCATGATGCCAAAAAGAGGATGGTAGAGAGGCATGAGCAAGGAGGGTTCGGATGATGTTATTTATGGTACGAATTTTTCTTTCGGCTTTTCCATTTTGAGGAGATGTATGAGGGCAAGAAAATCAAAAAGTCATTCCATTTAATTCACAAAATTTATGAAAAGGTCCATTGTCGTACTCCTTTCCATTGTCACATTGAAAACATTTAATCTCCTTTTCAAATTGTGTTTTATTGTGAGTACGAAAAGAAAGAAAAATGGAATGCACTTGAGATTTATTAGCAATGGGAAAAGTCCATAGAAAATTCGTGAAATCATCAAGAAATAAAACATAATAACAATGTCCACCTGAACTAAGAATAGGTGATGACCAGAGATCGCTATGCACAATATCAAATGGCAAAGAAGTATATGATAAAGAGTCAGAAAAACGGTAATTTAACTTTTTTCCCATGAGGACATGAATGACAAAAAAAATTATCCCGAAATTTATTGCAAATAATGAAATTGTTTCGGCGAAGGGAGCTTAAAACAGGGGCTCTCCCGGGTGTCCTAAACGACTATGCCAGATTTCAAGAGACAAAGTGGCAAAGGTAGATGGTGGCGAAGTTCCAATGTGTGGTCTTGTGGTAATTGGATATAGGTCGCCCAAGTGTTACATCTCATTAAATGCATCCCTGTCTGAAAATCCTTCACAGAAAAACCGAAAGGATCAAATTCAACAGAAACATCATTGTCAATGGTAAATTTCCTCACAGAGACAAGATTTTTAATCAATTTAAGGGCATGCAGGACATCATTCAAGGTTAAAGGGGGATGGGGATTGGGTAATAATGCATTTCCACAGCCAATAATTAGAATAGTGTGACCACTACCAACAATAATATTACGATTATTGCTCATATTTAGATAAGACGTAAGAGTACCTCCGTTTGCAGTCATGTGAGAAGTGGCTCCGGTGTCCATGTACCATTGATCATCAGGAGGAGCAATTGAGAGAGTGTGCATAGCAGCTTGAATATATGTTGGAGCATAAGAAGTTTGGGCATGCTGAATGGTTGCTGCCATGTGGGCCTGTTGAGGTCTCGGCCCAAGTAGACTTTGCCCACGGTTAGAAGTGGGCTGCATCTGCCAATTTACTGCAGTGGGATATGGGCATGGGGGGTCGCCCAGGGTTGCCACGGCCCAGCCCAAGGTGGAAAGGCCCAATGCTGCTGCTGTGTAAAGTTTGGCTTCCATGCCGAGGGGTGCTGCTGATGCTGCGGTTGGGCCCCACGACCACCGCATCTCCCCTTTCCCTTGCCACCGCGGCCGCTGGCTCCACCTCCTCTGCCACTGCGGTTGGTGTAGCCTCTGCTGATGCTGCGGTTGTTACGGTTGGAGCCGTGTTGCCATTCGAGTTCTCAGCTTGAGAGGTAAAGAATGCAGAATTATCAGTGGAATTTGCCGCCTTTTTTGCCCTTGTCATTTCCTCCAAGATAAGCATAGATCGAGCTTTGTAAAAAGGGGGAAGAGAATCTCCATGATGAATCTGCGATCCAACACTAGCATAAGCATCAGTTAAACCCGAAACGAGTTGAAGTACCAACCTTTCATTCGACACAGGAGCGCCGACATTGGATAGTTGATCCGAGAGCGACTTCAGATGTTGAAAGTACGACGAGGCATCAACAAAATGCTCCATTTGAACATGCGTAAATTCTTGTTCTAGGTAAAGAGCCCTAGAATTTTTGTTGTCAGAGAAAATATCCCTTAACCTATTCCATGCAAGTTCGGCAATGGAATCACGTTCAAGGATGGTGTTGGGAAGGTCTTCAGAGATAGTGTCGTAGATCCATTGTAGAACAACGGCGTCAACACGTAACCAGAGGTCGATATTCGTGTCTTTAGTAGAGGAACCCGGTGTCGCCTTTTCCTTTGGGGAAGGAATGATATGATCTAGAACTTGATAAGCTCTAGCATGGATTTTGAAGAGCTCCGACCACGTAACATATTGACCCTTTTCAATGTCTAAGGTGACTTTGATAAAGCTGTTGATGTTTCATACCGCAAGAGCGGGATGAGGGAGATTAGGAGGAAGAGGAGCGGTAGGAGAGGGAGGAGTTATGGTGGTGGAGGACGCAAAAAAGAAGAAGGGATGGCGGGTGTTTCAGCTAGGGTTAGATGGAGGAGAGAAACTTGTACCTAGTCTGATACCATGATAGAATTGTTTGCGTGATCGTTTCATTGATTTTTCAAATAATATATACAAAATTCTAGATAATCTCTTGGCTATAATTTTGCTAAGTAAATCAAGAGAGTATCTCCTATACAAATCCAGAGAGTATCTCCTATACAAATTCTAAAAATAAAAGATTATTTACATATTCTAATAGAATGTTCTTATCGCAATCATGGATTCTCGTTAAAGAAATCGGTATTCCAACCCATGAGAAGTTAGAAAGGACGGGAATATATGGCACATGATTTGAGATACGTAAGGAGAGATACTATTTTAAGAAAATATTGTATATATATATATAGTTAACATACTCAAGTTTTACAATATACATTACAATATTTACAAACATGACACACACTAAATTGTTACAAAAAGTATAAAATTTTATATAAAAAAGATATATACTAATATACATATCGTACATGATCGTGGTTCTACCCTAGTCTAGTCCACTAGTCGTAGATCTCGCTTACTGCAGAACTTTTCCCTAGATAGCAATCGATGGCATAGTGCCTAGTCCTGCCACATTCATAACATAAGGGTTCCTTCTCCATACAATTCTTAATCTGATGATCAGATCTACCACATTTAAAACATCCCTAAGATTTCTGATTTGGCTTCCTTTGAGTCTTAACTCTTCTATCTCTTGTTCCCTGATGCGAAACATGTATAGTATATGGGCTTCTTCTACTCTATCGTTTCCCACTACATTTACTTTGATCTCTCAGATTCCTGATGATTTCTTCACCCTCTGTCTGATCGAGTATGTGATTTACATCCCCCGAGTCTGACCTTTAATTGGTTGTTTGCCCCTGGTTTGATCACTTATGTGATCTATGCCTTCCTACTCCATACACCTCTCTACAAACTCTGAAAGACTAGTTAATCTCAATAGCATGACCGACCTCCGAATATCATTTTCGAGTCTGTCTTGAAATTTCTGACACATCCATTCTTCACTAGCATTAAGTTGATAGTAGTCAAAATACTTCACCAAAGCCTCGAACCTAGTGACATATTCACCTACCGACATATCACCCTGGGTCACACTTTATCTTGTCTTGATGTTCTAAGGAAATAATTCTCGAGGAAATTCTCGTGAAACAACTCCCAGGTAGTAGCTTTGCCCTCTACCTTAGGTATCCTCCTCCTGTTTTTCCACCAACTCTCTGCTCCATCAACTAACATAAAGGTATCATATGTTTCCTTCCTATCCTCTCGACAATGCATGACATCAAATATCTTCTCAATCTTCTGTAGCCAACGCTCCGCACCTTCAGGGTCATATTCTCTTTTAAGTTTTGAAGGTTTCCCTTTAATGAAAACTATTAGTCCTGCATTATCAATATCAACATCTCTTGTGGTATGCTGAGTCTCCCTCTCTTTAACCAATTGGATGAGTTGTGCATTCTGCTGCAGTACTACCATTACCAACTCCCTAAGAGTGCGTTCAGACTCAGGCTTCATTCTAATTTCCTCCACATGTACAGTCTCTCCTACTTGAGTACCGGTACTGTTGGGCTCAATTGTCTCCCTAATGGTAGCTCCAACACCATCTTCCACAAAACGAAGAGTCCCATTGGGTTCGTGAGCCATAGATTCATGTAATGAAATCAATAGCCCACGACTCATGAGATATAAGGAGACGTGCATGATGCCTGGTCATTATTCCTCCATTACCCGTACTCTCTCCGTTTTCATATATAAGCAACAAAACACTTTTTTAGTTCAATGAATTACGTATAATGAAGTGATATAATAAATAAAAATATAAATATAAAGTGAATATAAAACTTAATTAGATGGGAAAAAAATCAAATATTAAATTTTGACTCCGTGTAGAAAGTCCGTTTGTCCTAATGACAAACAGGACAAACCAAAAGTGTTTCTCTTCAAACGTTCAAATGCAATCACACAACATTACAACCCATGCAGAGTCCTGCTTCACCTAAAAGCTTACAAGTTAAATGCCACTGTGCATTGCCTCATTCATTCTTTCTTATTTCCGTTGCCTATAAAACACACCCAGCCAAAACCCTGCTACCAAAAACATTAATTAACCACAAAAGGACAAAATCTGCAAAAGAATATATTGAACCAAAAATCAGAAAATGAAATGGAAACTACAAATAAAAATAAAAAAACTAGTACGTGGCATTTTAATAGCGAAAGCAGTCAAATCGCAGAACTGATCGTTCATTTTTACTCCTCCATAGCTGTATGGGGGACCCACCACCCCAAACCTTTCTTTCTACAATTCTTAATTTTCATTTCTCTTCTCACTAGTTTTGTACCGTCTCTCCTCCAAAAATTCCCTTCCATCACCATCTCTGCCTTTCCTCTCTCATGTGATTAATTTCATCAAACACTTTCCATTCACTAGTAACCACCAAACCAGAGGAAGGAAAAAAAAAGTGACAAAAAATAACATTGAATTAAAAATGGCGGGTCTGAGTGTAGTATTAGAAGCTCAGAGAGTTGGTAGTAGCAAGAAAACTCCCCAAGTGATTAACAAAACAATGATGCTCAGTAACATCAACAAAAACTCTCCTTCTGTAGTGTCCTTGAATTACTCTCACTACTCTCCTTTTCAGGAACCAACGTTTCTAGACCAATGCTTTCTCTGCAGGAAGAAGCTGTTACCCGGAAAAGACATCTACATGTACAAGTAAGTCCTTGAATGAAAACCTAGGGCCATTTTTATATACTTTTTAAAAACAGTTTTTTGTTTTCAAAAGTAGACAAAAAAAATTTGTTCTTGTTAACTGTTTTTAAAAAGCTTAGTCAAACATGCCTCTACTCTTCTATATTTTCTTCTATAAAACTTTGCATTTGTCTAGAAACCCAGATCTTATTATTTTACTCTATTTGTAAAATAAAAAGCCAGGATCTTTTTATGGTTTTTTGTTGAGGTTGATTTGGGCTTATTTTTTAGTTATTATTTTTTTGTGGTTATTTGAAACATGAAAGAGGGGACAAGGCCTTTTGTAGCGTGGAATGTAGGTGCAAGCAGATTTTCATGGACGAGGAAGAAACTGTTCAGAAGGAGAACTGTTCCTTGGCTGCTGCTTCTTCTTCTTCTTCAGAAGCTTCTCATCATCAGAAAGGAAGAAGAAACCGACCCGGTGGTTTTGCTTACTGATATTCATGAATGAATGAAGAGCTGAAAGGTAGTAGTCTAGCTAGGGACTAGAGAGAAAATATTGTGAGACTAAAAATGGGGGTATTTTTTTTTTTCACAGCTACGTTCCAGTTTTAACCATGCTCTATGTTGTAATAATAACTTCATAGTCTTTTGTCCTTTTGCTCCCTAGTATGAAGCCAAAACGTCCTTTCAACTTTTATTTTATGGGGCTCCATTATCTCAACCTCTTGGTTACTTGTACGCGGTTTAAAAGGAATAGGATCACAATTATAGTAATGTTTCTTGTTAAATATAATATAATTTTACTAAAATATATGTTTGATAATAGGTTTTTATTTGTTTGCTCCTATTATTGGTAGTTTAGTCTTTTACCTATACGATCGGTAAATTGCATTCCTGTTGAACTCTAGCGGGGCCTCTTTTTTTGTTCTCTTCTCCTTGCCTTTTCTTCTCTATGCATTATTTTATATATTGTTAACAACATAGATATTTAGGTATTATTAAGTAAAATTGATTTTACATGCTAAACTTAGTTTTACTGAAAAGAAAAAGAAATAGTTTTTGTGTTACATTAAAAAACTTATGTTAAGCTTTATATTAAATTTGTTTTCACATTAAAAGCAATTAAATATAAATGGAAAGGATAAATGATGTGAGTTCTCTAGTGTGTATTGCAAAGTGCTTTTCCATTATTACCCAAGAAATGACCGCAGATGCTAGATCTAAGCTCTGTTTGGTAACACCAAACCGTTAACTTATAGCAGATATATTATAACGGATAAGCTCGTAGTATGTATTTGGCAATCACTAGCTTATAACATTTTTTCACTAGTTTATAGTGTTTTTTCATACGCTACATAAAGTAGCGCTTGAACTTATAACGTACTCCCTCCGTTTTCATATATAAGCAACAAAACACTTTTTGGTTCATTGAATAACTCATGTATTTGATCTATATTATAGACCAAATACATGAGTTATTCAATGAACCAAAAAGTGTTTTGTTGCTTATATATGAAAACGGAGGGAGTATCATTTTTCCCTCGTTTTTATCTTTATTATTTTAATTAAATTCATATTTTATCCTCTATTAAATGAAAAAAATTATTAGCACTCTCATTTATTAAAATGTTCTTTTATGTCATTTTATATTTATCATTTAGTTCAACCACTAATTTTACCAAACACTTTAAATTCAATTCGCTAGCTTATCCGCTATAAGTTCATCTGTTATCCGCTATCGTATCCGCTATCAGTTAACTTATTCGCTATTCACTATTTTTTACCAAACAGAGCCCTAGATGGTTTCTGTGTTACACTTGGAAGGGCACTTTTGGTATCTTATTCTTATCGTTGTTTTGTTGGAATTTGATTTATGTCGACCATTAGTATTACCGCAAGTCCGCAACAAGTAAAGGCTGTGTGGCTATGTCTTGATTGTTAAAATTTGGGAAAGGGTTGTGGTGGTTGTTTTTACGTGTCAGAGAGCATCACCCTCTTCTTCCCGTGGTCTTGGGGAATTGAATAGCACCGTTTGTTTTTAAACAAAATGACAATGCAAAACACCGGTCATTATTGGTTGATACATAGTTTCTTTGTGTGACTCAGCATTTAGAGGAATTGTCCGGGTAAATACAAGATTCTTTTTGCAGTTGGGCGATGGCATATGGTATATTTGATGTTTCTAGCTCTCAAAAGTGGCTATGCAGGAGGGCATTTTTCACTTGAATTATCTTATCGGTATATAGCTTTTCTCAAGAGCGTGTATGTGTACATGTTGGCTTCAGTGCCTAACCCTTAATGGCAAGTTTGGCAATGCCATGTTTGTTTGTCTAATAGCTTGCTAAAGGACTGCCAAAGATAACATTAATTTTGATTCCATTCTAAGTTGGATATTGGGGAACTTGAAAGAAGAAACTAGATGATGGCAAATCCTACGGTGGATCAAGTGTTCACGGAATCACGGTGGACCGGTACTTGAAAATCGTTTGAAACTCCAACGATGACAAACGTTGTCCCTGAAAGCAGAAGTTCACAGTCTTCTTCGTTCTCATGCATGGCTAAGGCGGTGACATAATAGATGTCGGTTCAATAAAAACAAACATGAGTGCCTTAGAACTCAAATCATATTTGCTTCTCCTTGTTTTTATTAACCAGCACTGATCAGGTCACCGCTTCAACCGTGAGGATGATGACGACGGTGAACTTTTGCTTCCCAGGGCAATGTTAGTCCCATTGGTGCTTCGAGTGCGTTTGAAGTAGTGATTCACCATGTACCACCTATTATACGGTGAACTTTTGCTTCCCAGGACAATGTTAGTCCCATTGGTGCTTCGAGTGCGTTTGAAGTAGTGATTCACCATGTACCACCTATTATAATAATATGGAAGTTATAATAATATTTTTGTTGAAAGCTTGGCCTGGCATCTATAGATTGGTAATTCTCAGTCTTATACTTTGGCTTCATGCTAGGAAGCAAAAGTTAGAAAACTTTTCGTAGTACAAAGAGAGTATAATATTCTAAAATTGAATAATTCTTCGATTAGTCTTTCGTTAAGGTTCGAAAACTACCGTCACAATCAGTCCTAACGTAGTAGTCATTTCTAATTAGAAAGAAAAAGGACAAGTAGTTGAATGCCTTCTGTTTTTATTGGTTTAGTCATTGAGAAAATTACAAGACTTGCGGTGTATTGAAGTACATTATTAATGTTTGCTTATACTCCCTTCGTTACTTTTTATAAACTCCTTTAGATAAAAAATGCATATTAAGGAAAATAGTTAGCATAATTAAATTATCTATAATGTGTATGTTTTTTCAAATTTATCTTTCAATCATACTTTTAATTAATTGATGCATGTCTTGGATTTTTAAATACTATGCAATTAATTAGGGATATTTTTGGAAAAAAATAATTAATATATCTTGTAATTTGAAAATGAGCTTATAATTAGCTAACAAATTTTTTTTCTAAAAAGGGCTTATAAAAAATAACGGAGGGAATATGTCTAAACATTGATGCTTCGATAGTACAAAAAGCCATAATTAAGCATGAAATTCATAATAAAATTTTTTGATGTTTTTGCAGTAGAAATTCCTGTAGATTTTAAATGTGTTATATTTGTAGGCGATGGCTACCGTGCCCCACTGCAATAGGTGGTGCATGGTACACATGCAACTCGCTAAAGAACCACAACCTCTGCGGCTGTGAATGATTTATTCGAGGACCACAACAGAACTACCAATAACCTTGTTGGAACACAAGTTCCTTTAGCCTCACAATGAATCAATTTCACACTCTCTGTAACTCACAGTGTTTAAAGATTTTGGTTGAACCAGAATATGAAAGAAGAAAACAAACAAGAATGAAAAACAAAGAATAGAGAAGAAGAGAAAAAACAGAATTGCACAATCACTGGTTTATTCACTTTGTGTAATTAACTTCACTGATACACATACACCACTAATCAACAAATGGTGCAATGGCACTGTATTTATACATTTCACTCTAAGTCCCACATCGGGTAACACTGATCATACATCACTTAATAGCAAAAACAGAAAGTAACTAACTCACTCTAACAAACAGAAACTGAATTAACTCCCTAACACACCCCCTTAATTCAGTTCTGCTAAATCAATTACACCTAGCTTGCTTCCCAATTCCTTGAACTTTTCACCTTTCAAGGCCTTGGTAAAAATATCAGCAACTTGCACATCTGTCCTACAATGCTCCACTCCAATGGTTCCCTTGTTGACTTTCTCTCTTATAAAATGAAACTTGGTTTCTATGTGCTTACTCCTTCCAGGAGCTATAGGATGTTTTGCAAAGTTAATTGCAGACTTGTTATCGATCAAGAGCTTCACTCCAGTCTTCTTCCTTATGTTCAGCTCATCCATCACTGATTCACGCCATAAAGCCTGACAAACACTCATTGAGGCAGCAATGTATTCTGCCTCACAAAATGATAATGCCACCACTGGTTCCTTCTTCGATCCCCATGAAATTGGTGTCATTCCATACATGAACACAAAGTCAGCTGTACTATTCCTATCATGCTTGTCTCCACACCAATCTGAGTCGGTATAACCATACAATTTTGCTTCAAATCCATCACTGTCTCGAGGATACAGAATGCCATAACTGAGAGTCCCATTTACATATCTCAGAATTCTCTTAGCTGCCATTAAGTGAGGAACCCTTGGCTTGTCCATGAACCTACTAATCAAACCAACACTAAACAACAAATTTGGTCTGGTATTACACAAATACCTTAGAGATCTTACTATCTGGCTAAAGTAAGTTGGATCAACAGCTTCTTCATCACCCTCTCTTTCAAGAATCAAACATGTTTCAGCTGGAGTGATTGCTGAATTACAATTTGACATCTTGAATCTCTTCAATAAGTCTGAAGCGTACTTCCCTTGATGCATCACTACTCCTTCATCAGTCTTCTTAAACTCAATTCCTAGGAAATATGACAAATGTCCTAAATCAATCATTTCAAACTCTGCCATCATTCTTCTCTTGAATTCTGCAATTTAAACTTCATTGCTTCCTGTCACAAGAAGGTCATCTACATATAAGCAAACAATGATCAGATCTGATTCCTTTTCACCCTTCACATACACACCATGTTTTGAGACACATTTCCTGAATCCAATCTTACTGAGGAAACTATCTATCTTCTTATTCCATACCCTTGGGGCTTGCTTTAAGTCATACAAGGCTTTTCTCAACTTGAACACCTTTGATTCCTGACCAGATTTCACAAAACCAGGAGGTTAATCAACAAAGACCTCCTCATCTAATTCCCCTTTCAAAAATGCAGACTTCACATCCAATTGGTACATGGACCAATTCTTTTGACTTGTAAAAGCAATCACTAAACTCACTGTTTCAAGTCTTGTCACTGGTGCAAAGACTTCTCCAAAATCAACACCTTGTTTTTACAAAAAACCTCTTGCAACCAGCCTAGCCTTATACTTATTCACTTCCCCTTTTGGATTCACTTTCACTTTGTACACTCATTTCACTCCAATGGATCTTCTTTGAGGTGGTAGGGACACAAGCTCCCAAGTCTTATTCTTCTCAATTGACCTGAGTTCCTCCTCCATTGCTTTAATCCAATTAGAATTTTTCATGGCTTCCTCAACTGTGACTGGTTCTGTTTCTGAAAGTAAAGCAAAACGAACAAGCTCTCCATCTGAATTTACCACAGCATCTGACACCATTTCATATCCTTCCAGTCTTTGAGGGAGTTGTCTCACCCTTTCAGACCTTCTAACTCCTGTTGAGCTACTGCCAGTGTCAGTATTCTACCCAGCATTCATGTCAATAGCAACACTTATTGGTTTGACGGCAGGATCATTCCACTGCCACTCCTTAGCTTCATCAATCACAACATCCCTTCTCACTACAACTTTCTTGCTGCTAGGATGCATCAGTTTATAACCACCAGTGTTATGATAACAAAGGAATATCATCTGCTCCCCTTTATCATCAAGCTTCTGTCTCAATTGATCTGGAACATGCACATAACACACTGACCCGAAACCTTGAAATGAGGTACATTTGGCTTAATTCCAGACCATGCTTCCTCTGATGTCACAACATTTAATCTCTTTGAAGGACTTCAATTCAATATATGAACAGCAGTATTAGCTGCCTCTCCCCACAAATACTTTAGCAGATTCTTACTCTTTAGCATACTCCTCACCATATTCAGCAAAGTTCTATTCTTCCTATCTGCTGTACCATTATGTTGAGGTGTGTATGGTGGAGTCACTTCATGGATAATTCCCTCCTCTTCACAGAAATTCTTCAATTCATTAGACATGTATTCTCCTCCTCCATCACTCCTTAAGATTTTTACATGTTGTCCACTTTGTTTCTCAACTAGGAATTTGAATTTTTTGAACACTTCAAATACATCACTCTTCCTCTTGATCAAATAAATCCAAACCTTCCTAGTAAAATCATCAATAAATGAAACAAAATACTTGTTACCTCCAATTGTTTTAGTCTGCATTGGCCCACATACATCAGTGTAGATGACTTCAAGTTTTCCCTTTGCTCTTATAGGAACATTCTGCACTGCCTTGGCAGCTTTGACTCCAAGCATTCTTCACATAATTCACTTGGTAATTGGATCTGAGGCAACCCTTTTACCATCCCCTTCCTGTGCATTAAGTTTAGGTCCCTAAAATTTAGGTGCCAAAATCTATAATGCCATAGCCAATCATCCCTTGTCACTGCAGCAGCAAAACATTTATGCTCCATTACCTGAATATCAACTTGGAAAGTTATATTCCTTGACAAATCTGCCTTCATCAGCAACCTTTTCTTATCATCAAACACCTTTAGCATCTTGTCCTCCATAATCATCATATATCATTTCTCTAAAAGCTGGCCAAGACTTAGGAGATTACTCTTCATTCCTAGCACACACAACACACCAGAAATAAAAGAGCATTTGCCAACTTTCCTTTTAATCATCACTTTGCCTGTCCCCTCAGCCTTCACTTCTCTATCATCCGCAAATTTAACCTTGCTCTTGACTGAATCATCAATGCTAACAAACTAGTCCCTCCTTCCAGTCATGTGTGTTGAACACCCAGTGTCCAAATACCATGAAATTTTAGACACCTCTACCTCATTTGTTATCGCCATTAGTTGCATTTCCTCATCTTCCTCCTCTTGTGCAAGCTTAGCCTCTTCTCCACTTGTCTTGGCATAGCATTCATCAGCAAAATCCCCCCACTTTTGACAATTGTAACATTGTATGTTACTCTTGTCACTTCTTTCAACCACCTCTTCCTCGGGCTCAATTCCACCACCCCTTTTATGACTGCTGTCACCATTCTTTTGATCTGTGAAAGACTTGTTTACATTACCCCTTCCAGCTCCATATCCAGAATGGGTTCCTCTTCCTCTATTTCCTTGAAATCTTCCTCTTCCCCTCTTGTTCTTGAACTGCTCATTATCAGTTCTTGAACTAATCTTTGCTTGCAAGGCTTGTTCGATCAGTCGATTTCTCACCATTCCTCTCAGTCAATCTCTGCTCATGGGCTTCCAAAGATCCTTGTAGCTCCTCAATTTTCAATACTGCATGATCTTTACACTCTTCTATGGCACAAACAATGTGATCAAACTTTTGTGTCAAGGTTCTAAAAACCTTTTCCACAGTTGTCTGATCTGTTAAACTTTCTCCACACCCTTTCCTCTGATTTGTAATTGACTGAACCCTTGTAAAATATGCTGCAACAGTTTCATCTTTCTCCATTTGCAATAGCTCATACTTTCTTCTAAGAGTTTGAAGCCTTACCTTCTTTAATTTGTCCGCACCAGCATACACTTTATCAAGAATATCCCAAGCCTCCTTCGATGTTTCAACTTGGGAGATTCTTTCAAAATTTGATGCATCAACACATTGATGCAGAATGAATAAGGCCTTACAATCCTTCTTCTTGAACGCAGCTTTCTCTTCATCTGTTGCCTTTGATCCCAATCCTTCAGCACCCTTAGTCACCGTGTCCCACACATCTTGAAAACCAAGAATCGCCTTCATCTTGGTTCACCACTGGTCGTAATTCTTCCCATCAAGGATGGGTAGAGTCGCTGGAAAATGGCCATTGGTTGTGGCCATTGTTTCATTCCCTCACTGTTGTGTTTTAAATCAACCCAGAACACAAAGGTCCCTTTGAAAGAACCTTGCTCTGAATACCAATTGTTGGAACACAAGTTCCTTTAGCCTCACAATGAATCAATCTCACACTCTCTGTAACTCACAGTGTTTAAAGATTCTGGTAGAACCAGAATATGAAAGAAGAAAATAAACAAGAATGAAAAACAAAGAATAGAGAATAAGAGAGAATACAGAATTGCACAATCACTGGTTTATTCACTTTGTGTAACTTCACTGATACACATACACGCACTAATCAACAAATGGTGCAATGGCACTGTATTTATACATTTCACTCTAAGTCCCACATCGGGTAACACTGATCATACATCACTTAACAGCAAAAACAAAAAGTAACTAACTCACTCTAACTAACAGAAACTGAATTAACTCCCTAACAACCCTCACCCCTTCTCTCATCATCACATCGTCCATAGCTCTTCCATTAGAAGCAACGACAAGTCATAAGAAGCTTTGAGATTCTTGGGGAGGTGAGAAGCTTCGAGAGGAAGAGAGACAAGATGGTTAGATCTTGTATGTGGAGTACACCATAGAATACAGTGGGACAACAAAATCAAACAGTGGGGATGCATAGAAAAAGTTGTGTACCGTTATTATGTATGGATATCTTTCCAATACACGCTTAATCTTTTGTTGGCAACACACGTTTACTATGTAATTATTGAAATTTTGATTTAAAAGAATAACTTAACTAAATTGAATACTCCCTATGTCCTTTTTATAAGAGACAAAATGACAATTTTTCTTGGTCCTAAATATAAGAAACAAGCATAAATTTTGAAATGCATTAAATGATTAATTCTATTTATACCCTTATTTAGTGGAAGTAATTAAGAAAATGCCATTGATTAGATCTATGAGCCACCAATTTTAATAAGGATACTTTTGGAGAGAAGTTTATGTCTTTGGGTGTATTAATTAAAAAGTTATAATTTCAATGTTATTCCTTGGTACGTGTGAATTAGGATTTTGTCTTTTATAAAAAGGACCGGAAGGAGTATATCTTTTGTTAAAACATATATAGGAGGACTTAATGGGCGTGGCTTAATTGGCAACCCATGCTGGGTTTATACGTGGGTGGGAGGACCAATGTTTGATCCTCATAAGACACACTCTTGGAGAGAGGTGATGAGCTTTAAGTGTGACTAAATCGATGATTAGTCACATTGGTCGAAGCTGTGGGGATACATCGGAGTGTCACCGAGGCCAAAGACTTGGTTTAAAAAAAATAAAAAGAAACAGTAAAAATTTTCCAAAGTAAAGATAGTAACTCATTCTTATATATTTTTGAAATTAAGAAAAAGTATTAGAGATTCTAGTGTAAGTAATACAGTAGTGAATTCCATCGTTATTATATATTAAATTGAGCTCTTACTAATTTTTAAAATTTATAAAAATTCATCATATACACATTTTATGAAGTCGTATGTCGTCTCCATTTTATGATACATAATGAGAGTTTTCATATTAATTTAAATCAAATTAATATTATATTTTCATTAATTAACTATTCAATTATATAAGAACTTTTTTCTCTTAATTTTTTAATCGATAGTTAAATTCCTTCAATCAAATATCATATAATAATTAATTATAAATATTAAAATATCAAACATTTTTAATATCTATATTTTTATATTTAAATTATTTTACTAATTTTTTAATCAAATTTAATTTTTTTAAATATCTTTATAGTTTAATTTTATATACTTTACTAAAATGTACATGCGCTCCTATAACTACAAGCACGTTATCAAACAGAAATCCACGAGCTTGAATACGTATTAGTATTATTTTAAATTTAAATTGGGTTAATATGTTTTTAGCCTCTATAATTATTCCAAATTGTTTTTAGTCTTTGTATTAACTTTTTAGTCCATACAAATTATAAAACTTAAAAACATGCAGTTTTGAAATTTGTAAAAAATAAAAAGTGAAAAAAATGTAAATTTTATAATAACTTAAAACAATATTTAGCCCTTTTTAAGTTTCGTCGGATAGACCATTATCTATTTTAATAAGCCAAACGTGCAGGAGAAAACACAGGGCAAAGCCAATCCTCTCACACTATCGATTCCCAATTACATTTACTCGTAGAATAAGGACACAAACCACAAAAGTTGTTGACACGTATAAGCATACAAGAGGTAGTTGTTCCTGTGAGTTTCAGAATTCTTATCCGCAACTCAGTCAATGGGTTGTCATGCAACCAACCAACCCCTCCAAAAAAAAAAAAGAAACCCCTACTTTTTATCTAGTAAAGAAGAACAAAATTAAATTTTCAATAAAGCCACGTACGACCTAGTGAGTTTACTTATACTTTTTTGTATTAATTCTACTAATTATTAGTTAATTTGTGAATCAGCTTGGTACATATGCTTTTTTTCTTAAAAATAATGATAAGTACTCCTCAGATACAAAATTGTTATTGTATTGAGAAAAAACTAAATAAAAATTAAGTAGCAAATAAGTCCACACATCATTACAAAATGGTAAGCTTTTGGTAGCCATTCTACAAGAAACCGCTACTCCATTGTCTTAAGTAAGCTTGGGTAGCAGTTTATGGAAGAAACTGCCACCCTTATTTGATACAAATGTAGTGGTTTTGTTGTAGCGATTCTATGCTATACTAGCGGATAGTACCCGTCTTTCCGTATTTGCAAAATGTGATGGTCTTCTTCCTCTGACTTCATTGAAAATTAAAATTGAAACAGCCCACCCAGGAAAAAATAAATGAGACATTTTTTCCTTTTGTAAATTCAAAACCACTCTATGCAGTTTTTTTCTCCAGTAACCGTATAATATTGGACGGGAGTTATGGGTAAAACTGGGGAAAAAGATTAACCGACTCTTTGTTGTAGTTTGAGAGTGGTTAATATGAAGGGTATTTTCGGAAAGAAAAAGTCTACACCAAAACTCTTGTATCCCCTTTATTATATGTTATTTATTATATGTTATAGATTATAGATGTTATAGATATTCTAACTCTATCCCAAAAGTTGAGATAGAATTTCCAAAGGACCACTCTTTTAACGTTTTAAGTGGCTATACATTTTTAAGGGACACATTACATGTTTCTATATGTTTCCATGGTTCCCAAACTTTTATATTTGGCTTAAATACCCACATACCATTAAGAGGATCAACCTCCTCACCTCTTTTTATACAACATATACATGTTTTACAACATATTCTTTTGCGAATTGCCACAACTTCACACCTACAAATCAACTTATTTGTATGTCTTTACACTCCTGCCCCTTTGAAAGAAGTTTTTACAATATATCTTTTTTACATTCCTTCTTAAATTTTAATTTAATTCAATCATTATAACTAATCAAATAAAATTTCTTATACAATAGTAACCAAAAACGCTCTAAATGCACTAATTTTTTTTCTCCAAAATCTTTCTAAAAAAACTGTCAATAAAAAGTTTTTTGTACCCCAAAATAAGCTACTCCTTAGATGTATATTCAAGTTTGAAAGCTAGTTTACATGACATCAAATATACAAGCACAAGAATCCTGCAAAGAGTTTTCTTGCCAGTAAAATTAATACATGGAGGACTTAATAAAGCAGCATAATCACAAGACAATTCCCATTGTTGTGTCAATTTCTTTGCCACCATCATAACATGGCTAGCCAGATTTAAAAAGTAAAACCGCTTTCTGATCCAAATAGAAATAAACAAAGTGGTTTGTTTCATGAGTCACATATGAGCCTGCAAAAAGAAAGAAAAATCCATGAATGCACTTGAATTGTAAACCAAGTGTGCCACCCTATCCTAAACATCACAACAGTAACAAGAAGAATATCACTAAGCAAGACATGTAATAATATAGACAGATATGGATCATCTATACAAGTGGAAAGTCTGGAAAAATTTTTGCTTTGGAATCATATCAATTGAAGGAAAACATGGTTGTTGACCAGCATTAAACAGCCAGTTATAACAAGCTTCGTTTTCTGCTGATCATTCATTTGGTCATAATTTCACAACAACAATGTCAGCACTTACTTTCGAAATAACCAAAACTTGATTTGAATTGAAACAAAGCCTTGCCTCTGCTAATCTTAATGGATTTTACAAGTCATTTTGGCCCCATCTAATACTTACAACTTCCAAGATACACTTGATATTATTATATGATTTCCAACATGTTCCTTCCGGCCTATTCAGCTTGGCATCAAAAGGTGATAAAAAACTACTATATTAACATGCTAGAGAGAACAGTATTCCGTTCTTTCATTTATCAAAGTATTTAGAGTCATGAAGACATATGATTACCATTTTCTGCCTTTCGGGGCATCATAATACCACAGGTTCTCATTTCTCAAAGTTGAAAGTTCTTCATAAGAAAACGTGATCAGCCAGATTACAATATTTATACACACAAAAGTGCACAAGTTTATACTTCTATCTTCTATTTCCGCCATTCAGATCTCACAAAAGATAAAGAAGAAGCACGTTCGTGCTGCACTTTTGAAAACCAATGTTATCAATGGCGGATGGCGGTCCACGGCGGAAAGCTAAAAATCCGCCATCAAAAAATGGCGGATTGCGTTGCGGGAAATGGCGGACGCCATGGCGGGCAAATATATATATATACTGTAGTGCAAAAAAAATGCTACATAACTAAAATATAAGGCTTCAATTGAACTAAAATATATTACTATTACTATTTGATATTTAATTTATTATATTTTTTTGAATTTTTTATTACTATTGTTATTATTATTTAGATTATTATTACTATTGTTATTATTATTTAGATTATTTTCTATTACTATTGTTATTATTATTATTTAGATTATTTTTCTGAATTTTTTTATTACTATTGTTATTATTATTTAGAATATTATTACTATTGTTATTATTATTTAGATTATTTTTTATTACTATTGTTATTATTATTATTTAGATTATATTTCTGAATTTTTTTTATTACTATTGTTATTATTATTTAGAATATTATTACTATTGTTATTATTATTTAGATTATTTACTGAATTTATATGGAATGCGTTATTTAGATTATTATTATATATATTATATTGTATGTTATCAGTGAAACACGTTATGGCCATATTGAGGCCCATATGGCCACATGGCCCAATTTGTAAAAACCCTAACTGGCTAACTCGACCATTCAACACCCAGCTGAAGTCACCGCCGCCACTATTTGAAAACGAGCAACAGCAAATGGTGGAAAACAAAATACACAGAATCGGGTCGGATCCAAATTCAAGCACAGAAAATTCTCTCCTTCTTCTTCCTCCATACTTCTTCGTTGTGTAGCCAAATTCGAGAGTCTCTTGTCTCCTCCTCCGAGGCCGCGCGCCCCGATCCAAGAAAAAACGCAGAAGACGCAGAACCGGGTCGGATCCTGGGTCGGGTCATCTAGCCAAACACGCACGATTTCACCATTTTTGGCCGGGTTTCCGCCATGGCGCGCGCCATCCGCCCTGGCCGCTACACGCGAGGCGGCCGCAATGATCCGCCATGCAGAACCCGCCCCGCCACCGCCTGGTTTGTTGCGGTTTGTCGAAAATCCGCCACCGCCTTCCGCCATAGCGCCGCCATGGCCGCTTTTTAACAACATTGTTGAAAACTCAATATTTTCCTAAGCAATTCTTCCTTCATTCTGATCATGGCCTATACTATTACTAAGAATGCAGTAGCATGAGTAGTGACTTAAGGTTGATAAAAAGTTTGGCATGCTGAGAGTATTTGTTCATTGAACTCTGGTGTCTGGAAAGTTCATGAATAATCCAAACTTCTGATTCTCCCATGCAATGAAACTGTTTCATTGAATGTAACTCTTAGCCATAAAACTAAGTTCATTCAAATGATAGGAGGAATCACTTTATGCAGATATTGAGTGCAGTCTGTGTTTAGAAACTATTTTACTAAAGAAACATAAAAAAAATTCAAGTCTGCCTAAACCCGGACAAAAAGGTGGTATTGTTATGTAATTAACAATCAACAAAAAACTTAATCGAATCTTGATGATATGGACAGACGATATGATTATAATAATGCTAGGTCATTCCTTGTAAGTAGTTCACCATATGGTTCAAGAACAATTCAATACACAGCTGATAGGAACCTGGTATTTTTATTATACAAAATAAAGATGAACTCCTAATTACTTGTACAAAACATTGCTTGACCATCTATACTGTCAAGTGAACCTAATATGTCACCAAATGCAATTTGACCTACTAGACGTGGCTTATTACTAGCTAGATAATCAGATGCCCCTCTTATCTCTGAGGCCGATTCATTTTCATTAGTGCTTTGGGCTTAGTCCATTAGGTATCAAAAGATTGACCCAAATTCTATGATTCCAACCCTGCCCTTCCTTCTTTCCTCTGTTTCATGCACATTCCTTGCCGAATCTTCGCATGGTTGTGATGCAAAGATCTATCTACCCTTGTGTCCAGATTTGAGTTAGGTGGTTCTGGTGATGGTTCAAAACTCACCCAACTATATGGACCACCTCTTTTGCACTGCCCATTGCCACCACTACCTAAGCCATCAGCCCCCTTGCTCTAAACCCATCTTCCTTGCTTCATCCATTGAGACCACCGTCTGTTTCTGATGACTGCTCTCCATCCATGCCCTCTCTTCTCACGTTTGTTGTCCTAGTAATTGACTGGATGACAGTTAGAATATCAGAATATCTTCTCTTATCTTAGAATCTATCTTAACTTATCTTAGAGTATTTTGAATTATCTCATAGGATTAGGTTCTTATCACTTAGTTATTATTATGATTAGTTTCCCTATTCAATTAGGATTAGGAGTCTTGTGCCTTGTATCCCTCCCTATAAATAGGGGTTAGTGGTGAATCAAGTGATCATCAAATCATTAACAATAATAATCATATTTTATAGTCTTTAATCTTTCTCTTCTCCTTTTATCTTAAACCCATAACTTCAACATGGTATCAAAGAAGTACCATCCTCTCTGACCTGTCGCGTCACTATTCCGCTACCGTGTTAGCAGAAGTTTGGGACTGTTCTTATACAACTTCTTATAGTTGTATACTTGTATTTGGAATCCTTTTGTTGAACCCTCTTTCTTTGCTTCAAACAATTAAAATTTTGTCTAGGGCTACCGTAGCCATCTAGCCCCAGTAAGCATTTTGCTAGTCCATCTCCAGCAACTGTCGCCGCTGCCACTTGCCATCGGAAAATTTTCCGGTAATCTTTTCTGGCGAAACCACCACCATAAGGACCGGAACCCCCAATATACAAAACCCCAATTTTGCAGATCCTAACATTAAGTCATGTGCTCCCATGCGCTGTTTTTTTTTTCTTTCTTTTTTTGCGATTTCAAGCAGCGCCGCCTTTTGCAGTGTGTGGTGGTGCATGAGGTGACGTATCCGGCCGCTTCTTGCGGCATTCAGGTCGCCCTAGCCTCTTGGTTCCAGATCCGGCCTCATTTGGAGTTCCACACCATTTTTTGTCTTTCTTAGTCTGTTTTTGCGTGCTTGCCACTGGTCCGTACGTGTTCTTGGGATGTTTATGTGTTTTCCTCTGTTTGTGAGCATCTCTGGTCAGTTTGCAGTCTTGTACGCCTGTTCTCGGCTTGGGCAGCTCTGGGTCTCAAGTTTTTCACTGGTTGTTCAAGATGCTTAATTGAAATGCAAATAGTAATTTTTGAAGCCTTAAGAAGAAACAATTTTTAAGAGCGTGTTTTGGCACTGGGAGAGGTCAAAAATGTTGTTGAATGCACAACAATTATTCGTTACATTGGCATGGAATGTGATTTGGAACACGCGCCAACGGTAAACCAAACACTATAAAAAATGCTACTGGTTATTAAGATCATATGCAGCAAAAAAAAAAAATTATTAAAGAGAAAAAACCCCCTGGGTTTCTAATATCACTTCTAATTTCCAACCACAAGGAGAAGCAAACACATTTGCAGTGCCTAATTGGATAATTGAAAGCAAGCTAGGACTAACTTACATAACCCTAGATCTAATTTCATTTCTTTCTGGCAGAGAAGAATCACACACCACCACCCACAGTAACAACTAATTAAGGAAGGAGAAATCAACAACAGCACAGCATGATAAATCTGAGCATTACCCAAGTGGAAGATAAAAAAGGAGTTACCGAAATTACGACCGACGATGCAATGCCAAGTGGGGCCATGCCTCTTATCAAACTCCTTCTTTATCTGCGCCGCAACTTCTTTCTCCACATTGTACTTCTCAAACGCCTAATGATTAATGATTCGTGAAAAAGGTCAAGGCTTTATGACATGACACAGCATGAACAGAAAAACCCAGAAAGAAAATCCAAAACGATAAATCAAGCAACAAGAAGAGAGAGAGAGAGTTGTAGAAAGAAGGGACTAACGGCGACGGCGATATCAATGGCCTCTTTTTGCACATCGGGCATCATGTCGGAACTCTTGATGATGATTTTCTTGGTGGGGACAGGTGGTGGCGATGAATCGGAAATGGGCCTCGCCATTAGAGCCCCGGCAATGTTCTTCTTTGTATCTCCGCTCATCGGCTTGGCGCTCTCTCTCTCTCTCTCTTTCTGTCTGTCAGCTTGGATGGTGTTTAGCTTTTGGTAAAGTGATAGTAGGAGCAGGGTAGGGTATTGTGTGTGTGTGTGGTTTTATGAAAGCGACAAGGGAGGGAGGGAGGGAGGGTCTCGTACTTCGTCGTCTCTCTCCTATTTTGTACTATGTAACACAAGGATTAGGAGACGGAGTAGAGTAAAGGTGCTTAAGGCTGCTAAGCTGAGAAATCTATGCCTATCTATCAAATGGAGAGAACGTTTCTCGTCCCACCTTCTTGAAGAATTGATTGTTTTCCTCTCATTTACAATGTGTTTGGTTGTCTAATTGTCATGGAGAAATAGCTGAAAGAGAATTGAGATCGAGAAATACCAGAGATTTGGTATATTGTTTGGTACCAATGAAAATGAAAGATGAAAGAAATAGAAGAGACAAACATGTTGATTATTTATGAAAGTATAAAAATATCCCTAATTAAAAACCTCCCATCAAAATCTTTTTTTTTTATTAATTTATGAGAAATAAGAACATGCACTATTAGTATAAATTAATTTTACGTAAACATTCAATAAGAGATTAGTATTATATAGATAAGTTTAAAATATAGTATAAAAATTACTGACATGACAAAATAATGAGTTTCTATTAGATGCGAGTGTAAAAATGATTTACACCAACAACCAACAATGTATACCCTTTAAAATAATTGACAGTCTTAGCATGCTCGTAGTTTGCGGGCGAAAGTCGTAGGCCTCTAACGTGGCCCACCTCACTCGCTTTTGTTTGCCATATCTATGCATGGTAAAAAAAGAGCTAATTTGTTTGTCAAAAAAAAAAAGAGGTAATTTGAGTATTTTCACAATTACAATGTCTTCCAAAAATATGATGTTGGTTTTCATTGACTCTAGATATATATTTCTAGAGCAATCTAAAGGTGGATCCATATGCTTATCTTTTTTTTATATATATAAAATCCAGATATTTATCTTTGAACATTTGAAATATTCAACGGTTCATAAATAAATATTTGGATGTGCTAAATATGCATCCAAATATTTATTTCTAAAAGCTTGCAAATCCTATCCGATGTAAATTTTTGGACAGTATCAGAACACAAAAAAAAAATTGCAAACAACATACTTTGCAAATGGGAATAAGTACTTCCTTCCTCCACTTAGGGGCCACAATGAAAATGGGAAGAATATTGAGGTGGGTTGAAAAGGTTTGAAGGTTTGCAAGAAAAATTAAGAAGATACAAAAGGAAGAAAGAGGAAAGAAATGAGATGGGGTGCACGATATTTTAAAAATGGAACATCAATTCCGTCCGGATGTAAAGTTTCGGGCGGGGGCAAATTCAAAAAAAAAAAAGTTGCGACGTGTCATAAAAAAGGAGAGTGTCGACAGTAACTCCCTTATATCATCATTGGATTGTAGCTCAACATGTGCTCCATCTTTTTCCGTGGAAACTGAAAAAATATAAAGTTGTAAGAGAGAATACTAACTATCAATTGGCATTTGACTATCCCATAATTCAATTATCAATCGGCATTTGACTATCTCATCATTGATTCTCATAAAAATGCATTAACCTACTCTTTTGACGAGACAGTCTCAATCTTTTGATGAGATTGTCTCAATTTTTCATCCAAAGTTTTTCTCAACTTACAAATTGCCTTATACTCTTTACAAAGCATATCAGTAGAGAAGATTAGCCAAGCAATAGAGGGGTTTTTTTTTGTCGGTAAAATATATAGGATTACGAACATTAAGACAAGCCCATCTAAAAGCGACATCTACGATAATAGGTCAGTCCAACCAGCCAAGACCCAACTCTAGCATCAACAATGCCTCCTCACGATAATCAAAACCAGCTCTGGGACATGTTACAAAAGTTAGGGGTGACTCGTTGACCTGTTTAACCCACCAAACGGGGTGGGTTGGGACATTGACCCTGTCAACCCGCTATAACCCGCCCGCATAACCCATCCAAAAACGGGTCAACGATGGGGCGAGCGGATTGGGACATTGGCCCCGTCAACCCGTTATAACCCGCCACGCATAACTCATCCAAAAAACGAGTCAATGACAAGTTAACCCGTCAGGCCAAGATTAATATTTTTACTTTAATTTTTATGTTAATTATACGTCAGATCTTTTGTCAAAAAAAAAATATACGTCAGATCTCTATCGTGTGACGGTGTTTTCCTCACAATACATGACTTTTTATGTTAATATTTTATGACTTTTATTCATTTTTGATAATCAGGAACGTTTGCTTTTGATTTTTACTCATCGTGCATAAAATAAGTGTTGTTTTATTCTCTGAGAACATGGGACGCCGATTTCTCTAAAGAACATGTGTATTTTTATTCTTCACGGTGAATAAAAATATGATTCTATCTATCATTATTATTTGTTTTGTTTTTTAATCTTAGTATTGAAGGTGGTGTTCGAAGCTATCTTAAGTTTGTTCACAGTAAAGGATGAAATCATGATTTTTTTTTATTTTGGCGGGCCAACCCACTAACCCGCCGTAAAACGCGACAGAGTGGGAAATTCAACCCCTATTCAAATGTGGGGCAGGTTGGCCCGCCCCGCTTTTAGGCGTGTCAAAGCGGGGTAGTTGGCCCATTTTGTCATCCCTAGCTAAAGTACATCAATGAATAAGAAAGACTAGATATAAAACACATTAAGTCAATGGCAACCACACAACCTGATCGAGCTGACTACTATGAAAAATCACCAAGTGCTTCTTTCTTGAGCTAAACCTACCCGCAACACTACTCACACGCTCTCTCAATCTGTAAGAGTGATCCTTCAGTCAAAATTTTGGACCGAGTCCTCTATAGATCTCGCGCTCAATCAGATCAAGAACTTCAACATATTCAAGTGGATAGAAAGCCAAGTTAAGTGATTTGAACAATTGTATCAAAAAATATACCCACATTACATATATAAACCCTGCATTGTTTGTTGACAATTCTTTAAAAATTTATCTTCAGATAACTTTGTCTTTCTATTTGTTAAAACTTTTTCCATTTGTATTAATCATTTGTTAAAACTTTTTTTTGTTATCTTTAATCGCAAATTGTTTTTGGTAAAAGATTATTGACATACTAATGCATCACAATAGGGAAAGGAATCCCAACTATATTGGCACCCGAGACCTTAACACTCATTTGCAACATGTCAAAAATATAATTAAAAAGGAGAAAAAAGGTACAAAAACATGGGGTACTAAATCTAATCCCCATGGAAGAAAATGAATCATTTGAATCTATAACTAAGAAGACCAATTCTATTATGAATGATGTCTTCTTCAGCAAAATCTGGAATTAAATCCCACCAACTATCTTTACGGCTAGTAACCCCAAAAAGGGCTAACTTATCCGCAAAACTATTTCCTTCTCCATATATATATGAGAGACTCTAAAGTGAATTTTTTGACCATTTATCTGTTTCTAATCTTCCAAGGCACCATATAAGAGGAATTGAAGGTATCCACCACTAGTTTTATATCGTGTTCTAACCAAAGATGACGTCATCCTTTAACCATAAAATTGTATTAGAGAAATTTACAATAAATAAAGTTAAATAAAAAAGTAAAATGCTTAGTTTAATAAATTATAGTGAAAAATACAACTATATCTACAAATCAGAGGAGTAAAGTTCGTATGACCCTTATTGTAAAAAAAGTAAAGTATGTATGACCAGGGGTGGCTCCTCCCACATAAATGAGATAGTCATGACTGTCCAAAAATAGAAATACATTAAAGACTAGGCATATATACACATAGATTGTCACATATATTTCAATTGTTTACATTGGTGTAGTGGTGTTGTTGCTAATTTTTGCAAGTGCAGTTTTTTGCATGTCTATTTTAAATCTATGCACAAAAATTACTACAAAAATAAGACTAAGACAAAATTCAAACTATGTGATTGTGTGCATAAAACAGTATGCCACCATCAATGATTTTACCATTGGTTAAATATTACTCCATCTGTCTCAAATTATAAGAGTCTTTTGGCCTTTTTATTTGTTCCATGTTATGAGGTCCTTTTGAAATTTGTCTACAGCATTAATTATTTTTTCCTATTACCCTTATTTAATTTACTTTTGTTTTAATCAATATGTTAAATGAAGTGTAATCTATTTTACCTTTTCAATGAATTTAAGAGTAATTTAGGTAAAAAATAAAAATTATAGATAAATTTATTTTTTTAACTACATTTATTACATTTTTTTACTAGAGAGATTTATACAAAATGTTTTTATCGGGCCCATGACCCAATGATTTAAAAGCCGGACCGGACCGGACGGTCCGACCGTCACCAGGTAGTGTCACCGGCCTGGTTCGCTCGAAAGAACCGCTAGTCAGATTGAGCCGGAATAAAACCGGTCGAACCACCTCGAACCGGGATAAATAAGGAACTGGGTCCGGTTTCATATAACTGAAGTGGCACAGAGAGTCACAAGAAGGGGGTTGAATTATGACCCTTTTAAATTTTCCAACTTGAAACTTTGAGCACATCCTCTCAAGTTGATACTTGGAGATGAGACAGTTAGCATAAAATAGTTTTAATGAACATCTTCTTAGATGAGTATGTTTCATACAACATTTTTAATGAATGTCCTCTTAGATGAGCAGGTTCCATGTAGTATGAGTATTATATAGTGTTATGCAGAATGAACATCCTCTGGTGAATATCTTCATGTTGGCTTAAAATAGTTTTAGAAAACATTCTCTACTTGAGTAGGTTCCACGCAGTGAACTTACTCTAGCTGCGCAGGATGCATATAAACGTGAGTAGGTTCTGTTTTAAGCATAAATGAATGTGAGGTTTAGTAGATGATGCAGTATGAGCAAAATGTAAAGTATGTAGAGATAAGGGAGAAGAGTATTAACAGTATATTTTTATAGTGGTTCACCCAACAACCATGGGCTACATCCACTCCTCACATCTTGTGAGATTTCTCCACTATTTCCCAAATAGCACAAGTATTCTTTCTTCAAGTCTCTTGAAGCTCTGCATCAAGTATTCTTTCTTTAAGCCTCTTCAGGCTCTACATCAACACATTTCTACCCATTGTTTCCTCACCAATACTCACCCATCCTAGGTAGCTTGATAGAAAATATCTACCCAATACTTTCTCATCAACACTCACCTACCCTAGGTAGCTTGGTAGGAAGAACAAGGTACAAAGGTAGTGATTGAAGGGGTTTGGGATCTGTTACAGCTTGAATACACTTACATAAGTGGATATAAAACAATAAAACAAGCTAAGCACACTCTCTTAGATATCCCAATATGTTAAGCACATATGAACAAGAGTGTGAAAGAAGAGAATAAAGGAGAGCAATGGTTGATGTTGATAAGACTTGTGTTTATCTCTCTTCCTCTTTGATTCTTGATGCATTTTAGCTACTGGACACTCCTAGAGTGGATGAACTTTGAAGAACAAAGCTAAAATTGCTTCTGCAGTAACCTACTCTCGCAGGAGCATGGTCATGAGAAGGGAGGATGATGGGGATGATGCAGAATCTATTTATGTGCAGTAAAAACCCACTTTCTCAAGTTCTCCAGTTGCATTTTGTGTTAAAATAGAGGTTCAATGATGATATAGTCGTTGCTACAATGTTTGGCAGATGATATAGCTGTTGCTACTGTGTTTTGCACTTTTCCCACTTGATTTGACACTTTTCTGTTGTACCTTTATGCTTTTCTGCAAGCTGTCGTGACACACTCTGCAACAGAACTTGCTCTCAGAACCTTCTCAGAACCTGCTCATCTCAGCAGAACCTTATCTTCTCAGCAGAACCTTCTCTTATTGAACCTCCTCATTTGTAGTAGTAGCAGCAACTTCCTCTTGCAATCAGTGAATATTCTTCAATAAATGACACGGTGTGCTACTTAATGCAAGCATTTGATGCATTTAATTTGTCCCTTTGCTGTAGAATCTGTTTGTGCAGTAAACGAGAGCAAGTTTGTTGAACTTACTCACCCTGAGTAAGTTTACAAATATTTGCTTTAAGCGCTGCAGCTTCCATTCTTCTAATTTCTTCTACACTTTGTGACATGGAACCAGCCATATTGCTAACCCTTAATGCCTTTATAATTCACTCAGATTCTCATGATTAATCTCTATTGTCTTCTTGCTTATTTGAGGATGCTGACTTTGAATACCAGAGTAGGTTCCTCAACTTACACAACATGAGTAAGTTGATTTGTACTTTCTGTTTTGCACACTCCTTTGGTTTCTGCTTGCTCCAATCTTCTTCAATCTATTATGTGAACTCTATTGATGATCCTCTTCCATCTTTATAGACATATAACATGGTTGATCTTGAATCTTCCTTTCTGTACTCATTTACTGCTTTCCTTGATCTTCTTTTTCACTGAACTTGCTCAATAACATAGTTAGCAACATTCTTAACTTGAGTAGATTCAGTAGAGATGGTACTCAGAGTTGGTTCTGAGGATCTTCATGAAATGTTTGCATCTCCCTGTTAGCTTGTACTATAGTGGCAGATATTTAAAGTATGCAACACAAACTCAATGTGAGTTTTGGCTATAGGTTCTGTGAGCTTTTCTCTTATCTTCTTGTTGTGACCTTGCTCTTCTTGCTTATCTAGAGTTTTGCTCATCCTCCTCTCATGGTTCTGCAGTAGCCTTCTAATATCTTCATGAAGCTTGTGATGCTACTGTTGTAATCCTCTGATGCTACTCTGATTCTTCTCTTATTTAGTAGATATAATGCACTTTGTTGATGTGAGTGGCTTCTAGATTGTCCACTTCTGATATTCCTGTTCTTTCAACAAAACTTAAGTGCAAACATCAGTAGATCACAATTTAGAAAACTTAACACTTAGTTCAAAAGGTTTGTTGTCATTAAAACACACATTAAAAGGGTTTCGACCTCAATAATAACCGGCCGACCCAAACAAAACAATAAAATTCGCTTTTTTTTTTTACTTTGTTTGAACAATTTTTGTTTTCCCCTCCTTTTTCTCTGTTTTTTCGTTTTTTCGAAAACGGGCAGAACACTGAAGAACCAAACAACAACAGAAAAGCTTGAAAAGAAAACGAGAAGAAGAAGAAAAAGAAGAAGAAGAAAGGAGCTCTCCCATATTCCGACCGTCAACATCATCACAACACAACCGTGGCAAAGATCCTCGCTTGACCGTGTGGCGAGCTCGTCCGTCGCAGTTACCACCATTTACGGCCTTTGTGAGACACCGTCACACTGGTTCTCTTCCACGATGCACCTCCGGTGCCAAAAAAGAAAGACCTCTTCAAGAGTTCTCATTTTGTGGGTGAAGACCGAAAATAAGGTTACTTAATTGTTTTTTTACAAATGCTTGCAGCAATAGGTATTAGCCAACAGTCTAAAACCTTTTCGTGTAGCTTGTTGGAAATAGAGTTTTTTTATTTGAAAAATGAAACAGTGGCAGGTGGAAGAAAGAAGAAATTGGAAGTAGTTTTTTTTTATTTTTTTTAAAAAGCCTAGTTAAATAACCGAGACAGTTGATTCAATAGCTTTTGACCTTTTGATTTCCAACGCATAAAGAAAAAGAAACAATTGCAGGTATTTACTAAAGCATAAATATTGAAACGACATTACCTCTCTTAATGGTAGTAGTAGTACCCGTATTTTAAGGAAAAAGAAAATGATGTTTGAATTTATATTCCGAAAACTCGTATTTGTTATGAATTTTTACCTATAAAATTTATTTAATTAATTATCATCTGATTTAACCGACGATTCAACTAGATAAACCGATTGAACCATGAATCGAAAGTGTCGCCGGTTCCACGCAGGGGCGGCTCCTCTCACATTAGTGAGGGAGCCATGGCTACCCCAAAATAATAATAAAAAATTAATAAAACACAAGTATACATATGTAATTATGTTCACGTTGTTGTCTTGTCTTTATTTGCCTAGAAAAAAGATGTTAACACTTAATATTTTATTCTTTTATTCTTTTCCTTTTTAAAGCACTTTAGAATTGAATAAACTAAACTAAACAATAAAAAATATAAAATGTATGATTTAGCTGGTTCTTTGGTTTCGAGTGGTTGTTTTATGTGTTGGGAGGTTTTCATTAATTTGTATTCCTATGACAGCTTGTGGGACACTTTTTTTTTCTAGTCATAGGAATTTATGGATTTGACAGGGGTTTGGATCTTATTTTTTTGCTGAGTGTGTGTCTGTGACATAACATACCAGTTTTTTGTTTCAACATAGGCTATGTATATCTATTGCTGTTTATAGGCAAAACTTGTGTTTAGTACAACTTTATTTTCAACTATATTTATTTAACTTATAAAAAAAATTGTGAATCTTTTGCTTATCAGTTAAGTTTAATATATTAATTTTAAAATATATTTTATTCACTATTTATATTTAGCCCCCTCGTCGAAATTTTGCTAGCTCCGCCACTAGTTCCACGGTATTTAAAACATTGCCATTACCCTATCTTATCTTTGTTCTTTATCGTTGGCTTAACTCACGCTTCCCTCCTTCAGGAATTACTATTACCCAAAAAAACACGTGCACTGACAGTGGGATTGACACTGACCCGAACCGCAGTATTAATTCGTGTCACTTACATCCATTCATTAACATTAATTAATAATGAATTTTCCCAACTAATTTTTGACTCCAAATGTGGCCAAGGCACATTGTCGTTTACGCCACTGTTTCTTCCTTAAGAACTGAACTGTAGAAGTGAAAAAAGGAACGAAAGCAAAGCAGAACAATCACATCCATCATATTGGAGGAAGCGAATCAGCCCAGTGAATTAAAGCAGAGAGAAGAAGAGGAAGAAAATGGGTAGTGAAGCGAATGGACGCACGGTTTTGGAAGTTGGAACTGACGGGGTTGCCATCATCACCATCATCAACCCTCCTGTCAATTCCCTCTCCTTCGATGGTATCCCCTTTTTTTTCCATTTCTTGTTTTCTTCCATAGATCTATTTCTTTACTCCAAAACTCGCATACCCATTTTATCTTATGTCTGAAAGCCTTAAACTTTTATTTAATAATTTATTATTTATTTGTTTTTCCTGACTGTAAGTATCACCGTTTGGTATGATACATTGCATGTTTGGATTATATTAATTCAGATAAATAGTTATATTTTTTAACTAGTTAAATTTTGAAAACAAAATTGATTTTTTCGTCAAAAATAATGTCAATCAAAGGAACTGCAAGTGGTCGGTCATGTTAGTTCATGAACAAAATTATGCTCAATCATCCCTGAAATTATATTTTATAGGTTAAATTAATTCTGAAAATGTATTTCATTACTCAAATTAGTCTCAATTTCAAACTCATGACAGTCAATTTGGGCAATAGTACACATTCAGAATATCTCACGTGTAATTTGCAATTTTGCATGATTAAGATTTAAGAATTAAGAGACTAATATAACCATTCATCAAGTAATTTGACTATTTACCTTTCTTTTCTTTTTCTTTTTTTGAAGGCATTTACCTTTCTTTTCTATTACTCATTATATTACGTTGGCTCATTTGTCTGCCTCTCTCTCTTTCTCTCTCCCTCTAGTATTTCGCAGTTTAAAGGAGAGTTTTGATGAGGCTACGCAGAGAGAAGATGTCAAGGCAATTGTTGTTACAGGTATTGCAAAGAGCTTCTAAATTAAGCAGTTTATTATGCATGGAGTGTTCAGATAGTTTGAATTTGACAGCGCTGATTAATTTTGTTCAGTTTAACAATATTGGCTTGGTATTTTGGTTAGGATTTGATGTAGAAAACGACAACAATGTTTTGTAGTGGAAAATGGCGATGAATTAAATTTTTGAGAACCTGATTTATCTCGGGGGGGAAATTGTTTGCTCCTGTAAATCTGGATAGTGGAGAAAATAGGTATGACAACATCAACTAAAGGGGAGAAGATGCATAGCCAATTTGAATCATTTGAAAGAACAAAAAGAAATGCCATTGTTAAACAACAGTCAATAGACCTCTAAGATCTTATCTAATTAATATTCAATTATTTATCATCTGCCTAATTGAATGGCCAAATGGAGAATCTGCCTCTAAGATCTTCTTTGGTCCACCCTCAAAGTTCACTGTTAGGAAAGATAGACCAAATGGAGAATAGCCCAATAGCTAGGGGTAGAGGGAGACTGTGGACAAAACTTGTGTAGCCGACTCGACTTTGTGGGAAAAAACTTAAAGCTTGATTTTTGTTATTATTGTTGTTACCCTCAAAGTTCTTATGTTGTTTTCACTTTTGATTATATAAACATCTATGACCCAAGTATGTTTTAAACCTCCAAGCATAGATTGTACAAACTTGAGTAATTTCTATGGTATGATTGTAACGCTTTGAGTAATGCTAAAGTATCACTGTAAAGAACAAAAGATAAGAATAAGAAGAAGGAAAAGATAATCAAACCGCAGTCAAGTCTAGGTCCTCATAGCTGAATCTTATGTTACTGTATCAGGTGCAAAGGGCAAATTTTCTGGCGGTTTTGATATTAGTGCGTTTGGTAAAATGCAAGAGGGAAAAGGTAATTTCTTCTTATGCTTTATTGTGGTTTTTCTGTTTTAGTAAATACTTGTACTCATTTTCAATTCTTTCCGGCCATGTATAGAGCATTCAAATCCTGGTTTGATATCAGTAGAGCTCATTACTGACACTATAGAAGGTACAGATTTCTTTTAAATTTTTCTTTGCAACTCATTTGTCATTATTGTAAGCTATTTTTTGAATCTTTTCACTTCATCTTTCAGCGGCAAAGAAACCTTCAGTTGCTGCCATTGATGGCCTTGCCCTGGGTGGGGGGTTAGAGGTTGCAATGGTATATGTTGCCAAGTGTTTAGAATGAGAAACTTTTTATGTTTTTTCTACAAAATATTATCCATTCTTCCTCTTACAGGCATGCACTGCACGGATATCAACCCCATTTGCTCAACTAGGTTTGCCTGAACTTCAGCTTGGAGTAATTCCTGGAGGTGGAGGTATGGATATTTTAGTTGTTATTTGAATTCCTATCTATTTTTGGCCTATTTCTTTAGTAGAATTCTGTCTATATAACTTCTTATTCCTTTCTTTTGTATCCATCAATATATTTTTCTAGTTTGTTTCAGAATTCAAATTCGGTGTATTGAGATTAAAATGAAGAAAAAATTGAAATGCATTATTATCATTCCAGCCTAGTTTATGCATTTTGACATGATTGTAGTCATAAGGAGGGATGTTTTTCTTCCACCAATAAAAAAGGAGGGATGTTTTTCTGGTGCTGTCCACTCTTAGGAGTTAAGGACAAGGTAAAGGTGGAAAGCGGTGGTGAATTTTATGGTCTGAAGAATCATGCTAACTTCAATGAACTTATGATTTATTTTCTAAACTTTTCATGTTGTAAATATTTGTTTGATTTTCGTAATATTTTTTGTTCTTATACACCTATGTATGACATGAAACAGCTGCAACCTTTTGAAAGCATGCTTTCAATGAGTCTATGTGAATGAAGTTTCTTACCAGAGATCATGGTTTATAGTCTTCCTATGTTAGTTAGGCCTTGCATAACCAACAAAGTTAAAAAAGGGTTAGGCCATGAATAACAATGCAGAGTCTTGTAAGTTATTGCAAAGGCTTGTGGCAATACTCTTAATTTAATTAGTTCAATAAAGCTTGTATGAAGTACTAATTTTTTATCTAACAATTGCATTATTAACCTGGAATTCGTAAATTGTCTTAGGAACACAGCGACTTCCTCGTCTTGTTGGCCTCGCAAAGGCACTTGAGATGATGCTGGTATGCTATAATTTATGCTTCCTTTTCTTTTCTAAACTTGCCCCTCCCTATGTGAGGAACTGAATTGAAAAGCTGACATGTTCAACCTCAAGGTTGGTTGTCATTCAAACAGCATATTGTACTGCATTTATGTTTCAATGGACAGTATTACAGCGCATTTTTGGTTTACTTCTTTACCCTGGGAGGAATTGCATTATTCCTTTTTCATAAAAAATATTTAAGAGATATGATTTAAACATGCTTATCCAGTGTTTGTCGATTAATTTTTTTTCCACTTCTTGATTTTTTCAATTCTAGACCTCAAAGGCAGTTAAAGGGGAGGAAGCTTATAGTTTGGGGCTTGTAGATGCTTTAGTGTCACCTGATAAGTTGGTGAACACTGCACGCCAATGGGCTCTAGATATTGTGGACCGTCGACGACCATGGGTTACTAGTCTTTACAAGACAGACAAAATAGAATCCCTTGGGGAAGCAAGAGAGATATTGAAGTTTGCAAGAACTCAGGCACAGAGGCGGGCTCCTAATCTTAAGCATCCTTTGGTTTGCATTGATGTTATTGAAGAGGGAATAGTCTCTGGTCCCCGTGCAGGACTCTGGAAGGTTGTCACATGTCTACAGTTTCCCTTTTCACTAATCAAATTGCTGTTGCAGAAATCTGACATTGTGTCTGACCTTTGCAGGAGGCAGAAGCTTTTGAAGAACTGGTAGACTCAGATACTTGCAAGAGCTTGATTCACATATTTTTTGCTCAACGAGGAACATCTAAGGTTTGTGGACGTTATTTGTCTGAATTTTACCCCTTTCTCTCCCCTTTTGGGAGAGGGAGAGATCTCAAGGCTATACTGGTTGTTAAGGGAAAAAGAAAATTTCATGTAGTAGCTTAAAAGCACACTTTAAACCTGGTTACATAGAATTGAAACTAGTAAATTTTCTGTTGAATTTTATGGAAATTTTGAGGGAGAAAACTGTTTCAAATCTTTAGTTTGCCTTCTAATTCAGCTGTGGCCAGTCATAAGGCAGAGAGAGAAGAGAGAGAGAGAGTTAACAGGCTGTAGGATGACATGCAATATGTAAATTACCTTCCTAGCATACATCTCAATTTATTATAATTGCTGGAAAAATATTACGAGCATATTTTTGTCAATCAATCAGCCCTCAGTTGAGCTCCAACCAACAATTCATCTATATTGAATCTGCTGGGAACAGTCCCTCAAATTTGGTAGAAGAGATAAGAAAAGGCCTGCTAAACCAATTGGGCCCAAAACTGTTAGTCAGTGGTAGTTAAGACTGATTGAGAAGAGAGGGAGGGGGGGAGGGTATCTTTAATTTGACCAGTAGCATTTTCCGGCTTGGGGTTTTATATATAGTCTCAGTAAAGTAACCTCAAAGGTAACATATTAATATTGATTAAAGGTTAAAACCTGGATTAGCTATTCTGTTTCCTAGTATTGACTTTTCATAATTTCTGTATATATGAATTTCACAACACCTCTTGGCTTGAGCAGGTACCTGGGGTTACCGATCGTGGATTGATTCCTAGACCAGTGAAAAAGGTTGCGATCCTTGGTGGAGGACTAATGGGCTCTGGAATAGCAACAGCTTTAATTCTTAGTAACTATCCTGTAATCTTGAAAGAAATAAATGAGAAGTTCCTGGATGCAGGTGTTAATAGGGTTAAAGGTGAGAACATAAATTTCAGCTTTAACTAAAAAATAAGTCCTGTTCTCATGTGGCACTTCCCTTTATGCAGCAAATTTACAAAGCCGTGTCAAGAAAGGGAAAATGACTCAGGAAAAATTTGAAAAGACCATATCTCTTCTCAAAGGTGCCCTTGACTATGAAAGCTTCGAAGATGTGGACATGGTGATAGAGGTACTTTAAGGCATCCTAATGTTAATTTGTTCATTGACTGTTGCAATTGCACTTTATCCAAAACCCGGGAAAATTATAAACAGCTGGTGTTTTATATTCTGACAGGCTGTTATTGAGAATGTTTCCTTAAAGCAACAAATCTTTGCTGACCTTGAAAAGTATTGTCCACCTCACTGTATACTTGCAAGTAACACTTCCACAATTGATTTGAACCTGATTGGAAAGAGAACCAGATCTCAAGACCGGATTGTTGGAGCCCATTTCTTCAGGTTTATTAGTGTTCGGAAACTGTTATATTTTTCTGTAGTATATTTCTGATTTTAAAATTGGATGCGTACTTCTGCAGCCCGGCACATGTTATGCCACTTCTGGAAATTGTACGTACTAAGCAGACATCTTCGCAAATAATAGTTGACTTACTAGATATTGGAAGGAAGATAAGGAAAACTCCAGTGGTGGTTGGAAACTGTACAGGATTTGCTGTTAATAGGATGTTCTTCCCATATACACAAGCAGCCATGTTTCTTGTTGAACATGGTACAGATGTTTATCAGATTGACAAGGCAATAACCAAATTTGGAATGCCCATGGGACCTTTCAGGTAATAATGCTTGGATAAATTATTGATTATTGATATCCATGTTCACTTCTTGAAAGGGTCTAATATGTCATATATCTATTGATGAAGATTGATTGACCTTGTTGGTTTTGGCGTGGGGGTTGCGACGGCCATGCAATTTATTGATAATTTTCCTGAGCGAACTTACAAATCAATGCTTCTTCCACTTATGCAAGAGGATAAGAGAGCAGGTAATGATAAACTCTCATGCACTAACTATCTCCTGTATTGTATCAGTTGAAATTTAGAGATGTTCCTGTGAAACATATTTACTTAACAATAACATGCTCTGTCGTGTTTCTACTGGAAAGTCATTGATATTCTTTGTGATATTATTAATGTGTGCTTTCTAACAGGTGAAGCAACTCGCAAAGGATTTTATTTGTACAACGATAAACGTAAGGCTAATCCTGATCCTGAATTGAAGAATTATATTGAGAAGGCTAGGAACATTTCCGGTGTAACTGTGGATCCTAAGGTCTTTTTTTCGCAGCCTAACTAATCTATACCATATTGACTATCATGGGAAATACAATTTGTCTTCATTGGAAAATCCAGTTGATCTGATTTTGTTGGTTTGGAGTTCTGGACAGCTTGTTAAATTACCAGAAAAGGACATCATAGAGATGATCTTCTTTCCTGTGGTGAATGAGGCTTGCCGGGTCCTTGATGAAGGCATTGCAGTTAAAGCAGCAGATCTTGATATTTCAGCTGTCATGGGCATGGGATTTCCACCTTACAGGTTTGTCTCATCCATTATTTTAGTACACTTTCAAAAGTTTGTGCATCTTGTTCTGACTTTTGGGATTAATTTAATTAGGGGAGGTATCATATTCTGGGCTGACTATTTTGGTTCCAAATACATTTACTCAAGATTGAGGGAATGGTCAGAACAATATGGAGAATTCTTCAAGCCTTGTTCCTACTTGGCTGCAAGAGCTGCAAAGGGGATTCCATTGGTGAGAAATTTAAGCTCATGTTGTTTACCTAATTTATGGATCAGATACTTATCTCTTGAGGATGCATTCTAGGATTGTTTTACCCAACTGCATTATCAATTTGGTCATTGCCATTGAAGTAGGATCCTCTTGGTGGCTTATTGTATTGATTTTTAAATCAAGACAAAAGACACACACGCACACTTTTCAGAAAGGTGATTGTTATATCTGAGGGTCATTGCAACAATGCACTGCACCTAAACATACTCAGAAAATCGAGATCTTTTAATGGAATTTGTTACAAATCTATGTTTGCTAGTATCATTCTATACTATATTATTGATTAGAATTAGAATAAAGGCCAAAAATGTCTACTTCTTATTAGCCATTGCTTTGTACACTTGAACAAGTAGAATTGAAATTGACCAAATCCTTAAGAAAGCTAGTCTTAAATTATCTTATTATGATTGGATCCTTTAACCAGTTAATGCATTTTAGGTGTAACTTAATAATGCCATTCATTTAGTACTTGTCCTTTGGAGTTTGGAGTACAACGTTCTAATTGTATTTTGCACTCACCTTTCACATCTTGGTGGTGTGCTGGTAGTTCTGAATCAAATATGCTAGGTTTTCAAGATAGATGAAAAGGTTCACTTTTATGTCATATTCCTTTGTATATATGAGGGATCTACCCCTTTCTAATTTAAAATTAAAGCAACGATAAGAACCCAAAAAATGACCAGGGTTTTTTTTGGGGGGGGGGGGGACAACGGTGGGGAGACATGGAAGTTTATTCATGATTTTTGAACCCCAAGAAGCTTTGATTTGTAGACCAATTATCTTTAGACCATATGTTACCCTCTAATGTCATTTTTGCTGTCATGTTGCAGGGTGCCTCTGTGGAGCAAGCTAAGTCACGATTATAAGATTCAATAGCACATTACATGTTTTTTGTTAGATTTTCTTTCCCCTTTGTTTCTCCTTTCAAAAGATAGGAACAAGGTTCAGAAAGAGCCAAATAATGTATTTTAAGCGAATAAAAATAGATTCAGCTTTGGTATATAGGTTTATGGAATGCTAAAACCGCTTCCAAGTGCCTTATCTGTGTAAGTTTCTTGTTATTAGCAACAAGAGCTTAATCTGTGTTAGTTTCTTGTTACTAGCACTGGTGATGAAAATGAAGAGTTTTTTGTTGTTACAAAAAGTTATGTGAGTCGGGTCCGGGGGCTCATCAGGGTTAGCGAAAACTTCAAGGCTCAAAGAGCATTTACAGATGTACTTACATATTACTCACCAACGAGTAGGTGGCTTCTATGGTGGAATATTATGACATATGGTTCATTCAAAATATTGGTGGACCACGATTAAGTGCTGTTAGATTAAACAGTTTACCAAATCTTATCGTGTGATAGTCACAGAAGATCGCACGCCCAACAACTTCATTCTCTTACGTCTCTTTCACTCTCCTTCCATCTTGACACGGTGACCCTCCACCACCCCACTCCCTTTAGATCTAGCTATTCGTAACTCAAAGATGTGATTATTTTTACTCATTTTTTGTCATGCTTTCAGAACCGGAACAAAAATTACAACCAGAAAGATGATTATTTTTGCTCTTTTTATGTCTCATTTTAGAACCAGAAAACACAGTGAGAAAGATGAACCCCCACTACCATACCATCCCCCCTGTGAAGTTTGAATTTTTCATCTGGGTTTGAATCTTTTTTTGGGGTTTCTTTGTTTTCCCATTTTATTTATTTATTTACACCATTCATGGCTTGATGCAAGTAATGTCCAGAAAAGATACCATCTTAACATTCTTCCCCAACTGAAAGCAATAGAAGCAAGCATCAACGAATAAGGATTTGCAAGATACAAATAACCAAGTCAACGGTTAACAAAAAAACAAACTGGGCTGGAACACAGGCGAGAGATGGGGAGGAGAGAGAAGAGGGGAAGGGGAGAGAGGAAGAAGAAAAAATTATTCGGTGTGTGTAGGGTGTATAAAAAAATATGGTAGAATTATTTTGATCAACGGTTATTAGTTATGGTTCACCTATGAACCACCTATTTGTTTATCCACCTTAGACGCCACCCCAACGAGTATTGAAAAAAACCCAAGTCTCACATAGACTAGAGGTAAGACCTCAAAAGAGTTTATAAATAAATGACACCCCTCACTTTACAAACCGGTTTTGTAAGGATAAGTTAGGCCCAAAATCCTAATATGGTATCAAAGCCTATCATAGATCAATCGGGCCACCCACAACATTATATACACGCACCAAGCTCAATAGTACTGGGCGTGAGGGGGTGTATTGGGAAAAACCCAAGTCTCACATAGACTAGAGGTAAGGCTTCAAAAGAGTTTATAAGTAAATGACATCCCTCACCTTACAAGCCGATTTTGTAATGATGAGTTAAGTCTAAAAATCCTAATATGGTATCAAAACCTATCCTTGATCCATGGGCCACCCACCACATTATACACGCACCAAGCCCAATAGTGCTGGGTGTGAGGGGGTATATTGGGAAAAACCCAAGTCACACATAGAATAAAGGTAAGACCTAAAAATAGTTTATAAGTAAATGATACCTCTCATCTTATAAGCCGATTTTATAAGGATGAATTAGGCCCAAAATCCTAATATGGTATCAAAATCTATCTTAGATCCACTGAGCCACCCACCGCATAATATACACGCATCAAACCCAATAGTGCTGGGCGTGAGGGGGTGTATTAGGAAAAACCCAAGTCCCACTTTGATTAGAGATAAGGCCTCAAAAGAGTTTATAAATAAATGATACCCCTCACCTTACATTGGGGTGTATTGGGAAAAACTAAAGTCCCACATAGACTAGAAGTAAGGCCTCAAAAGAGTTTATAAGTAAATAATATCTCTCACCTTATAAACCAATTTTGTAAGGATGAGTTAGACCCAAAATCCTAATAACGAGGTCTTCACATCGTCAGTAGACCAATCTTCGTTGGCTGATAAAAATGAAGAGTTTGATTAATTGATTCCTTTTTGGGGGGGGGGAGTGATGGAATGGAATTGCTAGTTTGAGAATCATTTCTTATTTGAACTCAAAATGTTTACTGTTGTTGACAACTGTTAATGGCAACAATGATAATCCAACAAGTAATTGTGTTTCTCAAAATCTTACAAACTTTTGTCGCATTTATCAATCATGAAGTATTCATGGTTTGACATGATTACAGATCGAGAACTTTTAACCTTGGATTTCCCCTAGACTTGGAATTGTTGGTATTATTAATTGTGAATGAATTGGCTGTTTGCAAGTGGAACAAGGCGACGCCTAATATGCCGCACCTTCGTAGGTGCAGCACGATGACGAACTTGTTTTCACCATTGGATTTTCTAAGCTTTAAACGTATTACAGGTCTTATGGTAGATTCGTTGCATCTGATTTTTATTTCATTCTCTTTTTACATCCCCGATGAAACAACAATACTCATTCAAGCTAAAACGCTTCATCGAAGCTACAAATCCAATTGAGCCACCAAGTCACTAACTGCGAGGAACCCAAGCAAACCCATAACCCCCGTCTTCCACTGTTCAATAACACCCAACCACCAGCAACCCAACCACCTAGAAGAGTTGAAAAATCTTGTAATTTTGGTTTTTGTTAGAGTACAAAGCTGAAATGACCTGAGTTGTGTGATTTTTGCCTCTCTATTTCCCCTTTATGTTAGTTGAAAATAGGAAGGTTGAGATTTTTTATTTGGGGAGTTCGAGTTGATGCTAAAATCTGGTCTTCGAGCTTAACATAGAAGGCCCATTTAACTTATTTTCGTGTTGATCTATGGTTGTCAACAAATTTCAATTTTTTCCCTAGAGAGAAGTTCTGATACAGTTTTTGCGTCTTTTTCAAGATTTGTTTATGCCGACACTTATGTTATAATCAGATCATGGCTCTTATGTTGAAGTTGGACTCTTAGCGATTCGTTCTCGCGGGGTGAGTGTAACACCTTGAGTAAATAAAATAGGCAGAGAAATACCTAGGGAAGTCCTGTGATAAAACAGGTTAAAAAGGATCAGAAAGGACGAGAATACCCTTAGAAACCCTAGAAAACCAAAAAGATGGAACCTTCTAGAATCGCGTCCATCGCGACGCGATAAGCCCTAGAGAGAAGGACCCTGGGACGCGGTTAATCAGGACAGTTGATTCCTAACACGTGTCACTGGCACGACACGATGGACATTGTGTCTGTACCCATCGCGATAAGGATGAATTATAAGGATGAATTAGGCCCAAAATCCTAATATGGTATCAAAATCTATCTTAGATCCACTGAGCCACCCACCGCATAATATACACATATCAAACCCAATAGTGCTGGGTGTGAGGGGGTGTATTGGGAAAAACCCAAGTCCCACTTTGATTAGAGGTAAGGCCTCAAAAGAGTTTATAAATAAATGATACCCCTCACCTTACACTGGGGTGTATTGGGAAAAACTAAAGTCCCACATAGACTAGAAGTAAGGCCTCAAAAGAGTTTATAAGTAAATAATATCTCTCACCTTATAAGCCGATTTTGTAAGGATGAGTTAGACCCAAAATCCTAATAACGAGGTCTTCACATCGTCAATAGACCAATCTTCGTTGGCTGATAAAAATGAAGAGTTTGATTAACTGATTCCTTTTGGGGGGGGAGTGATGGAATGGAATTGCTAGTTTGAGAATCATTTCTTATTTGAACTCAAAAATTTTACTGTTGTTGACAACTGTTAATGGCAACAATGATAATCCAACAAGTAATTGTGTTTCTCAAAATCTTACAAACTTTTGGCTCATTTATCAATCATGAAGTATTCATGGTTTGACATGATTACAGATCGAGAACTTTTAACCTTGGATTTCCCCTAGACTTGGAATTGTTGGTATTATTAATTGTGAATGAATTGGCTGTTTGCAAGTGGAACAAGGCGACGCCTAATATGCCGCACCTTCGTAGGTGCAGCACGATGACGAACTTGTTTTCACCATTGGATTTTCTAAGCTTTAAACGTATTACAGGTCTTATGGTAGATTCGTTGCATCTGATTTTTATTTCATTCTCTTTTTACATCCCCGATGAAACAACAATACTCATTCAAGCTAAAACGCTTCATCGAAGCTACAAATGCAATTGAGCCACCAAGTCACTAACTGCGAGGAACCCAAGCAAACCCATAACCCCCGTCTTCCACTGTTCAATAACACCCAACCACCAGCAACCCAACCACATAGAAGAGTTGAAAAATCTTGTAATTTTGGTTTTTGTTAGAGTACAAAGCTGAAATGACCTGAGTTGTGTGATTTTTGCCTCTCTATTTCCCCTTTATGTTAGTTGAAAATAGGAAGGTTGAGATTTTTTATTTGGGGAGTTCGAGTTGATGCTAAAATCTGGTCTTCGAGCTTAACATAGAAGGCCCATTTAACTTATTTTCGTGTTGATCTATGGTTGTCAACAAATTTCAATTTTTTCCCTAGAGAAAAGTTCTGATACAGTTTTTGCGTCTTTTTCAAGATTTGTTTATGCCGACACTTATGTTATAATCAGATCATGGCTCTTATGTTGAAGTTGGACTCTTAGCGATTCGTTCTCGCGGGGTGAGTGTAACACCTTGAGTAAATAAAATAGGCAGAGAAATACCTAGGGAAGTCCTGTGATAAAACAGGTTAAAAAGGATCAGAAAGGACGAGAATGCCCTTAGAAACCCTAGAAAACCAAAAAGATGGAACCTTCTAGAATCGCGTCCATCGCGACGCGATAAGCCCTAGAGAGAAGGACCCTGGGACGCGGTTAATGTCGGTTAATCAGGACAGTTGATTCCTAACACGTGTCACTGGCGCGACACGATGGACATTGTGTCTGTGCCCATCGCGACACGATGGACCCGAACCACGCCTATAAATAGCGCCCTTCCCCTCTTCATTTCTCACCTTCTTCCAAGTGTTCTTTGGAAGCACGTGGGAGAGCTCCGGAGGCGCGGCGGGGACGCGGGCGACGACAGTCTTCTAGGCAGGTATGGGGAGATCTGAACTCTATACACTAGGGATAGTAGGAATAGGATAGGTGTAGAATAGGGAAGTAGGGTGGCCTAAGCCCTACTAGGGGTTGATGCCCCGACACCCTAGGAAGGGTGTCGAGACTACGACTGCTAAGGATAGTAGTCGCTAGTCCATCAACCATAGGAATAATTGTTGTGTGAAAATCCTAGGGTAGACGACTTATAATTGTTTGATGTTTGTGTGCGCTGTTTTATAATATGCTAGTAGTTGGTCGCCTAAGCGACGTTAGGGTTAACTATATGCTTCGACTGTTGATTGTTTAACTATTTAGTTATTATTGAATTATTATATGATGCTTATGATGATAATGTAGGGGGAATAATTAATAATAAAGGCTGACTGGGAAAATAAATAATAAGCTGTTAGGCTGAGCTGAAAAATAATAATAAGTTGTTAGGTGATGGATGAATAATCATATGCATAGCTGTGCTGTAATCCACCGTCATGCACAAAGGCTGTGTACGAGGTCAGGTGCCAGAGTGCGGGCACGATATAGTCAGTATAGGACGTGCTGGTTCTTGAGGATAGTCTGGGTCCGATAAGTCTACGGGTGACCAATGGTTTGGCCGCCATTGTGTCGAGACGTCGGGTAGCCTGGTCATCCTAATGAGGTACTGTTGTATCACTGTCCATAGTGCCGATCCCGAGTGCTGCCACGACACCTGTTCCTATCAGCCGAAATTGGGAAGCAGAGATGCACTCTTAGGGGTACGATGAACGGGATATGGGGATGGACAACTGACTAGCTGAGTTGTTAACTATAGGGCGATGGTGGGGCCGCTGCTACTGCTTTACTAAGCTGTGTGGCCACGTAGGCATGTAGTTCTAGGCTGCATAAACATGGGTAGCTAGGTGTTGATCCCAACTGTGACTCGAGGATGCTTGAATCTATTTTTGCATATATTCTATTATTCTGCTTTCCCATTTGTTGGTGTGTAGTGTGTTCTCATCTCCCATGCTTTGTTTGTCTCTTTTCTTCTTATACTTTTTATATTTAGATTCTGAAGATTCTTGAGAGCCTGAAGATGTCTCATTACTTCTACCCGTTGATGTCGGAGGAGCCGAGCATCCCGGTATAGGGTGACTTCGAGGTGTATTATCACAACATGGACGTGAATTGTTGGGAGATTGATTACAGCCGCCATGTCGTTATCTACACGGGTCTTGTTAGTGTCTTTTTCGGTCTCTTTGGTTCACCGAGGGCCTCCTTTATTGGTAATTTTAGAATCGCGCAGTGGTTGTCATTTAACCGCATGTGGCGAGAACCTATGCCTAGGCAACGTTACCCTACTGATCTTTCATCTCTGGATCTTATAGTATGGCTAGGGATAGTGTTGGAGATTGGGAGGCGCGACGTAGGTCAAAGTCGACCGGCCCTTGAGGGTTTACCAGTCTAGGCTCCAGGGACGCCCTTCCACTGGGGACTCCCGACTTCCGCCACGACCGGGTGTTAGGTTTGCTAGGCAGGGCCAGATGTAGGAGGTTCCTTAATAGGCTTTTGAGATCTTTTGATTTAGGATGATATTCTTTTGTATATCCATTGTGGTTCTTGTATTTGATATATATTATTCTTTTGACAGTTCCTAAGAGGGAGCCTTGTGTGTACAAAAACTTTTTTATAATGAAAAAAAAATTCTTCCACTATACTCTAATATTTTTATTTATATTCGTAATTGTGAGTTAATATTATAAATGGGGCAAGGGTGTCACATTTTGGTGGTATCAGAGCAGTTCGGTCCTAGCCGGCCTGTGAGTCATAGAGTCTGGCCAATATCCTAGTTGGAGTTCCCACCGAACGCTAACTCTAAGGGGGAGAGTGAGAGGACGCTTAGCAGTTATCTTATCTGAGTAAGTGGATATAGATGATTGCTATTGGTTATTCATAAGACTTGTCTTGTGAATAAGATTCAGATTATTTGAAAGAGCCATGGTGCGTACCAGAAACATGAATGGAGAAACAGTTGAATCGACTAACTCTGGACCAGCAGATCAGGAGTTCGGAATGCAAGGAATGACTAGAGAAACCCTGAGGCGAGGATCCTTCAGGATCTAGCTACGGTTGTGTTGCAGCAGACGCAACAGAACGCCGAATTAATTTGGATTGCATCACGGCCGCAAAGGGACAATGAAACCGATCAAGGTCTGGTGACCTTTCTCAAGGGAAACCCGCCACAGTTTAAAGGGGATTTCGACCCGAAAGGTGCTGAGAAATGGATACAGGAAATGGAGAAAATATTTGCAGTAATGAGATGTAGGGAGGAACGGAAGGAGGATTATGCTGCATTCCTAGGAGAAGCTGAGAGTTGGTGGCGGGGAAAGAGGAGAGTATTGGAAGCAGAGGGCAGAGCTATCACTTGGGAGGTGTTTCGGAAATGTTTCCTAGAGAAGTACTTTCCAAACACAGTACAACCACAGAAGGAACAGGAGTTTAGTTCCTTAGTTCAAGGAAATATGACAGTTGGAGAGTATGTCACAAGGTTTGAAGCTCTCGTGAAATATTCTGACTATTATTAGTTGAACCCTAGTGAAGAATGGGTGTGTCGTCGATTTATCGATGGACTTAGGGTGGAACTTCGGAAATCAATCTTACCTTTGAGGTTGACAAATTTCCCAGACATGGTTGAGAGATGTATGGAGTTGGAAAGTGTGGAACCTTGAAGAGAACCCAAGAGCGAGGGACCAATCAAAAACAATGGACCATCACAGAAAGGAAGAGGAGACTAGGGAAATTCATATGCGAGATCTGGAAAGAATCAAACTGAATACAAAGGGTATGCTCCCCGACGCTTTGATGGGATCTCACCATGTTTTCAGTGTGGAGGGAATCATCTAGTAAGGGACTGTCCACAAGCAGACCAAAGGGTTTGCTTTAGGTGTGGGAAACTTGGGCATGCTATCAAGGATTGTAGGGTAAATCTCTACCTAGCATCTGCAGGAATGGCGAATGAAAGGGGACTGAGTTAGAACTAAGAGAGGCAAGCAGCAGACAGAGAATACGAGGGCCGCAACAATAGAGCAGGAGGAGCTAGGCCTCCAAGAGGACAGTCTGATAAGCCTACTACCGGGAGAGTATTCATGGTGCACGGAGCAGAATCGTCTCAATCTCCTGACATGATCCAAGGTATGTGCCTCGTTTCTAGACATCTTCTGTCTGTACTTTTAGACTCAGGTGCTACTCATTCATTTATTTCGAATGATTGCATTGAACATCTAAAACTTCCCATGTCATCCTTACCACGTACTTTAATTGTTTCAACTCCCACCAATGATTCTTTTCGCACTACCACTGTGTGTCGTCAATGTCCTATTAAGATTGAAAATCATGATTTCCTGGTAGACTTAGTCTGCTTACCTTTACAACAATTAGATATAATTTTAGGAATGGATTGGCTATCGGCCAACCACATAATCTTAGATTGTGCTAAGAAAACCCTAACATTTTCCAAGGAATCTGCCAATGCTGAGACTAGAAAAGAAAAAGGAAATTCTCAGATATGCATGATGTTGTGCTCATTAGAGGGTAAAGATTCCCTAGCCTTAGAAAACATACCCATAGTACATGAGTTCCTTGAGGTTTTCCCTAACGATATTCCAGGATTACCACCAGAGAGAGATAGAATTTGCCATTGACCTTATCCCAGGGACAAGACCTATCTCCATAGATCCTTATAAAATGTCACCCTTAGAATTAGCTGAACTAAAGAAGCAGTTAGATGAGATGTTAGGAAAAGTATTTATTCGTCCTAGTGATTCACCATGGGGTGCACCAGTCTTATTTGTAAAGAAGAAAGATGGAGCATCTAGGCTATGTGTAGATTATAGGCAGTTGAATAAGGTTACTATTAAGAATAGATACTCATACCTAGATAAGTTCATAATTGTCTTTATAGATGATATCCTGATCTATTCACGAACCCAAGAGGAACACATAGAGCATCTACGAATAGTACTACAGGTCCTTAAGGATAGACAGTTCTACGCTAAGTTATCCAAGTGTGAGTTTTGGTTAGAGGAAGTTCAATTCCTAGGACACATTATAAATAAGGAAGGGATAGGTGTAGACACCGCAAAAGCAGAGGTTGTGTTACAATGGGATAGACCTACTACCATTAGTGAAGTAAGACGTTTCTTAGGATTATCAGGATATTATCGAAGGTTTATAGAAGGATTCTCTAAGATTGCCCTACCCTTAACCCAGTTGACTAGGAAAGGATCTACCTTTGAATGGTCGGATAAGTGTGAAAAAAGTTTTCAGGAATTAAAGAATAGGTTAACCACTTCCCCAGTCTTACCCGACCCTTTAAAAGAATTTGAGGTTTACTGTGACGCTTCCCGTCAAGGATTAGGATGTGTACTAATGCAAGAAGAAAGGGTAGTAGTCTATGGCTCTAGATAATTAAGGATTCATGAGAGAAATTATCCTACCCATTGTCTAGAGTTAGCAGCCATAGTATTTGCCCTGAAAATATGGAGACATTACTTGTATTGGACGAAATTCTGTGTTTATAACGACCATAAGAGCCTGAAATACTTATTCGATCAGAAGGAATTAAATATGCGACAAAGGAGGTGGATGGAATTTATAAAGGACTATGAGTTTGAACTACATTACCATCCAGGGAAAGCTAATGTAGTAGCAGATGCACTTAGCACGAAATCCTTGCATGTATCTGCTATGATGATCAAAGAACTAGACCTGATAGAATAGTTTAAAGACCTAAGCTTAGGATCAGAGGTACATAAGGAAAGATTATACTTAGGAAAGGTCACTATCACCAATGATTTCTTAGAGCTCATCAAGAGGAAACAAGATACAAATGAGTACCTTAGTTGAGGAAGGAAAAGAGTGGGATTTCAACATAGGAATGGATGGAACATTAAGATTTAAAGAAAGAATATGTGTCCCTGAAGACTTAGAAATTAGGAAAACGATCTTAGATGAAGGACACAAGAGTAGATTAAGTATTCAACCCGGAGCTACCAAAATGTATCAGGATCTTAAGAAGTTATTTTGGTTGCCGGGAATGAAAATTGGAATAACGAACTTTGTCCTATCCTGCTTAGTGTGCCAGAAAGCTAAGAATGAACATCAAAAGCCTGCCGGAACTCTCCAATCCTTAACAGTATTTGAATGGAAATGAGATAGTATAGCCATGGAATTTGTATTAGGATTACCTAGGACTCAGAGAAAATATGATACTATCTGGGTTATCATAGATAGACTTGCCAAGAGTAGTGCTCATTTTCTACCCATTAATGAAAGTTACTCATTGGAGAGATTAACCCAACTTTATATTAAGGAAATAGTTAGACTGCATGGTGTTCCTACTACCATTATATCTGATAGAGACCCTAGGTTTGCATCAAGATTATGAAGAAAGATACATCAAGCAATGGGTACTAAATTAAGTATGAGCTCAGCATACCACCCTCAAACCGATGGTCAGTCTGAGCGAACCATCCAATCCCTAGAAGATCTCTTGAGAGCATGTACACTTGAAAAGATGGGAAGTTGGGATGAACTATTACCCTTAGTAGAATTTACCTATAACAATAGTTATCATTCTAGTATTGGAATGACACCTTTTGAAGCCTTATATGGTCGACAGTGTCGAACACCCCTTTGTTGGTTCAAAATAGGAGAGAACATTATTCTAGGACCATAATTAATCCAACAAACCTCTGAACAAATTAAAATGATTACAGAAAAGATGAAAGCAGCCCAAGACCGACAAAAAAGCTATCATGACAAGAGAAGTCAACCTTTAGAATTTGAAGCAGGAGATCATGTATTTCTGAGAGTATCCCCTAAAACTGGCATTGGAAGAGCCATAAAATTCAAAAAGTTAACTCCTGATTCATTGGACCTTTTCAAATTCTCCCAAGAGTTGGACCCATTGCTTATCACATTGCTTTACCTCCGAATTTGTCAAACCTTCATGATGTCTTTCACATATCCCAACTCCGGAAATACTATCCCGACCCATCTTATATTATCGAGCCTGAGTCAGTACAACTCAGAGATAATCTAGAATACGAAGCATTGCCTTGTAAAATCGTCGACCGAAGAATAAAATAACTTTGAGGCAAACAAATTACTTTGGTATGAGTTGTATGGGATGAAAGGACTGGAGACACAACTCGAGAACGAGAAGCTGACATAAAAAAGCAGTACCCTCATCTATATGTAGGTACGTAATCGGCAATTTTTGAGGACGAAAATTATTTTAAGGAGGGTGGTAATGTAACACACTAAGTAAATAAAATAGGCAGAGAAATACTAGGGAAGTCCTAAAGTGATAAAACAGGTTTAAAAGGATCTGAAAGGACGAGAATGCCCTTAGAAACCCTAGAAAACCCTAGAAAACCAAAAAGATGGAACCTTCCAGAATCGTGTCCATCGCGACGCGATAAGCCCTAGAGAGAAGGACCTCACGACGCGATTAATGTCGGTTAATCAGGACCGTTGATTCCTGACACGTGTCACTGGCGCTACGCGATGGACATTGTGTCTGTGCCCATCACGTCACGATGGACCCGAACCACGCCTATAAATAGCGCCCTTCCCCTCTTCATTTATCACCTTCTTCCAAGTGTTCTTTGGAAGCACGTGGGAGAAACTCTGAGGCCTTGGCGGGGCGCGACGGCAGCGATCTTCTAGGCAGGTATGGGGAGATCTGAACTCTATACACTAGGGATAGTAGGAATGGGATAGGTGTAGCCTGGCCGCCATTGTGTCGGGACGACGGGTAGCCTGGTCATCCTAATGAGGTACTGTTGTATCACTGTCCATAGTGCCGATCCTGAGTACTGCCCCGACACCTGTTCCTATCAGCCGAAATTGGGAAGCAGAGATGCACTCTTAGGGGTACGATGAACGAGATATGGGGATGGACAACTGACTAGCTGAGCTGTTAACTATAGGGCTATGGTGGGGCCGCTGCTACTGCTTTACTAAGCTGTGTGGCCACGTAGGCATGTAGTTCTAGGCTGCATAAACATGGGTAGCTAGGTGTTGATCCCAACTATTACTTGAGGATGCTTGAATCTATTTCTGCACATATTATATTCTTCTGCTTTCCCATTTGTTGGTGTGTAGTGTGTTCTCATCTCCCATGCTTTGTTTGTCTCTTTTCTTCCTATAATTTTTATATTTAGATTCTAAAGATTCTCGAGAGCCTGAAGATGTCTCATTACTTCCATCCATCGATGTTGGAGGAGCCGAGCATCCCAGTATGGGGTGACTTCGAGGTGTATTATCACGACATGGACGGAGATTGATTACAGCCGCCATGTCGTTATCTACATGGGTCTTGTTAGTGTCTTTTTTCGTCTCTTAGTTTCACTAAGGGTCTCCTTTATTGGTGATTTTAGAATTGCGCAGCGGTTACCGTTTAACCGCATGTGGCAGGAACCTCGGCCTAGGCAACGTTACCCTACTGCTCCTTCATCCTCTGGATCTTATAGTATGGCTAGGGACAGTGTTGGAGATTGGGAAGTGCGACGTAGGTCAGAGTCGACCGTCCCTTCATCTCCTGTTGCTCCGCTGGTAAAGCCCTTGAGGGTTTTCCAGTCTGGGCTCCAGGGACGTCCTTCCACTAGGGACTCTCAACTTCCGCCACGACCGCGTATTAGGTTTGCTAGGCCGGGCCAGATGTAGGAGGTTCCTCGATAGGCTTTTGACATCTTTTGACTTAGGATGATATTCTTTTGTATACCCATTGTGGTTCTTGTATTTGATGTATATTATTCTTTTGACGGTTCCTAGGAGGGAGCCTTGTATGTACAAAAACTTTTTTATAATGAAAAAAATATATTTTCTTCCACTGTACTCTGATATTGTTATTTATATTCATAATTATGGGTTAATATTATAAATAGGGCAAGGGTGTCATAGTGAGCAAAGCGAGATGCGGAGATGATGAATAATGGTACTCCATCATTTCAAAGGATGACTCTTTGTTTCCTGGGAAGACCATGAACAGTGGGACTGCATCGTGTCTAAGCAATGGAGGAAATAATTTGATGTGTAAGGCGTACGTTTGAATTCAATGGGACTGCATGATCCAACCATTGATAAACGTGTGTACCGTGCCACACCTAATATGGTGTGGCAGGATAGAATTCACCGTGGAACAATAACAAGGTTGAAAACTTCTAGAAAAAGAAGATCTTTTTTCGGTACTTACAACATTTACTTCTTGAAAAATTATTACATCAAATTAATATTGAAATGATATGTTCTTTACATAAAAGAATTTAATGTTTTCCCAGACATTGGCTCAATGTCAATTCATTATCGGACAATTGAGTTCAAATAACATGAATCTTACCACTGGTTGTGGGCCCAGGCTTATAGAGGTTGCTTGGCAGGCGTCGGTAGAAAGGGTATTTTAAAGTTAATATCGATAGATCTCACATCTCCTCAATAGGTAGATCAGCGTGTGGAGGATTAGTGAGAGAACACTATGGCTGTTTTGTGAAAGGGTTCTACAGCAGGGTAGGATCCTGTAATGCAGTGTGGGATGAACTTTGAGCACTTCGTTTGGGAATCAAAATGGCCAAAGAGCTATTTCTTAGACAAGTTATCTTTGAAATGGACTCTAAAGTCATTGTTGATATGGTTCACTCAGGATCTACTCGTTTCGCCTTCCTCCAACCTCTCCTTCAAGAGTTCATTTCTATTCTCCATCAACCGGATTTGAGAACTTCTATGGTTCACACTTATCATGAAGCCAATCAATGTGCTGATCTATTGGCTAGTAAAGGGCACTCGTCGTCTTATGATGGTGTTATTCTTGATGCTTCCTTTCCTTTGCTTAGTTTATTCCTTTTGAATGATGTAAGGGGTGGTGCTACTCCCCGCGTAATTGAGTAGTCTCTCTTTCCGATTATATCAACAACAAAAAAAGAATTTAACATTTGCTGCTTGTGCGGACAAAATTCAAAGCGACGTGGCAAATTTTTTTGAGAGAATTGATATTTGGGGTTAGTTCTTTACTAATTACTAAATTCACGTTGTACTTGAGTAGCTTATGCCTTATAATCTGTCTTTCCATACTAATTTTTGCCTTTAAAAAAGAGTAGCTTATAGTCCTATACTTATCCTTAGCTCATGACGAGTTATACTTATCCTTCATCCGACACTAAAATTTATCTGGGCCAAGATTTTAGACCTAAATTCAAACTTAAACTCGAAAATACCTAATGACATGCAAATTTAATTAAGACTAAATCTAAACAGGATGATGCCGACTAACCTAAAACATAATTCAAATAATTTTTTTGGATAAGCATATATTAATATCTGAAAGAAAAATAGTTCGAAGCAATTAGTGAATATATCAAACTCATCACAATTTCTTTTAGTATATGTAATCTCCTTTTACTCTATTATAATTTTATGATACTGGTAGAAAACAATAATATATCACTTTACGTATAAAATATATTTTTAAATAAATTAAAATATGAAATCATTTTAAAACTAAAAGTTATAAACAAGGTAATTAAAACCGGACCGGGCATTGAACCGGAGAGGACCAGGGTTCAGGATTTTTTGGTTGGACAGGGATCGGACTGGGGTCGAACCGGAATTAATAAAATATTATTTTTTTATACTGAATATATAATATATATACATAAGTAACATAACATTTCAATTTATATACAAAATAACACATGCAGTCTAGTGGTAAAGTGGCTTGTTGTGGCCTTGGGGATATGGTTTAAGCCATTTTGAGACCAAAATTGATTTTTTTAATAAAAAAAATTGATTTTTTAATATAAGAAAATAAAATAATTGATTTTCTAAATAAAAAAAAGTGAACTCGATTTCTGGTTTTTTCAATCGGTTTTGGCCGGTTCAGCCGGTTTTTAGCCGGTTTCCGGTTTTTTGAGCCGGTTCGCTGTCATCCGGTTTTTGGGGGTATACCGGACCGAACACAGGCCCGGTTCTCGGTCCAACCAATCCGACCGACTGGTCCGGTCCGATTTTTGTTACCATGGTTATAAATGAACGAGTTAAGTATTCCAAATGTTAACATAGACATGTCCCTAACCCGATGTCAGATCACCAATGAGACCATATTTTGTCCTTATCATTTCGTGAAACACAATGAAACGCAAACCTAAATTACTTAAACCAGATTAAATCACTAAAACAGATCTGATTGTACTTCGCCCTATATCCATGTGCTTCATGTTCACTTGGAGTTTGTTTTATATTCCCATGAGCCTCTTCTTCAATCTCAATTATCATTCAAGTGTGACATCAAAAAAAAAATGCATTGGGTTTAGGGTTGATTAAGTTAAATTAAGGACTTCTTTCCAACATGTCAAGGGCACATTGTAACGATCCAAAAATTTAGGAGTCGCCACCAATTTTATTAATTTTAGGAAAAATTGGAAAACCTTAAAAATAGTGATATTTGAAAACCATACTGAGTTCGGGAATCGATTGCGCGTGAGAAATGGTGGAGACTAAACCCCACAACACCCCCAACACGCCTGCCCTATGACAGTTACCCAAATTGATTGTGCAAAAAAATATTTGTTTCATCCCAAAATTAAATAAAAGTAATATCAAGTGCAAAAATGAACATTAAAAAAAAAGAAAATAAGTTAGAAATTTTTTTATTTGACTTGACGGGATTGGCCCGCTCCTAGTATCCTCCGGTGCAATGAGGAACTCAAAAATCACATAGTTCTTCTAGAAAATATTTGTGTGTTGATTTGATTTTAATTTTTAAAGGTTTAAGATCACCAAGTTGTCGCAACTCAGGCGTCCTAAACCAAGGATCAACAAGATGTCACATATCAGCTAATCCCATTTTGTTCTAAAAAATACTTTTTTTTTAATTTAACAGCATTAAACAGAATAGTAAATTAAATAAAATGTATGATAAATTAAAAATTAGTTGAGTAAAATTGTTCTAATTTAACTAGTAAAAAATGATAAAGCCCAATATTTATAAACAAAACAGAAATGAATAACTAAAAAAAAAGAATTGATAAATAAAAGAAAAGAAAACAAATAGAATAAGAAAATAAAGGGAAAGGGTCTTTTTAGAAACCCTAAAATTTGAGAAGCAGCTGCATGTTGTTGAGAGGAAAGAAAGGGGAACGAAGCATAAGGGAGAAAAGGGGAGGCGATCGCCATCGAGGGAAAGGGAGATGCGGCCGTCGCGTGCCATCCCTGGCCGTCGCACGGCCGTAAACGAGAGATCCGGGGGAGAAAGGGAAGTGACACAGGGAGGGGGTGCGGCGGTCACGAACAAGGAAGGGGAGCTCGCGAGGTGGAGGGGCGAGGCTACGAATGTGGTGGTTCGCGGCGGTTCGTGATGGCTCAGACACGCAGTGATGCCTCACTCGCGAAGGCCGCGCCGGCGACTGCGGGATGCCTTCCCCTCTGTTCTTCTTTTCTTCTCTCTGTTAATTTCTCACTTAGATTTTTTTTAGTTGATTTGAATCCAGAGAACCCTCCTCGACAAACTAGAAATTAAAATAGACAGGGGACTGAACCGCCTTGTCCAAATTAAATATTCAACTGTCGAACTTCCTCGGCAAACAATAAATAAAATGGGCAGTGGACTGAACAGTCTCGCCCAAAAGAAAATTAAATATGCCACTGCCGAAACCTCCTCGGCAAACAAGAAATAAATTGGGTAGTGGACTGAACCGCCTCCCTTGGCAAACAAGAAATAAATTGGGCAGCGGACTGAACCGCCTCGCCCAGAAGAAAATTAAATGTGCAACTGCCGGAATATCCTCAGCAAACAAGAAATGATATGGGCAGTGAACTGAACCGCTTTGCCCAAAAGAAAATTAAATATGCCACTGCCGGAACCTCCTCGGCAAACAAGAAATAAAATGGGTAGTGGACTGAACCGCCTCGCCCAGAAGAAAATTAAATGTGCAATTGTCGGAACATTCTCGACAAACAAGAAATGATATGGGCGGGGGACTGAACTGCCCCGCCATACGGAAAAGTAAAAAATCATGAGGTCAACTGGATACGAGTCCCATGTAAGCAGAAAACTAAAGATCGTGTGACCAACTGGATATGGGTCAACGAGAAAGAAAACCAAAGATCATTCGACCAACTGGATATGAGTCCCATTGTAAGCAGAAAACTAAAGATCGTGTGACCAACTGGATATGAGCCAACACACATGTTTTTTTTTTTGGAATTTTGATCAGTATTGTACTAGGATCTGAACTTTATTAACATATGCTGTGAAAATCACATTCACATATGCAATGCATGAGGCATCAGATTGAATGCAATGGCTCGAGAGTAATGCATGCATATGAATGCATAAACCTTGATTTAAAATTGAAATGCATGAGATGTATGGACATGAGATGCGTGGACATGAGTCTTTAAAGAACATTTTTTACTGCTTTTATTTGGAACCAAATCAAACTCAAGCTCGAATGGACCCTGGTCATCTTGTCCCATCCTTACACTGCTTTGTTGTCCCGTGCCGCTATCTCACCACTGTTATACCCAAATTTTGTCCTTTCTCCTCTTTTAATTTATTTTTATTTTTATTTTTATTGTGTTTTTATTTTAAAAATGAAGCAGGCTAAATTTGATAATTATTGGGCTTGTATTTTGTGTTAGTTCATTTGGACTAACTTCAACCCAATTGCAATGAAAAATAAATGAAAGGCCCAAGCAAAACAAAAAAAAAAGACTAATAACATTAAAATAAAAAAAAGGAAAGGAGCACCGCTCAGCCACTGAAGTCGTTGTTTTCTGCACATTTTTAAAGCTATTACGGCTATCTGTAAATTTTTTTCAAACTAGCTGCAATTTTTTCCAAAAAGCTATTACGGCTAATTGCAATTTTTTTCAAACCACTGCGATATTTTTTCAAACCATTAATGCTATTTCAAACTCTGCAGCAAGTAACCATCATTTCAGCCCCAATTTGTAGTTGCAAGTGGACAAACTGAGCCCTCTGTTTTTTCTATAAATAGCAGTAGAGAATAGGGGGAAGGGGGAAGAGATTTTTAGAGGAAAAATTTTGGGCATTTTTACTACAAATCAAAGAATTAGAGGCTCCGCACTGGAACCCTAATTCACCAAGTCAGAAAAAAAAAGAGGAGAAGAAATAGACACAAGAAAAAACGTGAAACAGAAGCATAAAAAAGAGAAACAGAAAAAAAAATAAAGAAGAAGCAGGGAAGAAACAAGAAGAAGAAGGGAGAAGACAAGGAGGTAAAACCTCCCTCACCCTCTCAGCCTCCCTCATCTTCCTTCTTCCTCCCTCTCCCACCACTCTCTCTCACTTTCTCTTTTCTCTCTCTCTCTCTCTCTCTCTCTCTATCCCTCTTCTTTTCCCAGCGACGTGGCTGCTTTCATTTTCTCTGATTTTGTGTGTTATGTTTTTAGGTTTCATTGTGTGAGTGTGTGTTTTATTTTTTTTTAGTTTCATACTGTTAGTGAGAGTGTGTGTGTGTGTGTTCGGCGTGGGTGAGTGTGGAAGTGTGTGTGAGTGTTCAGCGTTAGTGCGTGTGCGTGTGTTGGTACTATTATTATTATTATTATTATTATTACTTTTTTTCCTTTTGTTTTGTGTTGTTTTCAAATGGGCTCCAGCCCCACATCAATCCAGCTTCCCCTTTTTTATTTTTTATTTTTATTTTGTTTTTTTATTTTTGTGTTTTTTTGTTTTGTTTTTTTGCTTTCCTTTTTTGCAGCGTAAGATTTACGCCCCCCTTTTTTTTGTTGTTTTTTTTTCTGGTCCTCCCCTTTTATTTTATGGCCCATTTATTTATTTATTTATTTATTTATTTTTATCATTTTATTTAATAAACATGAACACTTGTTTGTTTTACTAGTCAAACTAGTACAATGATACCCAACAAAATTTCACATACAAGTTTTGAGACCTTATTATTCTTGAAAATCACTTGATAAAAATCATGAAAATTAATTTACTAGTAATGATCACTCGAGATTGCTTCCCGTTTAGTCATTACAAATATCTTAATTTTCTAAATAAAATAGGTTATTAGTGAGGATCACTCTTGATTGCTTCTTGTTTGGTCCCCATGAAAACCTATCTTCTTCATAAAAAATAAAATTAAGTTTTTTTTTACTAGTAATGATCACTCGAGATTGCTTCCCGTTTGATCATTACGAACACCGTTAATTTTCTAAACAAAATAGGTTATTAATGAGGACCACTCTTGATTGCTTCTTGTTTGGTCCCTACAAAACTACCTTTTTTCCATCAAAAAAATATACAATTAAAATCAACCAACACACAACCATTTTCTACCCAAGAACTACGTAGCCTTTGATTTCTCCACTGCACCCGGAGATACGTAGGAGCAGGAGCTCACTCCTGTCAAGCGCAAAAATAAATGATTTTTATTAAGTCCTTTTTTTTTATCTTGGTTAATTTTTTTTTAAATAGAAGGGAAATAAATATTTTTTTAGAAGTTAATAAATTTTGCACAATTAGTTAGAGGTAACCTTTTTCGAAAGGATGTCGTGGGGTGCTAATACCTTCCCTACGCATAATCGACTCCCGAACCCAAATCTGGTCTCAAAGACCTTACTTTTCTTCAAAAAAGGTTTTTTCCAATATTTTTCCTTCAAAAATAAATTATTGGTGGCGGCTCCATTAAACTGAATAAATCCTCCGATTTTTCTGTTACATAAATTGGCGACTCCACTGGGGACATTTAGAGAGTTAAGCCTAACATGATTAATTGTGCCAAATAATTAACTTCATTTTTTGTTTGTTTGTTGTTATTCTTTTTTAATTCCCCTTCTTTTTATTTTTATCTTTATTTATTTATTTATTTATTTTCTTTTGTAAATATTTATTTATTATTTATTTGTTTAATTTTAATTTGTTGTGAATATTGAACATTAGGATAGACGACTATATTTGTATGCTTTGTTTGTTTTATACTTGGGTAGTGTTAGGTGTTGCCCTCTCACACACCGCACCTACACGCTCGCACACACATGTGAGCAAGGCCCTATACCCGGTCGAGCAAAGCTTAAGTTGAGTGGAGGTTCGTGATGGTCAATTGGAATTTGCTTTCCTTAAGCTATTATGAGAACCTCATCTAGAGTGTGCTCCCTCTGAGTATTCCGCACCGGATAGTTATCTATCGTTGTGGTTAATATTCAGGAGGAGACTTTAGCTCTAGAGGCTTTTGGTGAGAATGTGAGTAGAGCCACCATGAGATCTATCAGTCAATACAAGACTATAGACCCCTTAGGTTAGAAAATCTCTAATTTTAGGTTTAACCTATTTAGGACACAAGGGGCATCATATCATTTTTGTTCTTCCACCAAAAATATGTTATATCACGTCCATGCATAAAAAAGGGGTCTACTAAATCACATATTTTTTGTGCACGCTACATGAATAGTCATCATCATCACTCAACATTATATCTTCATGCATTCATACTTCAAAAAAAAAACATGTTGAATTTTTTTTTTTTTTTTAAAAAAAAGAATGTCATTCATTCTCATTTCATTTTAGGTGCTAGGGAAGCATAGGAACTCAAAGTTTGGCTGCAAGTATTTTGTGAGATAATATGGGATCAAGCGGCGAAACTATCCCTTTGAAGAAGCACATACATCCGAGAATAAAAAAGTCTGAAATAGAAAGCCTGAAGAAGTGTGCCAATTTAATGACGACGAGTATTCAGCGTGTAACCTTCATTGGAAAATATGGGAATATTCTCAAGTTGCTAGAGGTGGATGTGCAAGTAAATGCCATTTCTGCACTTATCCAATTCTATGATTCTCCCATGAGGTGCTTCACTTTTAAGAATTTCCAAATGGCTCCCACACTAGAAGAATTTGCCCGGATTTTAGGATACTCAACCGAAAACATGAAGCCTTACCAACGCACCCGAGATTTTAATCTCCTACAAGAGGTTGCTATAATTCTGAAAGACAAGGAGGATGAATTAAAGAAAAGAAAGTTAAACCGAAATGGCGTCGAGGGGTTTCCGCTAGAGTATTTTGAAGAAAAGATGAGGCATTTGGCTAGTGTTCAAGATTGGGCGTCTTTCATAGAAGTGTTGGCTCTTACAATTTTTGGCATTATGTTATTTCCACGCATTGATGGCTATATAGACTTGGCCTCGATTGATGTGTTCCTAGCCTTTAAAAAAAGGAAAGAGAGCCCAGTGTCAGCCATTCTTGTGGATACTTATTGTGCCCTCACTCACTGTCATGAAAAAAAAGGGAAAACGCTATCATGTTGCTTATCCACTCTCTATGTGTGGCTTGTCACCCACGTATTCGAAAATAGGAAAATGTCATGTTCTTTTGTAGACTACAACACATGTGATGTAGGGGTCAGAGATGGAGATCGGTGGGCTGTGTCTCTGGCAGATCTTGATGAAAAGACGGTCCGATGGTACCCAGGGTGGTTGGATATACATGAAGTGATCTATCAGTCACGGGAATTTCCCTAATGTTCCACTTATAGGAACAAGAGGATGTATTAACTATAATCCTTCTCTGCTGCTAAGACAACTTGGTTATTCTATGATGAATCCACCGTCAGATCAGATGACGACCCCCTTTGTGGTATTTGAGTTCGATCAAGGAAATAGCGGAATGCTTAGAAAGGTTCGACATGCTTGGGACCAAGTCACTCGGAAAGGGAAAGTTCTCAGAAAAAGAAGCATAGGTGCTACGGACAGTTACAACCAATGGATCGAAAGTAGGGTTCGAGAAATCAAATTGCCGTTCCATGGTACACCCCACCGTAACTGTAAGCACCGAATCTATCCCTATTACGAGTAAAGAGATGGAAGAGCTTAAAGTGGCTTTGTCAAAAGCTAATGAGGAAAAGGAAGAATTACAAGCAAGGTTAGAAAAGGCACTTCAAGAGAACAAGTACTTACAGTAGGAAAATATCCTAAAAGGGAAGTTCATCGAGAGAAGCAACAAAAGGGCAAAAGTAGAGGAAAAGAGTACGCATGATGTGCAACTTTGTCTGAGAGGAGCAAATGAAGAGCTAGAGCTACGTAATCAAGAAAGGGACAAGGCTATAGAAAATGCCTATATATGGAAAGGATTGTGGAAAAAGTCCTCGGTTACCGAAAAGAACTTGCAAGAGGAGCTTGAAGGTTTAAAGCGACATCTTGAGAAGGTAGTAGCTGGGTATGAGAACCGAGCCCAAAAGGAGCAAACAATACAAGGAAGAAATAGAAGAAATGCTTGTGAAATATCAAGATGCATTGAAAAAGAACAAGAGGATGTAAATGAGTTGCGGGACTATATTGAATATCAAGAGAAGATCTATGACGACCTAAAAAATGAAAGCACGTATTGGGAGAATCGCTTTACAAAGCTGGTCAATGATAGAAAATCAAGCACTCTTTAATGAACTGAGGAACGAAGGCATGCATTGGAGGGACTGTTTTTGAAGTTGGCAAGTTTGGCCAATCAAGCAATCATAGATATCCCAAGGCGTCTAGAGGAGGCCGATGCGGCGATGCACCCACCGAATACTCCACCAATGTTTACAAGTTTATTGAATTTTGTAAAAGTTTGATAGAAGAATTGAGAGAAAAGGTGGTTGTCCTATTAAGAAGAAAAAGGGACACTAATTCTTTGAGGCTTTAGTTTGAGTGAATTGTACTATTTGTGTTTCTCATCAACAAAGGATTTGTCATTTTGCTTATTGATCCCATTTTATTCTTCAAATTACTTAACGCTTTTAAAAAAATAAAATAACTAAATGGATAATTACAACAAAGCAATGAGGCCTACGGTTCCCTGGTACAAAATGAATAGACTCATACATCCACATCCATTCATTCATTTTTTTTTCTTACATACTCATATCATTTTTTTTTAATCACTCAGAAAATAATCAAACAAACTGGTTCCTCGACACCCTTATCGAACTCGCTCTCAATCAAAGATCATGGATGACCAAGAAGACGTCAACCAGTTGAAGGAACAGATGAGCAAAGTTTTGGAGCTTCTGCAATCCCTAAACAAAGACAAGGCTGCAGATGGGGCTTCTCCAGCAGTGAATGATGAAAGTCAAGCTACACCTTCCTACCCACCTGGCTTTGGTCCTATGCAGTTGCAATATGGTCTCAATACTCAAGGGATGATGGTACCTTTTGCAATTTACCCGCAGGGTCCTACACACTCACCAGTTAGCAACCCTCAGAATCAAGTACCACAGTTCCCACTTTACGGACTCCCGCCTGGTTACACGCCACCTATGGCCAATGATGATACTACAAACCATAACCCCCAAGGCCCACAGGCACAACAGTTCCCACTATTTGGTCCCCGCTCGCTACACACCGCCAAAGCTAACAATAACTCTGCAGAATCGATTCCCAAGCACTTGTTGTGCAAGATGTAGCTCAAGGATCCGCCCAGATCGAAACCATACCAGTTCAAAGCTCAACTCCTGGCTTCATGACATACACCTTTCCACCTGGTTATGCACCATCCCATCTCGGGAATACTCAAGTAGTCAGTACGCCCGTAGTGCCACCCGTGGTGAATCCCCGACCATTTGGTTACCCCTATTATATTCAAGGAAATCCATTGAATCCCCAGACTAACCGCATTGCCTGGTCTCCAGCTATGGGGGGACCAATCTAAGCATCCCGGTTGGGAATCGACCGTCGTCACGAAGTTCTGCAAATCCTCGAAGATAGGCTAAGAGTTGTAGAAGGAGTAAGTTATCTCGGTTCAAGTATCGCTCAGATCTTTGTCTCGCATCGGATGTGGTTGTACCGCCAAAGTTCAAGGTGCGGACTTTGACAAGTATAAAGGGACAACTTGCCCAAAAAGCCACTGACCATGTCTTTGTAGGGAAGATGGCGCCCTATGCACATGATGATAAACTTCTGATTCACTTTTTCCAAGATAGTTTAACAGGGGCAGCGTCGAGTTGGTATACACACCTTGAGCGATCTCATATTCGCTGTTGGAAAGATTTGGCGGATGCCTTCTTGAAGCAGTATAAGTATAACATTGATATGGCTCCTGATAGAATGCAGTTGCAAAACATGGCAAAAAGAGACAATGAGACCTTCAAGGAATATGCCCAACGATGGAGAGGACTGGCAGCCCAAGTGGAACCGCCTCTGATTGAAAAAGAAATGGTGGCCATGTTCATGGATACTCTTCAATCACCCTTCTATGACAAAATGATCGGAAGTGTATCCTCAAACTTTTCAGATATGGTCATCGTAGGGGAAAGAGTTGAAGGAGGAATGAGAAATGGAAAGATTGCCCAAAGTTTTGCTGGAACTAGTAATATCAAGAGACCCCCAACAAACTTCGTAAAGAAGAAAGAAGGGGAAACCAATGCTGTGATGACGAGCCCGGGAGGACAAGCACAAGGAAAACCACCCCAATTCTTTACCAATTTCCCACATCCTTTTCCATACCCCTACTTCCCACCTCCATACATTGCCGCCGCCTCTCATAATCCTACCCCCAGGCCAAACCAACCAATGATGCCATTTCGACCACCTTCTCCCATTCAAACACAAGCACAGCCAGTTGCTCCCACCCAACCGAACCAAAACCAGAAACAACCAAATGACCAAGAAAAGAAAGCAGTCCAATTTGATCCTATTCCCATGACCTATACGGATTTGTTCCAGCACCTAATCAGTAACTCCTTGATCTCTCCACGCTCAATGAAACCACTCCAACCTCCCTTCCCAAGAGGATATGACCCAAATGCCAAGTGTGAGTTTCATGCAGGGGCAGTAGGTCACACAACTGAAAATTGCAAAGCTTTGAAGTACGTGGTTCAAGATCTGATCAATGCCAAATGGTTGAGTTTTAAGGAGGATGGACCTAATGTGGGTAATAATCCCCTTCCAGGTCATGGAGGTTCAGCAGTCAACGCCATTATTGAAGAATTTAGGGATCAGCCCCTGATAATGAAAGTGGAGGATGTCCGTACTCTGAAGATCATTTATGCCAAACTCTGCGAGTTCGGTATAATTGAGATGAAATACGATGAGAGGACTTATGTAGCTTGCATCACGATGGCTATCATTGCATAGAGGAACGCGAGGAATTCGTGCAAATTCTCCAAGAATTGTTAAGCGGACACTTAATACAGGTAGGTTGTGTGAAGAAAGATGAAAAGATTTTGACCCTTCAGTCAAGTGAAGATAAAAACACGACCTTCCCAAAACCATTGAACATTTGTTACAACAAGCCGCCAGGCGTACCTAAACCGATAACTATTCATGTACCAACTCCTTTCCCTTTCAAGAACGCTAATGCAGTGCCATGGGATTACAGTATGAAGGTCTTTGTGGACAATTTAGGGGATGACCAGTTAAAGGCGGCATCTGGATCTGGCAATCCTGCTATCACTAACATCTCGGGAATCGGTGGGATGACCAAGTGGGCAATTTATACCCTATCGGACCCATGGACAAAGCTCGCAAGTGGAAAAGATAAAGAAGAAGAATCCATTGATAAAGATATGGGTAATAAGGCAAAGAAAGCGTAAGAAAACAAGAAAGCGATCTGAAGAAGAAGAGGTTTGTGAATTCACGAAATTTATGAAGCGAGTGAATACAAGGTGGTGGATCGGTTGAATCATACTCTGCAAAAACTGTGTTATCACTTCTTCTTTGAATTACAGCGCCATAGGGAATCATTGATGAAAGTGCTAAATGAAGCTCATGTCACCCACGACATCACGGTGAACCAATTCGACGGGATTGTGGGTAATATTGTTGCTAGTAATTACCTTACCTTCAGCGATGAAGAAATTCGATTGAAGGAATGGGGCATAACAAAGCATTGCACATCTCTGTGAAGTGTGGAGACTATATCCTTGCTAGGGTACTCGTCGATAATGGGTCATCTCTAAATGTTATGCCAAAATCTACCTTGGCAAAGTTGTCTGTTGACGGATCATATATGAAGCCCAGTACCATGGTGGTAAGAGCCTTTGATGGGTCTAGAAGAGAGGTTATTGGAGAAATCGAGCTACCTATATAAGTCGGCCCTCGTACATTCGAGGTAGTCTTTCAGGTGATGGAAATCGTACCAGCATACAGTTGCCTCCTTGGAAGACCATGGATCCATTCAGCTGGAGTTGTGCCTTCAACCTTACACCAAAAGCTGAAATTTTCAATGGATAATAAGTTGGTGGCTATCTGCAGTGAAGAAGAGATGCTAGTAAGCAAGCCATCCTCCACGCGCTATATTGAGGCTACAGAAGAAGCTCTTGAGACGTCTTTTCAAACGTTGGAGATTGCGAATGCCACTTTCGCAGGAGAAGGAGTCCTAATGAAGAAACCAAAATTGTCTGAAACCTCCACGATGATCGCTAAAGTTATGATGAAAGGAGGGTATCAGGCCGGATGTGGATTGGGAAGATATGAACAAGGGATCGTGATGCTGTTAGAACTTCCAAATAACAGAAACAGATATGGGTTGGGATACGAACCTAACAGATTTGACAAAAAGAGAATTGCCAAAGAAAGAAAAGAAAAGAGGATAGCTAATCGAAGGCGAGGAGCCAAAAGATGAGAGTATTCCCATCTGTGACATCAGGCAAAGCTTTGAGTGCAGGAATATTGATCCGAATCAAATAGCGACTATCAAGGATGATCGCAAAGATGTAAAACGACAATGTCAACCTTGTCCGCCTTGCTCATGAATGAAGAACTTGGAAATCGGGAGATCGTTGAGTTTCCCGTGATCTTTGATTCAAAGTAATTATGTAATGCAAATTCTATTGCTCTGCCTAAGGCTTTAGAATAATTTATTGTCAAAAGGGCGCACATGTTTCATTTCAGTACCATTATAAATAAAATGCACTTTGAATTTTCCAATCATTTCTCTTTTCTTTCCTTTTCCATCTTTTTCCATCTCTCTTCATCTTTTTCCGCTTTTTCATTTCGTTATTTTTAACTAATGCAGATCCAAAACATTGTCTTTGAAAATAATGATGCGATAACTCATACTATAATTTTGAATACCCTATTAATCATACTGAGGAAGATAATGAGGACAATTGGGATGCCCCCCTGAATTAATGAAGTTGGTGGAACAAGAAGCTAAAGTGATTCAACCCCACGAGGAAGAAATCAAACAATCAATCTGGGCCTTTGAAAGCGACAAGAAAGAAGTTAAGATTGGAACCACAATGAAAAGCGATGAGCGAGAAAAATTGGTTAAACTCCTATTTGAATATGCGGATGTTTTCGGCGTGGACATACCGAGATATGCCTGGATTAGATAATAGCATAGTCGAGCACAAATTACCATTAAAACCCGAGTGCCCACCGGTCACAAGGTCGAGAAGGATGAAGCGGAAATGTCACTCAAGATTAGAGATGAGGTAAAAACAATTCGACGTGGTTTTGTTTGTCAGAAAAATACCCTCAATGGGTGGCTAATATTGTTCCAGTCCCAAAGAAAGACGAAAAGGTCCGAATGTGTGTTGACTATAGAGATCTAAACAGGGCCAGCCCTAAGGATGACTTCCCTTTGCCACATATTGATGTCTTGGTAGATAGCACAGCTCAACACTCTGTCTTCTCTTTCATGGTTGGATATTCTGGCTATAATCAAATCAAGATGGCTCTCGAAGATATGGAAAAAACCACATTTATCACTTTATGGGGAACTTTCTGTTACAAAGTAATGTCGTTTGGATTAAGAAATGCTGGGGCAACATACCAAAGAGCAATGGTGGCTTTGTTCCATGACATGATGCACAAAGAAATAGAGGTCTACGTGGATGACATGATTGTAAAATCCAAAACAGAGGAAGGTCATGCCATTAACCTACAAAAACTTTTTGAGCGACTGAGGAAGTATAAACTCCGGTTAAACCCAGCTAAGTGTAGTTTTGGTGTAGGTCGTGCAAGCTGCTAGGGTTTATAGTTAGCCAGAAGGGAATAGAAGTTGATCCGGCCAAAGTAAAAGCAATCCTCGAAATGCCGACTCCTCGCACCGAAAAAGAAGTTCGTGGATTCTTGGGAAGACTGAACTACATCGCCAGGTTTATATCCCAGCTAACTGCTACTTGTGAGCCAATTTTCAAGCTGCTGTGTAAGAATCAGGAAACCAAATGGAACGACAATTGCCAGAAAGCTTTTGAGAAAATCAAACAGTACTTACAAGATCCACCGGTTTTGGTACCCCCTGTGCCAGGGAGACCCCTCATCATGTACTTAACAGTATTGGACGAATCAATGGGTTGTGTGCTAGGACAACATGATGAATCTGGTAAGAAGGAGCATGCCATTTACTACTTGAGCAAGAAATTCACTAGCTGCGAGACGAGGTATTCATTGTTAGAACGAACGTGTTGCGCGTTAACCTGGGCCGCACATCGTTTGAGACAATATATGTTATCCCATACAACTTTGTTTGGTGTCCAAAATGGATCCGATCAAGTATATTTTGAAAAGCCTCGCTCTCACGGGAAGAATTGCTCGTTGGCAAATGTTGTTATCTGAGTATGATATTGTGTATGTCACCCAAAAGGCAATTAAAGGCGAGTACCTTAGTGAATACTTGGCTCATCAACTTTGTGGAAGACTATCATCAATGCGATGTGATTTCCCAGACGAAGACATAATGGCTCTATTTGAAGGAAAAGAAACCCACGATGGTGAAAAATGGATCTTGTTGTTTGACGGTGCCTCTAATGCATTGGGACATGGGATTGAGCTGCCGATTTCCCAGAAAATCATTTCATTCCATTTCTTGCAAGATTATGTTTTGATTGTACAAACAATATGACAGTATGAGGCATGTGCCATGGGCATTGATGACCATTGAATCAAAGGTCAAGATTCTCAAGTATATGGAGACTCGGCTTTGGTTATCCATCGCTTAAAAGGCGAATGGGAAACGAGGATTCCAAATTAGTTCCTTACCACGATTATATCAAAGAATTGATGGAACAGTTTGATGAAGTCACCTTCCATCACATTCAGCGTGAAGATAATCGGCTAGCGGGCGCCTTAGCTACTCTATCATCAATGTTCAAAATCGAATGAGGAGATCCTACCGCCATAAAAATACTGATCACGACGGCCAAAGACACCGCCTAGCAATAGAAGGAGAGCCTGATGGCAAACCCTGGTATTACGACATCAAACGATACATCACGAATACAGAATGTCCTCCTAATGTCTCAGAGAATGATAAAAGAGCATTAAGGCGTTTGGCAATGGGATTCTTTCTAAGTGGCGAAGTGCTCTACAAGAGAAACCATGACATGGTACTTCTTAGGTATGTTGATAAGACCGAGGCGGAAAAGATTATGCGAGAGGTTCATGAAGGTTCCTTTGGGACTCACGCAAACGGGCACGCAATGGCAAGAAAAATCTTGAGGGCTGGCTATTATTGGTTGTCTATGGAGATCCGATTGTTTGGTTATGTGAAGAAATGCCACAAATGTCGATTTACGCCGATAATATCCATGTGCCACAGTCTCTTTGAACATCTTGACACACCATGGCCTTTCTCAATGTGGGGATTGGATGTCATTGGACCCATTGAACCTAAGGCATCCAATGGACACCGCTTTCATTCTTGTCGCAATCGACTATTTCACTAAATGGGTTGAAGCGGCTTCATATGTGAGTGTGACAAAAATGTGGTTGTCAAATTCATCAAGAGAGATTTGATCTGCTGCTATGGTTTGCCAAATAAGATTATCACCGATAATGGGACTAATTTGAACAACAAGATGATGAAGGAGGCGTGTAATGACTTCAAGATCCAACATCATAATTCCTCACCATACCGCCAAAGATGAATGGGGCGGTTGAAGCCGCAAATAAGAACATCAAGAAGATTGTCCAAAAGATAGTGGTAACATTTAGAGATCGCACGAAATGCTCCCTTTTGCCTTGCACGGTTATCGAACTTGGTTCGCACCTCAACAGGCAACCCCTTTCTCGGTGTATGGAATGGAAGCAGTGCTCCCATTGAAGTCGAGATCCCTTCGTTAAGGGTATTGATGGAGACAAAACTAGAAGAGGCGAGAATGGGTTCAGGCTCAATTTGGATCAATTGAATCTCATTGAAGAAAAGAGAGTGATGGCCTTATGTCATGGGCAACTATATCAGCCCAGGATGAAGAGGGCTTACGAAAAGAAAGTTCGCCCTCGGGAATTTCAAGAAGGGGACCTAGTACTCAAGAAGATTTTGCCCATCCAAAAGGATTCTCGCGGAAAATGGACTCCGAATTATGAAGGCCCGTATGTTGTGAAAAAGCTTTTACGGAGGAGCCTTAATCCTCACAAGGATGGGCCGGTGAAGATCTCCCACTTCCGGTGAACTCGATGCAGTCAAAAATATTATGCCTAAAAACGATAAAAACCAAGCAAAGGTGAGCTCGCTGGGTTGAAAACCTGAAAGGCAACCTAGGCAAAAATCGAGCGACCGTTGGATTGAAAACTTGAAAGAGCAATCCAAGCGAAGTTAGAGTCTGAAATCGGTCATTGAAGAAGGTGATGCATTAAGGGCTCTTACCCAGCTGAGGCGCTTTATATATTTTCGTAAGTAGAGTAATGGGTAATCAAAGTTATGGATATGGGAAGTCGGCATTTGTTCCTACAAAGACACAAGCTATAAAATATCCGCTTAGTTATTGTCTTTCTTTATTTTTCTTCTTCTGCATTTTTCTTGATGTATTTTCAAGTGCATGTAACTTCAGTCCTTGTACACATAACTCTTCTTTTGAATACCAAACACCTCCGTTCTTGTATTTCAAAATGTTGTTTTATGATAATAGCCACTGAATTGTGAAGCATGTGATGATATGGGAAAGCATTACAGTTATTATATACATCTTAAGAATCACGAGGAAACGCCAAATCTCAACAAATAAGTTTCAAAAAGGGCAAAGGGATTACCTTTAAAAAATAATTAGCGCTGCATCGATAACTCGCGCTCCCTCCCAGTCGAAGACATAGCATGACTAAATCCGATGAATCTCAGTCCGTCCCATATCTTTAAGCACTAGAGATCATACGGGACGAGGAATCAGTAAAAATAATAATCGCATTGCATACATGCATCATATACCATATATTCGTGCATCATCTTCATATCACCACCTTTGAGCCATTTTGTTCCACCTGGTCCGTACACCAAATTTTGATCCTTCATTCTCGGTTACAAACAATGCGCCTAGCATTGGTCCTTTATTTTGCTTTCTAAGCGACACGCCAAGTATCGCTCACTCTTTATTGCTTTCCGATCACCGCGTCAGTACCCGACCTGGCGGAGATCCTTCTTTATAGTTTTCTGATAAATGCGCCGAGCATCACCCCTTTTTATTGCTTTAAGATTACCGCGTCAGTCCCTCATTATTGCTTTTTGACCAACATATCAGTTCCGGACCTGATGTTGATCCTTCTTTATTGCTTTCCATCGACGCGTCAATACCCTACTTGGCGTCGAACCTTCCGATCACCGTGTCAGTACCCGACCTGGCGGTGATCCTTCTTTATTGCTTCCCATCGACGCGTCAATACCCTACTTGGCGTCGAACCTTCCGATCACCGTATCAGTACCCGACCTGGCGGTGATCTTTCTTTATTGCTTCCCATCGACGCGTCAATACCTTATTTGGCGTCGAACCCTCATTATTGCTTTACGATCACCGCATCAGTACCCGACCTGGCGGTGACCCTTCTTTATTGCTTTCCAATAAACGCGCCAAGCGTTAATCCCTCATTTTTGCTTTCCTACCACCGCGTCAGTACCCGACCTGGCGGTGACCCTTCTTTATAGTTTTTTGATAAACGCGCCAAGCGTTAATCACTCATTACCGCTTTTCGATCATTGCATCGATTCGACCCGGCCGTAATCCTTCCTTATCACTTTACGATTAAGCATCAAGCGTTGATCCTCATTGTCTTTCCTCCCGTCAAGTTCAAGACAAAATTAGTGTATTTATCTTTAGTTCTATTTTATGACAAAAATATAACAACCATTGTTGTTTGCATTTTCTAATAAAATATAACTAAAGAGGGGCAGCTGTTATACCCAAATTTTGTCCTTTCTCCTCTTTTAATTTATTTTTATTTTTATTTTTATTGTGTTTTTATTTTAAAAATGAAGCAAAGCTAAATTTGATAATTATTGGCCTTTTATTTTGTGTTAGTTCATTTGGACTAACTTCAACCCAATTGCAATGAAAAATAAATGAAAGGCCCAAGCAAAACAAAAAAAGACTAATAACATTAAAATAAAAAGGAAAGGAGCACCGCCACCATCAAGTCGTTGTTTTCTGCACATTTTTAAAGCTATTACGGCTATCTGTAATTTTTTTCAAACTAGCCGCAATTTTTTCCAAAAGCTATTACGCTTAATTGCAATTTTTTCAAACCAACTGCGATATTTTTTCAAACCATTAATGCTATTTCAAACTCGCTGACAAGTAACCATCATTTCAAATTTCCAATTTGTAGTTGCAAGTGGACAAACCGAGCCCTCTGCTTTTTCTATAAATAGCAAGAGAGAATAGGGGAAGGGGAAGAGATTTTTAGAGGAAAAATTTTGGGCATTTTACTACAAATCAAAGAATTAGAGGCTCATGACTTGGAACCCTAATTCACCAAGTCGAGAAAAAAAGAGGAGAAGAAATAGACACAAGAAAACGTGAAACGAAGCATAAAAAGAGAAACAGAAAAATAAAGAAGAAGCAGGGAAGAAACAAGAAGAAGAAGGGAGAAGACAAGGAGGTAAAACCTCCCTCACCCTCTCAGCCTCCCTCATCTTCCTTCTTCCTCCCTCTCCCACCACTCTCTCTCACTTTCTCTTTTCTCTCTCTCTCTCTATCCCTCTTCTTTTCCCAGCGTGTCATTGCTTTCCTTTTCTTTGATTTTGTGTGTTATGTTTTTAGGTTTCATTGTGTGAGTGTGTGTTTTATTTTTTTAGTTTCATACTGTTAGTGAGTGTGTGTGTGTGTTCGGCGTGGGTGAGTGTGCAAGTGTGTGTGAGTGTTCAGCGTTAGTGCGTGTGTGTGTGTTGGTACTATTATTATTATTATTATTATTATTACTTTTTTCTTTTTGTTTTGTGTTGTTTTCAAATGGGCTTCAGCCTCACATCAATCCAGCTTCCCCTTTTTATTTTTTATTTTTTTATTTTGTTTTTTTTTGTTTTTTTGCTTTCCTTTTTTACAGCGTAAGATTTACGCCCCCTTTTTTTGTTGTTTTTTTTCCTGGTCTTCCCCTTTTATTTTTTGGCCCATTTATTTATTTATTTATTTATTTATTTTTATCATTTTATTTAATAAACATGAACACTTGTTTGTTTTACTAGTCAAACTAGTACAACGTCACCCAACAAAATTTCACATACAAGTTTTGAGACCTTATTATTCTTGAAAATCACTTGATAAAAATCATGAAAATTAATTTACTAGTAATGATCACTCGAGATTGCTTCCCGTTTAGTCATTACAAATATCTTAATTTTCTAAATAAAATAGGTTATTAGTGAGGATCACTCTTGATTGCTTCTTGTTTGGTCCCCATGAAAACCTATCTTCTTCATAAAAAATAAACTTAAGTTTTTTTTTACTAGTAATGATCACTCGAGATTGCTTAGCTTGATCATTACGAACACCGCTAATTTTCTAAACAAAATAGGTTATTAATGAGGACCACTCTTGATTCTTCTTGTTTCATTCCTACAAAACTACCTTTTTCCATCAAAAAATATACAATTAAAATCAACCAACACACAACCATTTTCTACCCAAGAACTACGTGAATTTTTGATTTCTCCACTGCATCTTGAGATACGCAGTGAGCAGAGCCCACTCGCTGCCGCAAAAATAAATGATTTTTATTAAGTCCTTTTTTTATCTTGGTTAATTTTTTTTTTAAATAAAAGGGAAATAAATATTTTTTTTAGAAGTTAATAAATTTTGCACAATTAGTTAGAGGTAACCTTTTTCGAAAGGATGTCGTGGGGTGCTAATACTTTCCCTACGCATAATCGACTCCTGAACCCAAATCTGGTCTCAAGGATCTTACTTTTCTTCAAAAAAGGTTTTTTCCAATATTTTTCCTTCAAAAATAAATTATTAGTGGCGACTCCATTAAACTCGAATAAATTCCTCCGAATTTTTCGGTCACTACAACCACCCTTCTCCTATTTTTTTTAAAATCCGCTCCAACCATCCTCCCTAGGCCGGCCCACACCTTGGTCGACAAATCCTTAACTATCCTACCCTGAAGCCGACAACTGTATTGTCTTTCACCGCTCCTTCTCACCGCCGTAGATCTATTTTCTGGCCATTTTTGTACCGGTACCATAAGGGCACCCTATGTTACAGCAGTTATTACTTGTTTATACGTGTAATTGTGATTTGTGAGAATTTCGGTAAACGAGAGCCATAAAATCACACGGTAAACAACAACTGTTGTAGTTGTAGGGTCATAGCTTTTTCAGTCATTGGGGTCATAGCTTTTTCAGTCATTGGTCGCACAGATATTTGTATTTGCAAAAAAAGTGATTGCACAGATAACACGTGATAGATGCGGAAAAAGCAAAAAATTGATTAAGACTATATTTAGTAGCTAAGAAAATAGAAAAAAAAATGAGAAAAAAAAATTTATTTATTAAAATGGGGGGAAAGAAATTGACGTCAACTACTAACCTATTCTTTTTTTTGTTTTTAAAAAACTATTTTTAAATAATAAAATGATCTTTTTTATTTCATTACTTTTTTAATGAGTTAATATTTGTAATTAAAAATTAAGAAAAGAGACGCACAAAGGAAATTAAAATGATTTCATTCCTTTCGAATCCATATATGTGTTGGTTGTCAAGTTTCAATTTTGATAAATTCGACACCTCTTTAGCACTCTATATTGGAAAGGAGACAGGAAAAAAAAAAGGAGATATGAAAAAAAAAGATAAAAGAAATGCATAAATAAAGAGATAAAGTATAAAATATCACTACTCTTTCAATTTCTGTCCAATACTATTTCTACTCAAGGCCAAAAAAACGTCTCTTTCAGTCTCTTTCTCACTCTTCTTCCTAACCATAAATATGCACAAAAAAAGAAATTGAAAGAAACTACCCATTCACAATTAATCTTGCTTCTCGGTCTCGTCATGGCAGATCCCAGTTTCTTTGTTGGAGTAATAGGTAATATGTAATTGCATTCCTCTAAATAGTAGCAATTCATCGATGCCCAAATTAAATGGATGTTTCATAAATGGTTGTTTCTTGTTTGCTACAGGTAACATCATCTCAATTCTCATGTTTCTTTCTCCTCTGTAAGCTCTCCAAAACCACTCTACTCACCTCACTTGTTTGTTGTGTATGAAGTGAGAAAAGGAGTTTAATTAATTAACTAACTAATTAATTAATTAATTACTTGTTATTGTCTCAATGCAGACGCACGTTTTGGAGAATAATAAAGCATAGATCTACAGAAGATTTCTCGAGTTTTCCTTACATTTGCACATTGCTTAACTGCTCCTTGTGGACTTACTATGGAATCATAAAAGATGGAGAATACCTTGTGGCCACTGTTAATGGCTTCGGCATCTTGGTGGAGACAATCTACATTGTTCTGTTTCTTATTTATGCACCAAAAAAGTTGAGGGTATGCAAGTATACAGCAACTATTATACTCCTTCCATCCCTTAATATAGGGTCTTTTTTGACCATCCCTTAAAAAAATAAGTTTTATTAGTTATTAACATTAAATTTATACAAAATATGTACTATTTTTTTCAAGTTACCATTCTCATCTTCTAAAACTATTAAGAAAGAGAGAAAATTAATGCACCTAGGTATAAGTTTGTAAAAAATAATAATTAATGTACCTTAGTCTTTAAAAATAGTCTTATATTAAGGGATAAGAAAATTTTACCAAAAAGATCTTATATTAGAGGACAGAGAGAGTATAATTAAGCTAGTTTCTAGATCATATAAATATTACTTAAAATTAATCTGTTAATTATTTATCTTAATTTTCAGTTTCAAGTTACTCATTTATTTTTTTAGTTCAACTTTGTCCAACCTGTTCTAAAACACTAACAATATTGCTCAGTTTTTGTTTTTTGCTTTTTAATTTACAGCAACTTTTTAGGTTTTGAGTTCTGATTCATAGTATAATTGATGCAACATTTCAAGTTCTAGATAATCATACAGTTTGCCTTGAAATTTACATTTTAGAACACGCATCACTAAATTGAAAAAAATAAATAAATAAATTAAGATAAAAGATATCTTTATGGTCAAGTGGTAATTAATATATAAATAAATATGGCAATTAATCATATATTTTTGTTTAATGAATTTCAGGTAAAGACTGCCATTCTGGCTGGGATTTTGGATGTGGGCATGTTGGCAGCAGCAGTAGTTACAACTCAATTAGCATTGCAAGGAGAGGCTCGCACCGGTGCTGTTGGTATTATGGGTGCAGGCTTGAACATTATCATGTATGGCTCACCTCTGGCTATCATGGTAATTAGCTTCACTAACTCCTGGACCTAACCTTGCTAATCATTCAAGTTTGTCTTTGTCTCTTTATCATTCATTATATCTCCCTATGGTTCAAAATATATCTATAGTATAGTATTAGTCTGTTAGACAAATCACAGTCGATTATCTCACCATGTCCCTTTGGATTAACTTTTATCTGTATGGGAAAGTTTATAATTAATTAACGAGGAATAATAAGGATATTTACACTTTCTTTCTCGATGATTATACATCACTTTTTTTCAAAATCAATCATTGGATTGAAAGTTATTGTCATATAGATCATATCTGTAAATTTTAACATTAATCTATGATCATTTGCTATGTCATCAAGATGCGTCAAGATTAACGTCAACGGTGTAGTTACAAATAACGTTAATCTTGACGCATCTTGATGACATAGCAAATGATCATAGATTAATGTTAAAATTTACAGATATGATCTATATGACAATAACTTTCAATCCAATGATTGATTTTGAAAAAAAAAAGTGTGATGTGGCCCAATCATTGAGAGAGTGTTTAAAAGAGAGTGTCAGTAGCATTCCTCTTAATTAATTTAACACAAAAAAATTGAATTACTGACGAAAAAAAATTATATCACATCTCTAATTTTGAAATCTCTGACACTTAGCGGCAAAATCAGAGATGAGTTTCACTTGGTGACAAAAGATATAGTTGCATTTAATATCATCAATTTAAAAGATCAATAAGCTAGCTAGCTGTTGAAACATTCAATCAAAAGAAAAAAAAAAGCTAGCTGTTGAAACAAAAACAAAAGCAAAATATTTGTGTTTAAGTATGTTAGATCGTGTTGCATATTTGGTTCACGGATTCAATCATTCAGTGAGTTGGATCTAATTGAAGCTAGGATCCATATAAGGTTGCAAATATCTTCCCCCAAATATGTGGTTCTCTTTCTTTCTTCCCTCCATTATTTCAACTTCATGGCCCTTTTCTACTGTCCCATTCCGGCCATAGTTTTTCTCAAGTATTTATTTGTTGCTTCATGACAACTTGCTTGACGGATATGTAACACTTGCATCATAGCTTTGCTGAATTAAATCCACCACGTGCAAAATTAGTCCGTATACACATACACATATACATATATACTACAAGCCCCAGCATACATATATCCTAAGGTTTATTTTATTAATTTCTTCTATTTAGAAAATTCTCAAAATTAAAAAAATGCATATTTAATAAAATTAAAAAAGTTAGCTCATCAATCATCATCATTTTTTCTATCTGCAATACCACTAAGGTTCTATATTCAGATGGAAAAATTTGAAAGAAAAATAAAGGGACCTAATTCTTTTTTATTTTCACATTCTTTTTAAAAAAAGACATTAATCATTAATTGTTTACTTCTATACATTTTATAATAATTATAACTTTCTCAGTTGAAAAAAAAAAAAAAAAACAGTCCTCCCTTCCTTTTCACTCCCGTCCCCTCCATTAAAACATGCATGCCCCAAATCTTTGGCTCCAACTTTAATATATGTCCTTGTTAGCTGACGTGATGTTTTGATATATCACAGCCTGACGTTATGTGAATATCTATGATTTTTTTAATAATGATAATATACGTGGAATGAACATTTTCCTTAAATAATTGTGGTAACAAATATATTTTGGTCCATTAATCAAGTAATCATTTTTTTCTTTCATTAAGAAGAAATTTGGATTGACTCAATTGATTAAGTTTGATTAAATTAAAAGTAATAATTTAATTTTATAGACAAGAATGTTTTGAACATGCGTAAAACCGGAAGTGCTCCATGCAAGGTATTAAAAACTGGACCGGATCGCGGTCGAACCGGGAACCGGGCCATGGTCCGGTCCGATTCACCCTTTAAAATCGGTTGCGAAAGAACCGGACGGTTCTGTTAAAGAACCGGGCCGGACCGGGTGAAAACCGGCAAAAACCGGGTTTTTTTGGCGACCCGGCCGGTTCGGAAACTTGGTTTTTTTTTTAAGGGCAAAACGACGTCGTTTTATATTTTAACTGTTTTTTTTCCCTGCGCCATTTTGCTTCTCAAACTCGACTATTTTAACTGTTTTTTCCCTGCGCCATTTTTCATATTTTGTGTTATTGAACGTAATAGTTATGTCATATTTGAGATGGATGAATGTGTAATTTTTTGTTATATGTCGACTTATTAAGAAAATATTAAGTGAAGTATAATTTTTATAGTGTGAAGTTTTGAATATCAGTTTATTTTTTGTTTATTATTTATTTATATATTGTATTAAATATTTTTTTAATAATATTTAATCGAACTCAGTTCGACCCCGGTCCAACCCCGATCGAACCCAAAAACTCTGAACTCAGACCCTCTCCGATTCAATACCTGGTCCGATTTTTAATACCTTGGCTCCATGTGAATGGACGGATACCTTGTTAGGTATATATTATGGCTACCGAATGTTTTGTTAATTTGTTTTATTTTTTTAAATTAACGTGTTGTTAATTTGTTATTACTCTATATACTTTTTTTTTAAAAGGGTTGAACTTGACCTTTCATCCATGCCTTTTTTTTTTGTTAATACTATTATATGGTTGTAACTTTCAGAAAACAGTGGTGACGACAAAAAGTGTGGAATATATGCCATTCCTCCTCTCGTTTTTCTTCTTTTTAAACGGTGGCGTTTGGTTGCTGTACGCTGTTCTTGTTCGTGATTGTATTCTCGGGGTAAGTTGCATTCTGTACACACGATTGTATTCTTGTGTTTGGTTGTTGCATGCCCTTTCCCCCAAACTATACTAATGAATTTGTTATCTATTTAAGAAAATTACTTATACTAATATAACATGGTAAAAGCTCATTCACCTATTAAAAATTGTTTTTCCACCAAAAATTGTCTCTCTCTAAAAGTCTAATTACCTCAAATTTTCATGTCAGAGTGTTTTTTTTCCTCACAAGACCCGTGTATGGGTTCACTACTACTAGTTAAATAATATTTTGTATAACATACAACAGGTACCAAACGGTACTGGATTTTTACTTGGAGCCATGCAGTTAGTGCTGTATGGGGTCTACAGAAATGGAAAACCATCGAAGCATGTTTCAAACGGATTGGAAGAAGGATGGGAACATGAGCATCTCATCTCATCCTCATGAGAGGGAAAAGAAAACAGGCCTATCTAGTTTGCTTTCATATTTGAAAGATATGTTCCACCATATATTTTTGAAAGATCTTTTTTTTGTCGCATTATTAATTGCTTGATTTTTTTTTTAAGAAAAAAAGTAAAGGAATTTTCAATTGGTTGGCTAAAGAAACTATATAGGGCATGTGTTCTTGCTTTACAAATTTGTAAAAAATATGGATATTTAGTGTACCTTATATGCCCAAATTCTGGGAGCCTATTGGTATATTTGATTGCAATCAAAAATTAATTATGTATACGCCTCTACGCGGTGTGTTTATAGGATTTATCTATTTTTTGAAGTCGATCGTAAATTCTAAAGAATGCTTCACAAAGCCATATACACGCGTATTTTTTTTACGGGACAAATCTAATTCATTTTATTAGTAATAAGTGATTCGATACATGCTGAAATATTAAAATCTAGCTAAGGACTAACTCTAAATATGACTGTCTTTGCTAAGTTATTAGCAACCATATTAATATGTTTCCTAACGAACTCCACATAAGAGTTTTGACAAAATGATGTGAGCATATGTCTACAATCTCGCAAAATGGAGCCAAGTTCTGTGTTATCTATGCTATTATTCTTAAAGTTATCCATCACTTGTTTGACATTCATCTCAAAGATAACATCTTTAAAACATAGCTCCCACATCCAATCAATAGCTATTTTCAAACCATAAGCTTCTCCTATTTTAACATCAAGTAAAGACTGAACCCATTGTTTGTACAAAAAAAAAGGGTTGAACCCATTGTGTTTTGGCACCAATGAACAAACCGAATTCATCCCTAACACAAAGGCCAATTCCCACCCCGTTATGTTGTTGAGAGAAGGACACGTCGATGTTACACTTCACAAAACCTGTAGGGGGTTTATTGCAGTTATCTCTGATCGAGCTTCTGTGTTGCTGCTGCGGTTTCAGCTGCTGCTCCCGAGCCTTGTTCCAATTATCAAGCAGTGACTTGCCACGATATATGATTGCTTGCGGCCTTTCTTCGACCCCCTCCCAAATCTTTTGGTTTCTACTCCTCCAAATACTCCACAACATCATCACCCAACCTTTTTTTCCTCCCTACTCAACTAGGACATCACCTGAAAGAGAACACTGCAATAGCTAATCGCATCACTCATCGTAGGTTCAATGCAGCGCCAAATATTCAAGTTTCTCAAGCAGTGCTCGCTCTTGGGACAGGTAAAGAGGATATGGCACGTAGATTTGCATAATCACACCAAGGGCACCATGTCAAAACACTAATTCCACGCTACTACAAATTTTATCGCGTGGGGAAGCTTTCACGACAAGCTCGCCAAAAGAAGTCACTACGCCAGATTATCAAATAAATATCGCACCTATCACTAGCGCTTCTAAGGAAAACGCTACTGAAAATATGCAGAAAGACATTTAATAGCATTTCCTTAAAAAACGCTATCTTAAATTTAGAAATAGATAATGCTTGTTTAAGAAAGCGCTACTAAAATTTTGTTTCGAGATTCGCTATCTCTTATTTAAAAAAATGCTAGCATAGATTGTAGGAATACATAGCGTTTCCACATAAAAATGCTAGCTATTAGCTTTTCCCCAAAATTTAACTCCACGCGTGCGAGAACATATCAGATCTGGATCTAGATTTCCCCTCCTTTCCTCTCTTTCCCTCTCTCTTCAATAATCAGATCTGGATCTATCATTTCTCCCCTCCTCCACCTTTCCCCTCATCAACACCTCTTTCTTCTTCAACAACCTCAACCGCAGCAAAACCATTTCTCCCAAACGCCCTTATTCTGTTCAACTTGAACGACTTTCTCTGTCTCCCTCTCCTTCTTCTTCTTCTTCTTCTTCTTCTTCTTCTTCTTCTTCTTCTTCTTCTTCTTCTTCTTCTTCTTCTTATTCCTATTCGGCCTCAGAATCTTTGCCAGTTCCGGAACGTGACGAAGCCGCGAGTGCTGAACGTCTTGGCGAGCATATCAGAAGGCTTAAAACATCGATGTCTCCTTCCGCTTTTTCGTCAATATAGTGTTGCAACAAGACGAGATATTCTTCTTTGCCATCAACGTCGCTGCTATTTCGGTGACCTAGGAGGGGAGCAAGGTTGGGGTCGAAGACTCTGGTGAAAGTTTCTTCGCAAAGAACGACATTGTTTTGGTCATGGGGAAATTGGGATTGGGATGGGCTGGTGCCTTTGTGGAGGAAAGGTACGTCACAGAGCATTCATCACTCGCGATTGAAAACGGTTAAACCCTACCCTACATCTCACTCTCTCTCAGTCTCATCTTCTTGCTTTATGGGAAAGAATATACTGGGTGTGACCTTTGATTACTTGGTGGTGTTCTAATTCTTTTAATGTGACATTTTTTTTATTCATGCAGGATCTCAGTTTTCTGTTCTCACATGGTGATTAAATTTTCGGATCTAGAGAAAAGTTGGACTTGGAATACGCAAATTGGAGGAAAGGGTCTTCTAGGAAGCTAAGTTGATTATGCAGAGATGGAGATTTTGGAGTTGGAGATTTTTTGTCTCAGGTATGTGATTTAGGTTTTGGTTTAGTGTTAATTTTGAATGGAGTAGAATCAATGTAGTGATTGGTGACGAGTGGTGGTTGATTTTTGTAGGTGAGGCTTATGTTTGAACCGGGGTATTACTGTTGTTAAGTTGAAGCAGCATACTGACGAATAATAATAAAGCAGTAAAAAAACAGGAGAATAGCTAGTGCTTCTTCAAAGAAGCGCTATCTGTTCTCAACTTTCAGCAGCACTTTTCTTGGATAAGCGTTATCTAATTCTGAGAATAGATAGTGCTTTCTTGAAGAATATATATCGCTTTTTCAAGGAAGCGCTAGCGATTCTAGTTTTCACTAGCGCTTTTAAAACGCTGTCTTTTCGAACCAGGATCACTAGCGGGTGAATAGGCAGCACTTTTAAGCGCTAAGAAGGTAAAAAATAAGCGCTATCTATTTCGTTTTATGTTGTAGTGAGTTCTTAACTTTGGGTGCACTGCAAGCTGCCATAGTTGGTTCCAGTCTCCATCAACTTTAAGATGAAGTATCCAAGATTTTGTCCATGCAAAGAAAATAAGCTGAGCGCATAGTATAATGTCCTTTTTGATGAGGCCACCAAATTCTCTTGTCCAACCTTACCTCCTCATCATGCAGCAAAGTATTCAAAACTGCCTCTGCTGATCTTTTATCAAACCAAAACAACACCACCTGTTCATCTCAGGCTTTTCGGCCTTGTTGGATAAAATCGCTTACACGCAGTAAAGGATTCAGGGACGCCAGCTTAGCTGGGCTTACTCGATGCATATCATTAGTCCAAACATCATGAAAGACATGAATGTTGGTGCTAGTTCCTATACCCCACTTTGTGCCCTCCATAATTATCATTTTATCTTCATGAATACTTCTCCAAAAAAAAAAAATTAGAATCACTACCCCGCCTTGCCTACAAGAAATCGCATTTCGGGTAATATTTAGCCTTGAAAATTTTAGCATCAATTGTGTCCAACGAAGTTATTAGCCTCCACCCTTGCTTACCAAGAAGTGTAATGTTAAAAACATGGAAATTCCTAAAACTCATACCTCCATCCTTTTTCCCTATAGTCAACTTGTCCCACACCATCAGCCTTATACCTTAATTTGTTCTGATCACCACCACTACCCCACCAAAAAGAGTTCATAAGCCTCTGAATCTTATCTCCTAGAGATGAAGGAATGACAAAAATGCTCGTAAAATATGTTGGGATCACTTGAAGCACTGACTCAATCATGACGCCTTTGTGATTTTTAATCGTAGAATTTTCTAAATCCGAGAACCTTATGGTATATTAATTCAACATATGCAAAGAATATTGTGACCTTAATTTGAAAACGAAACAAAATGGGGCACAAGGTCGAGTTGATTCAGTATACATTTGTGGGTGATTTGCATTTCAGCTTCATTTCTCCAATTCTAAGTTTTTTTTAATTACAAATGTTAGTAGTTAGTTTATTACTCCATTTGTTCCATATTAAGTGTTGTTTTAGCAAACGAAAGAAGTTTCATATTAAGTATCACTTTATTTTTTCAATGCAGCATTAATTTTTTTCCTCCAATTTTGCCCTCGAATAAATATAGTATGCATCACTCACAAGTCATTATACTCCACGATACATTTATGACAATAGTTAATAGAGACAATTTAGTAAAATTATTTCACTCATAAAGTGATTTATTGTTTTTCTTAATCCCTATGAAAAAAACCTTAAATGATAGTACTTAATATGGAACGAGGGGAGTAGTTTTATTAGTATGGAATTTGAACTCACGTATGTGACACTAGTACTTCATCTCTAACTCCATATTCCCCCACCAAACCACCAAACCACCTTATCTCTCAATTCTCCGAACCCAAGTAGGATCAAACGAAAAAAGAATTGAGGGATGATGATCTACAAGCTATAGCACGAGACATGAGCAGCACAACAATGCTTTATTTCACACATTCTTTCCAATTGCTAATTGGTGTATTACGGACGCAACAAATTAAAAACCCAAACTTAATAAAATAAATTCCCTAATAATTTTGTTGTCTTTTTTTAATACTATACTGTATTTTAAATTCGATTTTGTCCATTGTGTTCATGCATGAATTATTATTACATAAATTTTATGTACGTCTAATTAAAAAATTTGGACCCATTCTCTTTCTATGAGATCCTAACATCCACAAGAAATTCACTTGATGATGAATAGCGGTAGTAGTCTACGATCTATATTTTATTTTATTTTAGGATTGCTTAGGCTGTTGAAATTACAATTTTGCACACTCTACCTAAATGACACATGTCCTCAACAGAGTACAATTGTACTTTTACCACCCCCAGTTTCCACCTTTTTCTCTCAAACAACTAGTAATATGATTCGCACGGGTCGATTGCGCTGCTTGGCACAAGAAATTGTAAAAAAATTCATAAACAATAAAATATTGTCTACTTTTTGTATTTTATTGTTGTCTACAATAAAATGGTCATGTAATAAAAACCCACACTTAAAAACGTAGAGCGAGGGAATTATATTACAAATAAAAGAAAAACAAATCATCTATCTATATTAAATGTGTCCTTAAGACTACAATTTCTTTGGACATTAGGAGGAAATGGCATAAGAGAAGTATATCTCTACATTCTTAATGATAACGAAAGAGAAGCAAATTAAATAATACCACAAAAAATGTAACCTTTCATTTTGACAAAGATAACTAAAAGAAAAGAACAATTTTATTGAAAGATTGAGAATAGGAGAAATGATTCTTCTCCAAGTGTTTCCCCTTACATTGCAATAAAAGATCTTTCGAGAATAAGATAACATTGGATCTGTCCAGAAACTAAAATACTAAGCACTAAGAGAATACCCTTGAGACACCAACTCAGCATTCCTTCTCACCAGAATAAAAAGACAAATTTGCTAAAATGCAAAAATCTAGAAATAAAAGAGAAGAGATACTCATCAAATCCTTCACACTGGTCAGTCACAATACCAATCCACTATAAGTAATATATGGAACTACCCTGAAAAAGAGGAGCTACCAATCAATTCCTTCACACATATTTCGCATCAAGTTAACTTAGTTACAGAATCAGCAATGGGGATTATAAAAGATAAACAAAAGCCGATACTTAAGTCGATAGATATCAAAACATTTTTAAATAAAAGAAAGAGGGAAAATATGTTGAGAAAGAGCACAACTTTTGATGGTCTCGCTGCACACAATACATGTTATAAAATCTCATAGTTGGAAACCATTTCACTTGAGGTTGTTTCATAATTTTATTTTTCAAGAAAAGGGAAATTTTGAAAAGAGAGAAATGGAAATGAAATGCCAGCAAGAAAAGCATGCAGGAAAAAAAATAGAGAATGGGGAATGAGGAAATGCATCAAAATAAGAAAGGATTCATTAATGTGCATTATCAGATAATTGAAAAAAATTCATAAATGGATAATCTGCAAGGATTTGAAAGGATTCATTAATGTACAATATCAAAGACTTGACTTGTCTTTGAAAGCATTCATTATCGTATCAAAGAATTCATTAATGTGCAATTTGTGTACATGAAAACTTGTTTGAATCACATTTAGTTTCCCCAATTTTGTAGGCCGACCCACTGCATACACATGAACACATTTTGAGTTGTAGATGCAAAAGTATGAAACGTACAAACAACTTTTGAATCTATTTTCCCATAAAGTTGTAGGGGGTGATTGAGTGAAAACTACCTATGTACATCAAGACTGTACTAACATATGTAGAGAAAAATGCAAACAAATATAATGCATAAGAGAAAAAAAGAAGCATACATATAAAGTGAGATACATTGTGAAAACATTGGCCAAGTCATGCCTTAGATGGCCCGTGTTGCCGCTAGTATCAATAAAAACAATTAAGTGCAACTATTTATATGCTTCTAGGCTTCTAGTTAATTGCATTCCCAGAGCTACATTGTGGAAATATCGTCAGATGCCTGTGGGTAAATTTCATTCGTATTATAACTACTCATGTTTTGATAGAAGGGATTAGAACCAAAGCATAACAACCATTGATACAATTAAGAAAGAATACTAATCTAAAGGACTCCATCCTACCTTTCCTGAATATCCCTTTGTCCTATAGAACCAAGACTTCTATGTAATAATGATGTGGGATGATGGCATTCCCTTAAATTCATGCCCCTTCATTACACCCTGGAAATAGAAAAAGATGGTTAAAGTTAACACTCAAGTAACTGAGAAGACATAGATCAAAATATAACTTTAAAATACAACCTCTATTTATTACTTGTCTTAATTTATCTCCGTCTGTTTAATGAAAGAGTAAATAAACTTTCATTCCACTTTAATTCCTAAAATTGGAATAAGAGTAGATCTCCTTCCATGACAGAGTTCATCACATTGAAAGTTTACAAAAATCAAGGTAATATAAATCACGCAAAGAAATTGACCAAGTAAAAGAGCCGTGATTAGAGCTTGATCCACCCCACAAGAAAATGCTAAATAATAGAAGCTTAAATAGAAATAATATTTGAAGCTCATTACACCTCCCCGCCATTCTGATTCGAGAAGGTCATCCGCTTTGTCGCTTATCTTTACTAAAAGTTAAACATTGTATCTCGAAACCAAAAAAACTAACGAATGAAAGATCAAAGAACAACAAAATTTAGATTTTAAAGAAAAAAGTCAGAATAAAAGAAGGTATATAAAATAACTCCTTTGACCATAATGCATGTGTAAAAAATCGGCATCTAGAGCATGATGAGCAGAAAGTGTCCTAAAAATTACTTGATCCATCGAACATGATTCAAATGCTACCAAATTTAATATGAAACATCCCAACATACATATAAACATGTCTATATTTTAGTATTTCAAGAAAACATCATAGAAAAGTACAGTTTTAAATTAAACTTTCTAACACACATATTAATATGTCCATATTTCTGAATTTCACAAAATGCATGCAGTACAACAGCTTCAATATTTTTCACCCCATTTAAACCATCAAATGAACTGCAAACACAAATTTCATAGGTTATTCAAAGTCTTATAAAGCCAATAGAAACCATAGTTCATGTCCAATATCTTTTCTAGGTCAAACATGAATCATGAAATATAGAAAAAACATTCTTAAGTCAGATAGCTGAACCATTTGCATTGTTTACATAATGAGGAATCAAGTGACAGAATGGAAGTTGCATAGTAAGAAGTTTTCAAAATACCAAAATATCAGATCTAACATGTAACAGTTTGATGCTTCTTTGTGGATCTCCAATCCATAGTCATGTGTAATGAACAAACCTGACTGAACACATCTACAAAATGAGTAACCACAAAGTTTTGGTGACTTAAAATTACAATACAATTGAAATCGCATATTAGTGATAGCAATCAAGTCAAATCAGCTTACATATTTGAAATGAGATTGAAAATCTGATATGCACAATAGTAAAGGGTGATACACAAAATCTGATCTGCACAATAGTACAGGACAACAAAAGTTTCAAGTAAAATCTTCTAATTTATTTTCGTTGATTGTTATTCTTTACATATTAATTTATGTGCAATACAGGTATTATAGATGTGATATAGAGGGAATATCTTTTCTATTTGTCAAGTACATTAGAAGTTCAATATTTTGTGAAGACACTAACATAATTAAGAAGTATTTAATTTTCAGCATGCAATTGCAAGCTGTTCTGCAATTGAAGAATGAATTGAAAGTTTGAACAAAAAGTTGTTTAACATTAATGGAACAGTAGTTTGGCAAGGCTCATCACCAAAAGACTTATCCGTATAAATATTGTGTTAATTGAATGGCTTAATCTCACTAAAATAGATGCCGATGCTCACATGATTAAAAATTGAAAATCAGTCCTTAAAAGAAAGAAAAATATATGCAAGTGAACAAATATAACTCAAAGAAGACATATGACATAATATAAGTTCGTAAGAAATGAATATTTCATTCTATTAAAAGGATCAAAGACTGTTGAAACTAATGCCTAAACAAAATGTCCACTTAGCAAAAACACCAACTACATTCACTTAGTATAATATTGTTTCGTGATGCTTGGTGGGTAATTGATGCAAAGAATATTTATGCAGAGTCAATGAACAGGAAACATTTTTTGTCATACCTCAACAAGAAAGTACCGTAGTTGGTCACTTGAATCCTAAATCCTTGTTCTAATATGCACTGACTCCAAATGTTCATACCATGTCGACATTCATCTTATTTGTGATTTCCTGCAGTTGTTTTTATCTCATTTAACTTCTCCTTCCTTTAGAACTATGAGAGCCTAAAAATAAGTGATGAAAAGTGGAAGCTAATAAAGTTAAATGAAACAAAGCAAGCTATCAAACTGAGCCAAATGTGTTCAAATCAAGGTACCAATGTGTTCAAATCAAGCTATTCTCCTCCCTTTATGCAGAAATTCCTCGATGAAATTCCCATCCGCATAAGACATTCATATAATCGATAAGGATGGATGAATGTGAGAATATACCTGACATGAGAATACCAACATTTAACATACCAAGATCTAGAACTGACACGTGGTTTGCTAACATATCAACATCTAACAAATAAGAATATACATGTACAATGATACATGCACGACAATTGCTTTCATGAACAAAGTGATACATGCCTGATAATGTCCCTTTCCTATAGAATCATGAAAGCCAAACTCAATTAAAACTTTTAGCAAATGGCTTCACTAAGAGAGATATATTGGAGAAGAAAAAAATGAAAAAAAAATGACCTTGCTTTCTTTCCCCTGCAATGACCTTGCTTTCTTTCCCCTGCCAAACCACTCATGAATTCTCCTGTATAATAATGATTGCAATGAAGACCAAATCAAATAAATAAAAAAGGTATATCCATACCAACATGGAGTAGCTAACAATGATAAACAATATGAGTTGGTGTTGATATAATCCACTCAAATCATTTAAGACCTATCAATATAATATTTTCATCAAGCATGGAGATTTGCTAGATAGTAGGCATGTATTAAAGATAGGTGGCATATGGCCCAGAAATTAAAGTTCAATTTAATATTTTATATAGCAAAGAGCAATCAAACCTGTACATGGCCCATAAATTAAACTTTAATGCTGTACCAATACTTGCTTAATAAAAACTTGAACTTTAATGTAAAAACACCTACCTAGCTCAAGAATAGCTTACTTCAATACCTTGTTGTTAAACTGTTCTATCACCAGCAGCATGGCCACCGACAATGGTAAGATACTGCACAAAAAATTTTGAGCATAATAGAGCATTGTTCTTGTTTTATTCCCAACAACATTTACAACATTATAGATTTACATCAGAAATTCACAAAAATACTAAAGATAAATCAGTGAAAATGTGCAAAAAGCTGAATAAATATAAGAAAGACAAAAAGGAGTTACCATAGTCAGGAGTTACTACACCAAAGCCAAGAAATGTACAGGAGGTAGAGGAAGAATCCTCAAATAAGAAAAGCAGCCCGCCAATGTCACCAACATATAATTTGAGGCTCAAACTAACCATGGTTTTCCAGGAATAACCTACCTATAGCAGTAGGTAATAGAAACATCATATTTTCAAGACACACCCACAAAAGTTGCATATCCAAACAAGAGGACATCAAAGGAGAAATAATAGGATACAAATAAATAATTTAATTTATTCTCTAGTTCCTTCCTTGTCTACGTATGGTAAAATGCTAAGACAACACAATAAAATATGGGTTGGTCCTTTGTTTATCACGTATGCAATGATTATGTACATAAGTTTAGATGCATCATAAGGCGCTTCTAATCCCCATTCACCCAAAAAAACCATCCTCAAATTCTGCTTTTACTTTTAATAATAAGATATTAAAAACTGTGATTACATGATAACACAGTCTCTTTCAAGTTATAGACAATTAGAAACAAAAAATTAGAACAAATTTGAACCATAAAAACAAATCAAGATCAATCAATACATTAAATAAGCAAGTAATAACTCTATATATCATCAAATAACTCACCAACAAACTCAACAGAGAAAATAGAATAACTCATCAACAAACTCAATAGTGAATTCGAGTTGGTTCAACTTTGTCGATAGAGATAATAGGGTTGGTTACGCTTTCGTTGCTGAGATTGGTTCAAGCTCGTTGTCGAAGTTGGTTGGTTGTGCTCGTTGTCGAGCTGGTTCACTGTCGAGTAGAGATAATAGGTTTTCAAAACTCACTCATCATGAAAAGAAAGAGAAGGAGGTAGAAAATATTGTGATATAATCCAAATCATATTGGGCCTTGTCGAGTTGGGCCTGTTCATTGTCGAGTCTAGTTACGCTTTCGTTGTCGAGATTGGTTCAAGCTCGTTGTCGAGTTGGTTGGTTCTGCTCGTTGTCGAGTTGGTTGGTTCTGCTCGTTGTCGAGTTGGTTGGTTCTGCTCGATGTCGAGTTGGTTGGTTAAGTTCTGCTCGATGTCGAGATTGGTTCAAGCTCGTTGTCGAGTTGTTTGGTTCTGCTCGATGTCGTGTTGGTTGGATCTGCTCGATGTCGAGTTGGTTGGTTCTGCTCGATGTCGTGTTGGTTGGATCTGCTCGTTGTCGAGTTGGTTGGTTCTGCTCGAAGTCGAGTTGGTTGGTTCTGCTCGATGCCGAGTTGGTTGGATCTGCTCGATGCCGAGTTGGTTCAAGCTCGTTGTCGAGTTGGTTGGTTCTGCTCGTTGTCGAGTTGGTTCACTGTCGAGTAGAGATAATAGGTTTTCAAAACTCACTCATCATGAAAAGAAAGAGAAGGAGGTAGAAAATATTGTGATATAATCCAAATCATATTGGGCCTTGTCGAGTTGGGCCTGTTCATTGTCGAGTTTAGTTCTGCTCGTTGTCGAGATTAGTTCAAGCTCGTTGTCGAGTTGGTTGGTTCTGCTCGTTGTCGAGTTGGTTGGTTACGCCGTTGTCGAGTTGGTTGGTTAAGTTCTGCTCGATGTCGAGATTGGTTCAAGCTCGATGTCGAGATTGGTTCAAGCTCGTTGTCGAGTTGGTTGGTTCTGCTCGTTGTCGAGTTGGTTGATTCTGCTCGATGTCGTGTTGGTTGGTTAAGTTCTGCTCGATGTCGAGATTGGTTCAAGCTCGATGTCGAGATTGGTTCAAGCTCGTTGTCGAGTTGGTTGGTTACCTTTCGTTGTCGAAGTTTTTGGTTTACGCCGTTGTCGAGTTGGTTGGTTATTTCGCCGATGTCGAGTTGGTTGGATCATCGATGTCGAGTTGGTTGGTTTAGTTCTACTCGGCGTCGAGATTGGTTCATTGGATCCGCCGATGTCGAAGTTGGTTGGTTTAGTTACGCCGTTGTCGAGATTGGTCCAAGCTCGTTGTCGAGAAGTTTGGTTACCTTTCGAAGTCGAGTTGGTTGGTTCCGCCGAAGCCAGGGTTGGTTGGTTACGCCGATGCCGAGTTGGTTGGATCCGCTCGTTACCGAAGTTGGTTGGATCCGCTCGTTCGCGAGATTGGTTCAAGCTTCGTTGTCGAAGTTGGTTGGTTCTCGCTCGTTGCCGAGATTGGTTCAAGCTCGTTGTCGAAGTTGGTTGGTTCTCGCTCATTGTCGAGTTGGTTACGATCTTAAACCACAATAATATATCGCAATCCAAAGAATAAACAACTGCTAGGTGCTGAAATTTGAAAAGGCAGATATTGAAAAATACATCTCCCCCATCTATGCCTCCATTCTTGGCTACTATCAACTATTCACATGAGCTAAGACTCCTTCAAAATAACGAAACTATACAACAATTGATTAATGAAGATTAATCCAAATTGCAAATAAGACATTCATTGTTATAATCATACCCAAGAAGAAAGAGTTGGTAAAATCTGTAAGCACTGCATTACCATATAAGTTTTTATAAGAGACATCTACGACATGAACTTGGAAAAATAATCACACAAAACACCACCACACGAACTTGGAAAATAAATTTGATTTAATGTTCAGCATGAATAATTTTAGGAACATAAATGACTCAATCCATTACCTCTTATTTGCGGCAACAATTCTTATAAGCTTATTCATATCCTTTGATACTAAATCTTGCACACCCTCTAATGTAAGCACCTGATCTTTCAAGTAATCAAATACTTTTTGTTGAAAGAGATTCCATAAGACTAAAACCATTGACAATAGTGTTTGCAACCTCAAACGCTAAAATGCCAACTTCATCAATAGAAAACTAAGATCATGAAGAAACTCATATCCAATCTGCTGAAGGCATCATATCTTCATCCCTGAGTCCCTTCAAACAATAATTCACTTATGAAATGCGCTTTGGAGCTGCAACCCTAAGCTTCACAACCTCATATTTTGCATTCACCACTAGGGTATTTGGGATAATACCATCACCAAATAAACATTACACTAACATTGAGTAAGGATATAGCAAAATCTATTTCATCAACTCAAAATTTATTAAAAAGTTTTATTTTTCTTAATAAAATAAACAAAACAAAAAGTGTTGGCCTTGCTTGCTCGGAAGTCGAATGAGATTAGTAGTTCTTAAAATCACAACACAAAAACAATATTCAAAGATTGTTGAGAGAGTGCCCGTAGCCTAACGAAAGTTGTCTGTCGGGAAATTGTATTTTGAGCTACAAACATGTCAAACCGCAAGATTCAAAACCCAAAAATATCAAAAATACAAAACAAAAATGAAATGAAATAAAAATGAAAATGGAAAACCCTAAACTGATATGCGATACCACAAAATCAAGAAATAATATGAGAACTGAAAAATTTTAACAGCAAAAAGAATGAAATATTTACCATTTATTTGTTGCCCTTGGTAAATTCCCAAAACCCTAACCAAATAAGTGATGCTGAGCAGTAAACAGAAGGACGAAGATGGATTTCAAGAGGAAGAATCCAAGTGCAGCACCGCCACTAATAGCATGTTTGGAAACACGGTAGAAGTCCCATAAACGTGCAACCATGTGTGCAGGAGAGAGGACTGATTTTCTGGAAAATGAAGAGGGAAAAATTATAGAGAGAAGGAGATGAATCAGAAGAGGAAAACATTCCTTTCAAAAAAAAAAAGAGGGGGAGGGAAAAAGATGAATCAGAAGAGGCAGGTCGAGAGAGAGAAGATTGTCGAGAGAGAGAAGATTGAGATCGAGATGGAGATCAGAGGGAGGAGGTAGAAGACGGAGGGAGCAGACGGAGGCAGATCGAGAACAGAGGGAGAAGACGAGGGAGTTCGTGAGAGACTGAAACTTTGAGATTGAGTTTCAAAATTTGAAATTTAGCATTTGGTGTGTTTTAGTTGATTAGAAGGAGCTGATTTGCGTTTCATTTTAAGGGTTATGCGTTTAGATGCAAAATTGACACGTGTGTCAAGAAAACGTTGCTTTACTATTAGTAATAGATTATTAATATTATTATTATTATTATTATTATTATTATTATTATTATATTATAATTATAATATAATAATATAATATAATATAATATATATATATATATTATATTATTATTATTATTATTATTATTATTATTATTATTATTATTATTATTATTATACAGGTTGAGTATCTCGACAGGTATAGATTGAGGTTGATCTCGACAGGTTGAGCTTCATATCGACAGCTTGAAGACAACTATCTATTGGACCATCAAGACCCATCACGATCATGTGAATAGCTGTGGTCCTCAAGCTCAACCGAGATCAACGGCAACCTGTCGAGATCAAACTCAAGCTGTCGAAGTCAAGCCTGATCTCGACAGGTCTTGTAGTTGTCTTCATGCTGTCGATATCAAGCTCACCATGTCGCTGTCGACATCAAGCTCAAGATGTCGATATCAAGGTCAACCTGTCGACATGTTGAGCTTGATCGCCACAGCTTGAAGACAACTATACAGGTTGAGTATCTCGACATGTATAGGTTGAGGTTGATCTCGACAGGTTGTGAGCTTGATCTCGACAGCTTGAAGACAACTATCTATTGGAGAACAAAACCGAAGATGAAAAAGCGATGACAAACACAGGGCTGACACAAACAGAAGAAGAAAAAGCGATGACAAACACAGGGCTGACACAAACCGGCGAGAGAGAAGAAGAAGAAGAGAGCAACGAATGTGAAATACCGACTGTGTTTTGTTATTTAAAATGTGTTTTCATTTAAAATCCGGACGTGTCTGAGAGGGCGTACTTGGTATTTTTTGATTTTTTGTTTTTGATGGAAAAGATGCCAGATGAAAGCAGAGTAGCAGGTCTGATGGAAAAGATGCCAGATGAGAGCAGAGTAGCCTGAAAGTGTACAGTCTGCAATTGTTTGAATTTAAATAAGTTAAAAGTCAAATTGTGTTGAGGAAGCAATTGAGTTTGCAAAAAAGAACGATAAGAATGCGTTTTATCTAATGAGTTATGCGTTTAAATACGAATTTGACACGTGTACGTAGAAAACAAAGCTTTATTATTATTAATAGATAGTTGTTTTTTCAAAAACTTTCAAACTTAGATTCACCCTCTCTTTCCTGTTTCTTCCACTCTCTCTCTCTCATCCTCCCTCCTTTTTTCCATTTTCAATCTCTCTCTACTTTATTGTCCCTCTCCGTCTCCTTCTCTCAATTTTGTTTTTGTTTTTCCTTTCATCATTTTTGTTTTTTGTTTTCTCATCCTCCCTCCTTCTCCTTCTTTGTTTACTCTCCACGTTTATCTCCCTCCCTATTTCATCATCTTCTTGCTCCTTGCTCCTTGCTCCTCTACTTTTCATAGAACACTGACTCTACACTCCACACTTACTCTTTTGGGTTATTTCAAAACGAGGAATTAGAGAAGGGTTTTCTTTTGAGATGTTTTTTATTTAGGGATTTTGTTTGCAAATTTATGAAGTTTTTGTTTCAATTACAGGGTCAATTGGTGCTGAGAGCTAAGGTTGGAGCATTACGGGGGCATGAAGGAAGAACATTTCGGTTTCTCCACTCAAATCTCCATCCCTCTCTCCCAGTCTCTCTCTGTTACTCATAATTATTTTACATTTCTGCTGCTTCTCCTCTCATGGAAGAAGAAGAAGAAGAAGGGTTTTGTTGTGGTTAGGATTTTGATGCATCTCATTTTTTTTATTCACGTTTCTGATGCTAAAATTATATCCCTTTCTTCTTTATTTTCTATTTCATTATTTTTTCCCCCAAATGTTTGTTGTTCTTTGCATGTACAGGACTGGTCATCTCTATTGGTGAAGAGATTCATGGAGAAATCAGGTCCTTTTTTGCCCTTATTATTATTATTATTATTATTATTATTATTATTTTCTTTGAAATTATGATGAACATGTCCCTGTTACTTTAAATTTTGGTTATCAATGAGTGTTTTTGTAACATGTGTTTAATTTGATTTCAGGTAACAATATTGATTTAGGGGTTTCATCAAAACTGATGTATATAATATCAACTCCATTGCGGTTCTTTATGTTGGTGGCTTTTAACCTGCACAAATGATAAATTTGTGCAGGATGGGAAAGTTGGTGTAGAACCCATGGTAGCCTGTCAGTTCCGGTTTTTCAATGTTTATAATTTTCACCCCTAATCTATTTACTATTGAAAGAATGTAAGTCCTGGCCGAGCAACGACTTCCCTTTGCAACAAGTGACAATCTATATTATTGACACATGGCATAACTATTATTTACAAAGTCAAGTCAAGTCCTGGCCAACCAACCACCTTCACTTTTTCTTCTCTTAAATTGAATTTTTAATTATATCACTTTCTCCAACTTCTGAAAATTTCATCCGTGTACAGACTGCCACTCTGCTTCATTTCATTTTACACAACCTCCAACACAATGAAAAACCATCAGAACACAATAGCTTTTCTCTCCCTTTCTCCTTCTAACCAACTCGACAACGAGCAGAACCAACCAACTCGACAACGAGCAGAACCAACCAACTCGACAACGAGCTTGAACCAATCTCGACAACGAGCAGCACTAAACCAACCAACTCGACAACGAGCAGAACCAACCAACTCGACAACGAGCTTGAACCAATCTCGAAAACGAGCAGAACTAAACCAACCAACTCGACATCGAGGCTAACCAACCAACTCGACAACGAGCTTGAACCAATCTCGACAACGAGCAGCACTAAACCAACCAACTCGACAACGAGCAGAACCAACCAACTCGACAACGAGCTTGAACCAATCTCGACAACGAGCAGAACTAAACTCGACAATGAACAGGCCCAACTCGACAAGGCCCAATATGATTTGGATTATATCACAATATTTTCTACCTATTATCTCTAAATAAAAGACAAAATAGACACCACAAATGGAAAAAACAATTTCCTATTATCTCTTTTACGGGATTACCCAGGTAGTAATCCCTCTTTTGCATCATTTTGTATATCCTATTGTTGCTGAAAAAACACTAAAAGACAAAATAGACACCACAAATGGAAAACAATTTCAAATATAATACTAAAATAATGATTTTAATTATATCACTTTCTCCAACTTCTGAAAATTTCGTCTGTGTACAGATCGCCACTGCTTTCATTTCATTTTACACAACCTCCAACACAATAGCTTTTTCTCTCCCTTTATTTGATCCAATTTCTTCTTTCTTCCTCATCTTTGCATCTCCTCACTCATACGGTAAGCTGCATCGTTCACTTCCACCATCCAACTTCTCCTTCCATTTTTTTTCCTTTAATGAAGCTACTGCTGAAAATTTTACAGATTTTGAGTTACTGATATTTTTGTTGACTTTTTTTTTCTGCAGGTTTGATCGCGTAACAGGTTAGATCGCCTAACTCAGACTCACTTCTTCGTATTCCCTTCTCTTTCGTTTTTCTGCAGTGATTTTGAGTTGTTGATATTTTTGTCAATTTTTTCTCGCAGTTGGATCGCCAGAATAAAGTTAGATTGCCTAACCGAGACTCAATTCTTCCTTTTCCTTCTCTTTCGTTTTTCTGTAGTGTGTTGGTACATGATTTTGTTTGACAAACTTTTTTTGTCTTCTGGTTTAAAACTTTTGGTCAAGTGTAACTTCGCCTATGATGCATGACTTGAGTTCATCCACTAACTTTGGTAATTTCCTTTGGTTATTTCTGTAGTTACATTCTTATTGTCGTAGTCATGGCCCGCAAATTTAGCATGATCATGGACATAAATGACAAAAAAGACATGGAAGCTTCATTGCCGAATAACACGTGTTTGGTACGCTGAGATTCCCGAAACCAACTGCCATAGAAATGCTTTTGACTGATGCAAAGGTATAGTCTTTTTCTGGTATCCGCAACTTTTCACAGATTAACATTGTACTTAGATTTGCTATTTGTGAAAAACTAGGGAGATAGGATACACATTGTTGTAAAGGGAAATGATGCCATTCCATGGAAGCCCATCTTAAAGGAGGATAGTTGCTATACTATGCAAAATTTCGATGTCAAACCTAATGTTGGACAATATAAGACCTGTCTCCATCCATTTAAGTTGCTATTTATGAGCGGAACAACTGTGAAAGAGAATGATCTACCGGAAGTTCCTCATGATGTATTCCATTTCACACCCTTTGATGAAATACTAAGTGGAAAGGCCTGTACAGATGTGTTAGTAGGTATATCATAATTTTACTTCATTATCATTTCATAAATGTGACTATAAGCTGACTGATAACATTGAATACCAACCTTTCTGTCACTTGGTGATTTCCAACTGAATTTTTCTGACATCATTTCATAGATGTCATTGGAGTTTTTGACAAAATGGGGCGTTACCATCCTGATGCCAAACTGAAGAAGGTTGAATTTTCTTTGAAAAGTCAAAGGTATTTACAAGTGTTCGCAGTGTTAATTAATTTGTGGATGTTGTGTTTTTCCTTAAGGTTATATATCAGACCACTTATCTTTTTAATTCAATTATATTATTATATTATAGTGGATCAACACTTAACTGTACACTGTGGGAAGGATATGCCTCGAAATTGGTTAGTTTCATCGACAACCATAATAGTGGTGCAATTGTGATTATCCTTACCTTTGCAAAGATAAAGGAGCCCCAAGGTCATGATATTGTGCTCTATTTTTCAATTACTTTGTTGTTTGTACTTGAGTTAATTTTATATCCATACATTTAGAATGCTGAAGTTCGCTATGTTATTAGGAATATTTCCCTTAAGCATACAAAATAGCAAGTTTTGTTCTAGGTTTCTGATAAATGAAGATGTTCCAGATATTGAAGTATAAAGAAAGGTATTAGTTGTAATTGTAATATCCTAATATAACTTTAGTTTGCTTAGTGTAATATCCTAATATAACTTTATGTCTATGAAATCATTATTTGCGCTTGGATCCAAGTCATGCATACGAATCAGAAGTATAATAATGAGTCGTGTCAGGATCCTCTCGCTTGTCTTCCCAAGACAACTTTTTTTATAAAGCCGATGTGAAGACTTTATCTGAGATCTGTAGTTTAATGAAGGTATGTCCTAATTAATAAAGTTTACATGCCAAGGTGGAATCCCATGTGTGATGTACATACTAATGTGATTGGATTTTATTGATCTACTTGTGATTTAGGAATGTCAGTGTGTAACTGTTGCAACAATTGATATGATCTTAACACAACATGGATGGAACTATGATGGTTGTACTAGCTGTAGTAGAAGGGAAGATAGTTGTAAATGTGTGAATCCAAAAATCGCTCCAAGGTACCTAAGTTTACTATGCCTTACATATAATGATGATTCACATATAGAAGAGTTATTAATGATATTATGCATAATGACCAATAGGTTCAAATTAGAGATCAAGGTGTGTTACAAGGGTGAATACGCAAACTTTGTTATGTGGAACAACGAATGCTTTGAACTTCTGAATGAAACTGCTCTTGAACTTAAGAACAAAATCATAGCAGTAAGCATGCTCGAACATTTTTCTTTATTTCAAAATTATTATTAGGTGTGTGTGGGTATTTATATCATTTTTTATCACATTTCAAAGGGTGAATATGATCCCCATGAAATTAGGAACCCATTGATAACATTGTGGGAAAAACTTTGGCGTTCAAGATCAAAGTGCAGACATATAACCGCTCATCTGTCGTTAGAGTGTCTGCAGATAAGAATATGATTGACATGATATTGCGTAAATTTGAAGTTTAAAAAGGTGTGTGCAATTTAAACAATTTAATTAACTATACTTTTAGAATTTTTATGTAAAATAATATTCTATAATGAACCGATTGTTCTATCATCTATGTCAACATTTTAGTTTATCATATCTGTCCTTTGAAAATGCAACTAAAATTAGTGTTTGGGCAAGCGATAATAAAACTTGTGTCATTGTCCTGAGTTTTGTTTCATTTTATGGCATTAGTGTTTGGTTTCAAAATTGACTAATTTGCTTGCTTTTATATACAAATAAAATTTTAATCTATCTGTAAACATGCAATAATTTGAAATGCTTTTCAACCAGATTTTTCTTAACAGGTTAATTTGATGCATTATATTGATAGTGCATGCACACATGATAAGGGAAAGTCGGTGTCCTCTCGGTGTGAAGGAAGATAGCCATAAAAATTGTGAGTAAAATGTATTCATATTTATTGTTATTTAGTTACAATCCATAGTTGAATTCGATTAGTGTTTATTATTTTTTTCCATATCTAGCAATCTTTATCTCCGCCATGCCAGATTATGATCCCGATCTACTTGAGGTCATTACTCTGCTAAGAGGTGTTATCTCGACACGTGATTCGAAGAGATCCCTACTCAAGACTTGGCATCTACTCGGTTGTCTTCTACAAAACTTTCCAAACACATCAAAATGGAGTAAATCTGAATGACTTGACGATTGATGCACTGTAGAAGAAGCCTTATATTTTGGCATGGTATTGGCTCTTTAATACCACTCTTTTTTTTGATGTTGCATCACAAATTATAGTTTGTGGTGCAAGTATGTAAGCCTGTAATATTTTGTGTGACCTTATGAAGATGTTCCCAACTTGAAATGATAAACTTTAATGTCTTAGTTAACCAATTTTCGACATGTCGTATCAGTTTCAATGTGTAATAGAACTTTGCTATTAATTATTCTCAAGTATTATTAATCTGCCTCATTTAGTCCAAAAAAAGCCAAATAATTATTTTTTTACAAAAAACATTAAAGACAAGTCTTAAAGGGGGGTACCTACTTAGCTTGATTTCAAAGATTGTGATGTGTTAATTTAGCTCACTCAGCAGAACACTGCAGCTGTTTATGATAATTTGAGACTTGGCAAAACACAAATAAGGGCTTATCAAGGGAATAAGGATAATGTGTGCTATTTTTATGGGAAAGTAAATGAAACGAGAGTAAATATTAAGTATTTGAAACGTTGCCAAAGTATGGGGAGTTGTACTCAAAGAAAGTAATTGCAATTTATGTTTTAACCCCACCCCATTCCAATACAATAAAAGCACTAATATTATATCATTTACTTAAACTATTCTTTATTAGTAGTATCAAATACCGTGCATACGCACGCGTGTAGGCGTCGTTATGGTAATTAGTCAAGCCCGATATCGACAGTTGAGTTTGATCTCGGCTGACTACGAGGTTGAGGTTGATCTCGACAGATCAAGCTCAACATGTCGAGATCAAGCTCAACCTGTAGCTGTCGAGATCAAGCTACAGCTTGAGGACTCAAGCTCAACCTGTCGAGATCAGGCTTCACTTCGACAGCTTGAGGACCAACAGCTTGAGTTTGATCTCGACAGGTTGAGCTTGATCTCGGTTGAGCTTGAGGACCACAGCTATTCACATGATTCTGATGGGTGTTGATGCTCCAATAGATAGTTGTCTTAAAGCTGTCGAGATCAAGGTCAACCTGTCGAGGTCAAGCTCAACCTGTAGTTATCGAGATCAAGCCCAAGCTGTTGATATGAAGCTCAACCTGTCGAGATCAGTCTTGACTTCGACAGCTTGAGGACCAACAGCTTGAGTTTTGTTATACCCCAATTTTGTCCGCTTATATTTTCATTTTTTTTGTTTTGTCGCCGAGCCGGGAGGTCGCGCATCGAAATGAGGTCGATGCCGAGTGTGGAGAGGTCGTGACGCCAGCCGAGGCTCCGTGTGCCGAGCTGGAGAGGTCGCAGACGCCGAGCCGTGGGGAGGTCGTCGCCGAGTGTGGGAGGTCGTATGACGAGTGGGAGATCAGATCTCGAGCTGGGCCATTTTTAGCCCAATTGCAGTTCATTACAAGCGTTATTAACAAAAAAAAAACCTAAAATTCAAAACTAAAAAATCAAAGTCAGATTTCCACACTTCACCCTTCACAAAGTCATCTGCATATCTTCACCAAAGTCCTCTGCATATCTCCTCAGCCACTCTACAAACTATGTCTTACAGCTATATGTCCCCCACATGCCTCTTGCTTTTTCTTCATCTGCCAACCAAGTTTGACAAACAATGCAATTTAATCAAAAAAAGGAGGAGCACCGTTGTTAAAGTTACGGCTGATTGCAATTTTTTTTTCAAAACCATTGATATCATCTCAGACTTTGCACATGTTACCATCTCCTCAGCATCATTTTAGTACACACTTAGCATACAAGTTGCAACCTTAAGTGGACAAACTGAGCCCTCTATTTTTTCTATAAATAGCAGTAGAGAATAGGGGGGAACAGAGGAAAAATGGCATTTTAATTTCAGAATTGGATATCTCATTCTTGGTACCAATTATACACAGCAATTTGAGAGAAAATTGAGAGAAAAAAGAGAAGAACTAAAAAAAAAAACGCAGAAGAAGCAAACAGAAGAAAAGAAGAAGCAGAAAAAAAAAAAAGGTTTCTCTTCTTCCTCCTTCACCTTCCCCTTGTTCCTCCTTTCTCTCCCCACGATCTCCCCTTCCCCTTTGTTTTCTTCACATCTCGCACGCCCTCGCTGCTGTTTCTGACGCGCCTAGGATCGCCCCCACGATCTCCCCTTCCTCTTTGTTTTCTTCACATCTCGCACGCCCTCGCCGGGTTTCACACAAGGCCACGGATCGATGTGGCGGCACAAGGCGCACCCACCTCCAAGGAGGACGATCCTCCCTCAGATCCCAACCTCAGGGTTCCCTCCTCTTCTTCTCCTTCTCGACCACTCCCACTCTCTCTCTCTCTCTTTCTCTCTTTCCCCTCCTTCACTCTCGCCTCTTCTTTTTATTCTGTCAGCAGCGGCGCTGCATCTTTTCTTTCCTTTTGTTTTGTGTTGGTGTGTGTGTGTGTTTAGGTTTAATTCCCCCCCCTTATTTCATGTTCTGCTCCTTTTTATTTTATTTTTATTTTTTTTTCTTTTCACACCCCTGTTCCTTTTTATTTATGCCCCCTCTCTAAAAAAAAAATAATTGGTACCAAGAATGAGGTATCCGTCGCACTCCCTTTTGCTTTTCTTTATTTTATTTTTGCATCCCTGTTAATTGTTATAAACTTCCAGATTTTTAGTTGTTATGTTTTTTTTAAACTATTGATGAAACGTTGGGCTTGGCCCACTTTTTTTTTTTTTTTTTTCTTCCCCCATCTGTTTATCTTGTTTTTGATGTAGTTATTACTTGTTATTTTTGTTGTCTTGACTAATTTTAAATAATAAATATTAGTAGTGGTAACACTAAATCTACTTTTGGTTTAGCCACTACGGCGCTTTTTTAAATCTCCAAAACTTAAAAATCGATGACTACTCCAAATCTTCTTTTGGTTTGGTCATCATCAAATCTTGATAAAAAAAAATCTAATAATAATTAGTAGTGACAACACTAAATCCACTTTCGGTTTAGTCACTACGCAAACTTTTTTCGATCTAGAAAACCTAAAATCAATGACCACTCCAAATCCTCTTTTGGTTTGGTCATTACACAAATCTTAAATAAAAAATCTTAAAATATTAGTAGTGATTACGCCAAATCCACTTTTGGTTTGGTCACTACGCAAACCATAAAAATTAAAAAATTTATTAAAATCAATCAACACACAATCATTTTCTACCCAAGAACTACGTAGCCTTTGATTTCTCCACTGCACCCAGAGATACGTAGGAGCAGGAGCCCACTCCTGTCAAGCGCAAAAATAAACAACTTTTATTAAACCCCTTTTTTATTATTTCATCATTATAAATTTTTGTCTATTTTTTTTTAATAAGAGGGAAATAAATATTTTTTTAGAAGTTAATAAGATTTGCACAATTAATTAGAGGTAACCTTTTTTGAAAGGATGTTGTAGGGTGCTAATACCTTCCCTACACATAATCGACTCCCGAACCCAAATCCGGTCTTAAAGACCACTTTTCTTCAAAAAGGTTTTTTCCAATATTTTTTCCTTCGAAATAAATTATTGGTGGCGGCTCCATTAAACTCGAATAAATCCCTCAGGATTTTTCGGTCGCTACAGCTGGCGACTCCACTGGGGGACATTTAGAGAGTTAAGCCTAACATGATTAATTGTGTCAAATAATTAACTTCATTTTTTTTGTTGTTATTCTTTTTTAATTCCCCTTCTTTTTATTTTTATCTTTATTTATTTATTTATTTTCTTTTGTAAATATTTATTTATTATTTATTTGTTTAATTTTAATTTGTTGTGAATATTGAACATTAGGATAGACGACTATATCTGTATGCTTTGTTTGTTTTGCAGCTTGGGTAGTGTTAGGGTGTTGCCCCTCTCACACACCGCACCAACACATTCGCACACACATGTGAGCAAGGCCCTATACCCGGGTCAGAGCAAAGCTTAAGTTGAGTGGAGGTTCGGTGATGGTCAATTGGAATTTGCTTTCCTTCTGGCTATTGCGAGAACTTCATCTAGAGTGTGCTCCCTCTGAGTATTCCGCACCGGATAGTTATCTATCGTTGTGGTTAATATTCAGGAGGAGACTTTAGCTCTAGAGGCTTTTGGTGAGAATGTGAGTAGAGCCACCATGAGATCTATCACTCAATACAAGACTATAGACCCCTTAGGTTAGAAAATCTCTAATTTTAGGTTTAACCCATTTAGGACACAAGGGGCATCATATCATTTTTGTTCTTCCACAAAAAATATGTTATATCACGTCCATGCATAAAAAAAAGGGTCTACTAAATCACATATTTTTTTGTGCACGCTACATGAATAGTCATCATCATCACTCAACATTATATCTTCATGCATTCATACTTCCAAAAAAAAAAACATGTTGAAATTTTTTTTTTAAAAAAAAAGAATGTCATTCATTCTCATTTCATTTTAGGTACTAGGGAAGCATAGGAACTCAAAGTTTGGCTGTAAGCATTTTGCGAAATAATATGGGATCAAATTATGAAACAGTTTCAAAGAAGTTCATACATGACAAAACAATGAGGCCTATGGTTCCTTGGCACAAATAAATAGATTTATGCATCCACATTCATTCATTTTTCTTTTCTTACATACTCATATCATTTTTTTAAATCACCAGAAAATAATCAAACAAACTGGTTCCTCGACACCCTTATCGAACTCGCTCTCAATCAAAGATCATGGATGACCAAGAGATGAAAGAGGAACAGATGAGCAAAGTTTTGGAGCTTCTGCAATCCCTAAACAAAGACAAAGCTGCAGATGGGGTATCTCCAGCAGTGAATGATGAAAGTCAAGCGACACCTTCCCACCCACCTGGCTTCGGTCCTATGCAGCTGCAATATGGTCTCAATACTCAAGGGATAATGGTACCTTTTGCAATTTACCCGCAGGGTCCTACACACTCACCAGTTAACAACCCTCAGAATCAAGTACCACAGTTCCCACTTTACGGACTCCCGCCTGGCTACACGCCACCTATGGCCAATGATGATACTGCAAACCATAACCCCCAAGGCCCACAGGCACAACAGTTCCCACTATTTGGTCTCCCTCCTGCTACACACCGCCAAAGCTAACAATAACTCTGCAGAAACTGATTCCTAAGCACTTGTTGTGCAAGATGTAGCTCAAGGATCCGGCTCCGGTACTGAAACCATACCAGTTCAAAGCTCAACTCCTGGCTTCATGACATACACTTTTCCACCTGGTTATGCACCGTCCCATCTTGGGAATACTCAAGGAGTCAGTACGCCCGTAGTACCCCCCGTGGTGAATCCCCAACCATTTGGTTACCCCTATTATATTCAAGGAAATCCATTGAATCCCCAGACTAACCGCATTGCCTGGTCTCCAGCTATGGGGGGACCCAATCTGAGCATCCCAGTTGGGAATCAGTGGTCTGATACGAAGTTGCAAATCCTCGAAGATAGGCTAAGAGCTGTAGAAGGAGTAAGCTATCTCGGTTCAAGTATCGCTTCAGATCTTTGTCTGCATCGGATGTGGTTGTACCACCAAAGTTCAAGGTGCGGACTTTGACAAGTATAAAGGGACAACTTGCCTGAAAAACCACTTGACCATGTCTTTGAGGAAGATGGCGCCCTATGCACATGATGACAAACTTCGATTCACTTCTTCCAGGGATAGTTTAACAGGGCGTCGAGTTGGTATACACACCTCGAGCGATCTCATATTATTGTTGGAAAGATTTGGCGGATGCCTTCTTGAAGCGATATAAGTATAACATTGATATGGTTCCTGACGAATCTGATTGCAAAATATGGCAAAAAGAGACAATGAGACCTTCAAGGAATATGCCCAACGATGGAGAGGGTGGCGGCCCAAGTGGAACCGCCTCGATTGAAAAAGAAATGGTGGCCATGTTCATGGATACTCTTCAATCACCCTTCTATGACAAAATGATCTAAGTGTATCCTCAAACTTTTCGAGATATGGTCATCGTAGGGAAAGAGTTGAAGGAGGAATGAGAAATGGAAAGATTGCCCAAAGTTTTGCTGGAACTAGTAATATCAAGAGACCCCAACAAACTTCGTAAAGAAAGAAGGGAAACCAATCTTTGTGATGACGAGCCCGGGAGGACAAGCACAAGGAAAACCACCCCAATTCTTTACCAATTTCCCACATCATTTTCCATACCCCTACTTCCCACCTCCATACATTGCCGCCGCCTCTCATAATCCTACCCCCCGGCCAAACCAACCAATGATGCCCTTTCGACCACCTTCTTCCATTCAAACACAAGCATAGCCAGTTGCTCCAACCCAACCGAACCAAAACCAGAAACAACCAAATGACCAAGAAAAGAAAGCAGTCCAATTTGATCCTATTCCCATGACCTATACGGATTTGTTCCAGCACCTAATCAGTAACTCCTTGATCTATCCACACTCAATGAAACCACTCCAACCTCCCTTCCCAAGAGGATATGACCCAAATGCCAAGTGTGAGTTTCATGCAAGGCGATGGTCACACAACCGAAAAATTGCAAAGCTTTGAAGCACGTGGTTCAAGATCCGATCAATGCCAAATGGTTGAGTTTTAAGGAGGATGGACCTAATGTGGGTAATAATCCCTTCCAGGTCATGGAGGTTCAAAGATCAACGCCATTATTGAAGAGTTTAGGGATCAGCCCCGATAATGAAAGTGGAGGATGTCCGTACTTCCTTGAAGATCATTTATGCCAAACTCTGCGAGTTAGATAATTGAGATGAAATACGATGAGAGGGACTTATGTAGCTTGCATCCCGATGACAGTCATTGCATAGAGGAATGCGAGAATTGTGCAAATTCTTCAAGAATTGTTAAACAGACACTTGATCTGGTAGGTTGTGTGAAGAAAGATGAAAACATATTGACCCTTGATCAAGTGAAGATAAAAACACGACCTTCCCAAAACCATTGGAGATTTGTTACAACAAGCCACCCGAGGCGTGCCTAAACCGATAACTATTCATGTACCAACTCCTTTCCCTTTCAAGAACGCTAATGCAAAGTGCCATGGGATTACAAAGATGAAGGTCTTTGTGGACAATTTAGGGGATGACCAGTTAAAGCGGCATCTGGATGCAGCAATCTCGCTTATCACTAACATCTCGGGAATCGGTGGGATGACCAAAGTGGGCAATTTATACCCCTATCAGACCCATGGACAAAGCTCGCAAAGGAAAAGAAAAAGAAGAAGAATTCATTGATAAAGATATGGGTAATAAGGAAAAGAAAGCAGAAGAAAACAAGAAAGCAGTATCTGAAGAAGAGGTTTGTGAATTCCTGAAATTTATGAAGCGAGTGAATACAAGGTGGTGGATCGGTTGAATCATACTCTGCAAAAATATCCGTGTTATCGCCGCCGCTAAATTCACGAGCGCCATAGGGAATCGTTGATGAAAGTGCTAAATGAAGCTCATGTCACCCATGACATCACGATGAACCAATTCGACGGGATTGTGGGTAATATTGTTGCTAGTAATTACCTTACCTTCACTAATGAAGAAATTCGATTGAAGGAACAGGGCATAACAAAGCATTGCACATATCCGTGAAGTGTGGAGACTATATCCTTGCTAGGTACTCGTCGATAATGGGTCATCTCTAAATGTTATGCCAAAATCTACCTTGGCAAAGTTATGCATTGACGGATCATATATGAAGCCCAAAGACCATGGTGGTAAAGAGCCTTCGATGGGTCTAGAAGAGAGGTTATTGGAGAAATCGAGCTACCTATACAAGTCGGCCCTCGCACATTTGAGGTAGTCTTTCAGGTGATGGAAATCGTATCAAAGATACACCGCCTCCTTGGAAGACCATGGATCCATTCACCGAGTTGTGCCTTTAACTTTACACCAAAAGCTGAAATTTTCAATGGATAATAAGTTGGTGACTGCCTGGTGAAGAAGAGATGCTAGTAAGCAAGCCGCCCTCCACGCGCTATATTGAGGCTACAGAAGAAGCTCTTGAGACGTCTTTTCAAACGTTGGAGATTGCGAATGCCACTTTCGCAGGAGAAGGAGTCCTAATGAAGAAACCAAAATTGTCTGAAACCTCCACCATGATCGCTAAAGTTATGATGAAAGGAGGTATCAGTGGGATGTGGATTGGGAAGATATGAACAAGGGATCGTAATGTCATTAGAACTTCCAGATAATGTAAAGCAGATATGGGTAGGGATACGAACCCAACAGATTTGACAAAAAGAGAATTGCCAAAGAAAGAAAAGAAAAAAGGATAGCTAGACTGGAAGGCAGGGAGCCAAAAGATGAGAGTATTCCCATCTGTGACATCAGGCAAAGCTTTGAGTGCAGAATATTGGATCCGAATCAAATAGCAGCTATCAAGGACGATCGCGATCTAAAACGACAATGTCAACCTTGTCCGCCTCTTGCTCGAATGAAGAACTTGGAAATTGGGAGATCGTTGAGTTTCCGTGATCTTTGATTCAAAGTAATTATGTAATGCAAATTCTATTGCTCGCCCAAGGCCTTAGAATAATTTATTGTCAAAAGGCGCACATGTTTCATTTCAGTACCATTATCAATAAAATGCACTTTGAATTTTCCAATCATTTCTCTTTTCTTTCCTTTTCCATCGTTTTCATCTCTCTTCATCTTCTTTCGCTTTTTCATTTCGTTATTTTTAACTAATGCAGATCCAAAAACATTGTCTTTGAAAATAACGATGCCAGTAACTCATACTATAATTTTGAATACCCCATTAATCATACTGAGGAAGATAATGAGGACAATTGGGATACCCCTCCTGAATTAATGAAGTTGGTGGAACAAGAAGCTAAAGTGATTCAACCCCACGAGGAAGAAACTGAAACAATCAATCTGGGCACTGAAAACGACAAGAAGGAAGTTAAGATTGGAACCACAATGAAAAGCAGTGAGCGAGAAAAATTGGTTAAACTCCTATTTGAATATGCGGATGTTTTCGCATGGACATACCGAGATATGCCTGGATTAGATAATAGCATAGTCGAGCACAAATTACCATTAAAACCCGAGTGCCCACCGGTCAAGCAGAAGCTGAGAAGGATGAAGCCGGAGATGTCACTCAAGATTAGAGATGAGGTAAAAAAACAGTTCGACGCCGGTTTTCGTTTGTCAGAGCAAAATACCCTCAATGGGTGGCTAATATTGTTCCAGTCCCAAAGAAAGACTAAAGGTCCGAATGTGTGTTGACTATAGAGATCTAAACAGGCCAGCCCTAAGGATGACTTCCTTTGCCACATATTGATGTCTTGGTAGATAGCACACTCAACACTCGCCTTCTCTTTCATGGATGGATATTCTGGCTATAATCAAATCAAGATGGCTCCCGAAGATATGGAAAAAACCACATTTATCACTTTATGGGGAACTTTCTGTTACAAAGTAATGCCGTTTGGATTAAGAAATGCTGGGGCAACATACCAAAGAGCAATGGTGGCTTTGTTCCATGACATGATGCACAAAGAGATAGAGGTCTACGTGGATGACATGATTGTAAAATCCAAAACAGAGGAAGGTCATGCCATTAACCTACAAAAACTTTTTGAGCGACTGAGGAAGTATAAACTCCGGTTAAACCCAGCTAAGTGTAGTTTTGGTGTAAGGTCGTGCAAGTCGCTAGGGTTTATAGTTAGCCGAAGGGAATAGAAGTTGATCAGGACAAAGTAAAAGCAATCCTCGAAATGCCGACTCCTTGCACCAAAAAGAAGTTCGTGGATTCTTGGGAAGATCGAACTACATCGCCAGGTTTATATCCCACTAATCGCTACTTGTGAGCCAATTTTCAAGGCTGCTTTGTGTAAGAATCAGAAACCAAATGGAACGACAATTGCCGTAAAGCTTTTGAGAAAATCAAACAAGATTTACAAGATCCACCGGTTTTGGTACCCCTGTGCGGGGAGACCCTCATCATGTACTTAACAAGATTGGACGAATCAATGGGTTGTGTGCTAGGACAACATGATGAATCTGGTAAGAAGGAGCATGCCATTTACTACTTGAGCAAGAAATTCACTAAGCTGCGAGGCGAGGTATTCATTGTTAGAAACGTAACGTGTTGCTTGGCGTTAACCTGGGCCGCACATCGTTTGAGACAATATATGTTATCCCATACAACTTTGTTTGGTGTCCAAAATGGATCCGATCAAGTATATTTTTGAAAAGCCTCGCTCACAGGAAGAATTGCTCGTTGGCAAATGTTGTTATCTGAGTATGATATTGTGTATGTCACCTAAAAGGCAATTAAAGGCGATTACCTTAGTGAATACTTGGCTCATCAACCTGTGGAAGACTATCTCCAATGCGATGTGATTTCCCAGATGAAGACATAATGGCTCTATTTGAAGGAAAAGAAACCCCTGATGGTGAAAAATGGATCTTGTTGTTTGACGGTGGCTCTAAAGCATTGGGACATGGGATTGAGCCGTGGCCGATTTCCCAGAAAATCATTTCATTCCATTTACTGCAAGATTGTGTTTTGATTGTACAAACAATATGGCAGAGTATGAGGCATGTGCCATGGGCATTCAGGCGGCCATTGAATCAAAGGTCAAGATTCTCGAAGTATATGGAGACTCGGCTTTGGTTATCCATCAGTTAAAAGGCGAATGGGAAACGAGAGATTCCAAATTAGTTCCTTACCACGATTACATCAAAGAATTGATGGAACAGTTTGATGAAGTCACCTTCCATCACATTCCGCGTGAAGATAATCAGCTAGCGGACGCCTTAGCTACTCTATCATCAATGTTCAAAATCAGTAACAGGGAGAGCCTACCGCTCATAAAAATACAGAATCACGACCGGCCAGCACACTGCCTAGCAATAGAAGGAGAGCCTGATGGCAAACCCTGGTATTACGACATCAAACGATACATCACGAATAGAGAATATCCTCCTAATGTCTCAGAGAATGATAAAAGAGCATTAAGGCGTTTGGCAATGGGATTCTTTCTAAACGGCGAAGTGCTCTACAAGAGAAACCATGACATGGTACTTCTTAGGTGTGTTGATAAGACCGAGGCGGAAAAGATTATGCGAGAGGTTCATGAAGGTTCCTTTGGGACTCACGCAAACGGGCACGCAATGGCAAGAAAAATCTTGAGGGGTGGCTATTATTGGTTGTCTATGGAGACTGATTGTTTCGGTTATGTGAAGAAATGCCACAAATGTCAGATTTACGCCGATAATATCCATGTGCCACCAGTCTCTTTGAACATCTTGACAGCACCATGGCCTTTCTCAATGTGGGGATTGGATGTCATTGGCCCGATTGAACCTAAGGCATCCAATGGACACCCTTTCATTCTTGTCGCAATCGACTATTTCACTAAATGGGTTGAAGCGGCTTCATATTTGAGTGTGACAAAAAATGTGGTTGTCAAATTCATCAAGAGAGATTTGATCTGTCGCTATGGTTTGCCAAATAAGATTATCACTGATAATGGTACTAATTTGAACAACAAGATGATGAAGGATTGTGTAATGACTTCAAGATCCAACATCATAATTCCTCACCATACCGCCCAAAGATGAATGGGGCGATTGAAGCCACAAATAAGAACATCAAGAAGATTGTCCAAAAGATGGTGGTAACATTTAGAGGCGCACGAAATGCTCCCTTTCGCCTTGCGGTTATCGAACTTCGGTTCGCACCTCAACAGGGGCAACCCCTTTCTCGCTGGTGTATGGAATGGAAGCAGTGCTTCCCATTGAAGTCGAGATCCCCTCGTTAAGGGTATTGATGGAGACAAAACTAGAAGAGACGGAATGGGTTCAGGCTCGGCTGGATCAATTGAATCTCATTGAAGAAAAGAGAGTGATGGCCTTATGTCATGGGCAACTATATCAGCACAGGATGAAGAGGGCTTACGAAAAGAAAGTTCGCCCTCGGGAATTCCAAGAAGGAGACCTTGTACTCAAGAAGATTTTGCCCATCCAAAAGGATTCTCGTGGAAAATGGACTCCAAATTATGAAGGACCGTATGTTGTGAAAAAACTTTTTCTGGAGGAGCCTTAATCCTCACAAGGATGGACGGTGAAGATCTCCCGCTCCCAGTAAACTCTGATGTAGTCAAAAATATTATGCCTAAAAAAGAAAACATATAAAAACCAAGCAAAAGTGAGCTCGCTAGGTTGAAAACACGAAAGAGGCGACCTAGGCAAAAATTAGAGCGACCCGTTGGATTGAAAACTTGAAAGAGCAATCCAAGCAAAAGTTAGGGTCTGAAATCGGACATTGAAGAAGGCTGACGCATCAAGAGGCTCTTACCCAACTGTGGCAGTTCTATATATTTTCAGAAGTAGAGTAATGAGTAATCAAAGTTATGGATATGGGAAGCTGGCATTTGTTTCTATAAAGACACAAACTATAAAATATCTGCTTAGTTATTGTCTTTCTTTGTTTTTTCTTCTTCCTGCATTTTTCTTGATGTATCTTCAAGTTTGTGAAACTTCAGTCCTTGTACACATAACTCTTCTTTTGAATACCAAACACCTCCGTTCTTGTATTTCAAAATGTTGTTTTATGATAATAGGCACTGAATTGTGAAGCATGTGATGATATGGGAAAGCATTACAGTTATTATATACATCTTAAGAATCACGAGGAAATGCCAAATCTCAACAAATAAGTTTCAAAAAGGGCAAAGGGATTACCTTTAAAAAGTAATTAGTATTTGCATCGATAACTTCGCGCTTCCCTCCCGATCGAAGGCATAGCATGACTAAATCCGATGAATCTCGGTCAGTCCCATATCTTTAAGCGCTAGAGATCATACGGACGAGGAATCGATAAAAATAATAATCGCATTGCATACATGCATCACATACCATATATCCGTGCATCATCTTCATATCACCACTTTTTAGCCATTTTGTTACACCTGGTCCGTGCACCAAATTTTGATCCTTCATTCTCGTTTACAAACAATGCGCCTAGCATTGGTCCTTTATTTTGCTTTCTAAGCGACACGCCAAGTATCGCTCACTCTTTATTGCTTTTCGATCACCGCGTCAGTACCCGACCTGGCGGAGATCCTTCTTTATAATTTTCTGATAAATGCGCCGAGCATCACCCCTTTTTATTGCTTTCCGATCACCGCGTCAGTACCCGACCTGGCGGTAGTCCCTCATTATTGCTTTTTTGACCAACATATCAGTTCCGGACCTGATGTTGATCCTTCTTTATTGCTTTCCATCGACGCGTCAATACCCTACTTGGCGTCGAACCTTCCGATCACCGTGTCAGTACCCGACCTGGCGGCGATCCTTCTTTATTGCTTTCCATCGACGCGTCAATACCCTACTTGGCGTCGAACCTTCCGATCACCGTGTCAGTACCCGACCTGGCGGAGATCCTTCTTTATAGTTTTTTGATAAACGCGCCAAGCGTTAATCCCTCATTATTGCTTTTCGATCACCGCGTCAGTACCCGACCTGGCGGAGATCCTTCTTTATAGTTTTTTTGATAAACGCGCCAAGCGTTAATCCCTCATTATTGCTTTCCGATCACCGCTACAAGACTGACCGCGAGATCCTTCTTTATAGTTTTTGATAAACGCGCCAAGCGTTAATCCTCATTATTGCCTTCCGATCACCGCACAAGACCGACCTGGCGGAGATCCTTCTTTATAGTTTTTGATAAACGCGCTAAGCGTTAATCCTCATTATTGCTTCCGATCACCGTCAAGACTGACCTGGCGGTGACCCTTCTTTATAGTTTTCTGATAAACGCGCCAAGCGTTAATCACTCATTACCGCTTTTTCGATCATTGCGTCAGTACCCGACCTGGCAGAGATCCTTCTTTATAGTTTTTTTGATAAACGCGCCAAGCGTTAATCCCTCATTATTGCTTTCCGATCACCGCGTCAGTACCCGACCTGGCGGTGACCCTTCTTTATAGTTTTCTGATAAACGCGCCAAGCGTTAATCACTCATTACCGCTTTTTCGATCATTGCGTCAGTACCCGACCTGGCCGTAATCCTTCCTTATCACTTTCTGATTAAACGCATCAAGCGTTGATCCCTCATTGTCATTCCTCACGTCAAGTTCAAGACAAAATTAGTGTATTTATCTTTAGCTCTATTTTATAACAAAAATATAACAACCATTGTTGTTTGCATTTTCTAATAAAATATAACTAAAGAGGGGCAGCTGTTATACCCCAATTTTGTCCGCTTATATTTTCATTTTTTTTGTTTTGTCGGGCGCCGAGCTGGGGGAGGTCGCGTACCGAGCTGAGGTCGTATGCCGAGCTGTGGAGAGGTCGTACGCCGAGCTGAGGTCGGGTGCCGAGCTGTGGAGAGGTCGTACGCCGAGCTGTGGGGAGGTCGCCTGCCGAGCTGTGGGAGGTCGTATGACGAGCTGGGGAGATCGTATGCCGAGCTGGGCCATTTTTAGCCCAATTGCAGTTCATTACAAGCGTTATTAAAAAAAAAAACCTAAAATTCAAAACTAAAAAATCAAAGTCAGATTTCCACACTTCACCCTTCACAAAGTCATCTGCATATCTTCACCAAAGTCCTCTGCATATCTCCTCAGCCACTCTACAAACTATGTCTTACAGCTATATGTCCCCACATGCCTCTTGCTTTTTCTTCATCATCGCCAACCAAGTTTGACAAACAATGCAATTTAATCAAAAAGCAGGAGCACCGTTGGTAAAGTTACGACTGACTGCAATTTTTTTCAAAACCATTGATATCATCTCAGACTTTGCACATGTTACCATCTCCTCAGCATCATTTTAGTACACACTTAGCATACAAGTTGCAACCTTAAGTGGACAAACTGAGCCCTCTATTTTTTCTATAAATAGCAGTAGAGAATAGGGGGAACGGAGGAAAAATTGCATTTTAATTTCAGAATTGGATATCTCATTCTTGGTACCAATTATACACAGCAATTTGAGAGAAAATTGAGAGAAAAAAGAGAAGAACTAGAAAAAAAAAACGCAGAAGAAGCAAACAGAAGAAAGAAGAAGCAGAAAAAAAAAAAAAGGTTTCTCTTCTTCCTCCTTCACCTTCCCCTTGTTCCTCCTTTCTCTCCCCACGATCTCCCCTTCCCCTTTGTTTTCTTCACATCTCGCACGTCCCTCGCCGTTCGTTTCACACAAGGCGCGCCAGGACCGCCCCCACGATCTCCCTTCCTCTTTGTTTTCTTCACATCTCGTGACGCCCTCGGCTGTTGCTCATACACAAGGCACGACTGATCACAAGTGGCCATACAAGCACTCCACCTCCAAGGAGGACGATCCTCCCTCAGATCCCAACCTCGTGGTTCCTCCTCTTCTTCTCCTTCTCGACCACTCCCACTCTCTCTCTCTCTTTCTCTCTTTCCCTCCTTCACTCTCGCCTCTTTCTTTTTATTACAAATGGCTACTGCATCTTTTCTTTCCTTTTGTTTTGTGTTGGTGTGTGTGTGTGTTTAGGTTTAATTCCCCCTTATTTCATGTTCTGCTCCTTTTTATTTTATTTTTATTTTTTCTTTTCACACCCTGTTCCCTTTTATTTATGCCCCTCTCTAAAAAAAAATTGGTACCAAGAATGAGGTATCCGTCGCACTCCCTTTTGCTTTTCTTTATTTTATTTTTGCATCCCTGTTAATTGTTATAAACTTCCAGATTTTTAGTTGTTATGTTTTTTTTAAACTATTGATGAAACGTTGGGCTTGGCCCACTTTTTTTTTTTTTTTTTTTTCTTCCCCCATCTGTTTATCTTGTTTTTGATGTAGTTATTACTTGTTATTTTTGTTGTCTTGACTAATTTTAAATAATAAATATTAGTAGTGGTAACACTAAATCTACTTTTGGTTTAGCCACTACGCGTTTTTTTTTTAAATCTCCAAAACTTAAAAATCGATGACTACTCCAAATCTTCTTTTGGTTTGGTCATCATCAAATCTTGATAAAAAAAAATCTAATAATAATTAGTAGTGACAACACTAAATCCACTTTTGATTTGGTCACTATGTAAACCCCTTTTCAATTTAAAAAAAAAGGACTCAAAAACCAATGACTACTCCAAATTCTCTTTTGGTTTGGTCATTACAAAAATCTTAATAAAAAATCTTAAAATATTAGTAGTGATTACGCCAAATCTACTTTTGGTTTGGTCACTACGCAAACCATGAAAAATTTAAAAAAAATTAATTAAAATTAACCAAGACACAATCATTTTCTACCCAAGAACTACGTAGCCTTTGATTTCTCCACTGCACCCGGAGATACGTAGGAACAGGAGCATACTCCTGTCAAGTGCAAAAATAAACAACTTTTATTAAACCCCTTTTTTATTATTTCATCATTATAAATTTTTGTCTATTTTTTTTTAATAAGAGGGAAATAAATATTTTTTTAGAAGTTAATAAGATTTGCACAATTAATTAGAGGTAACCTTTTTTGAAAGGATGTTGTAGGGTGCTAATACCTTCCCTACACATAATCGACTCCCGAACCCAAATCTGGTCTCAAGGACCATTTTCTTCAAAAAAGGTTTTTTCCAATATTTTTTCCTTCGAAATAAATTATTGGTGGCGGCTCCATTAAACTCGAATAAATCCCTCCGGATTTTTCGGTCGCTACAAGTTTGATCTCGACAGGTTGAGCTTGAGGACCACAGCTATTCACATGATTGTGATGGGTCTTGATGCTCCAATAGATAGTTGTCTTCAAGCTGTCGAGATGAAGCTCAACCTGTCGAGGTCAAGCTCAACCTGTAATCGAGATCAAGCCCAAGCTGTTGATATCAAGCTCAACCTCGCCGAGATCACCCCGACTTCGACGAGGACCAACAACTTGAGTTTGATCTCGACAGTCTGATTTGAGCTTGATCTCAACAGGATGATCTTCATCTCGACAGCTTGAAGACAACTATACAGGTGGAGTATCTCGACAGCTATAGGTTGAGCTTGATCTCGACAGCTTGAAGACGACTATCTATTGGAGCATCAAGACCTCAAGCTGTCGAAGTCAAGCCTGATGTCGACAGGTTGAGCTTCATATCGACATCTTGACATTGATCTCGACAGCTATAGGTTGAGCTTTCTAACTTTAGGTGTCTCAAATATACTCACCAAAAAAATATATTAATTCAAATATGTTTAAATAAGCAAGCCACGTATGTTTGACAGGTTTAGTTTATTCCCAATGCAAACTATCAGCAGCCAAAAAGTTACTCATATATTTGGAATAGTAACCTCAAAGGTCTAATAATACCTAAAGGTTAAAAGAGATATTATTGAGTTGCACATAAAAAGACACTTACAAATAATAATACATAAAGGTTAAATGAGATTTTATTGGTTGCAGATAAAAATATTACTTCTAAAGGTACACCTAATCGAAAAAAGCTAATAGCTAGCACATCATTATTTTTATTTTATCAAAACCTGTGTAATGAAAAAAAAAAAAAGGAACCCCAAGGAGGCAAAATTTTTGGCGGTATACTTACACTTCCGAAAAGACACACAAGCTTGCCATCCTTGCGCAACTATTGCGCAACTATTTTGTTTACTTTTAAATTTTGAAGTTCCACTCTCCAGTTTAGTCTTCCATTTTTCAACCATTGATTTACACTTTTCATTATTTCTTCTTTTTGATATAGATAATGACGGGACACCATTCTTACTGACCAGAAAGCTTTGTTGGCTTCATCTAGGATTTGATCACCATGATTTAGCAATTGGTTAGAGTACCAAGTTAAGAAGAACTTCCCTTTCTCAGTGAGGTATGTGCCATTTGTTTTGAAGAATTCAGTAAATTCTGGGATATTATTGTATGCGGCTGCATTATCTCGGGCATGCTTGCTTAGAAAAAATGGAACTGATTTTTTGCAGCTTATAAGAACAACAACTTAGAAGAAAAGATCACCTTCTGCAGGTTAGTTTGCCTAACTCAGGGTGATAGTCTTCCTATTCCCTTCTATTTCGTTTTTCTGCAGATTAGGTGCTTTGCAAGCTCCACCACGTTGAGTTGCTTCAAAAAGGTGTGTACAGTTTCATGGTTTTTTTTGTTGTGGTTGCCATTTTACTGTTGAAAAAAACCACCCTCTTTATGTTCTATTTACATGTGTCTTTGAGCTGTGATTCTTTGCTACTTTTTTCATTTTGTTACTTACTTATTTCCATGTCTCTGTTTTAAACGCCTGTTTTGGTTTATTAATGATGTTATTGTAATTTTTGAGTCATAAAGTATGAGATTGTAACTTTCCCACCGAGTAGTTGTGATCTATTTTCTCTTGCAACAAAATATGGGCCTAATATTATTGTTGCTGCATTCATGGTGATTATATAGGGTTGAAATATATAGTCCTCAAATGAATAACACTGAAACAAAATGGTTTATATATTTATTGAGAACTTGGGTGTTTTAATCATTTTATGTAGATCGATGGATAAGATCCAAAACTCAAAAGATGCTGCAGTTGAAGCACGTTCAAAGAGAAGAATAGTTGTAAATGAAAAACAGCTATATAGTTGCATACGTAGAAATAAAAATGATCACATTCCTCAGCCATCGCATAACGGTAATATTGGTATTAAAAATTTATTTAAATGACACTAAATACATTTTCTGCAAACTGACTTCTTCGAAATTTTTTCTTTGTGATCATAACACAGGCATGGATAGAAATCAGAATACAAAAGAAGCAGCAGCTGATGCACGTTTAAAAAGAAAAACTGTTATAAAGGAAAAACATGCTTACAACCGCAGAAATACAAGTGAAAATCAACAGGTTCCTCAGCCACCACATAATGGTAACATTAGCCTTAACAATGAATTCTAAATGACACAAAGTTCGCCCATTAATGGTAGCAAGCTGATTTCTTACAATGTTCCATATTCATGACACAGCTCATCATTTGCCCAATTCTTCCACGTGTTTGGATACGAGTCATCGGATGCCTTTGTCAGATATCTCTTCTATCATTATTAATGACAAAGGGAGACTACATGCTCAGCCCAATAGCATAGGCTCCTCTAAGTCCAATATGCATACTCAACCCAGTGCTTACCACTGTGCATCACAAAGAAAAAGGCGAGCTGTTCATATTGATTCACTCGGTGTTATTCTCATGAATCGGTTTTCTAATACCGAAACCAATATGAACAAAGATGATGAGGAGCGCAATGCTAGCAATGCATCATCTTCTCTCTCAAACCATAGTATATGCACCACACAATCACCTGAAGTTCCAGAAATTTATTCTGATATGGATATCGATGGTGTTGAAGGTAACAAGTATTCATGGACGTATTCATCTAAGTGTCAATTAATTTTCTTCCATTACAAAGTTATGTTCTAATGTGATTTTCAATAGCCTAATCTATAGTTGTATGATTCAATCTGAGATAGCAATGCCAATTCCAATGAAGAAGAAACATGTGAAAGTGACAATCCAATAGAATATGAGTCTCTTATAACAGGTAGTGTAGCCTATATTAAAACTTGGTGTGTAACAACGGCAAATATTATCTTCTAATTTAATTTCTATATCATTTATCTACAGAATATTTTGATATTTAATTTCTATATCATTTATCTACAGGATATTTTGATATTGGCGACCCTATCTTGGAATGCCAATATTGTGGAGCATGTATGTGGCCTCAAGAGAGAACACAAAAACATAAAAATTCCAGATCTCCTAAATACCAGTTGTGCTGCGGCGTCGGAAAGATACAACTTCCACTATTGAATGCTCCACCTCCTATGCTTCAGCATCTTTTATTTGACAATGACTCAGCTGATAGCAAGAATTATCAGCAGCACATTAGGTCCTATAACATGATGTTTGCATTCACATCACCTGGAGCAAAGCTTGACAGATCAATTAATGATGGTAGAGGACCGCCTACTTTTAGAATACAAGGTCAATCATCCCACCTTATTGGCAGCCTGTTGCCAATGCCTGGTCAGACTCCAAAATTTGCGCAACTTTATATCTATGACACTGAAAACGAGATACAAAATAGGCTTGGGGGATTAAGGTTCGTATATATTTTTTATGTGTATAATTTTAGACATATTATCACATGTCAAGATAGATGAACGCCAAAAATATTGTGTATTTAACAATTGTCTTTTTTTTTTTTTAATTAGGAACCAAGACGACCTAGATCCAGATATTGTACGAAAATTGTTAGCCATGCTAGATGAATACAATGCACACACTAAATCTTTTAGGATGGCTAAGCAGAGATATCAATCTTCAACCATGCAAAATCTAAAACTAAAGCTCATTTACGATAGAGATTCTTGATGGAAGAATTTACAATCTACCTCTTGCTTTGAAGTGGCTGCTCTTATTGTAGGTGATGTTGATAATCCATCTAAAAGAGATATAATTCTAGAGAAGCAGAGTGGAAAACTGAAAAGAATAAATGAGCTTCACACAAACTATCTAGGTTACCAATATCCGCTTCTATTTCCTTATGGTGAGGATGGATACAGGCATGATATTTGCCACAGTGCTAGAAGCAGTTCGCAAAGGAAAAAAAAGAACAAAGTTACTATTAGAGAATGGATGTCTTTTAGACTCCAAACTAGAAATAATGAGGCACAAACATTGTTAAGGTCAAGAAGACTCTTTCAACAATTTGTGGTTGATGGTTATTGTATAATGGAGTCATATAGACTGAATTTCATTAGGAGGAACCAAACACAACTGAGAGTAGATAAATACAATAATTTGAATGCAATTGGTGACCAAACCCAAACTCAAGCATCAAACAAAGGCAAAAGAATCATTTTGCCTTCGACTTATGTGGGAAGTCGTAGATATATGGATCAATTGTACTTCGATGGAATGGCAATATGCAGTGTTGTCGGATTTCCTGATTTATTTATAACATTTACATGCAATCCAAAGCGCCGTAAATTCAGAGGTTACTTAGGCCAATGAATTTGAAACCTCGGAGATCGACCAGATATAGTCTCAAGGGTCTTTAAAATCAATTTTGATCAGCTGCTAACAGATTTGAGGAAGAATCAAATTCTTGGGAAAGTGCTTGCATGTATGTAAAGTTTATTCTTATTATCTTCATTGATTTCATCTTTAGTTATCGAGATCAAGCTCGTTGCCGACATCAAGCTCAACTTTGTAGTTATCGAGATCAAGCTCTGCCGTTGATATCAGCGCAACTGTCGAGATCGGTCTTGACTTCGGCGGCGAGGACCAACAACTTGAGTTTGATCTCGGCAGTACAGGTTGAGCTTGATCTCGACAGGTTGAGCTTGATCTCGACACCTACCGGTTGAGCTTGATCTCGACAGGTTCCTCTTGATCTCGGTTGAGCTTGAGGACCACAGCTATTCACATGATTGTGATGGGTCTTGATGCTCCAATAGATAGTCGTCTTCAAGCTGTCGAGATCAAGCTCAACCTATAGCTGTCGAGATACTCCACCTGTATAGTTGTCTTCAAGCTGTCGAGATGAAGATCAACCTATCGAGATCAAGCTCAAACTGTACCTGTCGAGATCAAACTCAAGTTGTTGGTCCTCAAGCTGTCGAAGTCAAGACGGATTGATCTCGACTACAGGTTGAGCTTGACCTCGACAGGTTGAGCTTGATCTTGACCTCGACAGGTTGACCACAGCTATCTGTCGAGATACTCCACCTGTATAGTTGGAGTATCTCGACAGATATGTACACACATATATCTTATTACATGTAAAGTTTATTCTTATTATCTTCATTGATTTCATCTTTACCATTGCAATATATTTCTACTCACATATACTTTTTTATCTTCAATTTGCTCCATGCAGATATGTACACAATTGAATTTCAAAAAAGGGGATTGCCGCATGCACACATTCTTATTTTCTTACATCCATCTTGCAAGTATCCTACTCCTGAAGATATTGACAAGATAATTTCAGCTGAAGTACCAAATCAGCAGCAGCAGAGAGAGCTATATGAGTTAGTAAAAAGTCATATGGTACACGGTCCCTGTGGATTTGCAAACATGAAATCACCATGCATGAAGGATGGGAAATGCTCTAAATACTATCCCAAGAAATTCCAAAGCTCAACTGTTGTGGACCAAGATGGTTATCCCGTTTACAGAAGACGAGACAATGGACATACAATTGAGAAAAATGGTGTTACTCTAGACAATCGACATGTTGTCCCTTACAATCCACAGCTATTAATGAAGTATCAGGCACACATTAACATGGAATGGTGCAATCAAAGTACATCAATCAAATATTTATTCAAGTACATCCACAAGGGATATGATCGGATTACTGCTGCTATAGTTCCCTCACAAAGCGAAGAAGGATCTCAGGTTCAAACTATTGATGAAATCAAACAATATTTAGATTGCAGGTATGTCTCACCATGTGAGGCATGTTGGAGGATTTTTTCATTTCCAATTCATGGTAGGACACCAGCAGTTGAAAGATTGTCCTTCCATCTTCCGAATGAACAATCTGTTATATTTAATGATTATCAGGACATCGATTCAGTGCTTTCTAAGCCAACTGTTAAGGAATCCATGTTTACATCCTGGATGGAAACAAACAAGATATATAGTGAAGCTAAAAATTTGACTTATGCACAGTTTACATCGAAATTTGTCTATGTGCCAACCAAGAGATGTTGGAAGCCAAGAAAACAAGGTTATACCATTGGAAGGCTCCATTGGGTTCCTCCAAGTAGTGGTGAGCTTTATTATTTAAGAATGATGTTATCTGTTGCAAGAGGCCCATGTAGCTATGAACACATTAGAACTGTTGCTGGTGTCTTATATACAAGTTTTAGAGAAGCATGCTTTGCTATGGGATTTCTGGAAGATGATAGAGAATATATTGAAGCTATCAAAGAAGCCAAAGATTGGGGATCAGGTCACTACTTGAGAAAATTATTTGTCACATTGCTTACCTCAAATTGTATTAATAGGCCAAAGCATGTGTGGGATCAAACCTGGCATTGCTTGGCAGATGGAATTCTTTATGAGCAAAGAAAATTATCCAATATCCAAGGTATGTGTATTATTTCCTTATTTATATTTTTAATAATTGAGAAGCATCCATTTAAAATGATAATAATAACTGAATTACTTTTATCATATTCAGACTTGCAGCTTAATGATCAAGAATTGCAGAGTTTAACTTTGGTGGAGATTGAGAAAATACTGCAATTAAACAGAAAAAGTCTGAAGGATTATCCATCAATGCCATATCCAAAAGGGAAAATCATAAGTCAACTTGGAAAGAGACTCATATGCGTAACACGATTATGACATATTGAAATGCATCATCAATTCCAAAGTTGCTTTAATTCTCTTACAAGTAATACACAGTTCTTTTTATTTAGTTCTTTTTATTTGGCAACTTAGTTGGAATCATATATCTTATACTATTTAATATCATCATTCATGCTATTGATTAGTAATTGCTTTTCCAGATGAGCAAAAGGCATTTTTGACAAAATAATGCAAGTTTGTCAATAAAGCGGCAAGGTGGCATGTTCTTCCTTTATGGCTATGGTGGTACTTGGTAAAACTTTCATGTGGAAAACACTTATCGGCGCACTACGTTCACAAGGTCATATCCTTTTGACCGTAGCATCGATGGCATTGCGTCTGCTATTACGGAGGAAGAACAACACACTCTAAATTTGCTATCCCCGTTCCTACATTTGAAAACTCTACATGCAATATTCACCAAGGGAGTGAACTTGCAGAACTGTTGAAACAAACAAAGCTGATCATATGGGATGAAGCACCAATGACAAATAAATTGTGTTTTGAAGCATTGGATAGAACCTTAAGAGATATCATGAGTTCCTCGAATAATGAAAGTCGCCCATTTGGAGGAAAAGTCATTGTTTTTGGAGAAGATTTTAGACAAATACTACCAGTCATTCCAAGAGGAAGCCGTTCTGACATTGTCAATGCAACCATAAATGCTTCATATCTTTGGGAACATTGTGAAGTATTAACTCTCACAAAAAATATGCGGCTACAACATGGTTCTCCCAACATTAATGCTGAAGAGCTTGGAAAATTTTCACAATGGATATTAGATGTTGGAGATGGCAAATTATCTGAGCCAAATGATGGGTATGCATCTATAGAAATTCCTCAGTCATTTCTAATTACAGATTTTGAGGATCCCATGGATGCCATAGTTCAAAGTACATATCCCAATTTAGGGGAACTATACTTGAATGAGGACTTTTTGCAATCTAGGGCTATCTTAGCATCAACCATTGAAACTGTTGACGAAATCAATGATTATGTTCTTTCATTGATACCAGGTAATTGATTAACAATGTTGTTTTATGAATTAGTGTCTACAAAGAATACATTTTTAAATTGTTATTTTAATCACATGATATCATTTGATGTTATCGTAGGTGATGAAAGAGAGTACTTAAGCTTAGATTCTATTGACAAAGCGAGACAATGAAAACTCAGATTTGAAGCACTAACAGAATTTCTAAATTCTCTTAGAGCATCAGTCTACCCAACCATAGGATAAAATTAAAGGTTGGAACTCCTATCATGCTATTGAGGAATTTAGACCAAGTCAAGGATTGTGCAATGGAACAAGATTGATTGTTACACGACCGGCAAACCATGTAATTGAAGCAAAGATTATGACTGCAAGAACATTGGAAATGTGTTCTACATTCCTCGGATGACTATGTCTCCATCTCAATCAAGTGGGCTGCTCAAATTTATAAGAAAACAATTTCCTTTGATTGTCTCATATGCCATGACAATCAACAAGTCTCAAGGTCTACCACCGCAAGTGTTGGATTGTACTTACCTAGAACTCGTTTTCACCATGGTCAATTATATGTGGCATTTTCAAGAGTTCAGAGCAAGCAGGGGCTAAAAATCTTGATACATGATAAAGAAGGGAAGCCATCAAACACTACCATTAATGTTGTGTTTAAAGAGGTTTTCCAAAACCTCTAAAATGTAAATCTCTATAAATTTCAGTTTTAAAAAACATGTGTAAATTATATTGCTACTTATGTATTCTAAATTCAATGTATATGGTTGATAGGTTGCCATCAATTAACTCATCTTTTTGATATCTGCTGAAGTCATACGCTGAGGCGATTTTTGAGTCAAATGACTTCTTGGTATTTTACTTTAGTTCTATAATTCCAGCTCAAGATGTCGATATCAAGCTCAACCTGTCGATAGCTATTCACATGATTGTGATGGGTCTTGATGCTCCAATAGATAGTTGTCTTCAAGCTGTCGAGATCAACCTCACAACCTGTCGAAGTCAAGCCTCATCTCAACAGCTTGAGCTTGATATCGACATCTTGAGCTTGATCTCGACAGCTACAGGTTGAGCTTGATCTCGACAGCATGAAGACAACTATCTATTGGAGCATCAAGACCCATCACAATCATGTGAATAGCTGTGGTCCTCAAGCTCAACCGACAGCTTGAGTTTGATCTCGACAGGTACAGGTTGAGCTTGATCTCGACAGGTTGAGCTTGATCTCGACAGGTTGAAGACAACTATACAGGTTGAGTATCTCGACAGCTATAGGTTGAGCTTGAACTCGACAGGTTGAGCTTCATCTCGACAACTTGAAGACGACTATCTATTGGAGCATCAAGACCCATCACAATCATGTGAATAGCTATGGTCCTCAAGCTCAACCGAGATCAAGCGCAACCTGTCGAGATCAACCTCAACCTGTAGGTGTCGAGATCAAGCCTGCCGCCGTTGTCTTCTGCCGTCGAGATCAAGCTCAACCTGCCGAGATCAAGCTCAACCTGTAGTGGTCCCAACCAACTCGACATCGAGCAGAACCAACCAACTCGACATCGAGCAGAACCAACCAACTCGACAACGAGCTTGAACCAATCTCGACAACGAGCAGAACTAAACTCGACAATGAACAGGCCCAACTCGACAAGGCCCAATATGATTTGGATTATATCACAATATTTTCTACCTCCTTCTCTTTCTTTTCATGATGAGTGAGTTTGAAAACCTATTATCTCTACTCGACAGTGAACCAACTCGACAACGAGCAGAACCAACCAACTCGACAACGAGCTTGAACCAATCTCGACAACGAGCAGAACTAAACCAACCAACTCGACATCGAGCAGAACCAACCAACTCGACAACGAGCAGATCCAACCAACTCGACAACGAGCTTGAACCAATCTCGACAACGAGCAGAACTAAACCAACCAACTCGACATCGGCGTAATCCAACCAACTCGACATCGAAAGCGTAACCAACCAACTCGACAACGAGCTTGAACCAATCTCGACAACGAGCAGAACTAAACTCGACAATGAACAGGCCCAACTCGACAAGGCCCAATATGATTTGGATTATATCACAATATTTTCTACCTCCTTCTCTTTCTTTTCATGATGAGTGAGTTTTGAAAACCTATTATCTCTACTCGACAGTGAACCAACTCGACAACGAGCGTAATCCAACCAACTCGACAACGAGCTTGAACCAATCTCGACAACGAGCAGAACTAAACCAACCAACTCGACATCGAGCAGAACCAACCAACTCGACAACGAGCAGATCCAACCAACTCGACAACGAGCTTGAACCAATCTCAACAACGAGCAGAACTAAACCAACCAACTCGACATCGAGCAGAACCAACCAACTCGACATCGAGCAGAACTAAACCAACCAACTCGACATCGAGCAGAACCAACCAACTCGACAACGAGCTTGAACCAATCTCGACAACGAGCAGAACTAAACCAACCAACTCGACATCGAGCAGAACCAACCAACTCGACAACGAGCTTGAACCAATCTCGACAACGAGCAGAACTAAACCAACCAACTCGACAACGAGCAGAACCAAACAACTCGACAACGAGCTTGAACCAATCTCGACATCTAGCAGAACTTAACCAACCAACTCGACATCGAGCAGCACCAACCAACTTGACTTCGAGCAGAACCAACCAACTCGACATCGAGCAGAACCAACCAACTCGACAACGAGCTTGAACCAATCTCGACAACGAGCAGAACTAAACTCGACAACGAGCAGAACTAAACTCGACAATGAACAGGCCCAACCCGACAAGGCCCAATATGATTTGGATTATATCACAATATTTTCTACCTCATTCTCTTTCTTTTCATGATGAGTGAGTTTTGAAAACCTATTATCTCTACTCGACAGTGAACCAACTCGACAACGAGCACAACCAACCAACTCGACAACGAGCTTCAATCAATCTCGACAACGAGCAGAACTAAACCAACCAACTCGACATCGAGCATAACCAACCAACTCGACATCGAGCAGAACCAAACAACTCGACAACGAGCTTGAACCAATCTCGACAACGAGCAGAACAGAACCAACCAACTCGACATCGAGCAGAACCAACCAACTCGACATCGAGCAGAACCAACCAACTCGACAACGAGCAGAACCAACCCTATTATCTCTACTCGACAGTGAACCAACTCGATAACGAGCAGAACCAACCAACTCGACAACGAGCGTAATCCAACCAACTCGACAACGAAGCTTGAACCAATCTCGACAACGAGCGTAACTAAACCAACCAACTCGACAACGCAGCGAATCCAACCAACTTCGACAACGAGCTTGAACCAATCTCGACAACGAGCGTAACTAACCTCGACAATGAACAGCCCAACTCGACAAGGCCCAATATGATTTGGATTATATCACAATATTTTCTACCTCCTCCTCTTTCTTTTCATGATGAGTGAGTTTTGAAAACCTATTATCTCTACTCGACAGTGAACCAACTCGATAACGAGCAGAACCAACCAACTCGACAACGAGCAGAACCCTACCAACTCGACAACGAGCTTGAACCGATCACGACAACGGCAAAGACGCAATCAACTCGACAACGAGCTTGAACTGATCTCGACAACGAGCAGAACTAAACTTGACAATGAACAGGCCCAACTCGACAAGGCCCAATATGATTTGGTTGAATTATTTTCTCAGCATGACTTCCCTTACTCTTTCTGCATTTTTAAGAATTAAAACAATTAATCAAGTTTGTCACATAAAAATTTAGTTTTATAAAACATGTGTATTTAAAAAATGCGTGAAAACGAAGTGACCCGTGCGAATGCACGGGTATCTTACTAGTATTTATGAAATGTCACTTTCAAATACTGACAAAACAAAATTGATGGGCAAAATGTTTTTTTCTTCACATATACTATACTGTACAGTACATTTTTATAACAATATATATAAGTAACATTGAAAGATCCTGCACGTCAAAAAAAAATTTGAAAGATCCTGTTAAAAAAAGTAACATTGAAAGATTAGTTAACAAATGAATTTTATTACAGTATTTTTTGTTCATCAACTCATATTCATAACGCCTTTTTTATGGAACAAATTAATACAAAAAATGGCCCAATGAAATTCAATATTTTATAATGAAATATAGTAGATGTAACAAACTTGGGATGAACAATAAACCATCTACGTAAGTCCCTGGCTTGGCCCATCCCCACGAGAAAAAAATAATTTACTTGAAAATGCTTAATAAAAATTATTTTTGCCGCCAAAAAAAAATAAGCACTGTCCCCATAAGATAAATATTTTTTAAAATGAATGTAAAAAATTAAAATATATTAAAGAGAGAATAAATTAGTACTAATTTTACCCCTTTATTCTTCTAATTTTTACCTCTTCTTTAATATTAAATACACACAGAGAAACAAAACATATCAGATTTTGAAAAAGAAACACCATACTCCAAACATAGAGAGAAAGAGATTTAGAGACTCAGAGAGCCGGGATGATTTTCTTAATGATTTTTTTATCAAGACTATAAACCAAGGTAAGAATGTGAGACCAGTGAAGAGCGTCACACTAAAAATTTCTTACTGATTTTCTTGCTCCTACTAGAAAAAATTTCTGGATCCACTATTCATGGGCCAATGCATTTCTTTCTTATTATTAATTTAATGAAGCGTTTAATTGATATGTACTGACAGTGTAATTTTTTTTTATATTGTCATCCAATCATATCTCACCGTATAGATATTTGTTAAGACATTTTAGTAAATAATATAATAAAGTGGCACAATAGTGATATATGATTGAATGACAGTGTAAAATTTTTATACATTAAACTCATTTAATGAATTGTCTTTCGCTTTTTAAAAAAAAATAAATAAACAAACATCTACGTGAACAACAAAAAATTAAACAGAACGACAAAATATTATTACATCTCTAGTAAAAAAATATTATTACATCTAATTTTGCAACTATTAAATAATTAATACAATAACAGTAATTAAATATTTTTGGCTTAAATACTATTTTAGTCCCTTAACTTATTTTTGAGATTCAATTTGGTTTTTTAACTATTTTTTGGGCCAAATAAGTCTTTTAAGTTTTTAAGTTGGGCCAAATTAGTCATTGTCACGTAGGACCTATTTGGCCAAACTTAAAATCTTTAAGGACCTATTTGGCCCAACTTAAAAACTTAAATGACTTATTTGACTCAAAAAATAGTTAAAGGACTAAATTGAACCTCAAAAATAAGTTAGAGACCAAAATAATATTTAAGCCGATATTTTTTTAAAAATATCACAATCATTTTAATTATTTTTGTCAGCTGGTTACCGTAACCCCTTAAAGTACTAACAAAATCAAAATAATACCAAATTCAATTAACGCTAACTGACACCCTTATTAATGTCAATATGAATTTCTATGTCTAGCAAAGAGAAATGAAAATAAAAAAAGTAATTCATCCACAATCAGTAGAGAAAGAACAAAAAAAAAAAAGTTGACCCGCCATGTCTTATGAAGCCCTATTTTGCAAATACGTGTTACATAGACACAAACTAATAGCTCAGGTAGCCCTTATATGATCTTGAACATCTAATATTAAATGCATTATATCAACGCCAGTTAGGCAACTTTCCCAGCCTGCACAAATTTAACGTTTTGTGCAGGTTAAAAGCCACTCATTATGTTGGTTAGTTATGATGGGTTTTGTTAAATTTTGGTTGATCGGATTGGTATGAAAGAGTTAACATGTTGGTGTGAAATGGGTTTAGGTGACAAAGGGTCTTAGGTGAGAAAGAGTTAACTTGGCCTTGGTCATGCTTATCAATTGTTTCTTTTTGGTTTGAATATCTTAGGGCCTGTTTATATAGGTATGAAAATTACTAGGATTTCACAGATTTTCAAATTCTGTTTTTAATCGAGGAATGGTACACAGGAATTGTGATCCATCAAGAAATACAACAATCAAATGAAATTTTCATTGTAGTAAATTGTGATCCATAAAACATTGATATATGTCTAACCCCTTTACTGCAAAGCGCTCGATATCTGTAGCACTCCTATTCAGTGTTTGTATTTGTTGGACCACTTATAGTGATGGCATGAGGTTGTGGAGGGATGACTAGATTGCACTCCTTTTTATGATGTTGATAAATGACAACTTCATTTACTTGAGCAGATATTTTAGCATTTATACCAAGATTAGCATTTAGGACAAAAAAACTGAATGATTGGTCATAGGAATGATGCTAAGCCACACTATATAGCGGGTTGATTGAATCACACATATAAACTGGACAACATTACATACTCCTTCCATAATCAATCAAGAATCAATTTTTTAATTTCTTCTATTTAAGTCTTACTAGGAGAAAGGTTCTTATTTCACATATATCCATGATCCACAGAAGATAAGGTCATGCTCTCCTCAGAATTCATATAGATCCATTTAATGCATTCATGATCTTTGAAGTCTGGGCCAAGGTTTTAAAAAACGGACCGCTACAGCAAAAACGGGCGTTACAAAACGGAATCGGTGCTGTCCGAAACCGTGATTGAACGAAATCATGGTGTGATAGAAAATCACACGCGACGGCCGCGACGAAACGGTGTTACGGCCTCAACGACCGCGACAGAATGGCGTTACGGCCGCGACAAAATGAAGGTTTGAGATTTCAACAGATATAACAACAGATCTCAATGAAAGAAGAAGAAGTTTCAACAGAAATAGATTAACAAAAACAAAAAACATTTGATGAGAGTCAGATCTGTTCGCGTTTTGCATCTCAGTTAGATCTGTTGCTCGCCCCGTCGAGATAAGTGAGCAGATCGAGAGAGATCCGTAAAACCAAGTGGGAGAACGATCGAGACGGCTTTGAACGCATAACATGAGGAGAAAAGAAGCAGATTGGAAGAGATGGGGGGTTTCGTGAGAGATGATGGTTAGATAGATGAGGTTTGATAGATGAGCCAGATTGAGAGAGGAGAGGGAAGCACCTGTTCTCGTGTGGAACGCAGCGGTTGAAGGTTGAGTGTGAGGGATTTTGTGAGAGAAGGTTCTAGGTGGGTTTGACTATTATTTTTTTTGGAAATAAAAATGGGTTTCATTTATCTGTTGAAGAAGCAACAGGCAGCATATATCCCCTTTCTCTTTCTAGTGTAATGTACCAGTATGCCACTAACCTTGGTTGTTCTTTTTTATTTTAAAATTTTTTCTTTAATTTTGTCTTTTACTATGGGCCAAATTTGTTTGATTGGGATGGTTTTGTTTGTTTTAATAAATGCATCAAACCAAAGCACCAGGGATTGGAGTGAACGACTGGAATTTTTTCTTTTTCTGACTTTTAAATACAATAAACAAATTTATATATTTGATTTTTAATTATTTTATGAATTTTAATTGTGCTAAATTATTCATATTTTAAAATTACTTTAGACATCTTATAATAATTGAAAAAACATTGATTTAAGTTATTATACATTATATAATAATACAAATAATTTTAATATAATTTGTGCAATGTTGTGATTAATTCACACCGCGACGACCGTAATTCATATCGCGACATCCGTAACAGCCGAAATCGCGAAATCCTTATCGCGACAACGACCACGACCGTTTTTTAGAACCTTGGTCTGGGCTATGATCAAATTGCAACATTCTCCAAATTTTATGATCAACATTAATGATGGTTTTTTTGTTGTTCTGCAGCATGAAAAGATGACTACTGATGCAGAACATAAACTTCTTAACATCAATGAAAGTAGAGAGAAAAACCTTTGGTAAAGACTTCCAAATTAGTGTGGCCATTGTTGGTTGTGGATACTCATAGTTGATTTAGCTGCAACTGTAGCAAAGTTATTACTAAATAGATGATCTGCCCAAATGCCTCATCCCGGCAACAGGGAAGCTTCTCTAAAACTAAGTTGTTTTGAGTTTAAATTTTATGCTTAATGGAACTTGAAAAATCTGTTTCATACAGCTCAAAAAGTCATGTGCAACTACGTGATGGTCCACTAAGATGTTGACTTTGCATTTCTTTCTTTTTTTGATTAAATTTGCATTTCTTTCTATGGCAAGATAGTGAGATATACTTTCTCTTAAAAAAAAATCTTTTGTAATATTGTTTCATGTTAGTAAAATTTGATTGAGCAAGTCAAATAAAATTTGATATACATCATTTGTGGTTATTGTGTAATTTATGCTCAAATTTAATGTTTCTTCAAAGTGATCAATACAGTGAAGGAAAATGGCTCAAATAGAACATAGCCCTTGGAAATAACTACTGTCAATCTCTTCTTTTAACAATTTCACCACCTCCTATGAGAGTCTTTGATTCATTTAGGTATTCCAAAACATCATTAATGAGTTCCTTGGATGTATTAGTTTTTATCTTTTCAGCACAATATCTCTAACTTGCTCCTTTCTTCTATTTCAAACCATTTATTTTCATTGCTACCTATAAATTTTATAGAGACTAAGATACCATATATTGATTTTGAATAAAAAACATGTATATAGCAAGTGGTTTTGCTTTGGCTAACTGATACAAAGTGAGATATTCCTTGATATGGAGGACAAGGATAACCTCCTTAGAAAGAGATAGAAGAGAAGATTGAATTCCTTCTGATGAAGGAAAGCCTAGAGAGGGAGATAGAAACTTTGATAATTTTCTTGCTTACTTTCTCATTCATAACTCACTGCTTATATAACAGAATTACAAATAACCAACTAAATTAACCAACTCAATACAATTCAGGATCTAAGGACATTTGGCTACATCTGCCTATTTCTAATATTGCAAAATATAAAAACTCTTAACTGACTACTAATATGTAATCTTCTATAGGAACAAAGACCTAAATACTGGACTCTCACTTTTTGCATTAGCCCATGAATTAGTTAGGCCGTTTAGTTACTGTCGTCTGTTCCCTGGTTTGATTTGACCACGATGATGGATTTGGGATGGGGTTCCTGGATTTAGTTACTGAATGGCCTAACTAATTCATGGGCTAATGCAAAATGTGAGAGTCTAGTATTTAGGTCTTTGTTCCTATAGAATATTACATATTAGTGGTCAGTTAAGAGTTTTTATATTTTGCAATATTAGAAATAGGCAGATGTAGCCAAATGTCCTTAGATCTTGAATTGTATTGAGTTGGTTATTTGTAATTCTGTTACATAAGCAGTGAGTTATGAATGAGAAAATAAGCAAGAAAATTATCAAAGTTTCTATCTCCCTCTCTAGGCTTTTCTTCATCCGAAGGGATTCAATCTTCTCTTCTATCTCTTTCTAAGGAGGTTATCCTTGTGCTCCATATCAAGGAATATCTCACTTCGTATCACTAACTTCCATGTCTTCTTCTATAGTCTATTCACTTATTTTGTAGAATTTGCCTACCATATAGAACAGTGATATACAACTTGATCACTTTTTTATTACATTTCTTTACTTCAATGCATTAATTTTGAAACTTTTAAATTTTACTATAACTTACATGAGGAAAACCTGAATATTGTTTTTGAATAATCTGATACTATACACAATACTAAAACATATAGAGCAATATTGATAACATAGATAATCAAATAAAAATGGATAACAGAATACTAAAACTTCTAATGGTTTAACTATATTTCTCTTGGCAGTCTTTTGTTTGCGTTTTATCAATTACTTAGCTAATTCATCAATATGAAATTTCTTATTTGCATATTTGACATTATAGCGTCTACTTCTACTTCTCTCAATTTTGAGATGATATGCTATGGAAATTAAGTCATTTGTAAATGCAGGGCCAAGGCCAACAGTAAAGATGACCATAAATTGCATCTTGCACACACTCCAGGAAGGTGCTGCGGTCAAGGGAAATAAATTGGGTCTCTTCAATTGCACACACTCATGCCAGTGCTGCTACTATGATTCCCCAGCAAGTTTATATACTGGCACAGGTTTGCCATTCATCGCTGTTGCTAAGGGTTATACAATTATTATAACCATGTCTGCTTCAATGTTAATGAGAGAAGAACCATTCTTGGTGCTTTGGGAGCTGAGTAAGTTCTCATAGATCCAGCCAAAGGTATGAAAGGAGCTGTTCAGGAAGGAGAAGAGATACTGGCAAAGACTTCCATGTTAAAAGTTATAAAAAAAAAACAAAAAAAAAAACAAAGGATTTCCATGTCAAAGTAGTTTATGTTCCATGTACATCTAGAACAACTGTTTTACTGTTTGTCTTAATTTAACTTAAAGAAAAATGATAAATGAACACCCAATTTTGGGACACCCGTATGGACAGATGTCCGCATGTATTATGCATTTTAATCGCATTTTAATTTTTTTTTTTTTGCAAATTTTTGTAATCACTTTTTACAAAATTATTACCAAAGTGATTAACGCAATTCATGTAAGTGGTTAATGCAGTTCACTAATTGGTTAATATACTAATCTGATGCTAATTTGTTAAACTGCACTCATTAACCATTTTCAATACTGTATTAACCACTAATATTAATTCTGTTAACCACTTAAATCAATGAGTGCACTTGCACCCATTAACCACTTCCAATACTGTATTAACCACTAATATCAATCTTGTTAACCTATTACGAAAGTGGTTAATGCTGTGCAAATAAGTGGTTAATGCAGTGCAAGTAAGTGATTAACGACTACTCTGTGTCTGTATTAACCAGTTAGTGAACTGCATTAACCACTTACATGAACTGCGTTAACCACTTTGGTAATAATTGTGTAAAAAGTGATTAAAAAAATTTGCAAAAAAAAAAAAATTATACGAATTTCGTATGGTTCCATACATGTCCATACCGTACGGACATATGGTGTCCATACGGGTGTCCTAAATTTGGGTGTTCATTTATCACTGGTCTTTAACTTAATTACAATTTGAGGTTCTTGAAAAGAAAGTAAAAGTTTGTCCAGTCGAAAGAGAAAACAAAAAATAATATAACCTCATCATTTATACTCACTAAGTTATATTTGATTTTAACTATTTTTATTTTATTTTATAAAGGTCCGCTTTGAGCATTCGTAAAACGAAAATAACCCGTGGGAACATATGTTATTATATATAAATAATATTGGTATATAGATCATTGTATTTAAATATTTGCTAAGTCAAAAGACATAACAATTAATATTCAATTTTAGTTAATACATATAGATGTTTTATGCATGTATTAATTATTTATAAATGATTATTTTGCTTTTAAGTATAATGGAGAAACATGTAATGATTTTGATTGAGTTTGTCCGTATTATTTCATTGTCTTTGAGCACATATCAACTATATGCATGTGTTGATTGGTTACATATATTCATTCACAATTCTGAGTCCCGACGGAGAAATATGTAATGACTTAGTATAGAGAAACTTATATGCATATAATAGAACAAAGTTTACGAACAAGACATTTGAACAATTCAACCAATTATCTGATTAAAATTAGTAGTCCATACAATATTAAAAGAATGGATGTAGCACAAGTAATATGTCTAATTGAATCTCGACGGGGAAACATGTAATGATTTTTAATGAGTTTGTCGGTATAGTTTAATTGTCTTTGAGCACATATCAATTTTAACATGTATTTATTATTTATATATATCGATTCTCAATCCCAAGTCTCCAGTGGGAAACATGTAATAACTCAGTATATCCAAACTTATTTTGTATATATAAGAGAGAAATTTGGGTCACTATACTTTGGGTCCTGCTACTATATATAGTTAATATTGGTATAGGAATTACTATATTCAATATTTGCTGAGTTAAAAGACATAACAATTCAATTTTAGTTTTAGAAATATTTGCAATTATCAACGCGGTGCGACCCGTGCATATGCACGGGTATACAGCTAGTAATATACTAAAAAGAATGTGCCAAAGTCTTATTATAGCACTTTTCTAAGAAATTCAAACATGACAATTGTGGATTTACCGTCATATGGGTTTGAGACATCATAATAGGCTGTTAAAACATAAAATGAAGGCCGGAAAATCCCAGGGAAAATATTTGATTTTTGCCGAAACATCCGTCCTTTTTAGAAGTCTATTTTCAGGCTTTAATTTTTACCTTTCGAAACTTTATTTCCGGACAAATTTTACCATTCGAAAACAAACTTCCAAGAAAAGAGATGTGTATTAACAAAAACGGGGTATCAATAATCGGTTTTGGTTAGGGTGGACAAATGATATAAATTTCCCATGCAAGACAAATCTTCTTATAGCCTTACATATAATGGTTTAATATTGAGTGGCTGTGATTTTTGAAGGGCTATCATTTCAACCCACCCTTCTACATGTTTAGCTTAATTATTATAAGGTCCTTGTACTAAATTAAAATTGCTACTCCTTATTTTCTGTTATTCATACATTCACCCTATTTTTTTACCATCATTTTTCTATCCGTTTTTTTATGATATATTATTTCGTCACAGTCTTTTTACGTACATATAATTATTTATTTTCTAATGTTCTTTACGTATCAATCCTTGTGTTGTTGTTGATATATTATTTGTATTTTCTATTTTCTACTTGTTTACCAGTTTTTTTTCTATGTTATTAAAGCAAAGTCCTTATTTTGTTAATTTAATTATGTTTGTGTGTTGAGTAATTTTTACAAAAAGTTGTATTCTTTGTAATCGTTGTGTGTTGAGTATTCTTTGTACTATACGAAACTTTTTTAATGATTACCCATAGGAAATAATTAATAATGGGTGATTATGAAATCAAAATGTTAAACCTTAATTAACTATATCATTTACTGCTATTTTGTATGTTGATGTTACGGGATTGAATTTCGTAATAGTTGAAATATTATAAATTTTAATTTTTGTAATGTGTTAACCCTTTTTCCTGTTAGTTGATTGTAGTGTTTGTGCTGACCAATTAATGAATGAAATTTAAATTTGTTAAAATGTTATAGTTGACTCTTTAACTTATCTGATAATTTTTTTTTGTCCATCTGACTAGCTAATGGGTCATGAGTAGTTTGCATTGTGGGCTTATGATGTTCATTTTAACCCAATGAGAAGCACCTCTCCATTTGAGTGATGCTGTTCTGATAAAAAAAAAAGGTTAAATTACCTTTTTGATCCCTTAACTTATTTTAAAAGTTTACTTTAGTCTTTTAATTTTTAAAAGGTTCAATTTAGTCCCTTAAGTTGTTTCTGTTAGCACAAGTTAGTCCTTCCGTCAGTTTGTCACATTAACAGTGCAGATGTGGCGCTGGCATGGATACATATATAATATTTTAATACACATGACATTTTAATAGACTAAAATGTCCTTCATCTTCTTCCACCCCACCCTCCCCTCCCCTAACCCTCATCTTCTGAATACATGAACCTCCATGCATAACCTCCAAATCAAAATCATAAATCATACGGAGGCAACAGAAAAATCAGAAATCTCAAACCCCAAATCAAAAACTAGAAACCCCAAATCAAAATCAGAAACCGTGGGACCAAAAGCCTAAAAAACAGAAAAATCAGAAAAACCACAAATCAGAAATGCAATTGCCATAGCTTGCGTTCGTGGTGCTTCCTTCTCATACCTCGTTCTGTGAGTTTCCATCTCTTACTCCCCTTCGTCCTTTTCCGGTCGCCGAAAAACTTCGCCGGCGTACTCACAGTGACTTAAGGATCTTCCGATTCTGCTTTCGGTCGCCTTATTTCTGTTCTACCGTAGAATCCTTGTTCGTTGAAGAAGCTTTTTCTCTTTCTATCTCTAGAACTCTTCACACCTATGAGGGATTTCCAAAATATTATTGGAAGGTTGCAATGGTTAAATGGATATAACGACATAAACATAACAGAATATGTTGGTTGGCTTAGTGGTCGCTGGCTTTTGATGAAACCACACAATCTGTGTTCCAATCCACTGGTAGACAGTTTTTTCGATATCTAACGAATCAGAAATTCAAAACGAAAAATTGTGTCAGTCAGGAATCGAACCGTGCACCTTCTAGTGAAGGGACGCAACGACCAACCACCAAGCCATGGGTCGCATTGTGTCATGTGGTGAACGTTATTAATATATAATGTTTCGAATTAACCAGTGTTAAAAACTCTTGGAGAGTTGTTTCCCTTCACAAAGTGACATGAGTTGCTCTATAAATAGAGGCACTCCACATGCAGAAAAGGAGACAAAATTCATTGTTTTTCCTTGCCATTATCAAACTCTAAATCATTTCTTCTCTTCTCTAGTGCACGAGAGTTAGTGAGAAAACTTTATTCTGTAAACTATTATTGATTGATAGGCTTGAAGTGTGTGTGCAAACCACTTCAAGGAATCTAAAGTATTCTGAAGGGGATTCGCCAAAAACCCTGTTGCATCCAATATTCTAAGATTGGTGGGGGCGAAACGAACCTAAAGCTTAGTGTTTCACACACGCTTTGGATTTATTTGTGCAACAATTTTTTCTCTTTCATTGTTCAGGTGTTGTAGCATTTCTCACAGCATCTCCATCAATTCAAGGTTCTAACAATCTTTAGGTTCGATTTCAATTTTTGTTTGTGATCAATGGCGGCAACATTGAAAGAGATGACATCTAAATTTGTCAAGTTGGAGAAATTTGATGGTGGCAACTTCATCCGTTAGCAGAAAAAGATGCACTTTTTACTCACAACTTTGAAAGTGGTATATGTTTTGAACACTCCAAGACCAATGGATAAAGATGATGAAACAATTACTGAAACTCGCTAAAGACAGAAGTGGGACAATGATGACTACATATGTATGGGACACATCCTCAATGGCATGTCTGACTCCTTGTTCGATGTTTATAAAAATGAAAATTCTGCAAAAGAACTTTGGGACAAACTTGAAGCAAGATACATGACTGAAAATGCAACAAGTAAAAAGTTTCTTGTTTCTCGTTTTAATAATTACAAGATGGTTGATAATAGATCTATTATAGAACAATTGCATGAAATAGAAAGTATTCTCAATAACTACAAACAACATAACATGCATATGAATGAAACCGTTATTGTCTCCTCAATCATAGGCAAACTCCCTCCTTCATGGAAAGACTTCAAAAGAAGTTTGAAGCATAGAAAGGATGATATCTCTCTTGAGAAATTGGGTAATCACCTTCGTTTAGAATAAGAGTATCGAAAACAAGATGGTACTAAAGACCAATTTACTCATGAGAAAGTGCATGTGACGGAGGAAGGAAAGACTAACAAGTCTCACAAGGAAAGTGATCGAGATTGTGAAGAATCTCATGACAAAAACAATGGGAATAACCAAAAGAAAAAAAGAAGAAGAAAGGGTGTTGTTTCCATTGTGGCAAACCGGGACATTACAAGAATGAATGTAGATTCTTGAAGAATGAAAAGAAAGAGAAGAACTCTAGTGCATCAAAGAATTACCTTAAAGCATAGTATTTACTTTTGGGAAAAGTAATTATTCTCAAGAATATATGTAATGTACTTGATGAATTTATTTTATGTAAAATTACTTAACAAGTATGGGGTCCATGTGTGTATTTGAGGGTGACATGTTTATCCTCTATAAGGCGGTATGATTGTAATAATAGATTTATGTGTAAAAACTTGTTTAAACAAGTTGTAATGTGTATTATGTAATTGATAATGATATTATTAAGTTTGTTTACTGTTAAGCTTTATGACTTACTATATGGAGACATATTAATGATTAGAAATGTTATGATAAGTTCTTATTAAATATTTAATAAGTAAGAATTTATGATGCATGAATAATTTGTATGCTAATTAAGATGGCAATGCTTCTTAATAGAGTTGATATAAATTTTACAGTGTTAGAATTAATTTGTTACTATATATGAATATGATTTACATGATTAACCCACCTTGGTATTTAAAGATAGTTTATGATCTTTAAATATGTTTGTACTTGTTGTTATGAACATTTAATACATTTATTGCATGATATCTTAAATGAATTACGATAACTAAAATAGAATTGGAATATCATAATGAAATGGGTATTGCATATTTTAGTAGCAATAAAATGGAGTTGCTTAGAAACTTGTTATATGATATATATCAATTTGGTTAAAAAACAATTGTATAAGTATACTTACATTGTGATTGTCAACACAATCAAAGGCATATATCCAATTGGATAATGGAAAGTCAATAGGACAAGTGGTCCAAATTTTGTGATAGTTATTCAATACTATCAAGAGTACATTAATTAATGAATAGAAAAATGTCATGAGACATTGGACTAAGGCATATCTATGTGAAGAAGTTACATTTAAATTTTATTAGAGAAGTAAAGAAATCTTGCAACCCTTTGATGAAAGGATTGACAGGGGATATGATGTCTTTTGAAACATCATTGGGGATGGAACTCAAGCTCATATCTAATTGATCATCAATAGTAGAAACCCAACTCACACTTGAGTAAAATCAAGTCTTGAGTTCAATGGTGAAAGTATACTATCAGAGTGATTGCAAGTACTTGTTAATAGATACATCCCAAGGTCATAGAGTACTTGGACCATAAGAATAAAAGGTGGAAGGTTGAGCTTTTGCTCTTTATAGACATATAGCATATATTTGCTGAGATGCATATTATGGGTGCATTTCTGATATAGTCTACCTATATGAGAATGAAGTGTGGCCGCTTCATAGAGTTAAAAGGCTTGACTCTAGTAGTTCTCATGAAAAGGGTACATGACACAAGGCCTTATCAAATGTGTCATCTTCATAATTCAATCAATGATACCGAGATTTCATATGTGAGTTATGCACACTTGTTCTAATGAATAGTTAGTTCAAAGCTTGTCTACCAATCTATTTAGGGATGAGTGAGACCATCACTTACTAAGTGAAGGTTCAAGTCGTGAGACACCTTTATCTGAAACCATGAGATTTTCAGAATAATGGATTTAGATATATTTTGAAAATGGTGGGGGATTGTGAGGGATTTCCAAAATATTATTGGAAGGTTGCAATGGTTAAATGGATATAACGACATAAACATAACAGAATATGTTGGTTGGCTTAGTGATCGCTGGCTTTTGATGAAACCACACGACCTGTGTTTGAATCTATTGGTAGACAGTTTTGTATTTTTTTGTTATTTAACGAATCGGAAATTCAAAATGAAAAATTGCGTCGGTCAGGAATCAAACCGCGCACCTTCTAGTGATGGGGCGCAAAGACCAACCACCAAGCCATGGGTTGCGTTGTGTCATGTGTTGAGCGTTATTAATATATAATATTTCGAATTAACCAGTGTTAAAAACTCTTGGAGAATTGTTTCCCTTCACAAAGTGGCATGAATTGCTCTATAAATAGAGGCACTCCACATGCAGAAATTCATTTGTTTTTTCTTGCCATTATCAAATTTTAAATCATTTCTTCTCTTCTCTAGTGCACGAGAGTTAGTGTGGAAACTTTATTCTGCAAACTATTATTGATTGATAGGCTTGAATTGTGTGTGTAAACCACTTCAAGGAATCCAAAGTATCATGAAGGGGATTCGCCAAGAACCCTGTTGCATCCAATATTCTAAGATTGGTGGAGGCGAATCGAACCTAAAATTTTGGTGTTTCACACACGCTTTGGATTTATTTGTGAAATTTTTTTTTCTCTTTCATTGTTCAGGTGTTGCAGCATTTCTCACAGCATCTCCATCAATTCAAGGTTCTAACAACACCTTCCGATATCGCATTTTCAACCGTTTTGCTTACATTTTACGTGTATCAGTTGATTCTTGTTTTCGATTGAATCGATTTTCCACATCAGAACCATCGCTCAATGAGAATATCCGGTGATGTTGAAGTAACATTAGTTTACTGTACATTATAGCTCAAATTATTTAAGCACAAAAGTAACAATCAAAAAAAGAGTTGGATAATACCTTGAAAAAAATTAAGCGCGATGTTAGATCTTAATCTGAATGCCGATTCGACTCAGAACGATGACTCGCGCGTGCTGTTGGACAAGCTTCCCGAAGCTTCTTCGGGAACCTCCAATTGCTCAATCGTGAAGATGAGGGTTGGGAACGAGGGAGGGGAGGGGAGGGTGGGGTGGAAGAAGATGAAGGACATTTTAGTCTATTAAAATGCCACGTGTATTAAAATATTATATATTTATTCATGTCAGCGCCACATCTGCACTGTTAGTGTGACAAAATGACAGAAGAACTAACTTGTGCTAACAGAGACAACTTAAGGGACGAAAATAAATTTTTAAAAAATTAAAGGACCAAAGTGAACCTTTAAAATAAGCTAAGGGACCAAAAAGGTAATTTTACCTTAAAAAAAAAAGAAGCACCTCTCCATCGTGTTCCTTTGTCCCTATGGTCAGTCACTATTTTAACCCTTTTTTTTTGTCCTTTGTATATGAACTAGTGTGTATGACCCGTGCAATGCACGTGTATACATCGTCTTTTTAGCAAATTAAAAATATTAAAATTTATTAAAATATATAATGTAACATATTTTTGTAAAACCTTTAGATGAGATGTTGTTAATTAGATATTACATATTTTTGTATATATAACATATATTAATTCATCAAGGGATTATTGACTGCATCTACATGAAAAATATATAATTGTTTAACATAAAAATTATTTGTACATGTAATTAGATAATTATATTATGTTATATTATACTACCCCGGTCCCATATATAAGGGACAAATGCACTTTCTAGGTTCATTGAATAACTGATGTATTTGGATACATCAGTTATTCAATGAACCTAGAAAGTGCATTTGTCCCTTATATATGGGACCGGGGGTAAATGCACTTTCTAGGTTCATTGAATAACTGATGTATTTGGATACATCAGTTATTCAATGAACCTAGAAAGTGCATTTGTCCCTTATATATGGGACCGGGGGTAGTATTATATTATATTATATACTATAAAATTTCTACGAAGGTATTCCAATTAGCATTGTATTTTGATTAAAAAATATATAATATATAATGATAATTGCGATAATAGCAAATGAAGGTTGGTCCAGTTGTTAAAGATACAAATTATTTTCTACAATGACGTGAGTTCGTATCTAGTTACCAATGTGAGAACCTTGTTGGTGAGTAATGTGTAAAGAAAATTTGTTAGAAAAATATTCAAATAATATAATAATGTAAATTTTTTATAAAAATAACGGTCAGAATATTATAGAATGTATCGAAAAGGAGCTGAAAGAAAAGTACTTTATTATAACTAATGAAGATGATTAATAAGATTTTTCATATAATTTCTATCTTCATGAGATACAAATGTTCACTAATATAACTATTAATTAATAGTTGGAATTTACTCCATTAACTGGAAAAGCCAAACTTTTCTAGAAATTTATAATAAAAATAAAGTTAAAATATAAATTATTTGGTTGGGGCATAATAGAGATAAAGATCAAGAAGAAAAGCTTGGTATTCATCTTCAGAATGATTACAAAATGAATCACACAGATTACAATCAGTTACAGCAAAGCTTATATAGACCGGTTACAATGCTTAACAGAATTCTAACTTCACTGCCACGATGGCATTCAGTTCTAACCATTCTAACTGACTGTGCCAGCTGGTGTTATACCCCAATTTTGTCCACTCACCTTTTTTAATTTATTTTTGCTTTTAGGGATAATGGTTGGACTCATTTTTTTTTTGTTTCTTTAGGGCCAATTCCAGCCCAATTGTGATTAAAAAAAAAGAGGTACAAATAGCTGGCCTTTTTTTTGTTACAAATCACCATCACCGAGCACAAGCCCAAATACAAATCAATGTCCATTACATGTCCAAAAAATTGCAAAAATACAGGCCAATGTCTATTACAGGTCCCATAATAAAATTACAAAAAATAAATAATAAACAGAAACATAAAATATGGCAGGGATGCGCATGGCATCCTGCCAGACTAACAGCAATAGAGGCATTTTGAGGGTGAAGCCAATGTCCCCTTTCTCCATGTTCCTAGCCTTTTCCCATTTTTGTCAAGACTAAGCAGCTTTGCAAGCACCGGGCCCGCAATCCCGCATCCTTCGTGACTCCCACAACCTCGCAACAAGGTGCCAATATTGTCCTATTAGAACCTTCTTCACTCTATAAATACCAGATTGAAATTCACAGAAGGAGGAGGAGGGGATTAGAAGAGGAATTTCTGAGATTTTCACCACGAAAGCAAAGAATTAAAGCCTCCATATTGGGGTCCTAATTCACTTGATTCAAACACAGAGAAAAAAAGGAATTCGCGGTTGAAGAAAAAGAAGCAAGGCAGTGAAAACAAAAAGATACAGAGCAAAGCAAAAGTCCAGAATTGTTACCTGTTGAAGCCACAATCCTCCATCTTTCATAAAGCTTGGAATCTAGGTAACGCTTCGAGATACATGTTGTTACAGTAATTTTTCTTTTTCTCCCTCTTCTTTCCCAAAATCCTGAGTATCATTCTGAGGTTGTAGATGGGTGAGAATCAGAAAAAGAATAGATAATAGAAAGAATAAAAAACGAAAATGGAGAAGCATATTAGAAATAAAAACGGAAGGAGGCAGTTTGTTTTTAAACTTGAGCAAGGTGTCGTCGCGAGCACCGCTGTGTGCCTTGGCCTTCCTCACCGCGCCGTCACGAGCACGATCGCGTGCCTCCTTCCTCCTCATAGAGCCACCGCGAGCCACCATGCGATCCCCTCACCTCCTTGCTGGCACCACCATCCGCGTCGCCCTACCTTCCCCTTTTCTTCTCCCTGTGTCAACTCATCTCTCTCTCGCCCCAGGCCTCTCGCTTGCGGTCGCGCGCGACGGCCGCATCTCTCTCTCGCGGAGCCGGCCGCCTTCTTTCCTCCTCCGCCGCGTGCTTCCTCCCTTTTCCCCTTTTTCTTTTTCACTTTTCTCCCTTTCTTTCCGTAACTCGCACCAGCTGCTCCCAGCAGCCTTTTTTTATTTTGCATTCTTAGGGTTCCAAATGGAACCCGTGCTGCGTGAGGTGAGATAACCCCCTCCCCCTTTTTTATTTTATTTATTATTTTATTTCTTTCTTTTATCTATCAATCATGATTTTTTTTATTATTTAATCATTTGGGTTTTTGTTTATAAACATTGGGCTCAACCCATTGATTTCCTTTGTTTAATAATAGTAGGCCTCTTTTTTATATTATTATTATTATTATTATTATTATTATTATTATTATTATTATTATTATTATTATTATTGTTATTATTATTATTATAATTATCAATTTATCACGCAAATTTTGAGACCATATTTTCGTGAAAAACAATAAAATTACGAAGATTAATTAGTAATGATCACTTGAGATTGCTTCCAGTTTGGTCAATATGAACGTTAATTTTCTAAACAAAAATGGGTTTAGTGAGGACCACTCTTGATTGCTTCTTATTTGATCCCCATGAAAACCTATCTTCTTTATAAAAATAAAATCAAGTTATTATTTCTACTAGTAATGATCACTCGAGATTGCTTCCCGTTTGATCATTACGAACACCTTAATTTTCTAAACAAAAATGGGTCTGTGAGGACCACTCTCGATTGCTTCCTGTTTAGTCCCCACAAAAAACCTACTCTTTTTTCCATAAAAAAATATACAATTAAAATCAATCAACACACAACTATTTTTTACCCAAGAACTACGTAGCCTTTGATTTCTCCACTGCACCCGGAGATACGTAGAAGCAAGAGCCCACTCCTGTCAAGCGCAAAAATAAACAACTTTTATTAAGTCCTTTTTTTTATCTTTGTTAATTCTTTTTTTTAATAAAAGGGAAATAGATATTTTTAGAAGTTAATATAATTTTGCACAATTAATTAAAGGTAACCTTTTTCGAAAGGATGTCGTAGGGTGCTAATACCTTCCATACACATAATTCGACTCTCGAACCCAAATCTGGTCTCAAGGACCATTTTCTTCAAAAAACGGTTTTTCCAATGTTTTCCCTACGAAATAAATTATTGGTGGCGGCTCCATTAAACTCGAATAAAATCCCTTCTGGATTTTTCGGTCGCAACAGCTGGCGGCTCCACTGGGGACATTTAAAGAGTCAGGCATAACATGATTAATTGTGCTAAATAGTTAACTTTAATTTCTAACTCCCCTTCTTTTTTTTCTTTTGTAAATAATTATTTATTATTTATTACGTATTTGTTTATTTTCAAGTTGTTGTGAATATTATGTATATGTTGAACATTAGGATAGACATCTATATTTGTATGCTTTGTTTGCTTTGCAGCTTGGGTAGTGTTAGGGTGTTACCCCTCTCACACACCGCACCTACATGTTTGCACACACATTTGAGTGAGGCCCTATACCCGGGTCAGAGCAAAGCTTAAGTTGAGCGGGGATTTGGTGATAGTCAATCGGAATTTGCTTTTCTTTTGGCTATTGCGAGAACCTCATCTAGAGTGTGCTCCTTCTGGGTATTCCGCACTGGATAGTTATCTATCGTTGTGGTTAATATTCTGGAGGAGACTTTAGCTCTAGAGGCCTTTGGTGAGAATGTGATTAGAGCCACCCGTTAGACCTATCACTCAATACAAGACTATAAACCCTTAGGTTAGAAAATCTCCAACTTTATGTTTAACCCACTTAAGACACAAGGGGCATCATGTCATTTTTTTTTCTTCCACCCAAAATTTGTTATATCATGTCCGTGCATAAGAAAAAAGGGTTTATTAAATCACATATCTTCATGCATGCTATACAAATGATAATCATCATCATCCAACATTATATCTTCATGTATTCATACTTTAAAAAAAAACATGTTGAAAATAAATAAAATAATATCATTCATTCTCATTTTATTTTAGGTCGCCAGAGGATCGTAGGAACTCAAAAGCTTGGCTGCGAGTATTTTGTGAAATAATATGGGATCAAGTAGTGAAACAGTTTCAAAGAAGCTCATACATGCCAAAGCAATGAGGCCTACGGTTCCCTAGCTCAAATAAATAGATCCATGCATCCATATTCATTCATTTTTCTTTTCTTACATACTCATATCATTTTTTGAAATCACTAGAAAATAATTGAATAAACTGGTTCCTCGACACCCTTATCGAACTCGCTCTCAATCAAAGATCATGGATGACCAAGAGATGAAAGATGACGTCAACCAGCTGAAGGAATAGATAAGCAAAGTTTTAGAGCTTCTGCAGTCTCTAGACAAAAACAAGGCCACGGATGGGGTGTCTTTACCAGTGAATGATGAAAATCAAGCAACGCCTTCCCACCCACCTGGCTTTAGTCCAATGCAGTTGCAATATGGTCTCAATGCTCAAGGGATGATGGTACCTTTTCCAATTTACCCACAAGGTCCTACACATTCACCAGCTAGTAACCTTAGAATCAAATACCGCAATTCCCACTTTACGGTATCCCACCTGGTTTTATGCCACCTATGGCCAATGATGATTCTGTGAACCATAGTACTCAAGGCCCCCAGGCACAATAGTTCCCGCTATTTGGTCTCCGGCCCGGTTACACACCGCCAGGTGTTAATAATAACTCTGCAGAAACTGATTCCCAAGCACTTGTTGTACAAGATGTAGCTCAGCTTCAAGGATCCGGTTCATGTACTAAAACCATACCAGTTCAAAGCTCAATTCTTATCTTCATGACATACACCTTTCCACCTGGTTATGTTCCAACCCATGTCGGGAATACTCAAGGAGTCACTATGCCTGTAGTGACCCCCGTGGTGAGTCCCCGACCATTTGGTCACTCCTATTATGTTCAAGGAAACCCATCAAACCTCCAGCCCAACCATGTTGCCTGGTCTCCAGCCATGGGGGGATCCAATCTGAGCGTCCCAGTTGGGAATCAATGGTCTGATACAAAGTTGCAAATCCTCGAAGGTAGACTAAGAGTTGTAGAAGGAGTGAGTTATCTCGGTTCACGTATTGCTTCAGATCTTTGTCTCGTACCAGATGTAGTCATATCGCCAAAGTTCAAGGTGCCAGACTTTGACAAGTATAAAGGGACAACTTGCCCGAAAAGCCACTTGACCATGTACTGTAGGAAGATGGCGTCCTATGCACATGATGACAAGTTTCTGGTTCACTTTTTCCAGGATAGTTTAACAGGGGCGGCGTCGAGTTGGTATACACACCTTGAGCGATCTCATATTCGCAGCTGGAGAGGATTGGCAGCTCAAGTGGAACCACCTCTGATCGAAAAAGAGATGGTGGCCATGTTCATGGATACCCTCCAATCACCCTTCTATGATAAAATGATCGGAAGTGTATCATCAAACTTTTCAGATATGGTCATCGTAGGGGAAAGAGTTGAAGGAGGAATGAGAAACGGAAAGATTGCCCACAATTCTGTTGGAGTAAATGATGCCAACAAACCCCTTACAAACTTCATGAAAGAGAAGGAAGGGGAAACTAATGCTGTGATGACGAGCCAGGGAGGACATACCTAAGGAAAGCCACCCCACTTCTTTACTAGTTTCCCACAGGCTTTCCCATACCCTTACTTTCCACCTCCATATATTGCCGCTGCCTCTCATAATCCACCCACTCAGCCAAACTAAAACCAGAAACAGCCAAACGACCAAGAGAGAAAAGCAGTCCAATTTGTCCCTATTCCCATGACCTATACAGATTTGTTCCATCACCTCATCAACAATTCCTTGGTATCCCCGCGCTCGATGAAACCGCTCCAACCTCCCTTCCCAAGAGGGTATGACCCAAATGCCAAATGTGAGTTTCATGTAGGGGCAGTAGGTCACACAACTGAAGACTGCAAGGCCTTGAAGTACGTGGTTTAGGATCTGATCAATGCCAAATTGTTGAGTTTTAAAGAGGATGGCCCTAATGTGGGTAATAATCCCCTTCCAGGTCATGGAGGTCCAACAGTCAATGCCATTACTGAGGAGTTTAGGGACTAACCCCTAATAGCTAAATCGGAAGGCAGGGAACCAAATGATGGGAATGTCCCTATCTGCGACATCTGGCAAAGCTTTCGGAGCGCAGGGATGTTGAAACCAAACCAGATAGCAACTGTCAAAGATGATCGCAGTGCTGAGGACGACATTGTCAACCTTGTCCACTCTTGCCCTCTAAATGAAGAACTTGGAAATTGGGAGATTGTTGAGGTTCCCGTGATTTTTTATTCAAAATAATTTGTAATGCAAATCCTATTGCTCTGCCCAAGGCTTTAGGATAATTTATTGTCAAAAGGGCGCACATGTTTCATTTCAGTATCTCTATCAATAAAATACACTTTTGAATTTTCTAATCATTTCCCCTTTCTTTTTTATCTTTTCCATTCCTTTTCATCTTTTTTTTCTCGTTTTTTTTAATTTCCTCAATTTTAACTAATGCAGATAAAAAAAATATATTGTCTTTGAAAATTATGATGCCACTGACTCATACTATAATTTTGACTACCCCATGAGGACAATTGGGAAACCCCTTTTGAACTGATGAGATTGATGGTACAAGAGGCAAAAGTGATTTAACCCCACGAGGAAGAACTTGAAATAATCAATCTGAGTACTGAAAGTGACAAAAAGAAGGTTAAGATTGGCACCACGATGAAAAGCAGCGAGCGAGAAAAGTTGTTGAACTCCTATTTGAATATGTTGACATTTTCGTGTGGACATACCGAGATATGCTTGGATTAGATACTAAGGCATCAAATGGACATCGCTTCATTCTCGTTGTAATCGACTATTTCACTAAACAAGTTGAAGCTGCGTCATATGCAAGTGTGAAAAAAAAAAGCACAAGTAGTTAATAAAAAATGGAAAGAAAAAGGTAAAGCAAGTGCGGAATTTGCCAAAAATTAATTTTTGTGAAAATTTGAGCAATAAGGTTTTGAGATGAAGTTTGACCATTGTTTTTCTATCCCAAAAAATAAAAAATATATATATCCCTTGCTACCCCTTTTGAGCCCTAAATTTTTTTTTTGCTTTCAAATACCCTAAACAAGGATCACCCATCCATTGGAGGCTGGCACAATAGTCTATCCAATTTCGTCTGTTCAAAAAAGGCAAAGCAAGCAAGCAAATAGCAAATACAACGTATCAAAGGCACTTGTAAGAATCAAAAAATGAATAAATAAAAATGCCAAAGCAAAAAAGACAATTGTGCTTGCAACTGTCAAAATGCATCTTTGCACTAAATACCCTTGTTGAAAAAAAAAACCTCAAACACTTTTTGAGCCTGAAATATCCTTTCTTTCGTGACCCTTCAACCCCTGGTCATGTTACAACCCTAATAAAGTCTATTCTGATCAAAATCAAACTGCTCATGCTTTCTCAAAACTTGATTTTTGGAAGAGGAAATCCATATAAACTCCTCATTGCAGTTTCTTTACCAAAAATGTGGTTGTCAAGTTCATCAAAAGGGATCTGATCCGCCGCCACGGTCTGCCAAATAAGATCATCACTGATAATGGGACTAACTTGAATAACAAGATGATGAAGGAGCTGTGTAATGACTTCAAGATCCAACATCATAATTCCTCACCATGCCACCCAAAGATGAATGAGGCAGTTGAGGCTGCAGACGAGAACATCAAGAAGACTGTCCAAAAGATGGTTGAAACATTTAGAGATTGGCATGAAATATTCCCTTTTGCTTTGCATGGTTATCGAACTCCGGTTTGCACCTCAGCGGGGGCAACCCTTTCTCACTGGTGTATGGAATGGAAGCAGTACTTCCCATTGAAGTCGAGATCCCCTCATTAAGGGTGTCGATAGAGACAAAATTGGAAGAGGTAGAACAGTTTCAGGCTCGGCTAGATCAATTAAACCTCATTGAAGAAAAGAGAGTTATGACCTTATGTCATGGACAACTATATCAGCAAAAGATGAAGAAGGCTTACGAGAAGAAAGTTTTCCCTCGGGAATTTCAAGAGGGAGACCTAGTACTCAAGAAGATTTTGCCTATCCAAAAGGATTCTCGTGGAAAATGGACCTCGAATTACGAAGGCCCGTATGTTGTGAAAAAGGCTTTTTCTGGAGGAGCATTAATCCTTACAAGGATGGACGGTGAAGATCTCCCACTCCCAGTAAACTCTGATGCAGTCAAAAAATATTATGCCTAAAAAAAATATAAAGAGCCAAGCAAAAATGAGCTCGCTAGGTTGAAAACCTGAAAGGGCGACCTAGGCAAAAATTAGAGCGACCTGTTGGATTAAAAACTTGAAAGAGCAATCCAAGCAAAAGTTAGGGTCTGAAATTGGACATTAAAGTTGGCTGATGCATCAAGTGGCTTAAGTTACCCAATCGGCGCAATTTTCTATATATTTCCAGAAGTTGAGTAATGAGTATTCAAAGGTATGGATATAGGAAACTGGCATTTGTACAGAGACGCAAACAATAAAAAATCTGCTTAGTTATTCTCTTTTCTTTGTTTTTCTTTCTTCTTGTATTTTTCTTGATGTATCTTCAAGTCTGTGTGACTTCAGTTCTTGTACACATGACTCTTCTTTGAATATCAAACACCTCCGTTTTCCCCCCATAATCTCGTGTTTCAAAATGTTGTTTTATTATATTAGGCACTGAATTGTGAAACATGTGATGATACTGAAAAACATTACGATTATTATATACATTATAAGAATAATGAGGAACGCAAAATCTCAACAAATAAGTTTCAAAAAGGCATTGACAAAGGGATTTCCTTTAAAAAATGACTAATACTGCATCGGTAACCTACACTTCCTCCCAGTCAAAAGCATAATATGAATGAACCCAATGAACCTTGGTTCATCCCATATCTTTAAGCGCTAGAGATCATACGGGCTGAGGAACCAGTGCAATAAAAATAATAATAGTCGTATTGCATACATGCATCACATACCATCTATTCATGTATCATCTTCATATCACCACCTTTTTAGCCGCTTTGTTATACCTGGTCCATGCACCAAGTGTCGATCCTTCACTATTGTTTTCAATACAATGCGCTAAGCATTGGTCCTTTATTTTGCTTTCTAAGCGACACACCAAGTATCGCATCCTCTTTATTGCTTTAAGATTATCGCGTCAGTACCCGACTTAGCGGTAATCCCTCATTATTGCTTTTTGACCAACATATCAGTTTCGGACCTGATGTTGATCCTTCTTTATTGCTTCCCATTGACGCGTCAATACCCTACTTGGCGTCAAACCCTCATTATTGCTTTACGATCACCGCGTCAGTACCCAATCTGGCAGAGATCCTTCTTTATAGTTTTTTGATAAACGTGCCAAGCGTTAATCCCTCATTATTGCTTTTTGGTTACCGCGTCAGTACCCGACCTGACAGTGATCTTTCTTTATTGCTTTCCGATGAACGCACCGAGCGTTAATCCCTCATTATTGCTTTTTGATTATCGCGTCAGTACCCGATCTAGCGGTAATCCCTCATTACTTTCCAATTAAACACACCGAGCATTAATCCATCGTTGTCATTCCTCACCCCATCCTTTGCCTATCCTAGTTCGGGACAAAATTATTGTCTTTATCTTTACTTCTATTTTACGACAAAAATATGACAACCATTGTTGTTCATGTTTTCTAGTAAACTATAACTAAAGAGGGGCAACTATTATACCCCAATTTTGTCCACTCACCTCTTTTAATTTATTTTTGTTTTTAGGGATAATGGTTGGACTCATTTTTGTTTTGTTTCTTTAGGGCCAATTCCAACCCAATTGTGATAAAAAAAAGAGGTACAAATAGCTGGCCTTTTTTTTTGTTACACATCACCATCACCGAGCACAAGCCCAAATACAAATCAATGTCCATTACAAGTCCAAAAAATTGCAAAAATATAGAACAATGTCTATTACAGGTCCCATAATAAAATTACGAAAAATAAATAATAAATAGAAACAAAAAATAGGGCAGGGATGCGCATGTCATCCTGCCAGACTAACAGCAACAGAGGCATTTTGAGGCTGAAGCCAATGTCCCCTTTCTCCATGTTCCTAGCCTTTTCCCATTTTTGTCAAGACCAAGCAGCTTTGCAGGCACCACTCTGTAACCCCCTGCATCCTTCAGACCTCCCACAACCCTGCAACAAGCAGGCCAACATTGTCCTATTAGAGCCCTCTTCACTCTATAAATATCAGATTGAAATTCACAGAGGGAGGAGGAGGAGGGGATTAGAAGAGGAATTTCTGAGATTTTCACCACCAAAGCAAAGAATTAAAGGCTCCACATTGGGGTCCTAATTCGCTTGATTCAAACATAGAGAAAAAAAGGAATTAGCGGTTGAAGAAAAAGAAGCAAGGCAGTGAAAACAGAAAGATACAGAGCAAAGCAAACGTCCAGAATTGTTAATTGTTGAAGCCACAATCCTCCATCTTTCATAAAGCTTGGAATCTAGGTAACGCTTCGAGATGCATGTTGTTACAGTAATTTTTCTTTTTTTCCTTCTTCTTTCCCAAAATCCTGAGTATCATTCTGCGGTTGTAGATTGGCGAGAATCAGAAAAAGAATAGATAATAGAAAGAATAAAAAATGAAAATGGAGAAGCAGAATAGAAATCAAAACGGAGGGAGGTACCGTCACGAGCACCGCTGTGTGCCTCGGCCTTCCCCATCGTGCTGTCACGAGCACGATCGCATGCCTCCTTCCTCTCTCTCCCCAGGCCTCTTGCTCGTGGCCGCGCGCGGCCAGGGATGGCGTGCGATGACCACATCTCTCTCTCGTGATGCCGGCCACCCTCTTTCCTCCTCCACCGCGTGCTTCCACCCTTTTCCCCTTTTCTTCTTCACTTTTCTCCCTTTCTTTCCCTGACTCGCACCAGCTGCTCCCATTAGCCTTTTTTTATTTTGTATTCTTAGGGTTCCAAATGGAACCCGTGCTGCGTGAGGTGAGATAACCCCCTCCCCATTTTTTACTTTATTTATTATTTTATTTCTTTCTTTTATCTATCAATCATGTTTTTTATTATTATTTAATCATTTTGGTTTTTGTTTATAAACATTGGGCTCAGACCATTGATTTCCTTTGTTTAATAATAGTAGGCCTCTTTATTATTATTATTATTATTATTATTATTATTATTACTACTATAATTTTCAATTTATCACCCAAATTTTGAGACCATATTTTCTTGAAAAATAAAATTACGAAGATTAATTAGTAATGATCACTCGATATTGCTTCCCGTTTGATCAATATGAACGTTAATTTTCTAAACAAAAATGGGTTTAGTGAGAACCACTCTTGATTGCTTCTTGTTTGGTCCCCATAAAAACCTATCTTCTTTATAAAAATAAAATCAAGTTATTATTTTTACTAGTAACGATCACTCGAGATTGCTTCCTGTTTGATCATTATGAACACCTTGATTTTCTAAACAAAAATGGGTTAGTGAGGACCACTCTCGATTGCTTCCTGTTTGGTCCCCACAAAAAACCTACTCTTTTTTCCATAAAAAAATATACAATTAAAATCAATCAACAAACAACCATTTTTTACCCAAGAACTATGTAGCTTTTGATTTCTCCACTACACCCGGAGATACATAGGAACAAGAGCCCACTCCTGTCAAGCGCAAAAATAAACAACTTTTATTAAGTCATCTTTTTTATCTTTGTTAATTCTTTTTTTTAATAAAAGGGAAATAGATATTTTTAGTAGTTAATATAATTTTGCACAATTAATTAAAGGTAACCTTTTTCGAAAGGATGTCGTAGGGTGCTAATACCTTCCCTACGCATAATTCAACTCCCGAACCCAAATCTGGTCTCAAGGACCATTTTCTTCAAAAAACGGTTTTTCCAATGTTTTCCGTACGAAATAAATTATTGGTGGCGTCTCATTAAACTCAAACAAATCCCTCCGGATTTTTCGGTCGCTACAGCTGGCATTCCAGCTGGCATTCGAGGAGTCAACAGACTATTATACACATTTACACTAATACTCCCCCCACAAGGTCAAGGGGTTGTGGAGCAACAACCTTGAGCTTGGTCATTAGATCTTCAAACTGAGTTGTAGGTAGAGGTTTTGTAAGTGCATTAGCAATTTGTAAGGCAGCAGGAACATGTTGAATGTTGAGAGCCTTGGAAACAACTCTTTCTCTCACAAAATGAATATTCCAATTCTATATGTTTGGTGCGGGCATGTAATAAAGGATTATGTGCCAACAAAACAACACTCAAATTGTCACATAACAGAGTGGGTGACAGATGAGAAACATGTTGTTCAGAAAGTAGTGATTCCAACCATAGAAGTTCTGAAGTTGCATGGGCCATACCTCTATATTCAGCTTCTGTACTGGATCTAGCAACCAGAGGCTGCTTCTTAGAACTCCAGGAAACCAGATTCGGGCCAAGAAAAAAGCAAGAACCGGACGTAGACCTGCAGTCATCAGGGTCACTTGCCCAATCATTATCACTATAAACTCTAAGAGAGAGCTTATTATCAGGTGCTGCTGCGGGTTGAAGCAGTAAACCATGGTGTAGGGTACCACTTAGGTATCTAAGGATCCTTTTTACAAATTTCTAGTGACTATCAAGAGGAGAAGAGAGAAATTGGCAGACTTTATTCACACTAAAGGCGATGTCTGGCCGAGTAAGGGTGACGTATTGTAATGCTCCTACAATGCATCTGTAGTGATGAGGGTTAGACATCAAATTAGTACCTGTTTACTTAGTTTATAGTGGTTGAACATGGGTGTAGAGACCCCATTTGCATCCACCATTTTTGCTCTAGTAAGAAGGTCCCTGATATACTTGGATTGGGTGAGTAACATGGACCCATTCTTGAGATGCTTCACCTCAATACCCAAAAAATAGTCAGGTGGGCCCAATCTTTTCAAAGCAAACTTGCTATGCTGCTTATCAATTAAATCATGAATCAGTTTTGAAGAGGAGTCAGTAATCAAGATATCATCAACATACACAAGAGCATAAAGGGTGATGCCATGAGAGCTGTAAATGAACAAGGAATGATCACACCTGCTAGAGGTAAACTCAAACTGAAGTAATGCCTGTGTCAATCTCTCATACTAGGCACTTGGAGCCTGTTTGAGCCCATAAAGGGCACGGTTCAGCTTGCAGACCAGCCCCTTTTCTGAAGCTTCAAATCCAGGCGGGTGTTGCATGTAGACTTCCTCTTGTAGCATGCCATTGAGGAAGGCATTGTTGATGTCTATCTACTGAATTTCCCATTTGTAAGTCAAGGCAAGAGTTAATATAACCCGAATGGTGGTAGGCTTTACCACAGGTGAGAAGGTCTCACTCAAATCAAACCCAGGTTGTTGGTGAAAACGCTTAGCCACCAAACGAGCTTTATACTTGTTAAGGCTCCCATTTGGATTCTCTCTGATTCTAAATACCCACTTGCACCCTATGGCCTTTCTATGAGGAGGCAATGAGGGAAGTGTCCAAGTGTTGTTAGCTAACAAGGCATTATATTCTTGCTTCATAGCATCTAATCAGAGAGGTTGTGCTAAGGCTTGGTTCAACATGGTCCACAAACACTTTAGGCTTGGAATTTCGTGTTTTAGCTCTAGTGAGCATAGGGTGATCATTTACAAGTAAAGGTGAAGCAGGAACAACACTTGAAGTAGTTGAAAGAGACTCTTCAAGGGTGCAGGGTGAGGAACCCGAAACTGGTCCAGGAGAGGGGGTATTGTGGGGAGTGTTTGGTTCAGGTTCAACACTGATTGAAGGAGACACAAGAGCAGCATTAATAGAGCTAGATGCTGACAGATCTGATACAGGACAAACTGATGTGGAACCCGATACAGAAACAGTGGGTACAGGACAAAAAATAAGCAAGTTGGAGGACTAACTTATGACAGGCACAATGGTGTTTAGTGTAGACTGAAATAAGCATGAATAAGGAAATATAAACTCATTAAAGAGGACATCCTTGGAGATGTAAACTCGGCCATCCTTACTTAGACACTTATACCCCTTATGTTGAGGTGATATTCCTAGATACACACACTCAGTACTTCTAAATTGAAATTTATGCTGGTTATAGGGTCTAAGAAGAGGAAAACATGCACACCCAAAAGTTTTGATGGACTTATATTCTGGGACAAATTTAAACAAGGCATGGTAAGGGGAGGAAAACTTAGAATATGCAGATGTGGGTAATCTGTTGATAAGATAAACAAAAGTGGTGAAACTATGATCCCAAAATGAAATAGGAATGGATGCATGAGCAAGTAAGGTTAACCCCATATCAACTATTTGCCGGTGTTTCCTCTCAACTGTGCCATTTTGGCATGATGTGTGAGGACAAGTGAGACTATGTGAGATACCTAGCTCATTGAGGTATTTTGCAAAAGGCCTAGACTCTCCCCCAAAATCTGACTAACAGCTTTAACATTTGCACCAAATTGAGTTTTGACAAGTGCATAAAACAACTTAAAAGCATTCAAAGCCTCAGATTTTAAAAAAAAAATAGATCCAAGTGTACTTAGTATAAGCATAAACAAATGCAATATAGTATAAGTAGCCACAGCTTGAAGGAAAGGGGGATGGACCCCACAAATCAATACGTATTACTTCAAAAGGTGAGGAGTACATAGTAGGGGATTGGGGAGCATGAAGCCTATGGGATTTGCCCAAACAGCAGGCTTTGCAAAATTTAGTGGAACTTTTACTTGGAAAAGGAATGTTACAAAGATTTAGAACATTCTTGATAGCACTAGAATGAGCATGGCCTAGCCTATAATGCCAAATGGAAAGAACATTTTCTATTTTGGAAGCTACATCAGACTTGGATTCAGTAGCAACGCTGTTATTAACAGTTGGCTTGAGGACTTGAGTTTGAGAATTGAAGACAGTGCTTGAGAATCCCAATTGCAAAGGGAGATGCTTGAATTTATAAAGTCCACATGCATCAAGAGATCCCTCAAGAAGAACCTGTTTAGATGCCTAGGATTTTACAAAACAGTGAGTGGGATAAAATTCAAAGAATACATGGTTATCTTTAGCAAATTGGGACATAGACAACAAATTACGAGTAATAGAGGGAACAAGCAACATATTCTTTAGAGATAACACACTATTTGGAACTAAATTAGACACAAATGATGATGAACCAACAGAATCTATAGGTAAGCCTTGACCATTTCCCACATGAACTTTATTAGGACCTACATAGGGTGTGCTATTGTGCAAGTGAGACCTAATAGAGGTTAGGTAATGAGATGCACTTGAATCAGCAAACCAGGCCTGAGATTCAAGACCTGAAGGCAAAGTCAATTCCTGAGTATAAACTGCGGGATGTTGAGTAGCAAGAAGTGCATTAGGTTGAGGCGTTTTAGCAGATGTGGACAATGCATCCTGTTGAGGCAGACTTGCTTGATTCTGTTGTTGCGGCATGCTTGAACCAGATTGATTGGTTGAAGATTGAGATGGTGTAGGTACAAATGACTCATCATACCGATACCAACAATTCACAACCATATGACCGTATTTACTATAGAGTTGGCACGTAGGTTTTGTACCGCCACCAGTGAAATGCCCACGGCCACGGCCTCTGCTACCGCGAGTGTTACAGCCTCTACCTCGGAAATTTGAGCTTCCAGATCTAAAATTGCTTGGACCTGGTGACTGATTTGTGTGAGCAACATTGACGGTAGCATTGGCAATTGAGAGCTCTTGCCGGAATTTGTCAAGTTGAGCTTCTTGCACATAAAGAAGTGCTTCAATGTCGTATGTAGAAGGAGAATCCGAACGACCGTAAATCATCATTACGAAGTGGATATACTCTTCCGGTAAGCCATCGAGTACCACATCTACCTGATTTTGCTCTGAAATCGGATCTCCAATAGCTAACAGCGAATCTACAATAACTTTGATGCGAAGCACATATTCGGAGATAAAATGATTGCCTTTCTTGGTCATTTTCCACTTAGATCGGAGTTGTCTCGCACGAGCTTTCAACTGTGCATAGAAATGTTTATGCATCTTATCGCAAACCTTGAAGGCGTGTTTGCAGGAAAGAACCCTAGGTAGAACCGAGTCAGAGAGAGTAGATACCAACCAGGTAAAGAGAGACTGATCTTGAACCAGCCAGGTTTCGTAGTCTTCAGAAATGATATTAGCAACTCGATCTGCTTCCGATTTGTATTTCATAGGAATCTGAGGATTTACCACAAACCGATGCATCTTGTGCGTAGTGATAACACCTTCAACTTGTTGATTCCACAGCAGGAAGTTGTTGTCCTGCAATTTTATGGAAAGTTTTGGACCAAACGAGTTATTGCTGCCATTTCCAGAGGACGGTGGTTGCGACTGAGTCACCACCGGCGTTGTTTGACTCTGCACCGTCGCCATTATAGCGAGAGAAAGGCACAAAGAACCGAAGAACACATAGAAGATTTAAGAGTTTATAGTGAAGGAAGCGCGAACAAAGAAGAGGTACCAGGACCGATTATAGCGATTGATACCATAATAGAGATCAAGATCAAGAAGAAAAGCTTAGTATTCATCTTCAGAATGATTACAAAATGAATCACACAGATTACAATCAGTTACAGCAAAGCTTATATAGATAGGCCTCAATGCTTAACAGAATTCTAACTTCACTGCCACGATGGCATTCAGTTCTAACCATTCTAACTGATTGTGCCAGCAAGGAGTCAACAGACTATTCTACACATTTCCACTAATATAACACACAGGGTCCAAGACTGGTTCTCGACTAGTGTTATCCGGAAAGTTGGAGATGGGTGATCTACTCTCTTCTGGCAAGATGCATAGTTGGGAGATTCCCCGTTATGCTTGCTTTTTCCGAGGCTCTTCTCTGTATGGTATGCGATTGTTGATTGGCTGGGTCACTTTTTCGCTATCGCCGGGAAGTTGGAGATGAGCGATCTACTCTCTTATTTAAAGTATATCTATAGTACGATGGACCATACTACGCACTATATATACTTCAAAAATTATAAATTTTATATTAAAAAATATATCAATGTATTATTTCTAAATATTCATTCGTGTTAAATAAGATAATAATGTTATTTCATGTAAAATATTCAATGCTCAATGAGATATAAATAATAATATGAATATTTATCAATAGAAAAATTTACATCTATAGTGTGATGGTTCGTGCTTCGCACGATATATAGTTAAACAATAAAAACCTTTCTTATAAAATTTGTATTAATTCTTAATTTATATTACAATGTTTATAAGAAAAATGCTCATTTTTAGGATTTCATTAAAAAATATGCAATTGCTGAGTTCATGTTTTTGGTTTAAATTTCATTTTGGCAAAATTTACATAAAAATTTATGTTTTTTTTGTAAAATTTTCATCCCTGTTTTTTACAATATTTCCATAGTGCAATGGCACATTCTATGCACTGTTTATATGAAAACAAATTATAATTTTATACAAAAATATCAATGTATTATTTCTAGTAATTTTTTCATTCATGTTAAATAAGAGAATAATTTTATTTCATGTAAAATATTTAATTCTCTATGTGATATAAATAATAACCAATAGAAATATTCACTAATAGCAAAATTTACATCTATAGTATGATGTCCCGTACTCTGCTTGGTATATGGTTAAAAACAATAAAAAATTCTTGTAAATTTATATTAATTATGATTTGTTTTAAAATGTTCATTATGAATGTGCTCATTTTTAGGATTTCATTAAAAATTTGTAATTGTTGATTTCACGTTTTTAGTTTAAAATGTTTTGTGGCAAAATTTATATAAAAATTATGTTTTCTTATAAAATGTTTATCCCTATTTTTCTAGTAAGTTGTTTTCTTTATTTTATTTTTATTTACTTCTATGACTTATACATTAATGTGCCTCCACATAAAATTTCGCTCTTGTAATTTAAATGTTAACCTGATTTTACCTAAAATGTTCATTTCCATGAGTTAACTATAATTTCCCTTATGTGATTTCTTATAAAATTTTCATCGTTGTGTGTTATATTTTAAGTATAATTTTAATATTTATTCAATTTACATGTAGATATTAATATGTTAAATCAAATTTATTTGAATCGAAGAATATTCAATGAATTAATTTGCTACTAAAATATATAATGTTTTTTTACGGGTACTAAAATTTATAATGTTAACACATGCAAATTTTATTTTGAAAATTTCATTTTACTTGTTTTTTTTAATCAGAGTTTTCCTTGTTTGTATAGTTGCTTTCGGTGTTATTCAATTTTGTTTTTTATTCTAATGCATATTAGACCATTGAAAATATTGTAATGTGGAATGTGCTGAAATTTTTTGAAACCGTAGGTGTGAGGCATGCCATGGATAACAAAATGATAAATTGTCGGAGTTATTGTGTGAAAGAGTGGATATTTCTTGGTATTCAATTTAACAGAGTCTCGTGTTAAAATGATAAAAATGTACTTCTGCCGTTAACCTCCTTTTGTTGTTTAGATAAAAAAATTATGATGAATATTCCTTTTTATATATTCCATGAAATTATAACGGTTAGGTTTAGCCGTGTTCACTAAAAAAATCAATAATATGTTGCTGCCCTAAGACATTAGCCTACACTAAATTCTTCAGTAGAATCTTTCTATACCTATTTTTCGAGTTGAGATCCTCTCAATTTTTCAAAAGAAATGGGGAGCTCCATTAGGAGAGATATAGACATAAATGAAAGATTTGGTATATCAAATTTTAATTATCATTTTAAAAAAATTCAAATCATTAAAAATCTATGAGTCTATATTTCTCCTAATGGAACCCTCTATTTCTTTTGAGAAATTGAGATGATCTTTACTCCTATTTTTCAAGCAATCGTATATGGTGTCGATCATATGAAATTAATTAGGCCGAAAACACGGTAATAAAGTTGAGTTATATTTTCCATGATTGAGCATTCTCAATTGTGTGTGTCTAGATATATAGATATATTAAAACAAATTCAAATAAGTTAATAATAATAAAAAGAATTGTGATGGTCTCATTTAAACATATATTAGATATTTATAATCTCACTAATTTTTTAGGTAAGTTTTTGTACACAGAAGGAACATGATAATCCCATTTATAGTCACTTAATTTATAAATAAGTTATCATATATAAGAAACTTGATAACCCAAATTAAATATATAATAGATTTTTATAATTTAAAACTTTTTAATAAATATTTAAAACCTTCAAGTGGATTTTTATTACATGCCATTTATTACAAAACCAACCACAAGATCCGTTTGAATTCCAATAATGTTCTCTTTATTTGTTTATCATGGTAAAGAAAATAAATATAATTAAATAGGTGCAATAACGATTCTGTAAAAATTTTATTTTTCGATATTACAATTATTGCATTTATGATTAAAATAGAAAGTTCTTGATTATGCATAAACAGCACTATCAAAAGTCACAAAAAGTTAGTACATACTTATTATCAAAAAAAAGTTAGTACTTACTACTTACACCAGTAATCGAATACATGAAGAATTGAGTAACTATTTGATTAAAATATTGCATTGAGGTTCTAGAGCTTTGTGAATCTTGGGTAAAGTTGTGAAGGTGGCCCCGTCAAGGTTTGATAAATATACAATTGAAGTTTTAGAAATAGGATCGTTTTTATAGCCAAAAGAAAAAAAGGAAAGAAATCAGATTTTACCTTGTATATATATTTTTTATGATAATAAGTATAAACGGAAATTTGACTTTTCCTTTATGGGAAAAATTGATAAGGATAAATGGAAATTTGACTTTTCTTTTATGGGAAAAATTGATAAGGATAAATGGAAATTTGACTTTCTCCCTTTACTCAATATAAGCTCCACCAATTTCAATAATTAAACTAAATACGTAGTACAAAATAATATATTTATAAAAATCAAAATCATTTTTCCATTGCATTTTCAGTAAAAGGATGCAAGCCATTTGTTTAACCATAGTTCAATGACCTTGACCAAGAAAACCATAGTTCAATGACTTCCATCTTGCAATAGATATATGGCTCCCAAGTATGCAATGAAACATCATCCAAAGAATATAAAAACAGAAAATCAATTACTCTGGCCTCAATCAAAACAAAACCATAAATGAATTAAATTGAAATGGATGGAACCCATACCACTCGGTCTGTTCAATCAAAGCCACCTTTTTTGTCCCTTCTCAATTAGCAAGGTGAGAAAAGTGAGGCTGGTGGCAATGAATGTACAATAAAAACAAAAGAACAAAAGCACAGAAACAAACTAAATGCCTAAGGCATCCTTCAAGAGGAGAGATCCCAAGTCACATAGGGGGTAAGCCCAAATCTTACGCCTAGTGGAAGCTCTGACACCCTGCTTAGTTAGGTAGTCGGCACAAGTATTCACTTCCCAAACAATAGGAACAAACGAGATTGAGACACCTCCCTCCAGTAGCATGACAATAGCAGCAAGGATAGAGTATGTCAAATCAAGTATAATTATGTACCATTGAGAACTTCTTAATTTTTGCATGTTTGTCTGCAAATGAAGAATTCAATATATGAAAACTCAAGAGCTTACCAAAAATATATTTAAACTAATCTTGAAATATATAGACATACAATTTCGCGTAACTTCTAGAGCTTCTAAAACTTCTAGAGCTTTATCATAAAACTTCTGCACATGTCTATGGGTTATAAATCTACCCCATATCTACAAATGTTATACAACCCGCACTGCCAAAAAGGCGATATAAGTGAAAAGTTTCATAAAAACACTAGTGCGAAATACACCTAAAAAACAGACTTACAATGCCGGTTTTAAACACAACCGGCGTAACATATAACGCGGTGACATTTTTGCAATTAACGCTAACAAATAACGCCGGTTTTTTATAAAACCGGCGTTATAAGTAATGCCGCCAAATGATATAGCGCCGGTTTTGTTAAACACCGCGGTCATATCTTATGGCGCCGGTTGTTTTAAAAAACCGCGGTTGTAGCACTTGACTTATGGCGCCGGTTTTTTGTAAAAACCGCGGTCATATCTTATGGCGCCGGTTGTTCTAAAAACCGCGGTCGTATCACTTGACTTATGGCGCCGGTTTTTTATAAAAACCGCGGTCGTATCCTATCTTAAAAAATTAATTTTTTCCTTCTAAACATAATACTCTCGGCCAAGCACCCTCTGTTCATTACCCTCGCGCCGTTCCCTTCGTCCGCGACACTCGGCCAAGCACCCACTCGTCCTCCTTCCTCCGTCGTACCCACTCGGCCAGGCACAGCCCCGTTGCTCGTCGTTCCTTCCTTCGTCGTTCCTCATCGTTCCTTCCTCTGTCGCACCATTGTTCCTCATTGTTTCTCGTTCGGCACAGTACATCCCTCTCCTCCTTCCTCCTCGTTCGGCCATCACGAGTACCTTCTTCTTCATTGCAGTGTCTTCTTCTTCAACACCCAAAATGTGTTGAGGTGAGTCCCTAGTTGCATTCTCTTCTTCTTCATTTAAACTTTTCTGAGGTACAGAGCTTCCCTTTTTTTTGAGCTCACTGTGGCATTGGAGTTTTTTTTTTTGGTTGACTGTACAGAGCTTCTTCTTCGATTGCACTTTATGAGTATATACTATCTTACAGAGAGTGTTGTTTTTGTTCATGTATGTTTTTACATGTCCTGGTCATGCATTGGTTTTGATCCATTTGGAGCCTATGGTTGGACAATGATTCTAGGAATAGGATTTCTGAGGATAGAATTGGTGAGCATTCATTAGAATTGTATTTCTCTTTTCGTTCTAAGCTTTCCAGATTATGATATGGAGTAAGCCTTTTATAGTTTTTGCCAATTTGGATATGATTGTGGCAGATAGTGTCATCTCTTATGGCTGTTATCTTTGTATTAGCCATTTGCTTCTTTTTCTGTTGGGATGATGAACTTTTTGTTGGGATGATTCCATTTCATTCCACAGAAAGTTAATGAATTAGAATTTGGAAAAACCAAGAAAAAAAACAGCTTTTGTGTTGTCGAGTAATCTTATTCTGTTCATGTTTCTGTTTTCTTGGTAATGGAACATTCAAGCCTGCTTGTATATTGTGATCAAAAAATTCTATTCCTTTTACCTTCCTTCATAGAATGAAATGAAAGATAAATTACAATGTATGCTGAGAGGAATCAACCCTTAATTTAGCTTTCAGTTTTGTCAATTGGTTTGAGTATCTATTCTCCAATCTCAATATAATATATAATGAGTTTGAATTTGTGTTGTCTGTTTTTACAAATTTTAATTTTTTGAGAGTATGATGACTCTCTTACATTTAACTTCAAAGCCTAATTTTTAATTGGTACAATTGTAAATGAACAACACATTCTGATATTTCAAACTCTTTTTTTTTCCAGATTTATCTATGCATTGGGGAACCACAGTCTCATATCTTTATGTGCTTTGCTTGAACAACTCTTCTACAGGTTGAGCAGTCACAGGCAGGACTAAAATCCCTCTCCTTTTATGAGAAGACAATAAACCAGCTTCGTGAAAACTTTCTCTCCATTGAGAAGTATGTTAAAACATTATCTCTACTTGAATATTAACTTGACTCCTATGTTGTAAGTATTGTTTTCCCATATGCTTGGTGATTGGCATGCCTAGGACATGGAAAAGAATTGAGCAAGAGGTAGCTGCTATGATAAATGTGGTTATTAATTTGTCACTGTTATAATCTATTGTAACATTACAATCATCTTCCATTTGATTCAAACAATTTTTACATTTTATTTAACAAAATGATCATATTGAAGTGTTGAAGATTTAGGAGCTACATTGGTATCTAAAATCTTTAGCTCTCATTTCTTTCTTAAAACATATTTGTAATGTTGCTTTGCATTTGAATGATGATATTGATGGATGTTAGCTTTGATATTAGTCCCATTGTGGGCCTATTGTATAATGGTATCCATTTTTGTGGCTTATCACGAGTATATCAATGTTCATGTCAATGTTAGTTCAATATTGTTATACCCCAATTTTGTCCGCTTATATTTTCATTTTTTTTTGTTTTTGTTTTATTTTGTCCGCTACCGAAATTTGGGGGAGGCCGCTGCATCGAGCCGAGGTCGTATGCCGAAATGTGGAGAGGTCGTGACGCCGAGCCGTGGAGAAGTCGCGCATCGAGCCGGTGAGGTCGGGTGCCGAGCCGTGGAGAGGTCGTGACGCCGAGCCGTGGGGAGATCGCGCGTCGAGTTGTGGAGAGGTCGCGCATCGAGTTGAGGTCGGGTGCCGAGTCAGGCGCTCGCTTGCCGAGCCGTGGAGAAGTCGCGCGTCGAGCCGTGGAGAGGTCGCACGCCGAATGGGAGGTCGCTTGCCGAGATGTGGAGAAGTCGGCGTCGAGCTGTGGAGAGGTCGACGCCGCGGGTGGGGAGGTCGCAGACCGAAATGAGATCGCGCTGTCAGGTGGAGAGGTCGCGCATCGAGCCGAGGTCGCCGCCGAGCTGTGGAGAGGTCGATGGACGAAATGGGAGATCAGATGTCGAGTGGGCCATTTTTAGCCCAATTGCAGTTCATTACAAGCGTTATTAAAAAAACCTAAAATTCAAAACTAAAAAATCAAAGTCGATTTCCACACTTCACCCTTCACAAAGTCATCTCAGTATATCTTCACCAAAGTCCTCTGCATATCTCCTCACCACTCTACAAACTATGTCTTACACTATATGTCCCCACATGCCTCTTGCTTTTTCTTCATCTCGCCAACCAAGTTTGACAAACAATGCAATTTAATCAAAAAAGGAGGAGCACCATTGTTAAAGTTACTACTGATTGCAATTTTTTCAAACCATTGATATCATCTCAGACTTTGCACATGTTACCATCTCCTCAGCATCATTTTAGTACACACTTAGCATACAAGTTGCAACCTTAAGTGGACAAACTGAGCCCTCTGTTTTTTCTATAAATAGCAGTAGAGAATAGGGGGGACGGAAGAAAAATTGCACTTAATTTCAGAATTGGATATCTCATTCTTGGTATCAATTATACACAATAATTTGAGAGAAAATTGAGAGAAAAAAGAGAAGAACAAAAAACGCAGAGAAGAAGCAAACAAGAAAGAAGAAGCGTAAGAAAAAAAGGTTTCTCTTCCTCCTCCTTCACCTTCCCCTTGTTCCTCCTTTCTCTCCCCACGATCTCCCTCCCCTTTGTTTTCTTCACATCTCGCACGCCTCTCCAAATGACACAAGGCCAAGGACTGGCCACATGGCCGCAAGACTCCACCTCCAAGGAGGACGATCCTCCCTCAGATCCCAACCTCAGGGTTCCCTCCTCTTCTTCTCCTTCTCGCCACCTCTCTCTCTCTCTCTTTCCTCTCCTTCCTCTCGCCCGCTTTTTTTTTTCTTTCCTCTCTTTTTTGGCCAAGGCCAGACCTTTTTTTTTTTTTCTTTCTCTTTGCGTTTGTGTGTGTGTGTGTGTGTGTTTTAATTTAGGTTTAGTGTGTGTGTGTTCCCCCTTTTTTTTTTTTTTTTTTTTATCCCCAATTCCCTCTTTTCTTTCATGCTCGCTTCTTTCAATTTCTCCTTTTATTTTTTATTTTTTTATTTTTTATTTTTTCTCTTTTGTTATTTTAAGTGGGCTGCAGCCCACTCTTTCACTTTTACTTATTTATTGTTTTTCTTTGTTATTTTTTTAGTGGGCTTAGCCCATTCCTTTTACTCCCACTTAACTCCTTTTTTTTTATTTGCCAAACCCTTATCTTTTTATATCATTTATTTAATAAACGTGAACATTTTTTACTAGTCAAACTAATACAATTTCATTCAACTAAATTTTGCATACCAGTTTTGAGACCCTATTTTTCTTGAAAATCACGTGACAAAAGTCATGAAAATTAATTTATTAGTGATGATTACTTGAGATTGCTTCCCGCTTAGTCATTACAAATATCTTAATTTTCTAAATAAAAATAGGTTATTAGTGAGGACCACTCTTGATTGCTTCTTGTTTGGTCCCCATGAAAACCTATCCTCTTCATAAAAATAAAATTAAGTTTTACTAGTAACGATCACTCGAGATTGCTTCCGTTTGATCATTACGAACACCGATTAATTTTCTAAACGAAATAGGTTGTTAATGAGGACCACTCTTGATTGCTTCTTGTTTGGTCCCCATGAAAACCTATCCTCTTCATAAAAAATAAAATTAAGTTTTTTACTAGTAACGATCACTCGAGATTGCTTCCCGTTTGATCATTACGAACACCGTTAATTTTCTAAACGAAATAGGTTGTTAATGAGGACCACTCTTGATTGCTTCTTATTTGGTCCCTACAAAACCTACATTTTTTCCATCAAAAAATATACAATTAAAATCAACTAACACACAACCATTTTTTACCCAAGAACTACGTAGCCTTTGATTTCTCCACTGCACTGAGATACGTGAGGAGCAGAGCCCACTCCTCAGCGCAAAAATAAAGGACTTTTATTAATTCCTTTTTTTATCTTGGTTAATTTTTTTTTTAAAATAAAAGGGAAATAAATATTTTTTTAGAAGTTAATAAGATTTGCACAATTAATTAGAGGTAACCTTTTTCGAAAGGATGTTGTAGGGTGCTAATACCTTCCCTACACATAATCGACTCCCGAACCCAAATCAGGTCTTAAGGACCACTTTTCTTCAAAAAAGGTTTTTCCAATATTTTTCCTTCGAAAATAAATTATTGTTGGCGGACCCATTAAACTCGAATAAATCCCTCCGATTTTTCGGTCGCTACATGGCGACTTAATCGGGACTTTTAGAGAGTCAAGCCTAACATGATTAATTGTGCCAAATAATTAACTTCATTTTTTTTTGTTATTCTTTTTTAATTCCCCTTCTTTTTATTTTTATCTTTATTTATTTATTTATTTATTTATTTTCTTTTGTAAATATTTATTTATTGTTTATTTGTTTAATTTTAATTTGTTGTGAATATTGAACATTAGGATAGACGACTATATTTGTATGTTTTGTTTGTTTTGCAGCTTGGGTAGTGTTAGGGTGTTGCCCCTCTCACACACCGCACCTACACGTTCGCACACACATGTGAGTAAGGCCCTATACCCGGGTCAGAGCAAAACTTAAGTTGAGTGGAGGTTCGGTGATGGTCAATTGGAATTTGCTTTCCTTCTGGCTATTGCGAGAACTTCATCTAGAGTGTGCTCCCTCTGAGTATTCCGCACCTGATAGTTATCTATCGTTGTGGTTAATATTCAGGAGGAGACTTTAGCTCTAGAAGCCTTTGGTGAGAATGTGATTAGAGCCACCATGAGATCTATCACTTAATACAAGACTATAGACCCCTTAGGTTAGAAAATCTCTAATTTTAGGTTTAACCCATTTAAGACACAAGGGGCATCATATCATTTTTATTCTTCCACCAAAATCTGTTATATCACATCTATGCATAAAAAAAAAGGGTCTACTAAATCGCATATCTTTGTGCATGCTACATAAATAGTCATTATCATCACTCAACATTATATCTTCATGCATTCATACTTCCAAAAAAAAAACATGTTGAATTTTTTTTAAAAAAATGTCATTCATTCTCATTTCATTTTAAGTCGCCAGGGAAGCATAAGAACTCAAAGTTTGGCTGCAAGTATTTTGTGAGATAATATGGGATCAAGCGGCGAAACTGTCCCTTTGAAGAAGCACATACATCCGAGAATAAAAAGTCTGAAATAGAAAGCCTCAAGAAGTGTGCCAATTTAATGACGCATTTAGTATTCAAATGTAACCTTCATTGGAAAATATGGGAATATTCTCAAGTTGCTAGAGGTGGATGTGCAAGTAAATGCCATTTCTGCACTTATCCAATTCTATGATTCTCCCATGAGGTGCTTCACTTTTAAGAATTTCCAAATGGCTCCCACACTGGAAGAATTTGCCCGGATTTTAGGATACTCAACCGAAAACATGAAGCCTTACCAACGCACCCGAGATTTTAATCTCCTACAAGAGGTTGCTATAATTCTGAAAGACAAGGAAGATGAATTAAAGAAAAGAAAGTTAAACCGAAATGGCGTCGAGGGGTTTCCGCTAGAGTATTTTGAAGAAAAGATGAGGCATTTGGCTAGTGTTCAGGATTGGGCGTCTTTCATGGAAGTGTTGGCTCTTACAATTTTTGGCATTATGTTATTTCCACGCATTGATGGCTATATAGACTTGGCCTCGATTGATGTGTTCCTAGCCTTTAAAAAAAGGAAAGAGAGCCCAGTGTCAGCCATTCTTGCGGATACTTATTGTGCCCTCACTCACTGTCATGAAAAAAAAGGGAAAACGCTATCATGTTGCTTATCCACTCTCTATGTGTGGCTTGTCACCCACGTATTCGAAAATAGGAAAATGTCATGTCCTTTTGCAGACTTCAACACATGTGATATAGGGGTCAGAGATGGAGATCGGTGAAATTTGTGTCTCTGGCAGATCTTGATGAAAAGACTGTCGGTGGTACCTGTGGTGGTTGGATATACATGAAGTGATCTATCGCTAAGGGAATTTCCCTAATGTTCCACTTATAGGAACAAGAGGATGTATTAACTATAATCCTTCTCTGCTGCTAAGACAACTTGGTTATTCTATGATGAATCCACCGTCAGATCAGATGACGACCCCCTTTGTGGTATATGAGTTCGATCAAGGAAATAGTGTAATGCTCAGAAAGGTTCGACATGCTTGGGACCAAGTCACTCGGAAAGGGAAAGTTCTCGGAAAAGAAGCATTGGAGCTACTGGACGATTACAACCAATGGATAGAAAGTAGGGCACGAGAAATCAAATTACAGTTTCATGGTACACCTCCAACGGAACCAGAAGTACCAAAATCTATCCCTATTACGAGTAAAGAGATGGAAGAACTTAAAATAGCTTTGTCAAAAGCTAATGAGGAAAAGGAAGAATTACAAGCAAAGTTAGAAAAGGCAATTCAAGAGAACAAGTACTTGCAGTCGGAAAATATCCTAAAAGGGAAGTTCATTGAGAGAAGCAACAAAAGAGCAAAAGTAGAGGAAAAGAGTAAGTATGACGTGCAACTTTGTCTGAGAGGAGCAAATGAAGAGCTAGAGCTGCGTAATCAAGAAAGGGACAAGGCTATAGAAAATGCCTATATATGGAAAGGATTGTGGAAAAAGTCCTCGGTTATCGAAAAGAACTTGCAAGAGGAGCTTGAAGGTTTAAAGCGACATCTTGAGAAGGTAGTAATGGGCATGAGAACCGAGCCCAAAAGGAGCAAAGAATACAAGGAAGAAGTAAGAAATGCTTGTGAAATATCAAGATGCGCTGAAAAAAGAACAAGAGGATGCAAATGAGTTGTGGGACTATATTGAATATCAAGAGAAGATCTATGACGACCTAAAAAATGAAAGCACGTATTGGGAGAATCGTTTTACAAAACTGGTCAGTCAGATAGAAAATCAAGCACTCTTTAATGAACTGAGGGACGAAGGCATGCATTGGAGGGACTGTTTTTCAAAGTTGGCAAGTTTGGCCAATCAAGCAATCATAGATATCCCAAGGCGTCTAGAGGAGGCTGATACGGCGATGCACCCACTGAATACTCCAGTCAATGTTTACAAGTTTATTGAATTTTGTAAAAGTTTGATAGAAGAATTGAGAGAAAAGGCTGGTTGTCCTATTAAGAAGAAAAAAAGGGACAGCTAATTGCTGAGGCTTTAGTTTGAGTGAATTATACTATTTATGTTTCTCATCAACAAAGGATTTGTCATTTTGCTTATTGATCCCATTTTATTCTCCAAATTACTTAACGCTTTTAAAAAAAAAATGGATAATTACAACAAAGCAATGAGGCCTATGGTTCCATGGTACAAAATGAATAGACTCATACATCCACATCCATTCATTCATTTTTTTTTCTTCTTACATACTCATATCATTTTTTTTAATCACTCAGAAAATAATCAAACAAACTGATTCCTCGACACCCTTATCGAACTCGCTCTCAATCAAAGATCATGGATGACCAAGAGGTGAAAGAGGACGTCAACCAGCTGAAGGAACAGCTAGGTGAAGGTAAGGGGCATAACAAAGCATTGCACATCTCTGTGAAGTGTGGGGACTATATCCTTGCTAGGGTACTCGTCGATAATGGGTCATCTCTAAATGTTATGCCAAAATCTACCTTGGCAAAGTTGTCTATTGATGGATCGTATATGAAGCCCAGTACCATGGTGGTAAGAGCCTTCGATGGGTCTAGAAGAGAGGTTATTGGAGAAATCGAGCTACCTATACAGGTCGGCCCTCGCACATTCGAGGTAGTCTTTCAGGTGATGGAAATCGTACCAGCATACAGCTGCCTCCTTGGAAGACCATGGATCCATTCAGCTGGAGTTGTGCCTTCAACTTTACACCAAAAGCTGAAATTTTCAATGGATAATAAGTTGGTGACTGTCTCTGGTGAAGAAGAGATGCTAGTAAGCAAGCCATCCTCCACGCGCTACATCGAGGCTACAGAAGAAGCTCTTGAGACGTCTTTTCAAACGTTGGAGATTGCAAATACCACCTTCGCGGGAGAAGGAGTCCTAATGAAGAAACCAAAGTCATTCAAAACCTCCATGATGATCGCTAAAGTTATGATGAAAGGAGGCTAACGGCCCGGATGTGGATTGGGAAGATATGAACAAGGGACCGTGATGCTGGTAGAACTTCCAGATAATAGAAACAGATATGGGTTGGGATACGAACCTAACAGGTTTGACAAAAAAAGAATTGCCAAAGAAAGAAAAGAAAAAAGGATAGCTAGATTGGAAGGTGGAGCCAAAAGATGAGAATATCCTTATCTCGCGACATCGTGCAAAGCTTTGAGTGCAGGAATATTGAATCCGAATCAGATAGCAATATCAAGGACGATCACAAAGGCGTAAAACGACAATGTCAACCTTGTCCACCCTTGCTCGCCGAATGAAGAACTTGGAAATTGGGGAGATCGTTGAGTTTCCCGTGATCTTTGATTCAAAGTAATTATGTAATGCAAATTCTATTGCTCTGCCCAAGGCTTTAGAATAATTTATTGTCAAAAGGGCGCACATGTTTCATTTCAGTACCATTATCAATAAAATGCACTTTAAATTTTCCAATCATTTCTCTTTTCTTTCCTTTTCCATCTTTTCCATCTCTCTTCATCTTTTTTCGCTTTTTCATTTCGTTATTTTTAACTAATGCAGATCCAAAAACATTGTCTTTGAAAATAATGATGCCAGTAACTCATACTATAATTTTGAATACCCCATTAATCATACTGAGGAAGATAATGAGGACAATTGGGATACCCCTCCTGAATTAATGAAGTTGGTGGAACAAGAAGCTAAAGTGATTCAACCCCACGAGGAAGAAACTGAAACAATCAATCTGGGCACTGAAAACGACAAGAAAGAAGTTAGGATTGGAACCACAATGAAAAGCAGTGAGCGAGAAAAATTGGTTAAACTCCTATTTGAATATGCAGATGTTTTCGCATGGACATACCGAGATATGCCTGGATTAGATAATAGCATAGTCGAGCACAAATTACCATTAAAACCCGAAAGTGCCCACCGGCCAAGCGTCGAGAAGGATGAAGCGGAGATGTCACTCAAGATTAGAAATGAGGTAAAAACGATTCGACGCCGGTTTTCGGGTCAGAGCAAAATACCCTCAATGGGTGGCTAATATTGTTCCAGTCCCAAAGAAAGGCGGAAAGGTCCGAATGTGTGTTGACTATAGAGATCTAAACAAGGCCACCCTAAGGATGACTTCCTTTGCCACATATTGATGTCTTGGTAGATAGCACACCAACACTGCCTTCTCTTTCATGGATGGATATTCGGCTATAATCAAATCAAGATGGCTCAAGATATGGAAAAACCACATTTATCACTTTATGGGAACTTTACATTTACAAAGTAATGCCGTTTGGATTAAGAAATCTTTGGGGCAACATACCAAAGAGCAATGGTGGTGTGTTCCATGACATGATGCACAAAGAAATAGAGGTCTACGTGGATGACATGATTGTAAAATCCAAAACAGGAAGAAGGTCATACCATTAACCTACAAAAACTTTTTGAGCGATCGAGGAAGTATAAACTCGGTTAAACCCAGCTAAGTGTAGTTTTGGTGTAAGGTCGCAAGTCGCTAGGTTTATAGTTAGCGAGAAGGGAATAGAAGTTGACCGCCAAAGTAAAAGCAATCCTCGAAATGCCGAGCTCCACCGAAAAAGAAGTTCGTGGATTCTTGGGAAGATCGAACTACATCGCCAGGTTTATATCGACTAATCGCTACTTGTGAGCCAATTTTCAAGTGCTGTGTAAGAATCAAGAAACCAAATGGAACGACAATTGCCGTAAAGCTTTTGAGAAAATCAAACAAGATTTACAAGATCCACCTGCTTTTGGTACCCCTGCGCAGGGAGACCCCTCATCATGGACTTAACAAGATTGGACGAATCAATGGGTTGTGTGCTAGGACAACATGATGAATCTGGTAAAAGGAGCATGCCATTTACTACTTGAGCAAGAAATTCACTAGTGCGAGACGAGGTATTCATTGTTAGAACGAACGTGTTCTTGGCGTTAACCTGGGCCGCACATCGTTTGAGACAATATATGCTATCCCATACAACCCGTTTGGTGTCCAAAATGGATCCGATCAAGTATATTTTTGAAAAGCCCGCTCACAGGAAGAATTGCTCGTTGGCAAATGTTGTTATCTGAGTACGATATTGTGTATGTCACCCAAAAGGCAATTAAAGGCAAGACTTTAGCTGAATACTTAGCTCATCAACCTGCGTGGAAGACTATCACCAATGCAATGTGATTTCCCAGACGAAGACATAATGGCTCTATTTGAAGGAAAAGAAACCCCGATGGCGAAAAATGGATCTTGTTGTTTGTGGTGCCTCTAATGCATTGGGACATGGGATTGAGCTGTCTTTGATTTCCCCGTAAAATCATTTCATTCCATTTATCGCAAGATTGTGTTTTGATTGTACAAACAATATGGCAGAGTATGAGGCATGTGCCATGGGCATTCAGCGCCATTGAATCAAAGGTCAAGATTCTCAAGTATATGGAGACTCGACTTTGGTTATCCATCGCTTAAAAGGCGAATGGGAAACGAGAGATTCCAAATTAGTTCCTTACCACGATTACATCAAAGAATTGATGGAACAGCTTTAATGAAGTCACCTTCCATCACATTCGCGTGAAGATAATCGGCTAGCTGACGCCTTAGCTACTCTATCATCAATGTTCAAAATCGAATGTGGATAGCCTACCGCTCATAAAAATACGTAATCACGAATCGACCAAAGACACCGCCTAGCAATAGAAGGAGAGCACGATGGCAAACCCTGGTATTACGACATCAAACGATACATCACGAATAGAGAATATCCTCCTAATGTCTCAGAGAATGATAAAAGAGCATTAAGGCGTTAGCAATGGGATTCTTTCTAAACGCGGCGTGCTCTACAAGAGAAACCATGACATGGTACTTCTTAGGTGTGTTGATAAGACCGAGGCGAAAAGATTATGCGAGAGGTTCATGAAGGTTCCTTTGGGACTCACGCAAACGGCACGCAATGGCAAGAAAAATCTTGAGGGCTGGCTATTATTGGTTGTCTATGGAGACCGATTGTTTCGGTTATGTGAAGAAATGCCACAAATGTCGATTTACGCCGATAATATCCATGTGCCACAGTCTCTTTGAACAACTCGACAAAGACCATGGCCTTTCTCAATGTGGGGATTGGATGTCATTGGACCCATTGAACCTAAGGCATCCAATGGACACCGTTTCATTCTTGTCGCAATCGACTATTTCACTAAATGGGTTGAAGCGGCTTCATATTTGAGTGTGACAAAAAATGTGGTTGTCAAATTCATCAAGAGAGATTTGATCTGTCGCTATGGTTTGCCAAATAAGATTATCACTGATAATGGGACTAATTTGAATAACAAGATGATGAAGGAGCTGTGTAATGACTTCAAGATCCAACATCATAATTCCTCACAATTGTAAGAAACAGAATTTTATTGATAGAAATAAATATGTACAAACCCCAATTATATAGACCGACTATCACCTAAATAAGGAAATATAAATCTGTACAAATCAGAACCAAATCAATCCTAATTATGTCACATATCTCCTAATAATACACAATGATTATATTACACAACACTCCCTCAAGCCGTGAATGTATGTCCATCATTCCCGACTTGCAAATAAGGTCAAACTGCTCGATGGGAAGTCCTTTGGTCAACATATCCGCCAATTGATGTCGTGGAAGGAATATACTCCGTGGATATGAGACCACTTTCTAATTTCTCTTTAATGAAGTGTCGATCTACCTCTATATGCTTTGTCCGATCATCTTTGAATCGGGTTGTGTGCAATGCTAATGGCGGACTTATTATCACAAAACAATCTCATAGGAGCTTCATACTTTATTTTGAGGTCATGAAGTATAATCTTCATCCATAACAACTCACAAATCCCTCGAGCCATAGCTCTAAATTCCCGCCTAAGACTTGATCTTGCAACCACATTTTGTTTTTTACTCCTCCATGTCACTAAGTTTCCTCCCAAGAACATGCAATATCCAGTGGTGGATCTCCTATCAACAATTGACCCTGCATAATCTGCATCAGTATATACTTCCACCGATAAATTCCCTTCCTTTTTGAACAGTAGTCCTTTCCCTGGAGAGGTCTTCAAGTACTGAAGAATTCTATTCATCGCTCGCAAATGCCTTTCTCTTGGATCATGCATGAATTGACTCACTACACTGACTGCGTAAGCTATGTCGGGTCTAGTGTGAGATAAATATATGAGTTTTCCCACAAGTCTCTGATATTGTGCCTTCTCCACCTTTGGGCTTTCCAAGTCATTCCCAATCCTGTGATTTTGCTCTATAGGTACTCCAGTAGTCTTACAACCTAGCTTACCAGTTTCTTTAAGAAGATCGAGGATATACTTCCTTTGAGAGATATAGATACCTTGTTTAGAGTAAGCAACCTCTATTCCAAGGAAGTACTTTAGCTTCCCGAGGTCTTTCATCTCAAATTGAGTGGCCAACCTCTCTCTTAGAGATTGTTTCTCAAGCTCATCATCACCTGCAATAATCATATCATCTACATAGACCAAAAGGACTGTAAGTTTTCCATATCGAGAATGTTTTATAAAGAGGGTATGGTCACCTTGGCTTTGCCTGTACCCCAAGGATATCATAACTTGAGTAAACTTTCCAAACCAAGCGCGAGGAGACTGCTTCAAACCATATAATGCTTTCTTGAGTCTACAAACTTTATTCCCCCCTTCAGTGACACCATATCCAGGTGGAATTTCCATATATACTTCATCTTCTAAGCTTCCGTGTAAGAAAGCATTTTTAACATCGAATTGGTGCAGTTCCCAACCAAAGTGTGCTGCCAAGGAAAGTATAATTCTCACTGTATTCATCTTTGCTACTGGAGCAAATGTCTCCTCATAATCGACCCCATAGGTTTGGGTGTAACCCTTTGCAACCAGTCTCGCCTTGTATCGGTCTAGTGTGCCATCTGACTGATATTTAACAGTGTATATCCATCTACAACCGACTGCCTTCTTGTTCTTTGGTCTCTCTACAATTTCCCAAGTCTCATTCCTTTCCAATGCACCCATTTCCTCATTCATGGCTCGAACCCAATTCTCATCCTTTAAGGCTTCCTGTACTGAACTAGGGATTCTGATAGAATCAATAGCTGAAATAAAACTCTGGTGTTGCACAGAAAGGTTTTTAGTAGACACAAATTGGGATATAGGGTATTTAGCACAAGATCTTTTTTCTTTTCTCAAGGCAATTGGTAGATCATCTGGGTTAGGTTCACAAGAGACATCTAAAGTATCTTCAGGGTTATGAGTACTTACCTCTGGTTCGGACGATTGAAGTTGCTGTTGGACCAGGTCGGGTTTCTGCTTGTATCTTTCCTAATATTGCTTCCCAAATTTACCATTATTATCCCAAGACTGCATCCTCCTCTTTGTCATCCGAGACATCCTCAGAAAGAAAAAGACAAGGGACTGGACTCAGACTGCACTGCACTCGGACTCTAGAAGGACTCACAGACCACTCTCCCCTGGTCGAGGATTAGGGAAGAAGGAAGCTGATTCATGAAAGGTGACATCCATGGGGACATAGACACGACGAGGTTCAGGGTGGTAACACTTGTACCCCACTTTGTTTGGGGCCTACCCTATGAAGATACATTTGATGGCACGAGGATCTAATTTCCCCGATGAGGACTGTGAACATGGACAAAGGCAGAACATCCAAAGACTCGACTCTGAAGATTAGTCATAATGGGAATAGAAGGATGAAAGGTAGACAAGTGTTGTATCGGACTGACACCATCTAAGACACGAGAAGGCAACCTTTGTTTATCAAATAAGTGGCGCTTAAGACAGCTTCCCCAAAAAGACTTGGGAGCAGACATTTGAAAAAGTAAAGATCCGCAACCTCAAGAAGATGACGGTTTTTCGCTCTGCAACCCCATTCATCAAGTGGGTGTCCACACAAGTTAGCTCATGGATAATACCATTATCTTTAAGAAATTGGGAAAAATGGTGATTCACATACTCTCTCCCATTATCAGAACGCAATCTTTTAATCTTTTTACCAAATTGGGTTTGAATCATATTGTAAAAGTTTACAAACAATTGGAAAACTTCGGACTTATCTTTCATGAGAAATATCCAGGTAACCCGAGTGCAATCATCAATAAAGGAGACAAACCATTTCGCTCCAGAAATATTACAAACAGATGTAGGTCCCCACACGTCCGAATGAATAAGATCAAAAGGATTGGAACTTTTATTATTACTAGGAGAAAAAGTTGTACGATGGTGTTTAGCAAATTGACAAACATCACAATGAAAGGACTCAACTGACACTTTTGTAAATAAAACAGGAAATAACGACTTAAGGACACTAAATGGAGGATGACCAAGACGCCTGTGGTGAAGCCATATCTGGGAGGATGACCAAGATTCTGACTTTGTTGGATGACTAGAAGCGAGAGCCTTTTGTCCAATGTTCTCTTTATTCTTTTCATGCTGCAAGTAGTATAACCCGTCCTGTTCCTTAGCAATTCCAATCGTCCTCCCCGTGGCAAGATCCTGAAAAACACAATAGGAATGAAAAAATGTTATTGCACAATTTAAATCTTTGGTGATTTTATGAATGGACAGGAGGTTACTGGACAGCTTGGGAACATGAAGTACATTCTTTAAGTGATGGGTTTGAAGTTTAATGTTTCCACACCCGGTAACTGGGATTTGTGATCCATTAGCTACAGTGATGTGTTGACTACTAGGTAAAGTGGTGTAGGATGAAAAATAAGAAGTATGGGGTGTCATGTGATCTGTAGCACCAGAGTCAATAATCCAGATATTCTCAGTACCAGAAGCATTAAAGGATAAGAAACTAGAACTCTTACCAGTCATGGTGAGGGAGCAAGTGGAAGAGGAAGGCTTACTAAGGGAACTCATAAGAGCCCGCAGACGTTCCAACTCATCTTTGCTAAGAGCAGGGACCTCCTTTTCCAGTTGAGTGGTTGGTGAGTCTTCAACTAAGGTGTCTGAATCAGTGATTGCTTGGTTAGCACGCCTCTGAAAGGGACCCTTAAATCCCCCAACACGCTCCGTAACCTTCTCCTTTCCATGTAGTTTAAAACATGTCTCCTTGGTGTGACCCGCCCTCCTACAAAGGAGAGCACCAACGATCTTCACGATTAGACTTAGTACGAGGCTTTCCAGAAGAGGAGGATTCCTTTATGGGACCCTTCACGGAAGTTAAGGCTGAACTTTCAATGGATTTATCTTCCAACATTACTGCCCTGCGACTTTCTTCACTACGAACAGTGTAAAACACCTCCGAGAGAGAGGGGAGTTTCTCTTTGCCTAAAACTTGAACCCGAATAGGATCAAATTCAGAATTCAGGCCAGAGAGAAACTTGAAGATCCTTGATTTCTCAATAAATGTAGTCAGTATGGCGGAATCATCAGTGCACTTCATCTTCAAATTTTGATATTGATCCAATTCAATCCACAAACCATTCAATGTCCCATAATAGTCGGTTACAGAAGAAGTCCCCTGCTTGGTGCTGAATATCTTATTCTCCAACTCATAACAAGCTGAAATATTTTGTTTCATGGAATAAGTTTGCGACAAATTATCCCAAATCTCCTTGGCAGTAGAGAAGAACATGCAGTTCCGACTAATTTCCGGAACCATAGAGTGCCAAAACCAAGTCATGATAAGTGAGTCGTCTTCATCCCAAGCTTCGAACATAGGATCAGTGTTGGCTGGTGCCTTTCCTTCGATATGTTTCAGCCTCTTACAACTCTTGAGAGTTGTGCGAACAAATTGGGCCCATTGCATATAGTTACGCCCATCAAGCTTCAGTATGTACCTTTAAGCAGGTAGAAGTCGAATGGCTTAGTGGTCCGATCAGCGATCTGCTTTTTCTCCGTAAACAAATTTGTCACCCGCCATGGTTAACAAAAAAGGGAAAAACAAAAACGTGGTCTTTAAAGGTCAAGAAGGATTTTCACCGTAAGCCCAAGATCGGGTGCCAAACACGGTGATGACCCCGATATGGAACCAGGAGGAGCCACGAACCGTGACGGAACAAACGGCGCGGCGAACGGAGGCTCGGAAGCGGCGCGTGGGATTACACGCGCCGAAACTCGTAGTCATGCGATCGGCGCGTGTAGGCGCGTGTGATGTCGACCGGCCGGAAATTTTGGGGAACGCCAGATCGGGCGGAGTCGCCCCGATGAAGGTGGTTTCATTGGGAAACTTCGCCGGAAAAATTCTCCACGGCAGACAAATGGTTCGTGGCGGTGAACAAGGTTGCTCGGCGGCGAATCCGCCAGTGGTCGACTTCGATCAAACCAGGCTGGTCTTGATTGAAAAACGCAGCAATGAAGGCTGCCTGAGGGAGTGACGGCTAAACCTAGTACTGGCTCGTGATACCAAATTGTAAGAAACAGAATTTTATTGATAGAAATAAATATGTACAAACCCCAATTATATAGACCGACTATCACCTAAATAAGGAAATATAAATCTGTACAAATCAGAACCAAATCAATCCTAATTATGTCACATATCTCCTAATAATACACAATGATTATATTACACAACACTCACCATACCGCCCAAAGATGAATGGGGCAGTTGAAGCCGCAAATAAGAACATCAAGAAGATTGTCCAAAAGATGGTGGTAACATTTAGAGACTGGCACGAAATGCTCCCTTTCGCCTTGCACGGTTATCGGACTTCGGTTCGCACCTCAACAGGCAACCCTTTCTATTGGTGTATGGAATGGAAGCGGTGCTTCCCATTGAAGTCGAGATCCTCGTTAAGGGTATTGATGGAGACAAAACTAGAAGAGCGAGAATGGGTTCAGGCTCATTTGGATCAATTGAATCTCATTGAAGAAAAGAGAGTGATGGCCTTATGTCATGGGCAACTATATCAGCACAGGATGAAGAGGGCTTACGAAAAGAAAGTTCGCCCTCGGGAATTCCAAGAAGGAGACCTTGTACTCAAGAAGATTTTGCTTATCCAAAAGGATTCTCGTGGAAAATGGACTCCAAATTATGAAGGTCCGTATGTTGTGAAAAAAGCTTTTTCTGGAGGAGCCTTAATCCTCACAAGGATGGACGGTGAAGATCTCCCGCTCCCAGTAAACTCTGATGCAGTCAAAAAATATTATGCCTAAAAAAAGCATATAAAAACCAAGCAAAAGTGAGCTCGCTAGGTTGAAAACTTGAAAGGCGACCAAGGCAAAAATTAGAGCGACCCGTTGGATTGAAAACTTGAAAGAGCAACCCAAGCAAAAGTTAGGGTCTGAAATCGGACATTGAAGAAGGCTGACGCACCAAGGGGCACTTATCCACTAGGGCAGTTCTATATATTTTCAGAAGTAGAGTACTGAGTAACCAAAGTTATGGATATGGGAAGCTGGCATTTGTTCCTACAAAGACACAAACTATAAAATATCTGTTTAGTTATTGTCTTTCTTTGTTTTTCTTCTTCTGCATTTTTCTTGATGTATCTTCAAGTCTGTGTAACTTCATCCTTGTACACATGACTCTTTTTTTTTTTTTGAATACCAAACACCCCGTTCTCGTATTTCAAAATGTTGTTTTATGATAATAGACACTGAATTGTGAAGCATGTGATGATATGGGAAAGCATTACATTTATTATATACATCTTAAGAATCACGAGGACACGCCAAATCTCAACAAATAAGTTTCAAAAAGGGCAAAGGGATTACCTTTAAAAAAGTAACTAGCGCAACATCGATAACTCGCGCTCCCTCCCAAATAAGGCATAGCATGACTAAATCCGATGAATCTCAGTCCGTCCCATATCTTTAAGCACTAGAGATCATACGGGACGAGGAATCAGTAAAAATAATAATCGCATTGCATACATGCATCACATACCATATATCCATGCATCATCTTCATATCACCACCTTTTAACCGTTTTGTTACACCTGGTCCGTGCACCAAAATTTGATCCTTCATTCTCGTTTACAAACAATGCGCCTAGCATTGGTCCTTTATTTTGCTTTCTAAGCGACACGCCAAGTATCACTCACTCTTTATTGCTTTTCGATCACCGCGTCAGTACCCGACCTGGCGGTAGTCCCTCATTATTGCTTTTTGACCAACATATCAGTTCCGGACCTGATGTTGATCCTTCTTTATTGCTTTCCATCGCCGCGTCAATACCCTACTTGGCGTCGAACCTTCCGATCACCGTGTCAGTACCCGACCTGGCGGAGATCCTTCTTTATAGTTTTTTTTGATAAAACGCGCCAAGCGTTAATCCCTCATTATTGCTTTCCGATCACCGCGTCAAGACTGACCTGGCGGAGATCCTTCTTTATAGTTTTTTTGATAAACGCGCCAAGCATTAATCCCTCATTATTGCTTCCGATCACCGTCGATGCGACTGGCGGAGATCCTTCTTTATAGTTTTTTGATAAACGCGCCAAGCGTTAATCCCTCTTTATTGCTTTTAGATTACCTCGGCAGTACCCAACCTGGCCGTATTCCTTCCTTATCACTTTCCGATTAAACGCATCAAGCGTTGATCCCTCATTGTCATTCCTCACGTCAAGTTCAAGACAAAATTAGTGTATTTATCTTTAGCTCTATTTTATGACAAAAATATAACAACCATTGTTGTTGCATTTTCTAATAAAATATAACTAAAGAGGGGCAGCTGTTATACCCCAATTTTGTCCGCTTATATTTTTATTTTTTATTTTTTTGTTTTGTTTTGTCCGCTTGCCGAGCTGTGGAGAAGTCGCGTGCCGAGCTGTGGAGAGGTCGTACGCCGAGCTGTGGGGAGGTCGCGTACCGAGCTGAGATCGCGTGCCGAGCTGTGGAGAGGTCGCGTACCGAGCTGAGGTCGCCTGCCGAGCTGTGGAGAGGTCGTATGACGAGCTGGGGAGATCGTATGCCGAGCTGGGCCATTTTTAGCCCAATTGCAGTTCATTACAAGCGTTATTAAAAAAAAAACCTAAAATTCAAAACTAAAAAATCAAAGTCAGATTTCCACACTTCACCCTTCACAAAGTCATCTGCATATCTTCACCAAAGTCCTCTGCATATCTCCTCAGCCACTCTACAAACTATGTCTTACAGCTATATGTCCCCCACATGCCTCTTGCTTTTTCTTCATCTGCCAACCAAGTTTGACAAACAATGCAATTTAATCAAAAAAAGGAGGAGCACCGTTGTTAAAGTTACGGCTGATTGCAATTTTTTTTTCAAACCATTGATATCATCTCAGACTTTGCACATGTTACCATCTCCTCAGCATCATTTTAGTACACACTTAGCATACAAGTTGCAACCTTAAGTGGACAAACTGAGCCCTCTGTTTTTTCTATAAATAGCAGTAGAGAATAGGGGGGACGGAAGAAAAATTGCACTTAATTTCAGAATTGGATATCTCATTCTGGTACCAATTATACACAATAATTTGAGAGAAAATTGAGAGAAAAAAGAGAAGAACCAAAAAAAAAAACGCAGAAGAAGCAAACAGAAGAAAGAAGAAGCAGAAGAAAAAAAGGTTTCTCTTCCTCCTCCTTCACCTTCCCCTTGTTCCTCCTTTCTCTCCCCACGATCTCCCCTCCCCCTTTGTTTTCTTCACATCTCGCACGCCTCCAGCTACATGCACGTAACAAGGATCGGCCAGCAATGGCCGCACAAGACTCCACCTCCAAGGAGGACGATCCTCCCTCAGATCCCAACCTCAGGGTTCCCTCCTCTTCTTCTCCTTCTCGCCACCTCTCTCTCTCTCTCTCTTTCCTCTCCTTCCCTCTCGCCCGTTTTTTTTTTCTTTCCTCTCTTTTGCAGCGGCGCTGCACCTTTTTTTTTTCTTTCTCTTTGCGTTTGTGTGTGTGTGTGTGTGTTTTAATTTAGGTTTTGTGTGTGTGTTCCCCACTTTTTTTTTTTTTTTTATCCCCAATTCCTCTTTTCTTTCATGCTCGCTTCTTTCAATTTCTCCTTTTATTTTTTATTTTTTTATTTTTATTTTTTTCTCTTTTGTTATTTTAAGTGGGTCATGACCCACTCTTTCACTTTTTTACTTATTTATTGTTTTTCTTTTGTTATTTTTTTAGTGGGCTTAGCCCATTCCTTTTACTCCCACTTAACTCCTTTTTTTTTTATTTGCCAAACCCTTATCTTTTTATATCATTTATTTAATAAACGTGAACATTTTTTTTTACTAGTCAAACTAATACAATTTCATTCAACTAAATTTTGCATACCAGTTTTGAGACCCTATTTTTCTTGAAAATCACGTGACAAAAGTCATGAAAATTAATTTATTAGTGATGATTACTTGAGATTGCTTCCCGTTTAGTCATTACAAATATCTTAATTTTCTAAATAAAAATAGGTTATTAGTGAGGACCACTCTTGATTGCTTCTTGTTTGGTCCCCATGAAAACCTATCCTCTTCATAAAAAATAAAATTAAGTTTTTTACTAGTAACGATCACTCGAGATTGCTTCCCGTTTGATCATTACGAACACCGTTAATTTTCTAAACGAAATAGGTTGTTAATGAGGACCACTCTTGATTGCTTCTTGTTTGGTCCCCATGAAAACCTATCCTCTTCATAAAAAATAAAATTAAGTTTTTTACTAGTAACGATCACTCGAGATTGCTTCCCGTTTGATCATTACGAACACCGTTAATTTTCTAAACGAAATAGGTTGTTAATGAGGACCACTCTTGATTGCTTCTTATTTGGTCCCTACAAAACCTACATTTTTTCCATCAAAAAATATACAATTAAAATCAACTAACACACAACCATTTTTTACCCAAGAACTACGTAGCCTTTGATTTCTCCACTGCACCCGGAGATACGTAGGAGCAGGAGCCCACTCCTGTCAAGCGCAAAAATAAACGACTTTTATTAAGTCCTTTTTTTTATCTTGGTTAATTTTTTTTTTAAAATAAAAGGGAAATAAATATTTTTTTAGAAGTTAATAAGATTTGCACAATTAATTAGAGGTAACCTTTTTCGAAAGGATGTTGTAGGGTGCTAATACCTTCCTTACACATAATCGACTCCCGAACCCAAATCAGGTCTTAAGGACCACTTTTCTTCAAAAAAGGTTTTTCCAATATTTTTCCTTCGAAAATAAATTATTGGTGGCGGCTCCATTAAACTCGAATAAATCCCTCCGGATTTTTCGGTCGCTACAAATATCTAAGCATAAAAGTGTGTGTATATTATTTCAGAACACATTTATGGATCGTGGTTGGATGCAAAAATATTGTTTAGGTGATGAGTATAAGAACGGGGTCAACGAGTTCTTACAATTTTCCCAAGCAAAATTTCCTAATCAAACAACTTTCTATTGTCCTTGTGTTAAGTGTTTGAATGGGCCAACACTAAAAGTTGAGGAGATACGGAATCATCTTCGTGTTTTTGGGATTTGGCAAAGATATACGACATGGACCTGGCATGGTGAAGTGTTAAACAAGCCAAGTGTGTCCACAAGAAAGGAAGTTGATGTAGATATGGACGATCGACTAGAGGACATGATTCATGATATTGGACAAGAGTCTTTTCAGCGGGCACATGTGTATGAAACTCTATGCAGCGACAAGGAAAAACCTTTGTATCCGGGCTGCAAAAATTTCACATGGTTGTCAGCGGTGTTGAAATTGTTCAATCTGAAGGCGATAAATGGGTGGACTGATAAGAGCTTCACTGAATTGCTTAAACTGTTGAATGACATGCTTCCGGAAGGTAACACATTGCCAAACAGTAATTATGAAGCGAAGAAGATATTATGTCCAATGGGTGTGGAGTATAAGAAAATACGTGCATGCCCGAAAGATTGCATATTGTACTGGAAGGAGCATGAAGACAAAGAAGAGTGTCCCGAGTGTAATACACCACGCTACAAAAAGAAGAACGGTGATGATAGTTGTGGTGATGTGAGCAAAAAAGGTCTTCCTGCGAAGGTGTTATGGTATCTTCCAATTATTCCCAGGTTTAAGCGACTATTTGCCAATGTAAATGATGCAAAGAACCTTAGATGGCATGCAGATGATAGGAAATGTGATGGAAAGCTTCGCCATCCGGCCGATTCTTTGCAATGGAAGAGAATTGATTCATTGTTTCCGGAGTTCGGCAATGAGCCAAGAAACCTTAGGCTTGGACTTGCTACAGATGGAATGAATCCATATGGTAACTTAAGTAGCACCCATAGTTCATGGCCTGTTCTCTTAGTAATTTACAATCTGTCTCCTTGGTTGTGCATGAAGCGCAAGTACATTATGTTATCTATGATGATTTACGGTCCAAAACAACCGGAAATGACATAGATGTTTATCTAAAACCCTTGATTGATGACTTGAGAACATTGTGGGAAGAAGGCATTGATGTGTTTGATAGGTTTTCAGGTGAAGATTTCAAGTTGCGTGCCATGTTGTTTTGCACCATCAACGACTTTCCAGCATATGGGAACTTGTCCGGGTATAGTGTTAAGGGGCATAAAGCATGCCCTATTTGTGAAGACGGCACATGTTTCTTTCAACTGAAAAATGGGAGAAAGACTTGTGACCTTGGGCATAGAAGATTTCTGAGATGTGATCACCCGTATCGCAGGTTGAAAAAGGCTTTTAATGGATGTCAAGAGAACGAAATTGCTCCGAAAGCTTTAACCGGAGAAGAAGTTTATCAACGGGTGAACTCCATCAATGTTAATTTGGGGAAAAAAAAGAGGAAAAAATATTCTTCTGTGAAAAACATATGGAAGAAAAGGTCAGTATTCTTTGATCTTCCATACTGGTCAAGTCTTGATGTAAGACACTGTATTGATGTGATGCATGTGGAGAAAAATGTGTGTGATAGTGTAATCGGTACGCTTCTCAATATTCAGGGTAAGACAAAGGATGGAGTAAATGCTCGTTTAGACCTTGTTGCCATGGGTATAAGAGAGGAGTTAGCTCCTCAGCCAAGAGGTAACAAGACATATTTGCCACCAGCTTGTCATACATTATCAAAAGAAGAGAAAAAAAGCTTTTGCGAGTGCCTACGGGGTGTGAAAGTGCCACAAGGTTACTCTTCAAATGTAAAGAGTCTTGTATCGATGACAGATCTCAAATTAGTTGGCTTAAAATCTCATGATTGTCACGTCTTGATGCAACAATTACTACCGGTGGCTATTCGTGGCATCTTGCCAAAAAATGTTCGACATGCCATAATTAGATTGTGTTTATTCTTCAATGCAGTATGTAGCAAAGCTATTGACCCTCAGAAATTGGATGAGTTAGAAAATGAAGCTGCTATCATTTTGTGTCAGTTGGAGATGTTCTTTCCTCCCTCATTTTTTGACATCATGGTTCATTTAATTGTTCATTTAGTCAGAGAGATTAGAGTGTGTGGCCCGGTTTACTTAAGGTGGATGTACCCTATTGAGCGATACATGAAAATATTGAAAGGGTATGTGAAGAATCTACATCGTCCCGAAGCATCTATTGTTGAAAGGTACATAACAGAAGAAGCCATTGAGTTTTGTTCAGATTATTTGTCAGAAGCGGTGCCTGTAGGGCTTCCTAAGTCTCGTCATGAGGGAAGATGTGAAGGTAAGGGTACACTAGGTCTAAAAACTAAGAGCATGGGTCGAGCGGAAGTGTTACAAGCACATTTGTATATATTGAATAATATTGATGAGGTTGAACCTTACTTGTCTGCTCACAAAAATCATGTCAAGGCCAAAAACCCTCGAATGAATGAAAATTGGGTGTTGAAGGAGCATAACAAGACATTCATACCTTGGTTTAAAGAACAGATTTTGAGTGATGATATTGCTTCTGAGACATTAACATGGCTAGCACATGATCCTAAATTTAATGTCTTGACATGGAGAGGATACGATATCAACAAATTTTCTTTTTATACAAAGTCACAGGATGACAAAACGCAGTACAAAATAGTGGGGTTATGGTTATGGCTTCTTCTATGCATTTCTCTAGTTCAAAGGATAAAAACCCCGGATTCGGCATCGATAGCTTATTTTGGGGTCATTGAAGAGATTTGGGAGATCGATTATAATAAATTCAAAGTGCCTGTTTTTAAATGTAAGTGGGTTATAAAGATGTGGTGGCGTACAAACCGATGAGTTAGGATTTACAATGGTGGATCTTGACAAGATAGGTTATAAGGATGAACCTTTTATCATGGCAATTCACGCCAAACAAGTGTTTTATGTCAAGGATCCCTCTAACAAAAGATGGTCTGTGGTTCTCCAAAGAAAAAGTATGCATAAGAGTGATGAAAATAAAGATTCAACACTAGATATTAATGACACCCCTTCTTTCTCAACACAAAGACCCATCTTCATTGATGAAAATGAAGTAGACGATGTATATGCCACTCGTGATGATCATCAAGAAGGGATATTGGAGGACATTAAAACTTGACTACTAAAGAATTTTATAGGTGAATACATGTTTGTTAGATTATATATCCACAATTAGTATCTGTTAGATTATCTCACATTGTTTCTTATATTTGTTTGTTTGTTTAAACATGCATCATATATGGCTGATACATCCACATCAGAGTCCTCCAAAAAAAGGACTAGAGGTGTTACCACTACATCACAATTGAAAAATAGACTTCTTCCTGGTCAGAAGTTTTCTATTGAATTTGATCCAGATACTGGGCGACCTGATGGTGATAATGCAGCCAGCTTTTGCACTTATTTGGCATACCTTGCACGAAGCAAGGCCTCCATTCTAATACCTAAATGGAGAGATGTCCCTGAAAAAACTAAAGATATGATATGACAAGATGTCGTGGTATTGACCTTTATCTCTAGTTGTATGCATATTTGTATTTAACTTTATTGATCTTTGTGTGTATGTATTTACTAACACCACCATTTTGTTGTGTATTGTAGGATATTTTTGATGTTCTCCATGATAAAAAGTTTAGGGACCGATGGTTGTCCTATGCGGGTGAGCGTTGGAAGGATTTTAAGTCTAAACTCTCCAGGACATTTGTATTTGGGAATGGAGACAAAACTGGTTGCACAAATCCTTGTTAGAAGTATAATTTCCTTTCAAAGGACATATGGGATGAGTTTGTTAGGAGCCGCAAGGAAGAAGCGTTTCTGGTTAGTTTGAATTATATTTTTTAACTTGCTTAATATAATTTTTTACTTATTTTAATTTGTGGTGTGTTACGTTATGTGTAACAGAAAAAAAGAGAAAAGGGAAGGACAAATGCTGCAAAAAAATATCTACCCCTACTTATTGTCTCGTGGGGGTTATGATAAACTTGAGAAGAATGTAATGACACACAGAAGGAAAGCCTTGCAGGAAGAGGCTGGAGATGAAGCCTTAGAATCCCCTCCAAAACCAAACCGGTATGAGCTATGGACTATGGCTCGAACAAAACCATCAGGATCCTATACATCTGATGCTGTGGCCTCAGTTGCTTCTAAAATTGTAAGTGTATCTACCTTATTTAATATTATGTGATTTGTAACCAATTTAGGTCGACTGACCAAAAACCTCTTTGATTGAATTTGGTTGTAGGAGTCATTGGTTGAAGATGAATCTCAGGGTACTTTTATTCCAACTGGACGTCAAGATATCTTGACTACTGCCCTTGGAACACCCGAGCACTATGGTCGTGTCCGCACTGCTGGTCGAGGTGTGGGCTTCAAGAAATACTTCGGAGGAACTTCACGCAGTCAGTCAAAGCAAATGGACATGGATGCCATGAGACATCAGATCATACAGGAGGTTAGTCAAATGTTTGAAGCTAAGTTTGAAGCTTACAAATCTCAGCTGAAGTCAGATGTGGAAGCCCAACTAAGTCGTGAGATAATGTCTTCTCCTAAAGCCCGCTGCGCATGTCAGACTCAAGGATAGTTGTTCGCGAGGAAAATGAGGAGGATCCTAAAGACGATATTTTAAAATGCATTGGTCACATGGCTTTTGATCTTCCCGATGGACAAGTTGGGATTACCTTGGAGCACGACAATCTTCAATTTTTACATTTTTTGAAGGACTTAACGGACTGTCGTTCGGTGATGAGTTACGGCTTGCCAATCAACACTTGCAATTATGGTGCACGTAAGTATTAATTAACATATTTGTATATTTTTATCTCCTTTGTATCAATTATATATAATTAACATTATTTTGTTTTAACTCCTAGGTATACGCATCGTATTCGTATTGAACAACAACGGTGATGTATATGGATTCTTGGATCCAACGTTGATGGTTGTCAAGCCCAACCCAAAAGAGTCTAATGAATCTGTTCAAGCTTACATACTGGATAAGCTAATTCAGCAGGACAAAGATGTTTTCTTAGGACTGTACTGGCACATGTGAATACATTTTTATTCATAGCATACTTTTTCTCTCTGTGTTTCTAATATACCTTTATTGTTGTTACCTAGTAATCATTGACAGTTGATTGTCGTTTGTCCTAAGCATAATCTCATAGTCTGGATATGCTCACTTCATCAAAGGCCAAACCTACAGATTAAGCGTGTACTTGAGGGGTAAACTTTTAATTTACTTGTCATACTTGTGATGTCATATATGTATTTATCTTATATCTATAACTTATATTATTTTATCAGAGCTATGATGGACTATAATAGTAAGAAAGACCTGGGAAAAGGAAAGTGGCCTAATTGGAACATACTCGCGGTAAGTAGTTTGTCTTTATATGATATTTACATATTGAAAGCCGTATTATTTATGTGTATATATAATTTGTACTAATTTATATTGTCATTTGTAGGGGCCTTACCAAGACAACTCATGGGCATGTGGTTATTATGTCATGAAAACCATGTTATCCATTGTCACGATGAGGAGTGCCTCTGGGTGGGATTTGGTAATAAAATATTTCTTAACTTGTTATTTGATCTTTTTGATACCTTACACTATTTGTAGTTAGTTAATTACATATGTTTTGAATTGAACTTGTAGTTATTTGATGGTCGTGGCACAAACTCATACAATCATGAAGAAATTGTCGAGATTCGGAAAACGTGGGCACGTTTTTGTGACTAAGATTGAAGAGCAAAATCTAAACCTAGAACCACCAAGACGCTTGAGCACTAAAAAGCAACACAACAAAAATGAGAAGGTTTGAAGAGAAGAAAAAAAGGGATAACAGAATTGTGTAACTAATAATTCGTAGCATTTAGGAGTTATCTGAATGTTAATTAGAGGATAGTTGAAGTTTTGTTTTTTTGACGATAGAGTATAATTGAAGTTGTAACAATTATTTTGTTGAGTGAATTAGGACAACTACCAGAACAAAGTTATCATTACCACTCCCAAGAATAATGTAGGATGTGTTTTCTTCTTGTGTGAGTTTTGGAGTTCATGATGATTAATACATGACTGGATTTGTATGCAGTGGTTTGTTGTATGTATTGGCAGTTCTGGAAATGGAAATTTAAAAAATGTAGTATTAAAAAAATTGATACATCTATGGCGTCGATTTTCCTTAAAACCGCGGTTAAAAGTGATATATGGCGCCGGTTTTCCTTAAAACCGCGGTTAAAGGTGACTTATGGCGCTGGTTTTCTGAAAACCGCGGTTAAAGATAACATACGGCGCCGGTTTTCAGAAAACCACGGTTAAATGTCACATACGGCGCCGGTTTTCCTAAAAAACCGCGGTTAAAACTTTTTTTCCCAAAATTTTTTGTCCCATTACTGTAGGATCTAGCGTCGGTTTTATTTTAAACCGCGGTTAAAACTTTTTTTTTTTTCAAAATTTTGTGTCCTTTGCATCATGATTTAACTCCAGTTTTATAAAAAACCGCAATTAAAACTTACTTTTAACCGTGGTTTATAAACCGGCGTTAAATATTTACACTTACAACGTCGGGAGAAAAGACGCCGGATTGAAAACCGACGTTAAAAGTCCAAAAAAACCGCGATTAAAAATAGTTTTTGTACTAGTGAAAAATTGGCAATAATAAAGCATTCAAACTTATAATTTAAGTTTACTCTCCAATTAAGGACCAAAGGTATAGCATTGCAACTCATCTCCACAATGTTGCAAAAAAAGAGCATACTTCGTACGACCCCAAGTTGAAACTGATATTCAGCACTTCCTTGCTCTCGCACGACAAATATCGAAATTGTTGAAGCCTAGATGCCCGATCTTTTATCATGCCACTATAATGAGCATAAAATAAAATTATGGAACATCAAATACAAAATGTGAGCATAAAAAATACAAAATGTGACTAATAGGAACCTGAAGTAGAAACTTGAAGCTCATGGGAACCGGCCAAATGAATTGCAGCAAATTTATTGCTCAGCAAAATAGGATCACCCATCAACAATTCTGAACCCACTTTCACATCCTCCATTTACAAATGTTTCCCAAATCTAAATCTAGAAAATGGTACCTTTCATAGAAAACAAAAGAATAATCAACAAACTAAAAATATATCTACACAAAATTATAAACTTCAACGCAAAGACATGAAATACCAATAAACAGAAGACGATGAAGAAAAATCGAATGCGAAGAAAATCAACCTTGTTGAAGTGTAATGGGGAAAGCGGGGAAAGAGAAAGTTGCTGTTGACGATGGATTGGAGTTCAACCTTCCTGCAGACATTTGAGGCAAACAACATTGACCACATAGAGTCGCAGGGTACGTGAATACAAACAAAGCCAAATGAAATCAGTCAATCTTACATTGGGCACAATATATAGGAAAAATAATTGATAAAAGGAAAACCCTCAATGGGAACCTCTATAACCACCCACCAAATCCCCTCTTGAATTCAAAGACCAAGCATACTGCATTTCAACAGAAAATGATGTGCATGGATTGTGATACGGCGGAGCAAATGCACTTGTTAAAAAACATATGAACAAATGCATTACGCACACCAAATAAGCAAACAGTACATTGAAGCTAAGAATTGAAGAGTTAGAGAAAGAAAATTCTCGACAATAAAGAAGCGGGAGAGGAGAACACATATGAATGAAACAAACATCTGATAATGAAAATGAATGGCGGAGAAAGAATGTATAAAAATGTATGTATTTTAGAGATCAAAAAATCAACACCAGCAATCCAGGCGAAAAAACGTATCTGATAAGAATGTGAATAAGTGAGAAAAAATGCATTGGAATTTGTCACATAACTAAATTGACGTATTTTTAAAATTGGTAATTCAATATTAATTAATTAATTATGGGAGAGAATGTACATAAATGTGCTCCACAATTACTTCAATTTTGTTTGAAATTTGAAACAATAGCATAAGATATTGGTTAAAAAACATTATTTGTTCAGTACTCATATTCTTATTAAGTGGAACATTTTCCGTATTTTCCGTTCATGGAAAACACTTCTCCTTGAATTGTTGAACTTGAAATCTTAACATATTTGAGCCTCGTTGAATTGATTCGATAATTTATTATGCTGCCTAAAGTATTTTGGTGGTATCCGTTTATTTTTTGAAGGCTCATTTATATGGTAAATAAAAGGGTACTGCATCTATTTTCAAAAAAAAAAAAAAAAGGGTACTGCATCATGTAATTTTCTATCATGAATGTGAATGGAATATACTATTTATAGGCCGTCTTTCCAATTCTTTTTGATTCCGTATATACATTTGTTGCCAAATCATGATAAAATAATTAGTATTTACAACCTGATTGTTGCTTATATTATTTACATTCCATTTAAAAGTTATACATGTATATGATATTGAGTAACCGCTGGAACTGATCTTGATGGTTTTGCCCCATTAATTCTTTCCGTTTTTTGTTCTTCCTTCCTATTTAGATTAATTTTTTAAAAATTTGTTTTATATAAAGGTCTAGGCACTAATATTATTCAAATTGGGGCTATATACATTTGTTCCCAAATCATGAGCATGATAGAATAATTAGTAACCGCTGGAATTGTTCTCGATGGTTTTGCACCACTAATTCATTCCTTTTTTTGTTCTTCTTTCCTCTTTAAATGTTATTTTAATTAATAATTGGTTTCCTATAAAGGTCTAGGCACTCGTTTGAAACATGTGCTCCTTTTGTACAGGCTGATGTGGGAAGCCATGTACATTTGGGGGGAATCATAATTAGAATGCCATAGTTGTACTGTTAAACATTGTATTTAGATGACATTTGTTAATTTCCTTTTTTAAAACATTTTCCATTGTATATTATATAGATTAAAGTCCTGTTGTTTGTTGTATGGAACAGTGGTTTTCAGAACACTGACTGTACTTGTCTGACCTTATTTGTGTGAGACTCTGCGGTCTCCATTTAATTAATGAAATTGGTTTGTGAAGTTAATTGTTTATTAACCGTGAATAATATTTAATCTCTTTTGAAGTAAACCATAATATTAATTTTTTTCTGATTTCTTTACGCTTTGCAGTTGACCGCACTGTTACGAAATTGAATTTAACACTTTTTTATGAAATAAAACGTTCTTAAATTAAGAGGAAGTTGACAATTGTTTTGATCGATTTAGATGCATAAGATAAATGGTTTATCAAATATTAACTTAGTGAAAACAAATATGACTATAAAGAACCCCATATTATTGCACCATTTACTTAATTAAATAACCAATTAAGATAGCCATTCCCATTGGCAGCATCAACATCTTGAAGAAGTTCATTGTGCCTTGTAAATGGCCAATTTGCTGGTTGAAGTTGCTCATTTCGTTCTCTATGTTCTCCACCTTGAACTCCTAAGTGTCAACCTCATAATGAAGCTCCTCCATGAGTTTTTACAGTTCTTTGACCTCGTCTTTTAGGGTGTTTATTTGTGTCTCCATTCTGAGCATTCTGTTGTCTTTATTCTTGGCAGCCATGACAACACCTTGGGATAACATGAGCTCATCACAGGATGGAAAACATCATTTGTGAAAATCACACCTATCACAGCTGTAGTACAACTGCTTAGGCATGTGCGGAAGTTTTGAGATCAAGATATCAGCCATTTTTCCACATCTACAATTTTCATTTTCATATTTGAATGATGCGAGCCACTTAGTAGCTCCCCTACTTACAGTTGAGTTTGATGATTCCATCCTGTAGACAAGGAAAAGGTTAGTTCGTATATAAATCAACCAAGATGAAGAAAACTGGACAAAGTTATTTATTTTATAAATAATCTTCATGAACAAAAGTTGAAGGTGTGCATGCGTGTGTAACACCCCAAATTCTCTAAGTTAAGTTGGGAACAAGTTATGGGGAGTTGTGTGATTACATTCAAGCTTAATTTGGTTTCAAATTGAGTGAATAAGATTATACAAAGTTTTTATGGCTAGGTTGTTGATTTGGAGTTAAGAAATAAGTTGGATTTAATCCTAAGATGATTGGAAGTGTTAATTAGGAGTTAATTGATGAAGATTTGATGTTAAAAGATGATTTTTCACATTTTAGTACAGTGTGAATCGATTCACACAAGCCTGAATCGATTCACGAAGTGCAGGTATAGTTTTAAGTCGATGAATCGATTCACAGTCTGTTGTGAATCGATTCACACCCTGTTAAAAGTATAAAATGCAGCAGAAAACTAGCAGAACGCGATTTTGGGGAAAATAGAGAGAAGGGGGCGATTGGGAGAAGAGAGAAGGGAGAGAAATGCTAGGGTTTCTCAAACCCTATGAGAGATTGAAGGATTCTTGCTAGATTTCCTCAAATCTTAGCTTGAATCAAAGTTGTGAGGTTGAGTTTTTGGGTATTTTAAAGATTTAGGAAACCCTAACCAAGAGGAAGAAGAAGAAGAAGCACGAATTGAAGAAGAAGAAGAAGAAGAAGAAGGGGAAGAAGACCAAGCTCCTTACAAGATGGCTCGAATCCTTGGACTAAAGAAGAAGATTGAAGGTTGTAGATCAAGATTTGAAGAGTATTTGAAGAACCCTAAGTTGAGCAAAAAGGGAAAAGCTTGAAGAAGAGCAAGGAGGCCTAAGTTCAACCCTTCTAGCTCAAGGTCTTGAAGAATAGAGGTGAGTTCTTCATCCCTTAAGTGATGGACAACCAATAAGACTCACATATAGGAATTTTCTCAAATAAGTCTTTGAACCCCAAAGGGTTCAAAGTTAGGGTTTGTTATCCCCTTTGATTATGAGTTTAATTTATGGTTATTGTTATGTCTATTTAGTGGGTTTGACTGCAAGAGGTTGGATGGCTGCCCCCAACCCCCCACAAGTTGTATGTTTTATGTTTAAACCGTTGAATGTTCCATAGATCTCTAATGGTAATGTGTCTTAGTTTTTAAATGTTTCCTTGACTTAAGATGATATAGAGTTTCATGTGAAATGTGTATTGCCATGTTTATGTAATTAGGTGAAGTTATATGTAATATGAGTTAAATCTCCTAAGTTATGATTTTTATCTCAAAATGTTTGATGTTTGACTCCCTTGTTAGCTCCATAGAGCTAAGATGGAGATGAGTGTTTGGCTCATAAGGAATTAGACTCAATTGAGTTGTTCAATTCTATATGAGCCTAATGATGTGTTGGCCATATTATGGTAAATGATATATTATGGTAAATGATGTTAATGTCATGTATGTAATGTTCCTTGCTTGCCAAACATAAATCCTTGGGTTAATTAGAACTCAAGTGATGGAAGTTTAGATAAGTAAAGATTTCATAAGGTTAAGTGGCCTAAATGCCTAGAATGAATAAGTGAATGATCTCTTTCCTTATGAATATGTATTGAAAATGCATTAGATGGAATCAAATAATTATAAGACAACAAGAGCTAAATGGTGAAATATGTTCAGTGGTGTTTGAGTGTAATATGAATGTGTGTTGTCTTGTCTTTATGATCATTAGAGATGCATGTTTTGGAATAAGATAAGACTCAAATTACATGTTATGTTAGATTCCAAGATTTTATGCAAGCTTCTTGAAACAGTTAAATGAGTATGTGGATTTAAATTCCTAGTTTGTGTGTTTTACTTGATTGTAGTCATGCAAAGATGCATAAGTAAAGTCTAAGAGTCTTAAAAGACACCAAGATTCCTCATAAGAGGAGATGTTCGGAATGGTTAGCCTCGTGGGACGTCACTTGAAGGGTTAAGACGTCTAACCACCATATCGAAAGCTATGTTGAGCGGGGTCTATGGAATTAAGCATATAACCAAATCCGACAACATAGAAAAGAATATTTATACGATGTTTAGCTTTGTTGAGCGGGGTCTATGACCAAATCCAATAACCTAGCAAAGAATGTTTGTATGATGCATAGTTATGTTGAGTGGCAGTACAGGTAGCCATTTGGTAGCCACTTGACACAAGGCCAGTGGTCAATAGTCCAGTGATGAATAGTCCCTGCTGTTACAATAAGTCCTATGAGTGACGTAGTAGGCAAGCCACGTGACTGAACAAGGCCAGTGGTGATAATATAATCCCTGTGCGTTACAATAAAAGCAACATAGAAAAGAATGTTCATATGATGTTGTGTGTTTACGATATATGTTTATGTCTAGTTTTATCACAAGTTGTCACTATGAATATTGGACTGGGATAATTCAGGTTTAAGTTTAAGTATAAGTTTAAGTTTAAGGTAGTGTATCCTATGGTTTCAAACTTAAGGTGTCTGTTAAGTATTATGTTTTGAAGTTAATTTTCGAGAGAGAGAAGAAAAGTAAGGCTTGACAGATAAAGTCTAAATAAGTCTTTTCAGTCTGGTAAGAGTCGACGAGAGAATGGTGAGGAGTCCGTGAATGGCTCACTGAGATTTTATATCTCACCCCATTCCTTTTATGTTTTTCAGATTAGTAGGTACCGATGACTGACGAGGCGAAGCTCCAAGCTTAGGACTCGTAGACTAGTTTTATATCGTTGGGAATTTTATATTCCAAGTATTGTATAAGTTGTAATCTATTTATTAGATTAATGATTTGAGTTTAATTTATGACTTAGATTACTGTAATCAAGTTTGTAAATTATTGGTAATTCCTGTGCTTTAATGTAATTTGTCGTTCTTTCAATTACTTGAGGTGCGGGTGTTACAGCGTGCAGAGATTGCGGTTAGAATAACATTAAAAATAGCAGTTGAAAACCACGAAGAAGCTATAATGTTGTAAACAGTTGGTCGACGGTCATCGTATTTTAATAAACACCTCTCCGATGTTGGTTTATGAGCAGCTTATCGAAGGAAGAAGAAGCACCAATGTAGAGTCGATGAAAGATCGAAAGATTGAAGTGGTAAACTGTTTTGCATCATTACAATAAATATAAGTAACCGAAATTTTAAAAAATGTGGGGCCCATGCAAAAGTTTGTTCCCTCCAACACTATAAGGACGTGTATGAAAATAGTGAGACACAAATTATTTGGTGAAAAAAAAAAACATAGTCCTAAAATAAGTATCATGTTATGTTGATATTAATTACTTTTGTCCAGTTTTACCTGAACTTAATAATGATTATTTTGTATAATTTTTACACTCGTTCATAATTTTTACACTCGTTGATTCATTTATAGCTTTTTCATAATATATTTGAAACATCTTAATGTGACACTTATAATGGGACAGAGTGAGTAATTTTTTTTCTTCATTTGTTTGGTTATTGTTTTACATTTTTTAATTAGAGTTTATTGAATTTTATTTTATAGGATTGGTATAAATTTAATATATACTCCTTTAGTCCCTTAATATAGGAATGTCTATTTAATGCCCCTTAAGAATGTAAGTTTTGTATGGTATTAGTATTAAATTTATGAAGAAAAAATAACATATCTTGTTTTTTTTAAAAGGGTGTTATATTAGTTCATAGTTATGGTTTGGGTTAGTCAATGAGTAGTTGATAGTTATGGTTTGGTCAGTGGATTAGTAGTTGATAGTTACGGTTTTTGGATTAGTGGTCCCTTGTTATTAGTTGGGTTAGGGATTAGTAGTCTATATTTATGTTTGTGTTAGTGAATGAATAGTTGATAGTTAGGGTTTGGGGATTAGTGGTCCCTAGTTAGTAGTTGGCTTGGGGTTAGTAGTTCATAGTTATGTTTGGGTTAGTGGATTAGTTGTTGATAGTTAGGGTTCGGGGATTAGTGGTCCCTAGTTAGTAGTTGGGTTGGGGTTAGTAGTTCATATAGTTATGGTTGGGTTAGTGAAGTAGTTGATAGTTAGGGTTTGGGGATTAGTGGTCCCTAGTTAGATGTTGGGTTGGGGTTAGTAGTTCATAGTTATGTTTTGGCTAGTGGATTAGTAGTTGATAGTTAGGGTTCGGGGATTAGTGGTCCCTAGTTAGTAGCTGGTGTGACAACCACCGAAAAATTCAAATGGAGCCGCCACCTATGTTTATTAAGGAAAACGATAGGAAAAAACATTTTTCGAAAATAAATGGAAAAAATGGTCTTTGAACCAAATTTAAAGGGTTCGGGAGTTAATTACCATAGAGAAGGTATTAGCACCTCTATAACGCCCATTTAAAATGGTACCCTTAATTGTTTTAAGAAAATATTTGCCTTAGAAATTAATTCCCTTAAACTCTTATTTATTTTATTTTTAAAGCAGAAAAGAAGAAAGCCGCAAAATGACCGAATCGTACGAATGACATTCCGAGACTTCTAACCATTGATTTTATTAGTAAGCAAAAGAATGGAAAGAATTGGTGCGAAGTAATTATGCCAACATGAATCAGAGGAAGGAAATTTCAATTAAAAACACGAAGGAAGTTAGTACTATAAAAATTTAAGTTGCTAATCAATGTTAATACTAATATTAGTAAAGTTTACATCATTTGTTATCGTTTACAGTTATTAACAAATATCAAAATTTGTCTTAGGAAAAAAAAGAAACGCAATAACAGGATTTTATCTCAATCTTGTTTTTGATCACAAATATACAAAAATATTCTAACTATAGAGTCTTAAGACTACAAATAAAAATAAATAAATTAAATAAATAAAATGAGTTTTGATACCCTAATTCGATCCTAACCCAGATGTTAGCGTTCACGGCGGCCAGGCTAACGGAGGACTGATTGGGGGGAACCAAGGTTCACCCCCTTGCTCCGGCCAAGGGTTATCAGAATGCAGAGACCAAAAAAAAAAAAAAGGATAATAACGAAAATCAGGAGATGGAAAGAAGGATGATCTTATAGGCAAAGAAATTTCAAATACACAGAAATCAACAGAATACAAGAGAAGAAATGCCACTTTGAGGAGAGATCCTTAAACAACTCGGATCTTTCCCAAGGAATAAAAGGAAAAATTACAGAAAGAAAACCCTAAATCTATATTTGTGACTTTATGCTCTCCTCTCTGTTTTTTTTCTTCTTGATGCCCTCCTTTTCGTTTTTTCTTCTCAGCTCTCTCTAGGGTCCTTCCCTCAGTTGCATGTCTTTGGCTTTTATAGCCTCATAGTCTCTGTCAAAAGAAATAGAACCAAATCAGAATAATAAATAAAAATTAAAAGAAAAGAAAGGAGATAGAAACTTCCCTGATTCGTCAGATCTACACGTTTTTCTTCTTCTTTACTTCAAGATCTCAATACCGATTAAGAATCTAGACCGAATCATATTGGAAAAGGATAATATCTGAGATTCGTATTCCCTTTGACTGGTGGCGTCATTGATGAGAAAAAAAAGGGGAAAAAGAAAAGAGATTAAAGGGGAGGGCACCGCGGATGAAGGAGGAGAGAAGGAAGGAAATAGGGAAAGGGGAAGAGATGGCCGAGATGGGGGGAGTAAGATGAGGGAGGCGGATTTGGTGGGAGAGAAAGAAGGAGAGAGTGGGGGAGAGGCCGAGAGACCAGAGAGAGTGACGGGGGCGGCGTGGATCACGAATGAGGGAGAGTGGTTGAAGTGATTAGGGTTTTTTGATTTTAGGTTTTCAGGGTTAGGGGTTGGGCCTATGGGCAGCGGGTTGTGGTGTCTTGGACTAGAGGGAGTGCGAATGGGAAAGAGAAGGGGTGCGAGAAGCAGGGCGTGGCTGTGAGAGAAGAGGGGATGCACGCATGAAAGGAGGGAGGTGCGCGTGGGAGGAAGGTTCTTATTTGGGGTGGCAAGGTGAAATTTGAGTCTTGTAGCTTGGCTGCTATTAGCACCCCCAAAATTGCTAATTATAACCCTTCTTCTCCTTTTTCTTTTTCTTTTCTTTCTTTTCTTTTTTTTCTTTTTTTTCTTTTTTTACTTTATTCATTCTTGCCTTCTTCTTCTTTTTATTCCAAGACCAAAAATATTATTTATTATTATTACTACTACTAATTTAAATAGTTAAAATAAGTAATAAAATAAAAAGGCCGGACAAAATTAGGGTACTACAGCTGCCCCTCCTTAATTACACTTTACTCGAAGGTCTTTGTGCATTCGTTGTAAAAGATAATTAAGGATAAAAGACTCTAATTTTGTCCAGAACGAAATTGTTTGAGGATGCGAGATTGGCTTCCGGCTTTGCTTTGGGATTCTAGGTTTGATTCCTAGTGAATTCCGGGTAAGGCATAGGTTTGGTTCCTAGCTCTTACAAAATTGGTGAGAGATTCTAGGTTCGATCCTAGTGAATTCCCGGCAAGGCATAGGTCTGGCTCCTAACCCCTACATCTTTGGTATTGATTACTTTCTTACTTAGGGTAAGTCTGGGGTGCGAGCTTCTTCGTCACTCGACACAAGTTTGGGTCAGAATCCCAACAAGGGTAAGTCAGGTTCTTAACTCTTGCTAAAAGGTACGGATTGACTACCTTACTTTAAGGAATATCCATGATATGAGTTTCTCTGTCACTCAATATAGGTTCGGGTCAGATTCCCGGCAATGTATAGGTCAGATTCCTAACTCTTGCTAAAAGGTACGAATTCATTTCCATAATTGAGGAAGATCCGAGACGCGGGTCAGGTTCCCGACTAAAGGCTTGGGTCAGATTCCCAAGATGATGGGTCAGATTCCCAGCAAGGTGTAGGACAGGTTCCTAACTCATGCTAATAGATTGAATAGGCTGAGTACTAGTTCTTACTGAGTAATAACAGACCAACTGTATGTAATATTTGAGAGGGTGGGTCAATAGACCCAAAAACTTTGACGGTCATGTAGGATGCAATGAATGGTATGTCATTCATGAGTGTTGCTTTTGCTTTTGGAGCAAGGATTTTTTTTTAGGCGGGCGGTGAACCCAAAAGTATTGATGATTATGCAAGATGCAATGAATGGTATGCCATGCATGAGTATTATTTTGCTTTGAGATTTTTTTTTTTGATTTCCCTGAATTCCTTTTGATGACGCTGCCCCCTAGACTCGTGGGATGATAACTTTCTGTCGGATTGCTTGTCCGAATGGTTGACTTTGTACTGCACTAGATTTGCATATTTGCCCCTTGATAAATCATTTTATGGATCCTCAAATTTTCAGCTTCATGCTTTGAATGCCCTTGGGAGGATTAGATTGACAACTTTGATCCATAGAGACTTTTCAGTGTCCCTTTGGCCTTCGTCCAGCCATGTGAGGAAGGATCTATGTAGAGACGCGGATCACCTTGTGTAGTTCTGACACTGGAACGAAATCTTGAATGCGAAGCTTGTAGACGATGGGTCAGCTTTTGCCCCCAGCTTCTTGGTTTATGTTTAGATCTGTGAGGTCCAATCTGGGTTGACATGTTTGTAAATTTGACCCTAACTTTTTCCTAGGCCGCTCTTTGTGAGTTTTCAACCTAGCGGGTCGCTCTAACTTTTGCCTAGACCTTCCCTTTCGGGTTTTCAGTCTAGCGAGCTTTTCTTTTATACTCTTTTTTTTGTAAAGCAACTACACCGAGGAGTTTATACGGATTTCCTCTTTCAAAAATCATGTTTTGAGAAAATATGAGCAATTGGACTTTGATCAGCCAACTGAACGTGACAAATAGGGGTAGTTCTCAGTTGTTACTATAAATACCCAAGTTGTAAATAATTTTAGGACGAATCAATCAAACAACTTATTTTTTCGCTCAAGCTTTTATTCAGTCGCACTTATGTTTACCTTTATGTCCCAGTTTTTATCTTAGTTCATCGACTTAAACCTTTCTGGAGTGAGTTAAGGAACCCATAGCTAAGGAACAGAGTTCCTTCCTTGGCGTAATCGCTTGAAGAAAAGAGAATCACCGTTTTGGAATTTAGTTGATCTGCGGCTAATTGGTATTCCATACAACAGATTTATATAAAAAATTGTGGTTCAGATTGCTGTGATGTACAATTTTTACTTTAAAAAATATGGAAAATTACGGCAGTCTTAACCACCATATATAGTTTCCACCTTTTTAATAAGAAAAACTGACGAAAAACTACAATAGAGACCAATTCAAATACTGCAATTATGTATATTATTAGGGGTTTAGAGTAATTACATCCGTCAAATCAACCTCAACTTAGAAATTATAAAAAACTAAAGTGGACAAAAGAAGATTGAAGAAAAGAAAAGTTAGGAAAAAAAACAAAAAAAATGAAATGAATACAAGCCTCAATAATACTCCTCATAAGAAGAGTGGCAAACAAAAACTATAGCACACATCTTCAATGTTGGTAACTAACAAATTAAAACCATATATTTGTGGATTTCCTTCTAGCTAGTGACTCCCTTCGCCGTCTTTTTGTGAATCCATGCCCCAAGATCAATGGCTAGTTGCAAGCAGGTACGGATGCATGTTGCAGTTTTGAGGGTCAGGGCCCCTGGTATTTCTTTTTTAATTCTACCGGTACTAGTATTCTAATTGCTAACGGTACCTTGCTCTTAAAATCTTACCTTGCTTGCGTTTTTTCTTCAGCAATGTAAGATTTGCTCTCACTTTGTTTATTAAATAAATATTAGATTTAGAATTTTGTTTGCGTTTCAGAAGTTGTGTTTGTTTTTTTCTTGTCAAACTTTGTTTATTAATATTAGTACTTTTGTGTCATTGTGTGATTTGGGCCTATAATCCATTTTAGTATGTTTTTGTTTGTCCTTGCCATAGCTTAGTATTTATTGTTTATTTTTTTTCTAGTATTTATTGTTTATTAATACTATAATCCAATAATTTAGGCATTAATTCTATATAATAATTCAAAAAGCTCTAATTTATGTCTGATTTATTAATGTTGGAAACTATATCATTGGTCGGTAAAAACTAGGAAAGCAGACGTTTATCTTCTTGTGTATAGAACTCTTATTCTTACACTTCCTGATTCTAATGTTACTATATAGCGATTTTTTCAGCCATGCATATATTCAAAACTACACTACGCAACAAGATGAAAGATGAATTTTTACTGATTGTCTGCTAGTATACATTGAAAAAAAAAATATTGCTAAAAAGTTTAGTGAAGATTAAATTATAGATGATTTTCGTAACATGCAGGAGAGGTGTTCTGCATTTTGATAGATTTCTAATGTAATCAATGTTTTAGAACATATAATTATAAATATTTTACATTAAACTTGGTGCATACATATTTGTTGGATGAACTATATGGTTTTATAGTTGGCCCCTATTATATATTATCTAAGTCTTGCTCCGTCCCTGGTTGCAAGAATAAATTAATATAATACTATTTCAATATTTTTATCATTACAAATGGGAGATTACGGCTAAAAGATGATGTATTTTTAAATACATAAAAGGTGGCTTCTAGAGTGAATCATTTAACAAGTGATTCATGGGTGAACCACCATTATCAGCCCTTAGATTTATTATTAAAATATTTGAATAGTTATGATTACAACTGGATAATTGCTGAATAAGTCACCAAAAAAGATTTAAATGACAACTTTGTCTCTACCTCCTTCACCCCATCCCATCCCACCGTCGAGAGTATCATCCACCGAAAAATTACTGAGAATTGTTCAAAGCAAAATTAATATACTCACATCAAAATACGGCAACCAAACTCCATCAATTTAAACCATTCATTCAACGACATGGGATTTATAATTGGAACTTACAAAAAATTGGAACTTCAAACCACTCATTCAACCATCCCAGCCATGGAAATTCAAATAAGAAATGTGTCCACCTTCACCATTGGGAAGGAAACAAATATGAAAGGAACCCAGCATATCAATAAAAAAAAAATCCAATTTTTACCATTGGAACCTTTTGTGGAAAAAGCCTTTTCCATTCTTCAATATGCAATAACAAGGCCAAAATTAATTAATCCATGAATAACTGTGTGGTAAGTGCTCTTTTATGTCCACACTTTGTTCATAAACTTGAGCATAATATCCATAGCAAAACAAAGGAAAACGCACATTGTTGTGGTGATGGGTGGGTGGCGCTGCTATGGTAGCTGTGCGCTCACAGAGGAGGCTGGACGTGGTTGGGGACGTGCATCGATTTAACTGTTGGACAACAGTGCGCGAGCGGCGGATCACAGAGATTGGCTGGATGCTGTCTCGCGATCGTGAAGCCAGAGCAGGTCTAGATTGTGTGGTGGCGGTGCTTCGATGTGGTGGCTGCCCGCCTGCGAGAGAGGTTGGATTGGTGAGTGACGTCTGAGTTTGCACAGCAGCAAGGGCAGCACAGATCTGTGTTTATATGGTGCTATAGTTTTGGAATCTTGGTGCAATGAAAGGAAAGAAAGAAGGTGTGTTTGATTTTTTTTCAAAAGTCTGAAAAAAAAAGCCCTCCTTCTCAAATGTCTTGCCTGCTTTGTCTCATATGCTGGTTTGATGCCGATGGGTGGTGCTAATGTGGTTGCTAGGTTGGGGTAAGAGGTGAGGATAGGAATGACTTTTGAAAAATAAGACAAGTAAAAAAAAAACCGAAAAAATAACCTGGAAACCGGTGGTTCACCCATGAACCACTTGCTAAATGGTTCACTCTAGAAGCCACCTACATAAAAATAGTATTTAATTGATATTTTAATCATTTATATTTCATTTCTCTATTCAGGATTAACATATGAGCATTTTTAATTTATTAAAATAAAGACACCACTGCTGATTTAAACAACCGAAAAAAATAAAAAGTTCAAGTTTATTTTTTTTTTGGGAAAAGAAAATTTAGGGTGAGGGGATGGCGCCCCAGTCCAAGGCTCTCGGGAAGACCTCCGAGTTCTTTGAGCACTTACAAAAGTAATTACATTTACCTCACCCCAAAAGGACTAGTGATGACTCGAACCCGCGACATGTCGGATACATAAAAAGTTCAAGTTTAAAAAACACGAAAAGTAAAAAAGACACGTGAATGAGAGGAATGGAAAGTAAAAAAAAAAAAAGGTAGTTATAATTAAAATAATTTTAGTAAAAATTTCACATAGCAACATCGAAAGCTAAAAAAAACTTTTATATATATAAGAGGCAACGGGTAATTTTTAGGGATATTTTAGTACCTATCAGGGACTAATTTGACCCACATTTAATATTCTTAATGATCAAATGATATTTTTTATTTGTCGGAGACTAAATTGGTCTCCGTAATTTTTGTGAAAAATCAATTTGAGTATTTACTTTTTCCAAAACCGGAACCACATATTTTTCTTTTTTTAAAAGTTACATTCGTGACCGTCGCGATCATCTTTCCTTGTGATGAATAGCATTGCTGTTCAAAAATATTCAATTGCTAGCCTGCAAGTTATATCATATGAATATTCATGAGAATTTTATATGAATAATCAATCTATGAAATTAAATTAATTGTTGTCACATGTAATTAGATAACTAGACATCGTACCCACAAAAAAAATAAGTGTATAAAAACAACATAATATTTAATTATTATACGTGACTATACTGTTTTCATTTTTGTATCTCAATTTTCATAATAATATAAACATATATGTTAAAAATCAATATTGTGACTGCTGAGATGAACAGAAAAGATGGTGGCCCTTTTGTTTTGTAAGCATGTGGGTAGGAAAATAGAAAGCTGGGGACAGAGAAAGTGAGGGGACAATGGAAGATTGGGTAGAAGAAAGGAAAAATCCAGAGATAGGTAGTACGTACACTTCAGTGGGGTGTGCTTTCAATCAAATATAATCTCGATTTGGGAGGGCATTGGCAACGACAGAATGTATAAGAAAATAGCTAAGGAAAGAGGGTCCAAACTTTCCAGGGTGTGTGCTTGGTTGAACAAAGTTATGGTAGTATCAGACAAATTACTGGGGAGCTCCCATCATATGATTCATATATGAACACTGTTGTCCCAAAAATTTGTGTCTCCCTGTCTCTCACCAATCAAAAGCCGAAGATATGCATATGTGTTAATAAGTTATAATTTTATTTTATTATGTGGTAAATTGTCATTGGTGGGGGATAGAAAATGTGACAGGAAAGTGAGACAGGAGATTTCATCCATTCATATATTCCCTTGGGGCGGGTCTCTCGCTATATTAGATCCACTTTTGGGAGAGCCAAAAGTGATTCTAGACAAATAAAATTGATTTTGACTTATTTGAGTATTTGGGAGTAAAATTGATTTTGACTCTAGAATTGATTCTAGCTTGAAGCTCGGATTTGGAGCTTTTGTCTCCAAACGTGATTTTCGCTCTCAAGTTTATTGTTTAACTCACTTTTACGTGAATATATCCAAACATAAATCAAATTACTCTCAACTCGCTTTTAACTAAAAATCAATTTTACAAATTCAATTTATTCAAAATCAAATTTTGAACCCATAGAACCAAACACACACTAATTGGACAATGTCATCAATTTAAGGCCAATTCTACCATGGAATAGCAGTATAAGTGGTACATCGTGCACCACCTTTAGTTATTGGATCTAAATATATACTCTTCATACTAGATATTTTTCCTCCACAAAGCGAAATGTCGTTTATGTAGCACATGTGATAAGACCTTTTCCCTCGTCCCTCACCCATTAACGTTTCTGCAACTTATAAAAGGTGGACATCACACAACTTCTCAACAATGCCAAGAAGCACACTTCAAGAAGGAAGGTTGAATTGTGTTTTAAAAACTTTCCGAGTTTTCTAAAACACTGTCTTATGGAAGTATGCAATACTGAACCGCTGAAGGCGTATGTAATGCTTTGCTTCACAAGACTATGATCGGACACAACAAAGTTTTGATCAAAACGTTTTGCTTGAAACAATTCTTTCTAAGCAGACAAACAGAATAGTGAAAGCTTATAAAGAGATAGGGAGAGAGAAGAACATGTATGTTTATACAGGTTCCTTTTTCAACTGAAAACTACTCCTGTCTCTTCACTTGAAGGAGTTCCCTAACCCAACTGATTACAACCACTATTAGAACTTGATGGTCTAACTGACTGTTCTAATAGTATTCTGGTTACACGCCTCTAGTCATGCCAATACAACTATAAAAGATTTATAATCATGATATTTAAAAGATTTCTAGTCACGCTAATACCACTATAAAAATTAGTAGACATGGGCATTCATAGGCATAAAGACATAAACACACACACACACACCCCCCATCAAAACTGTAGTTTATTTTCTCCCCCTTTTGTCAACATAAAAAAGGTGCGGAAATACCGTCATTGTCATTTGTATTGAATGAAGAAAAATACAAATTGATGAAGATGAAACTTGGTAAAAGTACCAGAATGAGAAAAGAAGGATGGATAAAAAACGCATGAATAAGGATAGATTCCATTAGATATGAGGAAAAGATTACCAGAACCAATGGAAATACATAAATTGAGATATTTATCAAAGCAAGAAAAGAAAAACGCTTTTTCAAAACCTATTTATGAAGGTTTCTAAACAAGAAATTGAAAAGTGGTTTTGTAAGATTTTCAAGCGTTTCCTTCATCTCTTCTATGTTTTTGTCCGACCTCTCTTGGTTCCTCTCTAGAGCAGCTACTCTTGCATGAAGGGTAGCCTTTTCTTCATCTTCTTCCGCATTCAAAGACTTTTTGCCTTTGTCAAATTTTGCAGCTGGAAAAGCTTGTAACATAGCATCATAATGCTCTTTGAACATTTGTTCAACTTCTTCAGAAATTTCTCTATCTATCCTTATATATTCTTCTTCTCTCTGTTTTCTTCTTCTCGTAGCTTCCTTCAAGGATATTCTTGTCATCGTTTCTACCCTTTTTCTCTAAGAGTTGATCCAGTTATCTTGGAAGATCAAACTTTTCTCATATAGTGTTGCTTGGCCCAGCCAGGTCTTTCTAATTAGCATCTTTTTTTCTCTTAAGAAAGTTGTTGATGCTAGAGTCTGATGAGGTGTGATAACTCTTAGAAATAAGAGTTATCTATGCTTTTTTGACATTAAATCTTGTAAGTCCAAGGGTAATTTAGAGTCCTTTATCTTTAGAAAATTGTGAATATTCTGTTTTCAGTGTTTAAGATAATTTTGTGGCACTTTGGTGCCTTTGTGGAAATTCTAATCTGTTTGGGAGCTGTGCAGGTTTTTAAGAGAAATATGAGATACTAAGTTTAGTGCCTTGGCATCAAAGGAGTTGTTGTATATAGAAGCTGAAAAGGAGCAAAAGATACTTAAGCTGTGTTGCTGAGCTAAAAGGAGCTGATAGGCGTGTTGTGCTGTACTATCGGGTGATCCCCTGCACGTGGTCCCCACGTGTTTGCGCTAAAGGATAGTTTGTCCTTATTTGGATGGGCCAAGGACATTCCTTTTCATAGTACATTGCTTTTTGGGCCTAATAGGAGAGAGAATATAAAGGAATTAACCCTAAAAGGGAAGCAGGCTGGTACATTTGTTGATCCCTAGGACATAATTGTCTCATCTCTGTGAAGCAGCCGCCAGTACCCTCCATTCTTCCATAGCTCATTGCCACCTTCACCCACCTTCCATACTCCATCTCCAAGAGTAAATCAAGCTGGAAAAGATGGTTACTGGACTGATCTCAAACATAGCAAGGGAGTACAACAGCAAGGCATTGCTGTGATGAAGTGTCTTCTCATCTTGAAAGAGAGCTGGAGCCCTTCCTCGTGTTCCTTTTACCTATGTTTGTAACCACTTTGAACTAAAAAGTTTAAGTTCCATGGATTTGTTTTGTAGCACCTGTTTCTGCTATTTTGTGTTTCTGCTCAGTATGAGCTAAATAATTTATGCTAGGATGATGTGAAGTTGTAATCAAACCTTGTTGGTGAAGTTATGTGATGTTGCTTAGCACTTTTAATTCATGTGTACTTAATGTTATATGTTTAATCTGAGCTTGATCACCTTAGGCTAGGCACATGTATGTTAAATACTGAAAAGGTTTAATGTGCAGAATTCATGAGTTAATATGGACAACATTAATAAAGGACACTTCATTTAATCTTGATTAAACTAGACATAGGCAATTAAATTCATAGAATGGTCTGAGTCACACTTAAAAGTCCGGGGGGAACATAATGGGGCTTAGACATAAGGTACCCTTTACTTAACCGTGTAGTAAGTGACTGAAAAGCACATACATTAGCACTCTGCATTCAAGTGCCAAAGCACTCATTCACAGCACCTAGCCAACTTGGTCAAGTTACAATGGATCTGAAATCCTAGCTGTTTTACTCAGTTTTTCACCACTTAAATGAGACTGTTTTACCTTTCCATTACTTGTTAATTTTTAATTAAAGAATGAACCAAAATTTGTTGTTAGATTTTTCTTATTTTATTTCACTCACTAGCTTACTTACTAGCCAAAATTTGTGAAAATAACTCAATCAATTCTCGTGGGAACGATTTCACTTACTCTTTATTACTTGTTGACTGTGTATACTTGCACACTTAATTTTCACAACAAGTTGTTGGCGCCGTTGCCAGGGATTGAGATGGTTAATTTCTATAGTTTAGCTAAGTAAGTTAGTTAGTTGAGGTATTCTTACCTTTGGTGTGTTTGTGTCAGCAATAGGTGCCATATAGCACATGCGCAGGCATAGTGAACCAGAGTATCAATTGGATCCTGAAATAGAAAGGACATTCAGAAGATTGCTGAGGTAGAATTCAAGGTTTTACTGACTTGGGAGCTGCTGTAGTCATGGCAGCCACTAGCCCTCCTAATGAGGAATCCATTCCAGATGAAGATGAACGACAGAGTGTTCATAACCATTTCCATGCCATGATGTTTTAACTTGACATCATAGGAATGGCTAATGATAGGGACAGGCTAATGCGGGATTATGCTGTTTTCGATCCCCAAACTATGCACGCTGGCATAGTAAGGCCTAATATCACAGCTAATCACTTTGAGTTCAAGCCAATGATGTTCCAAATGCTGTAAACAGTGGGCCAATTTGGTGGTATACCTCATGAAGATTCTCATTTGCACTTGAAATAATTCCTAGAAGTGTGCAGTAATTTCAAGATTCCTGGTATGACTGATGATGCATTTAGGTTGAAGTTGTTCCCATATTCCTTGAAGGATAGAGCAAAGGCTTGGCTGAATTCTTTGGAGCCTAACACTATCACTGATATGAATGAGATGGCAAAAAGGTTTCTCACCAAGTATTTCCCTCCAATTAAGAATGCTCGGATGAGAAATGAAATCATATCTTTCAGGCAAAATGACGAGGAGTCATTATTTGAAGCTTGGGAGAGGTACAAGGAGTTGCTCAGAAAATGTCCTCACCATAGTATTCATATTTGCATCCAAATGGAAATAGTTTATAATGGTCTTTCAGCAAGAACCAGAGATATGCTTGATGCTTCCTCTGATGGCGTTCTTTTGACCCAATCATACAATGATGCTTATGCCAAGATTGAGACCATTGCTGCTAACAGTTACCAGTGGCCTACAACAAGATTAAGTGCAGCAAAGAAGGTTACTGGAGTCCATAAAGTGAGTGAAATAACTGCCTTATCTGCCCAAATAGTATCTATTACTAATTTGCTGAAAAATATGAATACAGCAGGTGCATCCACAACACCTGCTACCCCAGCAGAATCAGCACCTGCCCAAGCCAAAGCCATCTCTTGTGTGTACTGTGGAGGAGGCCACTTATATGAAGAATGCCCTAGCAATTCAATGTCTGTCAGCTATGTAGGGAATTTCAACAAAAACAATAATCCCTACTCAAATACTTATAACCCTGGGTGGAAGAACCACCCTAATTTTTCATGGAGTAATAACAGTGTTGCACTACCAGCTGCAGTACTTGCAAAGCTCCACCTGGATTCCCTGCTCAACCACCTCAGAAAGCTGCAGCCCCTGCTGCAGACAACTCTATGGAAGCTATGCTGAAAACTTTCATGAATGAAACCAAAGCTCAATACCAAAGTCAAAGGTTGCCATCAAGAACTTGGAGAATCAAATTGGACAATTAGCTACTGCCATGAGTTCTAGACCAAGTGGATCATTGCCTTCCACCACTGAACCTCCTAAACAGCATAGGAAGGAAGAAATGAAAGCTATTTATTTAAGGAGTGGGAAGGAGTTAGAAGGACCCACACTTCAACAAAAGGGCAGAACCAGCAAAAATGCTCCAGAGAAAGTCCAAACTAGCAAAGAACCTGTTGCTGGAAATTCTGCAGTACCTGAAGTAAATGCCATCCCAGCACCAGTTTCAACACCTACTGATGGAGCTGCATCAGCACCCCTGTACCCTAAATTGACTCCAGAGGTACCTCCACCTCCCTTTCCTCAGAGATTGAAAAAGATCATTTTCCACTTCCTTTCATTGACCAAATGATAGACAGATTGGCAGGTAAGGAGTTTTACTATTTTCTTGATGGTTACTCAAGTCACAACCAAATTGCCATAGCACCTAAAGATCAAGACAAGACTACTTTCACATGCCCTTATGGCACCTTTGCTTTTAGAAGGATGCCATTTGGATTGTGTAGTGCACCAGCAACATTTCAGAGGTGTATGTGTAGCAACCACACCAAAATTTAAAAAAATGGAGCCGCCACCAATATTTTATTTTTATAGGAAACATTGGAAAACCTATTTTTTGAATATTTTTGAATTGAAAAAAATAAGGTCTTTGGACCAGATTCGGATTCGGGAGTTGGTTACGTGTAAGGAAGGATTAGCACCCTTACGCGCCCATTTAAAAAATGGCACCTTTAATTATTTGAAAATAACTGTTTGCCAATAATTTATTTCCCAAAATAAAACACAAAAAATAAGCATGCAGAAATAATGACAATTTAATCCTAATTACATTTTTTTTTTGTTTCGTTTTAACTTCCCTTTTTTTTTTATTCAACAATCAGGGAAGAAAAAAGATACTAATAATAACTATGATAGCAGAGTGTTTCTTCCAGAAAGCATAATAATTTTTATTGATCTAAGTCTTGATTTTAATTACAAAAAAAGGAAATAAAATCTGATTCTTATTTTATAAAAGAAAAAAAATCGTTTTTATTTTAATTTTACAGAAAACATATGTTTTATTTTGACACCCATATTTATGCCTGATTTACAGTTAAACAATTAAGTTATTTACAACTTACTTCCTTTACTTATATTATTTGCAAATTAGTCCTTTTGCCTGGATTTGGCCCCTTTGGAAGGCCAAATCCTTAACCCTAATCAAAACGAATTTGCAGTAACGCAGGAAACAGGAAAGCAGTGGAGAAACCGTGAAAAGGGGAAAACGAATCAGTAACAATAATTATCAGCAAAAGAAAAATTCGAGACTGAATCACATTACCATTAAGTGTTCAAATCAAAAGTCCAGATTTAAGAACACATCAAACCACATACAGAACAATGAAACAATGAATTCTCAGAGAAGAAAAGGGAAGAATGAAAGAAAGAACCTGACTTTTACAAAGCCTTAATCCAGAAGAACGAATTGAAACCCTAAATACTAATAGTGTTTAAAGAGAAAAAGAAAATTTTTGGAGTAACTCTCTTCTTGCCTTGCTGGCTCCTTCCGGAGATCGATTCTCTTCTTACTCTCGTGCCCCTCTGCCTTCAGAAGAAGGGGGTATTTATAGCCCCTTTGCCTCGACCTTGAGTCTTTTGGAAATCGTATCCCACCCTCTTTATCTCTGCAAAACAGAAAATCAAAAATCAAAACAGATAAAGGTGTGATAAAATAAAAGAACAAATACTCCCTTTTGATTCGGTTTTCTGAGGATGGAACGCAGCTAGATGTGGCCACGTATGAAGATAAGACTTGATGTTTGAAAGAAGGATCGTGGTTTGGGCGAGATAAGGGGCTTTTGGCCGCGGCTAGGGTTAGGGAAAGATGATGGAGAAGGAAAAGAGAGGGATGAGGGGTAGTTGCGTGAATGGTGGAAGATAAGAAAAAGTTGATGATGAGATTGGGGGAGATAAGGTGGGTGCGCCACGGCGCAAGGAGAAGGGAAGGTTCGAGAGAGAGGGAAGAAAAATAGGTTTAGGTTAAAAGAGAGAATTAGGCTTAGGTGATGCTGGGTGCGTGATTTATTTGGGCCACAGCGTGAAGAAGAAAGTCATGGGGTCAAGTGCGTTGGGCTGCGGCGTTATTTGTTGGACTTGAGGGCGCTGGAAAGAAAACGTGGGGTGCGTATAACGAGGCTAGAGGATGAGGCTATTGGGTTGGGCTGCTATTAGCACCACCCAATTTTATTTTTGGCACCCCCACTTTCTTTTAAAAATAATAAAATCCTTTTTCCTCTTTTTATTCATTTTTCTTTTCTTTCTTTCTTCTCCTTTATTCTTTATTATAAAACCAAAATATTATTTTTTATTAATACTACCAAATAAAAGTTAAAATAAAATAAAAAGGCCGGACAAAATTAGGGTACTACAGCTGCCCCTCCTTAATTACATTTTGCCCGAAGGTCTTCGTGCATTCGTTGTAAAAGGTAATTAAGGATAAAGGACTCTGATTTTGTCCGCAATAAGTGGCTTGAAATTTGCGAGATTGGCTCTCGACCCTGTTGGCTTGGGATTGCGAGGTTTGTTCCCGACCTTGCTTTTGGGATTCTAGGTCTAATTCCTAGTGGATTCCCGGTAAGGCATAGGTTTTAGTTCCTAGCTCTTACAAGATTGGTGAAAGATTCTAAGTTCGATTCCTAGCGAATTCTCGGTAAGACATAGGTCTGATTCCTAATCCTTACATCTTTTGTATTGATTATTTCTCTATTTAGGAGAAATTTAGGGGTCTGAGCTTCTTCGTCACTCGACACAAGTTTGGGTCGATTCCCAACAACAAAGTGAGTCAGGTCCTCAACTCTTGCTAAAAGGTGCGGATTGGCTACCTTACTTTAAGGAGTGTGCGTGATATGAGTTTCCTGTCACTCAATATGAGTTCGGTCAGGTTCAGGTTAAAAGGCTTGGGTCGATCCCCAAGGTGATGGGTCGATTCGACCAGTGTTGGATAGGTTCCTAACCCTTGCTAATAAATTGAATAGTCTGAATACTAGTTCTTACTGAGTAACAACAGACCGATTTTATGTACTATTTGCGAGAGTGGATCAATGGACCCAAAAACTTATTTATGCAATATGCAATGAATGGTATGCCATGCATGAAAAATGAAATATATTTTTTAGAGAAACGTTTTTTTTGAAGACAAGTTGTATATCAGAAAGTATTGGTGATTATGCAGTGAATAGCATGTCATATATGGATATTATCTACTTTATTAGGGATATGTAGTATCCTCTTGACCGCTTCTGAAACTTTTCTTGATAAGTTGATTCTGGATCTCTTTAGTTGGCGGGTTCTGAACAAGTTAGTTGACCTTTTCGTAGCGTATTCGCCTTTGATAACTTTCATTAGGTGAGATGTCTTACTAGCTCTTTTCTTTATTGTGAAAACGTCGAATTCCCTATATCCTTTTAGAATTTTCGGTAATTACACAATACTCTTATGTTTTGATTTGCACATACTCGTCTTTTAGCATAGATTTCACTAGAAAGAAAATGCAAATTGATAAAATCCCGAACTGAATTTGGGGAGGCTGAAATTATATTGTGCTGACTAATGAACAGCAAAATGGGTAAGAGTGGATTTGCAAACAGAGTTCGTGTTTGATAAACAACAGCTATACACAATCCTTTTGAAAACAAATCGTGCTGCCCTTTCGTGATTCAAACCTTGATCACCTTCTTGATCAACTTCAAAAACTTGTGTTCTAGTTTTGACCATCTTTTCCCCAATTGGTCGGGTTTCAATGCTATCGACTTTTGACACCTTCTGGTTGGTTTTTGCTCAGGCTGCTCTTTGCGAGTTTTCGACTTGACGGGTTGCCCCAAATCGCCCTTGCGGGTTTTCAACTTAGTGCCTTTATTTGACCTTAATTTTTGCCTAGGCTGCCCTCTTGGGTTTCCAACCTACTAGGTCGCTTTAACTTTTACCTAAACCGCCCTTTCAGGTTTTCGGCTTAGCGAATTTTCTCTTTTTTTTTTAGACGTAGTATTTCTTGACTGCATCTGAGTTTATTGGTAGCGGTAGGTCATGCCCCTCCATATCTGTAAGAATGAGGCCTCCCCCAGAGAATGCCTTTTTCACTATATACGGACCTTCATAATTTGGAGTCCATTTTCCGCGTTGGTCTTTCTGAATAGGTAAAAACTTTTTTAATACCAATTCCCCTTCTGAGAATTCTCGATGACGTATTTTTTTCTCATACGCTTTCTTGAGTCTTTTTTGGTATAATTGGCCATGACAAATTGCCTCTAACCTTTTCTCTTCTATAAGATTCAACTGATCATATCGTGCTTGGACCCATTCGGCTTCTTCAAGTTTAGTTTCCATAATTACCCTTAAGGAAGGGATTTCTACCTCTATGGGGAGCACTGCTTCCATCTCGTATACTAGAGAAAAAGGGGTTGCCCCTGTTGAAGTGCGTACAGAAGTCCGGTACCCGTGCAAAGCAAAAGGGAGCATCTCGTGCCAATCCTTGTAAGTTACCACCATTTTCTGAATGATCTTCTTGATATTTTTGTTGGCTGCTTCTACTGCCCCATTCATCTTTGGACGATATGGAGAAGAATTGTGATGTTGGATTTTGAAATCATCGCACAACTCCTTCATCATCGTATTGTTTAAATTAGTTCCATTGTCCGTGATGATCTTTCTTGGCAAACCGTACCGACAAATTATTTCCTTTTTGATGAACTTGACTACAACACTGCGAGTCACGTTGGTATAAGAGACCGCTTCGACCCATTTTGTGAAGTAATCAATGGCCACAAGGATGAATCGTGTCCGCTTTGAGGCTTTTGGTTCAATCATTCCTATGACATCCAAACCCCACATGGAGAACGGCCAGGTGCGCTGAGTACATTTAGGGAAGTTGGAGGTACATGAATATTATCAGCATAAGTCTGACACTTATGACATTTCCTCACGTGTTTGATGCAGTCACTTTCCATTGTAAGCCAATAATACCCAGCTCTGAGGATCTTTCGAGCCATTGCATAACCATTGGCATGGGTCCCAAAAGTTCCTTCGTGGACGTCGTCAAGAATTTGTCTTGCTTCTGCAGAATCCACGCATCGGAGGAGCACCATGTCGTGATTTCTTTTATAGAAATACGTCGTAGTTCAAAAGAAACTCATATGAAGCCTCCTCAAAGTTCGCTTGTCATTTTCTCGAGGCGCCCGGGCGGTATTCTTTGTCTTTTAGGTAGCACTTGATGTCATGGTACCATGGTTTTCCGTCGCTTCTTCTTCTATTACCCGACAATAAGCGGGATTGTACGGCTTTCCATCGATGAGAGGCATTTCCTTGTCATCGCTTTATTCGAACATAGATGACGGCGTGGCTAGTGCATCGACCAACCGATTATCTTCTCGTGGGACATGTTGAAACGTAATTTATCAAAGGATTCAACGAAGTTCTTGGATATACTCGTGGTAAGGGATTAGCTTTGAATCTCGAAGTTTCCCATTCTCCATTCAATCGGTTGATAACTAGGCGTAATCCCCATATACTTTTAGGACCACGACTCTAGTTTCTATGGCAACCCCGATTCCCATGACACATGCCTCGTGATTCGCCACATTATTGGTGCAATCAAAACACAAGCGAGCCGTGACAGAGTGTATTGATTTTACGGAGAAATTAGTATTGCCCCACCTGCGCTCCCAATGCATTAGAAGCCCCATCGAACATCATGGTCCACTCTTTGTTTCTTAGTTCTTCCCTTTCGGCGGACATTACATTCTCATCGGGAAATTCATAGCGAACAGGTGAATGGTCATCTATTGGTTGACTGGCTAAGTGCTCGGCGAGGGCACTACCTTTGACAGCTTTCTCGGAGACGTATTGGATATCATACTCGGATAACAACATTTGCCACCGGGCAATCCTTCCAGTGAGAGCGTATTTGATCTGGTCCATTTTTGACACTAACCAAGTTGTGTGAGAAAGCATATACTGTCTTAGACGGTGAGCGGCCCATGCTAGGGCGCAACAAGTACGCTCTAATATCGAATAATTAGCTTCGTATCTGGTAAACTTCTTGCTCAAGTAGTAAATGGCACATTCCTTTTTACCCGCTTCATCATGCTGTCCAAGTACACACCCCATAGGCAGTCTAATCTTTGTCAAGTAGAGGATTAATCGGCCCGCTGGGTAATCGAGGCACTAACACAGGAGGCTTCTGCAGGTATTGCTTGATTTTGTCGAAAGCCTCTTGGCATTTTTCATTCCATTCAATAGTTTGGTCTTTGCGCAACAACTTGAAAATTGGCTCACAAGTGTCAGTGAGTTGTGATATAAACCGGGAAATATAATTTAACCTTCCTAGAAAACCACGAACCTCCTTTTCTGTGCGAGGAGCTGGCATCTCTAAGATGGCCTTTACTTTTTCCGGATCAACTTCTATTCCTTTCTGACTTACAATGAATCCCAGTACTCTACCTGACCGGACGCCAAAGTTACACTTGGCGTGATTAGTCTCGCATTTAAACTTTCTCAATCGCTCAAAAAGCTTTCGTAAATCAATTATATGACTTTCTTCGGTTTGTGACTTAGCGATCATATCATCCACGTAGACCTCTATCTCCTTATGGATCATATCATGAAATAGAGTCACCATTGCCCTTTGATAAGTTGCCCCAGCGTTTTTCAACCCAAAAGGCATCACCTTGTAACAGAAAGTTCCCCAAGCTGTAATGAACGTGGTTTTCTCCATGTCTTCTCTGGCCATTTTAATTTGATTATACCCGGAGAAACCATCCATGAAAGAGAAAAAGGCGTGATGAGCTGTATTATCCACTAGAACATCAATGTGAGGCAGAGGAAAGTCGTCTTTGGGACTTGCTTTATTAAGGTCTCGGTAATCAACACACATTCGAACCTTTCCACCCTTTTTCGGGACAGGGACAATATTAGCAACCCATTGGGGATATTTAGCCACGGCTAAGAATCCTGCATCGAATTGTTTTTTAACTTCCTCTCTAATTTTTAAGGACATATCAGGTCTCATACGTCTCAACTTCTGTTTGATAGGAGGACAGTTAGGTTTAAGAGGTAACTTGTGCTCGACAATATCAGTATCCAACCCTGGCATATCTTGGTACGACCAAGCGAATACGTCTTTATAATCTCGGAGAAGTTGAATCAGTTTATCTCTTACTTCTGGTGACATGGTAACACCAACCTTGACTTCTTTTTTGTTTTCCTCAGTTCCCAAATTAATTAACTCAGTCGGTTCTTCGTGAGGTTTGATTTTTCTAGATTCCCCTTCTATAAATCTCATCAACTCAGGGGGAAGATCTTCATTGGGATGATTTTCTTCACAACCTTCACAAGATGATTAATTAGGCCATCAAAATCTGCAATCAAATTTCAAATTTCAATCGTTTTCAAAAGTATTATCCACAAGCCTGCATTTTCAATGTTAGCAATAAGGAGAGAGTAAGGAGGGGAAATGAAAAGAGACACTCGGGATAAAATCAAAATGCGTTTTATTAATATTCAAAATATGCTAATGAAAAATATACGGGGCCCTTTAACATTTCCCCTACCGCCTCGGGTTGAGCGGAGAGGTGAGCATTAAGTGGATTACATTGAAAATGCATTAAGGATCCTAGGATTTTCCACGATCTCCCAATTGCAAGGCATTGAGGAACATGGGTGAACCCATTCCTCCTCAAGAGCAGCAAGATCCTCTTCTATGGCTGTTACTTGATCTGCATAAATCCATCCGGCGCTATGAAAGGTCTGACGGAGATCGCAGATGTGTATTTTCTCAAACTCGGGTTCTCGATTTTCAAGCCGAGCCTTCCTCTTTTCTTTCCTTGCCTCGACTGCTCTTTCCCTGTCCTCGCGAGTGGGGACAAATCCCAAGCCATATCGGTCTTTGTTTTCAGGGATTCTTAGGATAGAGGCAATACCTTCCTAACTTTTCCCTAGCCCTTTTCCTGGTTGATATCCTCCTTTTAGCATGACTCCACCCACCATTAGGGCATTGTTGGATAAGCAAGGTTCTTTAATTGTGAACCCTACATAAGCGCTATCAACAATTTCCAGTGCCTGAAATGATGTCCCAAGGGCTTCTTCAGTAGCTTCAATGTAACTTGTTCATGTTGGCTTACTCACCAGCAGGTCCTCTTCTCCAGACACAATAACCAACTTATCGTCCACTACAAACTTCAATTTTTGATGTAGAGTTGACGGTACTACCCCAGCAGAATGAATCCAAGGCCTTCCTAACAAGCAACTGTAACTGGGCTTAATGTCCATTACTTGGAAATTAACGGCAAAAGTGAAAGGGCCAATTTGAATCGGCAGCTCAATCTCACCCATTACTTCTCTTCTTGAGCCATCAAAGGCTCTCACAAGCACAGAGCTGGGTTTCATATGGGTCTTATCGATGGATAATTTATCCAAGGTAGATTTTGGCATCACATTCAGGGAGGATCCATTATCCACAAGAACCTTAGCTACAAGATGTTCTTTACACTGAACCGAGATATGTAGTGCTTTGTTGTGTCCTCTACCTTCTACGGGCATTTCTTCATCATTAAAATAGAGGTAGTTGCAAAGGTGATATTGCCAACTAGGTCACCGAATCGATTCAAGGTGATATTTTGAGACACATGGGCTTCATTCAGATTTTCATCAATACTTTCATGTGGCTCTCGAGTGCATTAATAGGGCAAGTAGAGAAACTCTTGCGGTGTGCAGTTGATTGATCTATCACCTTATATTCACTCTGCTGAATGAATTTGAGGAATTCAGCCACTTCTTCACGGGAGACTTCTTTTTGGTTTACCTTCCCTACGTCTCCTTCATCTATGGCAACTCCCTTTCCTTTGTTTTGGTCTTTTGTCTGTCCTTTTGCAGCTACTTTTATTGGTTCTTTCTCAGGAGCATAAATCCGCCCACTTCGAGTCATCCCGCCTATTCCCACAATATTGGTAACAGTTGGAATGTTTAGTTGTGTATTACTCCCTTCAACTTGGACTTTTGCATCGTATATCCAAGGAACCGCCTTATCATCCTTGTACGGAAAAGGAGATGGTACTTGGACAGTAATAGCTTTGGGAGCATGAGGCATCATGGGTGATGTATTCTTGGAAAATTGAACCACCAAGGGCTTTGGGACCGTGGTGCCCGAACTTTGCGCAGATTGGACCATAGACACTTCTTCTTCTCTTCGAGAGATAACTTGAACTATGTTTGTATCAAGCAGTTTTTGGAGGATACTCTTAAATTCCTCACATTCTTCATCAGACAAAATATCTTCATCATAGGTCCTGCTGACATCCGTTCTTTCTATTAAACCAGCCTTGCAAAGTTCAATGAACACTTCTCTGGTAGGGGTTTGTATTTCAGCGACATCCCTTATTATTTTTCCTTCGTGCTCGTTGTCTATCACATTTACTGAAGCATTCCCATGGTTAGGTAACGGGTTGTTCCCCACATTGGGATTATTCTCTTGGAAACTTAACCACTTGGCATTTATCAGGTCTTGGACTTTGAACTTCATAGCCCGACATTCTTCTATAGAGTGGCCCGTTGCCCCAGCATGGTATTCACAGGTGGCATCTGGGTTATACCATTTTGGGTAAGGTGGCTCTATAGGCTTTTGCGGGCAAGGAACCACCAATGAGTTCTTAAGTAAATGTTGATAGAGATCTTTGTAAGTCATGGGGATTGGATCAAACTGGACCGGCTTTCTCCCTTGAGGGTTGTGAGCTCTTGGTTGATTAGGATTGTAACCTCCTTGACTATTAGAAGTTTAATGGTGTCATTTGAGCAGGAGACTTAGGCGTGATAGCCGCATAGAACGCATAGAGGGCACCTTTACCGCTGCGTTAGTCTCTCCTTCTTTCTTTCTTTCTTTTGACGAAGGGCTTCTGATTGTTGGATGATGAAGAATTATCATGGATCTTTCCATTTTGCATCCCCATTTCCACACGTTCCCCTATGACAATTAAGTCAGAGAAATTTGAGAACATACTTCCAATCATCTTATCATAAAAGGGAGATTGGAGCGTATCAACGAATGTGTCAATCATTTCTTTGTCTGACAAGGGTGGTTCCACCTGAGCAGCCATGCTTCTCCATCTCTGAGCATATTATTTATATCTCTCACCGTCTTTTTTCTTCAGGCTTTGCAACTGATTACGGCTGGGAGCCATATCCATATTGTACTTATATTGCCTGATGAAAGCATTAGCTAAATCGTTCCACGAGTTGATCTTAGACCGTTCTAATTGCATATACCACCGTAAAGGTGCTCCTGTTAAGCTTTCTTGGAAGAAGTGAATTAGGAGCCTGTCATCATTAGAACAAAAAGCCAGCTTTCGGCAATACATGACCAAGTGGCTTTTAGGGCATGTTTCTCCTTTATACTTGTCGAACTCGGGTACCTTGAATTTTGCAGGTATGACCACATCGGGGACCAGGCACACGTCTGAAGCTTCAACACCCATGCGACTTGCCCCTTCAATTGCTTTTAGTCTTTCTTCAACTATTTGAAGTCTTTCTTTGGCTTGAGTATCTTCTTGGGGGGTAATGATAGGTGAGAAATTTTGAGTATTCGTATTCTGCGGAGTCTCATTATTTAGAGGCGCATACCCTTGTGTGGTGTGGGCATGCGTTTCATTTTCTCTTGGCTGTCTTTCGTCTTGTTCCTCTTCGGACCGCTCCGTTTCCGATGTCCTTCTCGTGTGCAAGGCTTCCAACAAATCACACAGCTTATCTATCCGCGTATTCATTCGGTCAAGCTCCCCTCTCATGGTTTGTTCTAAGGCGTCCATGAGTCTGGCTTGGGATCTTGTTCTATAAGGATGCAGTTTCTTCGTATTTATTTTCTGAATTATGAAGGATATTATGAGTATGGATGAATGGGTTATGTTATGCCATGTTTATGTATGCTATGCAAGATGCCACTACTATGAAATTGACTTTCGGAACAGGGATTTTAAATCGGTTGTTTTAAACAACCGATTTAAAAAGAAATGCGGTGGCATTTTTGAAATTAAATTGAAGTTTTATGATTCAGCGTGACATTTAAAATCGGTTGTTTATCCCAACCGATTTAAAAGATTTTACGGAAAAAAGAATTTAAATTGGTTGTGATAAAGAACCGATTTCAAATCTCAAGTAAAAAAAATAAACAGGCTTTTAAATCTGTTGTTTGAGGTGACCGATTTAAAATCCCTAATGTTTTAAATCTATCAAATAAACACCGATTTAGAAGGGCTTCAACGTATTTTATTTTTCTTTTCCCTCTTTTCCCTCTCAAACCCTACAACGCTCGTTGAGCCAAGACAGTGTTAGCTAAAACTCTGCTGCCACTCGACTCGTCTTCACGCCGCTCGCTCGCTCGCCGCCGTAGCCACTCATCCTCTTCTTCGCCGCCGCCGTCGCTGAGCCAAGACAGTGTTAGCTAAAACTCCTGCCACTCGACTCGTCTTCACGCCGTTCGTTCTCGTTCAAGCCGCCGTAGCCACTCATCCTCTTCTTCGCCGCCGCCGCTGAGCCAAGACATCATTAGCTAAAACTCACGCCACTCGACTCGTCTTCACGCCGCTCGCTCGCTCGCCGCCGTAGCCACTCATCCTCTTCTTCAAGCTGCCGCCGCCGCCGCCGCCATTCGAACTCTCTCATATTTTCGAAGAAGAAAGAAATGAGGCTGAGAAAAGATGGGTAAATTCCTTGCAATGAGTGCATTCGCTACGTTTTGCATTCACAACATTACATTACGTTGAGGAACATTGCTTTGGTGTTAGCTGGTGCGGATCTGGATTTGAGTTGGGAGGCTTAGTTTGTCTCTTTTCCTGGATTTGAGTTCGGATTTGAACCTGGTTTTGGTGGATATCTTTGCGTTTGAAAATCAGTCTCCTGTAGCTCCTGCGTACTAGGGTAAGGGTTGTAGTGAGTGGCTTGTGGTTTCTGATCTCGTGCTTCCTGTGTGTTTATTGCCCTTGTGTTCCTCAGGATAGATAAATTCTAGTTTAATTTAAACTTTATCTTAAATTTCTAATGTGATGATTTTCTACAGGAAGGAAACAAAAGGAGGTGAAGAGGCTATCCTGTTTGGTGTCTGCAGCTGAAAGAAGCTTTAGGGTTGAAATGGATTGATTCTCCATGTTCTGTGGTTTGATTAGAAATAATGTGAGTTGTTTTGCTTGTTGTTTTACACACACACACACACACACACTGATCTATTTGATGAAATGCTTGCAAGGCAATTGATGGGGAAATGTTCGCATAGGATTTTCTAATTGATTGGAATATGTGTTTGTAGTTTGGTATACATGTTGAAATTTCAGTTTGTTAATCTCTCAGAATCGGTTCTGGATATGATGGTGATACTATCTGGTTTTCCTTTTATGCTTATAGGTTTTTAAATGGAGTTAGAATGTTATAGAAGAGAAGGATAAGGGTTTGGGAATAAATCAAAGATGTCGTAACTCTTTATATCACTTGAACTAGTAAAGGTTACTTTTGGTTATGCATATTTGGGTTAATTTGAGTTGCATGTAGACTTTGAAATTTTGGTTTTTTTTTCACCCTTTTGCACTGAGTTAGATAAATATTTGTAATTTGGCTTAAATATATTTGTAATTTGACATAGTAAAGCTTGATTTTATATCATTTGTTGATCCTCTTCCACTTGAAATTTTCAATATAATTTAGCAAGGTGTGGCCCGATCCCAATATGATTGGAACCCTTCCTTTGGCTCACTTTCCTGTGTAGTTATGTATATAAAAGAAGATTTTGTTGCAATCTGTGCCTATCTTACAGATGTGGGTCTCATGTGCTTTATGCAGCTCAACTTAGATTGCAATTTCAAGGGCAAGGCCTATCATTGGCATTTCCATTCTATCTTTTGGGCACGCCTCCTTTTCTAATTCTTATCCTTCTCTATTTTTTGAACTAAAGATGATCACTCCTACCATTGAAAAAAGTGTTTGCAATATGTATCTTGGATTTTCTCCCTACTTCAATCAAGCAATACCATCTTTGAAAAACTCTCAAAACCTTCTCTTTTCATGCTTGTTTATTAGTACATGTCCTTATTGTTTTTAAATTAGATGCTTTTGGGAGTCTTGTTTTCTAGTGACCCATTATTCAATATAACTCATTGTAGGTGGGAGTGGGTCATACAAATTGCTTAACTTCATTGCAAAAAGATCACATTTTTTGAATTAACTAAGAAAAGTAACATTTCTAATCCATATTTTGTTTTATCTTATCAAAATAAGATGCTCACTTCAAAACAATGTCCAATCTCATTAGCATTCTAATTAGTTCTTACGTACTTATTTAAATGATTTTGTACTCTTGGAGGTTGTTCGACAAGCAATAGCTTGCATCTCATATGCTAAGTTGGAGGGGAAAACAGGTTCTTGGGGTAAAGTGTAAAACATGCTTATGCTGAAAAATAAAAGAAAAAGCAATGATGAAAATGATAATGATATTACTACTACTCACCTTGAATTGGCTGCTACGCTTTGAAGGAAATCCAATCAAAATTGCATATATTTCCAGCATTTCCAAATGCAATATAAGGTGTCTTGTTATCATGATGGGGAAGAGGGCACATGAAGGACTAACTCAATCGCAAGTTTTGAAAGCCTAATGATTTATGTTATTGATGCCTCATTTGGATTTCTTGCATATTTTTAGTAACGATTGTTTTTTTTAGTGAAAAGAAACTCTGATTTATTATTTCAACTTGCATGTACCACAACTTGGATGTTTCTATAAGATTTGGAACTTGTCTGATTTATGTTCAACATTCATTGCATCTTTGGAAGTTATTTTCTTTTTACATGTAATTGACTTCTAAAACTATCATTTTTATGTCTTTTAATAGGTGAGGCAAATTCCAAGGACATTCTTCCCAGGACAAAATTAAGGTAACTAAGCATATTGGGATGATTCCACTTGATGTACTTTGTTTATTTTGGAAACTATCTTTTTAATGTCTTTTCTGATTGTTTATTTTGGATTAATACTTCTTGTACTTTATTTATTTAGATTAGCATGATGTGTGATTAGAACAATACAAAAGAATGAAATTAAAAACTTACATGGGTTTATAACTATTTTTAGTAAAGTGAAAGGTTGTTTATATCAACATAAAGATGAGTTCATCACCATTTGGTATGCATGCATATGGTCAATATGGAAAGCTAGGAATTACATGATCTTCCAAGCAAAAAATGTTGTGATTTCTGACATGGTGGAGCAAATTAAACTATTGTCATGGCAATGGTTAAAGGGGAAAGGCAAGGTGCAGGATCTATTATTAGGCCAATGGTTCTTGAACCCAATGGCACACTTTGGTATGTAAGTATGGAAGAATAATTTTGGCAAAGAAGAAGAAATCGATTCAGAGCAAAGAATGATAAATTTAGCAGAAATGTTAATCATATGGCGGCAGCAGCAGGTCCGTGGGGGTGTGTCTAAGAAATAAGGGGGTGTGCCTAAGAAATAATAAAAATGTGAACATTTTGACTACACGAAAATCATTTCTTGTGTTTGATGTCTTTTTAGCATATAGCATTTGTATTAATAGCACATTTAAGAAAACATGGAAACCATTAGATTTATTAGTTAACTACTGTGAATTTATCAATTTAGCATAAAAGGGGTGTTGCTGAAATCACAGAAATAAGGTTTGTCTTGTATTCATGCAATTGTTTTCTTTGTTTTCCGTTCTTTTTCTTTCTTCATTTTCTTTGTGGTAATTGAATCTTTGAAATTAAAAGGCAAAATAGAGTGAAAGACTAGATTGCCTATGTGTTGTGAGTTCATGACTAGTTGAATTGTGAGTTCATGCCTATGTCAACATTGCTTCCCCATTATTGTGTGGCTTGGCTTAATTGAGAGTTCATGACTAGTTGAATTGAAACCTCGATTCATAACTCTGAGCAATTAAATATTGAAAAAAGTTCCCATCCTTCTCTGCCTGTCTTGCTCTCTTAACCCCAGATGGATCGTAGTTGGATGCAACAAAATTGTTTGAGTGAAGAGTATGAGAAGGGAGTAGAAGATTTTTTGAATTTTGCTCAAACGAAGCTTCCTAAAAGTGGCGGAACATTTTCTTGTCCGTGTTATTTGTGTGAACCAGACACCACAAAAGTCGCCAAAATCCGGGAACATCTAATTGTCTATGGGATTTGCAGCAGTTATACAACATGGACATGGCATGGTGAGAAGAAGGAAATGTCAAGTGTGTCCGAAGGAAAGAAAGCTGACGTAGAAATGGACGATCGGTTAGAAGACATGATCCGTGATATTGGACATGAGTCTTTTAAACGAGCACATGTTTATGAATCCTTGACAAAAGACAATGAAGAGGCTTTGTATAAGGGGTGCACAAAATTCACACGGTTGTCTGCCGTGTTGAGATTGTTTAATCTGAAGGCAATAAATGGGTGGACATGAGTCTTTTATCAGTGCAATCGCTGGATATAACAGGCTTAAAGGAGTTAGGAGAAATAATGCACCTGAATGGTTATCGTCCAAAGTAAGTGGTTTAAATTCAATAATATTTCGTTTACAATATACTAGTAAGATACCCGTGATTTACAATATCCCACATCTATTGCTTCAATTTTGTCTGCAAATTCATTGTCCCCAACTCATGAATTAGTCTTTTCATTTGCAAACTGTACTGAATCAAATATTGAAGTTAGAGGAGAAAATTATGAATATGAAGACAAACAAAACATATACACTAGATTCATCATTAAGATTTGTTATAGGAACTCACCTAGAAGATTTTTCAGGCAATAGATTTGTTGAAAAGTTGGAAGCCCTCCTGAGAAAACAAGGCATAGCAAGCATCATAAAGAACTTGTATTTTGTTCCCTTCCATTTTTGAGTATAGCTTAATCTTAATTAATTAGTCCTCAGAATCAGATGTGTATGTGCCAATTTTAAAGCATATGGAGATGGATGAAAGGGAAGGACATAGAATAACAGAAAATAGAGGGATTGTGAATAACCTTGGGCAAGATCTGACTTAATATTATATTACAAAAAGAACAATAGCAATATCAAACTCCATAATGTAATTTGATACCTTTCTTCCCTCTCGCCATAACATGTGTAATTTTCTATATATGAAACAAATGACACCAACAGTTGTTCGATCACTTTATGGGTCCGCCTTTAGGTTCCAAATTTCATTTCTTATCCTCGATCCCTGCAACCCAGAAAGCATAAAGCCATGAAAGTAATTAAAAGCATGGAACATCCATTGAAAACTCTAGAGTAAGCATAGATGCAAAATTGAAAATATAATAATAAAATGGATTATTAAAAACCAAAACCTACTATAGGAGAAAAACTAAAACACTGAAAACTAATACCACTCCATCAAAAGTGAAATGAAGAAGTGCACAACTTTTATAATAGATTAAGATATTTAACATTAACTGAGTGCACACCTTGTATATTTATTTGTAGGTGGCTCAACAAAACGACGGGTGGGCATGTGCGATATATGTCATGAAGAATATGATGACCATTATCTCGGCGGGGATAACCGAAAATTGGATGGAGGTAATATTTAAAAACTCAATAAGCTTAATTGATTTCGTACTTAATTAAAATTAATTAGTGTTTATATTTTTTTTACAGGTATTCAATGACACAACAACAATGTCAAATGAGGCGCTTTTGAGCATAAGACAACTCTGGGCAGAATTTTTTTGCAAATTCCATACCGACTTGAAATACGAGCCAAAGAGGAAAAAGAAGAAAAATGGTGGAAAAAACAAATAGTGAAGTTGAAGGTTGACACGCACCTGATTGATTCACTCTATGAGGTTGTATAGTTGGTCAGCTTCATTTGATGGATGTAAAGTTATGGGGATGCTTAGTTTCCTGTGGTTGTTGTGTAATTTCATTGGATTTGATGGACAGAAAGTTATGGGGATGCTTAGTTTCTTGTGTAATTTCATTGGCTCAAAGATGCTTAGCTTATCTTCATCATATTTTGAAAGAAGAAATACATGTATGTAGGTGTGGAAAAATTGGTTGCTGAAAATTGCTGAAAATTTGGTTGGAAAAATTGCTGTGGTTACTGAGGTGTATTTAGTTTTAGTTTGTATTTAGTTTTAGTTTAGTTTGTATTTAGTTTTAGTTTGTATTGTTAAGTTTTAGTAGTATTTACAGGTATATGGTTGCTGAAAAAAAAAAGCATAAATTAAAAAAAAAAACTACATTTTAAATCGGTTGTTATATAACCGATTTAAAAAGTAACCTTTTAAATCGGTTGTTTGGAACAACAGATTTAAAAGCACAAATACCTTTTAAATCGGTTGTTATAAATAACCGATTTAAAAAGTAACATTTTAAATCGGTTGTTTGGAACAACAGATTTAAAAACTAGGACCTTTTAAATCGGTTGTTATAAATAACCGATTTAAAATGTTACTTAACCTTTTAAATCGGTTGTTATAAATAACCGATTTAAAAGGTTACTTTTTAAATCGGGTGTTTTAAACAACAGATTTAAAAACCCGAATTTAAGCAGATTTTGGGATCTTATTCAGACTTTTTAAATCGGGGTTTTAAAATAACCGATTTAAAAGGTAGTATTTAAATCGGTCAAACAACCGATTTAAAATCACCAGACATACTAAATCCGGATCATTCAAATCGGTTGTCTAACCGATTTTAAAACCCAAAATAACCGATTTTAAATCCCTAATTTGCACTAGTGTGCTTATTCATTTGTTTTATTTTATTGGTTTGTTGGAGAATCACAAAACTTTGCAAATGTCTTATCGGGTCGCTGCATATTGCGGAAACTTATTCTTTTATTAAAAGGAAATACCATAATTCAAAATAGCCCCGAAGGCTTACAAAATTGAGAAAGAAATAGAAATTGCATGAACACATAAAAACAAAAAGGAAGATGGTCTTCAACGATCTCGTCTGATCTGCTTCTCTAACTCCTCCACCAAAACCTTGCAATACTCTAGGAAGCTCATCACTTTTCTTGGTAAAGGTCGGAACCCTATTGCTGATTCCGCTTCTTCCAGGAGTTCTGGCACATCTTGGATACCTCTGTTTGCAAGCCAAACTAGCTTAGAGCATCGATCCATCCAGTATTCAGTTTCTTTATCTAACCAAATAATGACTTCTCGCTGATTGCCAATCTTTCCTTGCATGTTGAAGACCTTCTCATGTTCTTCTTCAAGCTCTATGTGGTAGCCTATGAACTTTTCTTCGGCGATTCTCCTTTCTTTCTCAAGTCGGGCTTCGTGCATTTGCATGGTATTTTTCAACTGTTGTACCGAGTCTTCAATTTGTTATTGCAAAGCCCTACTAGCCTCTCTAGAATCAACCCACATTTTTCTCAGATTACCCTTTTTCTCAAAGAACCACATCTAACTCCTTTTTTATCGAGTCTAATTGTTGATTTGCAGCTTTTAAACAACCCTGAGTCTGGATCCGACTGGCTTCCTCAGCCTTGGCTTTCTTCCGGGATCTTTCCATAGATTCAGTTTTTCTATTGCATTCGTCTTGCAGGATTTCCATATCCAAATATGCTCTTTTTAAATTCTCCCGGAGAACCTTCCGCTTCTCTTTCACTTTTTCTAAACTTACTTTTAACTCTTCTAGTTCTTTAATCTCACAGAGGTGGAGGCGTGACCGGGAACCAGAAATGTATTCTGGAAAGGCAGCTTGACTTGCTGAACTCTTGTTATAACCCATTGGCGGTATTCTTCGTTTGCATGAATACTCTTACGCCCTAGCTTTCTTTTGATTATTTTCTTCCAAGCTTGGCATACCCTCGTGAACAATGTCAAATCTGAGGAGCCCCGATCATGTATAATGAAAGCGGCTAACGCTTTTTCTGCAGGTTCACCCAGCATCGGGGCACCGAGCTGTCTTAGAGCCAGAATGGGATTGTAGTTGATGCAGCCTATGGTCCCAATGAGGGGTACATTAGGAAAATCCCCGCACCGACAGATTACCTCCTTGATCTCCTGTTCTCTGGAATACCACATTATGGACTCTTCACTGAGACTTAGTAAATAAGTGGCCCATCCTGCATTGCTCCTAGGACCAAAGGGATGCCCCCTTTTTGCCAAATGACCTTTTAACCATAAGTACAGGACGGGAACACAACAACGAATACGACCTCCTTTTTTCTCGTGGCGCATATGAAGCTCATAGTATAGGTCTGCAAGGACGGCGGTAGTGGGGTCCATACCTCGGGTTTTAAATGCTATGAAGGCGTCAATAGCTGTTTCGTCCACAAAATGATCAACATGAGGAAATAAGACTACACCAAAGATAATAAGGGCTACCACATCCATGCATTCTTTTAATTTTCCTGCATCATGAAGGTTCTTAACCTTCTCTTCCAGGAAACTCCTGGAAAAGCCTTTGAAACCTTCTTCTACCTTTACCGTGAATGTCAAGTCTTCTTTAGGGTTGCCTAAAACATTAGCAATGGTACCAATAGCTGGGGGATGCTTTGTATGGCGATATGGACCATTTTTCTTTTCTGGAAAGCCCAAGATTTTCCGGTACTCCTCCAAGGTTGGCGCCATCTGAAAATTCTTGAACGTGAAGCATCTTAGAGGAGGATCATAGAATTGGGCCAGTGCTGTTAGGGCTCCCACTTGTACGTCCACATTCAATAAGTCCAAAATATTCCCAAATTTTCCCACGAAGCTAATCCAATCCACTTGTACCCAATTCTCAGCTATGAAGTCAACCAACATTCTTAGATGCATCAAACGGGGAGGTTCAATCTTGAATTTAAAAGTATTTCTCCTTTCTGAACCCACAACTGCGTTTTCCGAAGACATTTTTTTGTTTTGAAATTTCCAACAAACCTGGGTGAAATGGGGAATTAGTGTTATGGCATGTACATGAATGGATATGATCATGTTTATTATTATAACGGAAAAAGAAAAGAAAGAAAAAATGTATTTATTTTGTTTATGATGGTACTAAAGGGGAAAAAAAGTATTATTTTTTTTTTAAAAAAAAAAATTTACAACCTATATGATGTGTTTTTTTTTAAAGGAAAAATGGGCATTTATTTTTGGAATAATGGAATAAATTTTTAAAAGGAAAAAAAAACTACTTTGGAAATATCGTTTCAAAATAAATTAATAATAATAAGTAAATAAGTAAAAGGGGTAGGGCAAGCTCCTTTTGTGACCAAGGCTGGTAATTCCTAAAGGAGGGTCTAGGGATTATACAAAGTGTCTTTCCATTAGGGTGGATTCAAGATGCTATTCTAAAAGGTTCCTAGAGCCAAAGGTCCCATTTGAAAATATTACCACCAATAATAAGTATATTATTAAAGGATGGTTTTTTCAAATGGAGCCAAACTCTAGGCGAGGCTTTCATAGGAACCCACTGGCCGTACGTCCAACAGAGCACCCATTACACAGCCTCTCCTAACTTAAGGTTCACTCGGGCCCGGGTATAGGGCACCCACTCTTAGTGTGTGAATAAAGTGTATAAAGTGAAGTGTGTGAAGGAACAAACTTAAAAAAAACCCGCTGCAAAATAGATAAAACAATATATACATGGTAACTATCCTAATGTTCAAATATGCATATAATCAAAATAAATAAAATGAACAAGGATACAAATAAATAATATAATACAAATAAAATGAACAAATAACCCTAAATAATGACAAAAATAGTAATAATGATAATAATAATAACAATAATAACAATAAGAAAAAGAAAGGGAAACAATTTACATTGAAGGCAAACAAACAATTCAAATAATCAATGGGCCTAACTCTCTAATGTCCCCAGTGGAGTCGCCAGCTGTAGCAACCACACCAAAATTTAAAAAAATGGAGCCGCCACCAATATTTTATTTTTATAGGAAACATTGGAAAACCTAATTTTTGAATATTTTTTAATTGAAAAAAATAAGGTCTTTGGACCAGATTCGGATTCGGGAGTTGGTTACGTGTAAGGAAGGATTAGCACCCTTACGCGCCCATTTAAAAAATGGTACCTTTAATTATTTGAAAATAACTGTTTGCCAATAATTTATTTCCCAAAATAAAACACAAAAAATAAGCATGCAGAAATAATGACAATTTAATCCTAATTACATTTTTTTTTGTTTCGTTTTAACTTCCCTTTTTTTTTTTATTCAACAATCAGGGAAGAAAAAAGATACTAATAATAACTATGATAGCAGAGTGTTTCTTCCAGAAAGCATAATAATTTTTATTGATCTAAGTCTTGATTTTAATTACAAAAAAAGGAAATAAAATCTGATTCTTATTTTATAAAAGAAAAAAAATCCGTTTTATTTTAATTTTACAGAAAACATATGTTTTATTTTGACACCCATATTTATGCCTGATTCTGATTAAACAATTAAGTTATTTACAACTTACTTCCTTTACTTATATTATTTGCAAATTAGTCCTTTTGCCTGGATTTGGCCCCTTTGGAAGGCCAAATCCTTAACCCTAATCAAAACGAATTTGCAGTAACGCAGGAAACAGGAAAGCAGTGGAGAAACCGTGAAAAGGGGAAAAGCGAATCAAGAATAATAATTATCAAAGAAAAGAAAATTCGAGACTGAATCACATTACCATTAAGTGTTCAAATCAAAAGTCCAGATTTAAGAACACATCAAACCACATACAGAACAATGAAACAATGAATTCTCAGAGAAGAAAAGGGAAGAATGAAAGAAAGAACCTGACTTTTACAAAGCCTTAATTAATCCAGAAGAACGAATTGAAACCCTAAATACTAATAGTGTTTAAAGAGAAAAAGAAAATTTTTGGAGTAACTCTCTTCTTGCCTTGCTTCAGCTCCTTCAGAGATCCCAGTTCTCTCTTCTTACTCTCGTGCCCCTCTGCCTTCAGAAGAAGGGGGTATTTATAGCCCCTTTGCCTCGACCTTGAGTCTTTTTGAAATCGTATCCCACCCTCTTTATCTCTGCAAAACAGAAAATCAAAAATCAAAACAAATAAAGGTGTGATAAAATAAAAGAACAAATACTCCCTTTTGATTCGGTTTTCTGAGGATGGAACGCAGCTGGATGTGGCCACGTATGAAGATAAGACTTGATGTTTGAAAGAAGGATCGTGGTTCAAGCGAGATAAGGGGCTTTTGGCCGGCTAGGGTTAGGGAAAGATGATGGAGAAGGAAAAGAGAGGGATGAGGGGTAGTTGCGTGAATGGTGGAAGATAAGAAAAAGTTGATGATGAGATTGGGGGAGATAAGGTGGGTGCGCCGCGGTGCAAGGAGAAGGGAAGGTTCGAGAGAGAGGGAAGAAAAATAGGTTTAGGTTAAAAGAGAGAATTAGGCTTAGGTGATGCTGGGTGCGTGATTTATTTGGGCCGCAGCGTGAAGAAAGTCATGGGCTGGGGGTGCGTTGGGCTGCAGCGTTATTTGTTGGACTTGAGGCTGGGGCGCTGGAAAGAAAAACGTGGGGTGCGTATAACAGGCTAGAGGATGAGGCTATTGGGTTGGGCTGCTATTAGCACCACCCAATTTTATTTTTGGCACCCCCACTTTCTTTTAAAAATAATAAAATCATTTTTCCTCTTTTTATTCATTTTTCTTTTCTTTCTTTCTTCTCCTTTATTCTTTATTATAAAACCAAAATATTATTTTTTATTAATACTACCAAATAAAAGTTAAAATAAAATAAAAAGGCCGGACAAAATTAGGGTACTACAGTATGATGGCAATATTTTCTAACTTCATTCAAAATTCCATGGAGATCTTCATGGATGACTTCTCTGTTTTTGGAGAAACATTCCAATCTTGCTTGGATAATTTGGAACAGGTACTATCCAGATGTGAAGAGGCAAATTTGGTGCTGAACTGGGAGAAATGTCATTTCATGGTTCAGGAAGGCATTGTTCTAGGCCACAAAATCTCCAAGAAAGGCACTGAAGTGGACAAAGCAAAGATTGAGGTGATTGAGAAGTTGCCTCTACCAACCAGTGTAAAAGGGGTAAGGAGTTTTTTGGGGCATGCTGGATTTTATAGAAGGTTCATTAAAGACTTCTCAGAGATTTTAAAACCCCTTTGTCAACTATTGCAACATGAGACATCTTTTGATTTTGATGACCAATGCATGAAAGCATTTATGACACTGAAGAATGCTTTGATTTCAGCACCTATCATTGTTGCTCCTGACTGGGATAAGCCATTTGAATTAATGTGTGATGCCAGTGATTTTGCAATAGGTGCTGTTCTTGGCCAAAGACATGATAAGGTCTTCCATTCCGTCTATTATTCCAGCAAAACATTGGTGGATGCCCTGCTGAACTACACCACCACTGAAAAGGAACTGCTTGCAGTGGTGTTTGCATTTGATAAATTCAGATCCTACTTGGTTGGCACGAAAGTTGTTGTTTATACAGACCACTCAACAATCAAGTATTTGATTGCCAAGAAGGATGCCAAACCAATATTGATTAGGTGGGTGCTGCTACTTCAGGAATTTGACTTGGAAATAAGGGATAAGAAAGGAGTAGAAAATCAAGTGGATAATCATTTGTCCAGAATTGCCAATGAATTTACTGAATAGAAAGGAAGAGAAATCAAGGAAAATTTCCCTAATGAGCAGTTACTGGCAGTAACAAGTGCCAAAGAAGATGCCAGCACAACACCCTAGTATGCTGACATAGTGAAGTTTCTTGTCAGCAAGGTCATTCCCACTGAGTTGGATTCTTAACAGAAGAGAAGGTTCTTCCAGCAAGTTAAAAAGTACTATTGGGATGAACCTTTCTTGTATAAAAAATGTGCTGATCAGTTGTTCCGAAGATGTGTTGCAGAGGAAGAAGTCAGCAGTATTCTGCAACACTGCCACTCAATAGCTTGTGGAGGATACTTTGGAGGTTCTAGGATTGCTGCAAAGGTTCTGCAAACAGGTTACTTCTAGCCCTCCTTATTTAAAGACTCTCATGAATTTGTCAAACATTATGACAGATGCCAAAGGGTGCAGAATATTTCAAACAAACAAGAAATGCCCCCAATAGCATCCTTGAAATTGAGCTTTTTGATGTGTGGGGTATGGACTTCATAGGCCCTTTTCCTCCATCCTTTGGGAATCTGTACATTTTAGTGGCAGTGGATTATGTGTCCAAGTGGATAGAAGCAGTGGCTCTGCCCACAAATAATGCAAAGGTAGTCAGTAAATTCTTACAGAGGAATATAGTCAGTAAATTCTTACAGAGGAATATATTTACAAGATTTGGTGCTCCCAGAGTCATAAGTGATGAGGGCACCCATTTTTGCAACAAACTGATTGAGAAGCTGTTGTTCAAATATGGAGTAAAGTGTAAAATAGCCACTGCTTACCATCCACAGACAAGCGACCAAGCTGAACTGTCTAACATGGAAATTAAAAGGATTCTTGAGAAGGTTGTCAACCTTTCTAGGAAGGACTGGTCCTTACACCTTAATGATGCCCTGTGGGCATACAGAACCGCATATAAAACACCACTGAGAATGTCTCCATGCAGATTGGTGTTTGGAAAGGCCTGCCACTTGCCTATAGAGTTGCAGCACAAAGCCTTTTGGGCTACTAAGAAGTTAAACTTTGATCTACAGAGTGCTGGTGTAGTAAGGCTACTGCAACTCCACGAATTGGAAGAACATAGGCTTTTTGCCTATGAGAATGCTGAGCTATACAAAACTAAAACAAAGGCTTGGCATGATAAGAAGATTCAACCCAGGGAATTGGAAGAAGGCTCTCAAGTGTTGTTACTCAATTCCAAATTGAAGCTATTCCCTGGGAAGCTTAAATCAAGGTGGTCTAGCCTATTCAAATTGGTGAAATTATATCCACATGGAGCAGTGGACTTGCTTGATGAAACCACTGGCTCCACCTTCACAGTGAATGGCCAGAGAGTGAAGAAATATTGGGGAGATCATGTGACCAGAATGAAGGTCACAACCACCTTGGGAAACATCTAAAAGGGAAACAAAAGTTAGGCTGAGGACTTCATAAACCAAGAGCTACTGGGAGACAACCCATATTTTAACATGTTTCACCACATGATAATCCTATAGATTATGTTATTCTTTTATTCCTTTGGAAGTAAAAATCACCAAGTATTCCTAACTTATTCTTTGTTTTAACCTCAATTTGATGTTAATCAAACATCACTCATTGGTGCACTTACTTTTGGGATTTGGTTGATTTGATTGGAAATCTTGAGCATAATAACCTCATTTGTGATGTTTTAATTGTAGGTCTTGGGAGAACCAAGAATGAGACACAATTTGATAAGAATGTGGTGTCCAAAACTTATATAGCATACTCCAAAGACTATATCTGAAGCTACAGTCATCCAAATGAGATGATCTTGGTCTTGTTGAAAATATAGAAGAATTACCTATAACTTTTATGAAGAAGCCGAGACCTGATTCAATCTCTAAGTTGCTGAAATTTATGTTATAAGTTGACAAGGTGATGTTGTCCCTACTTGACCTTTACATGGTTTTTGGACCATATCTGGAGCTATAGGCATCTTAATGAGATGAAACTGGTGCCATTGGAAAGCTAAGATCCATAGCTTCAACTTTCATGAATACACCTTGAGCTAATTCAGAATTTAAAGAGGTCAAAAATGCAACACAATATGGAAGAACGGGTGCAGGAGGGCGCCCTGCGCCTTCTGGGAATTGTTTTGGTCAATTTTGGGCGCCCTGCGCCCCAGAACCTAGTGCCCTGCGCCTTGTCTCGGCCTGACACTTATTAAAACACACTTTTAACTCATTTTGGTCATTCCCTTTCATATGTTCTCACTCCCAAACACTAGGGGAGCCAAGAGGCAACCCTAAATCCATTTCATCTCCATCTCCCTTAAAGATTCAAGCCGTGGAAGAGACCTTGGAGCTTCAATGGATCATCTACCACCTCTCTATCCATCTAGTTCTATCTATCCTCTCTATTTTATGCATTTCTAGTTTTTCCATTTGGTTAGGAATGATGAACCTTTGTTAGATTCTTGTGTAATATGACTTCTAATGTTTAATACTAGTTGTATTTGTGTTGATTGAGCAATTTCTTTCATCCTTAACGCATTTCTTTGATTAGCCATCTTAGAATTGATTTTAGATTCAATCTCACAATTGAAAAATTGGTTATTGAGTTGGAATATGAAGTTGATTGCTATATTTGTGATGATCCTAGGGATAGGACTTCATGCTTGTGTGTTCTTTTGAATTCTTACATTTAATGCTTAGTTGAATTAGGAAGACCTAAGAAATTAGGGTTCTCGATTTATTCTAAAGGGGTTTTTGCTCAAGGAATTGAGATTAGTCTAACTAAGTGAATTTGAACTTCAATTGCATGAATTTGACTTGTATTGGCATTGAGCTTGATTGTACAAGAAGAGGAAAACAAAGAGGGGTTCAATTCCTAACCACTTTTATTCATATTATTTGTGCACACCAAGTGTTTGATATTTAGTATTGTTGACGCACACCAAGTGTTCGATATTTGGTTAATACAAGAAAACCCAAAAATATTGTTTCTTGTTTTTTTTTTAGTTTCATTGTCTACCAACCAAATCATTGTTTCTCATTCAAGTAGTAATCAAATTAGTGAGTTGATATTTGACACGCAATCCTTGAGGACGATATTTGGTACTTAACCGATTTTATTACTTGCAACAATCCGGTGCACTTGCTGTGATCCCATCACCACAACATAAAACGAAATCAACAACACTTATTTTTTGCCTTTGCCAATGCTTAAAAGCACTGCCTAATCACCCGCTGTTGATTGTGTTTCGAAAAGACAGCATTTGGGAAGCACTGACAATTTTAAGAATAGCCAGTGCTTCTTTGAAAAAGCGTTGTCTATCTTTGATAATAGCCAACGCTTTTTTCAATGAAGCGCTGTCTAATTCTGAAAATAGACAGCGCTTCTTTGAAGAAGCGCTGGCTATTATCAAAAAATAGTCAGTGCTTTTTCAAAGAAGCACTGTCTATTTGGCTTTTTTTTTTGCTGTTTCAGTGTTACATTGCCGCATGCGATTGTTAGAGGCCAGGAACTATTCAAGCCGAGAACATTTTAAGGTTTAAAATGTATATGAACAATGAACCTCATAACATAAATATAAAAACAACTATGATATCAATTTATTTATATTTAAAATGTTCAATATAAATTTGAAAGAAATTTCTAACAAAATTTTGGCATAATCACTCCCCTAAAATATTGACATCCCAAAATAACATACTTGTGTATATAACAAAACAGTACTAACCAAACAAAGGCTCATATGGGCCAACATCATATCATATACTACTATATATACATGCAATAACACAAAGATCATACACGTAAAACAAACTTTCTTATCACGTAGGAGCACCACTCTTCCTTTAATTCAAGAATTTGAGAATCAGAGTATGATTTATATCTACAGTCGGGAAAGTACTGCAAAATAAAAAATAACTCATTATAATTAAAGTGGAAGAATGGTGAAATGTAAGAGGAAATAAATGTAGAAAAAATTGCATACCTCCTTTGGGACTTCCATTTGGTTTTGAACAATTATATCTTTAATATACTTCATAACATAGTACCCACAATCATTGTTGTTTGGGGACTATAAAATTCAAAATATTAAATCAATATAGATCTAATTTTTAAAATTAAATAACTGCATAAGTATTTTGATAAATAAATTCCTTTACAGTTATCCAGTTAATTGCGGTGGATGATTTGGAAAATCAAGACCTGGAACTTCCATCAAGTCATCCAAGAATTTGTACCGCCCTAAGTGCAAAAACAAAATCATTAATTTTGAATCATTAAAACTCAAAATTCATAGCACACAAAACCCAAAATAAGCACAATTTAACACTATATATTAGATTCTTATTGCTCGTACGTATCCTTCATTTTTTTACGGCAGCTCAAATTCTTTTGCAATGGATCTAAATAGTACACCGTGTTTGCTTTGAAATTGATTGCTAATAATACCCAATGTTGCCTACAAAAAAGTTGATTAAGGAAATCCAAATTAGCAAGTCATCACATTTCACAAAAAATAGTATCGCGTTAAGTAAGTCATATATATATATATATATGATTAAATTAAATGACACACCCTACGTTACACGGTGACAGAAACAATATCTCAAACTCAGAGTTTGCTAGTGCAAAGCGTTTAGATATATATGTTTTAACCGCGACAAGGTCAAACGACAAATTTGTGCTCTTTGGGCACAAGAACACAAACCTCTGAGCCCGTCCTTCTGGGATTAGTATCTCATAATACAAGTACCTTAAATTAAATGTATACGAATTAATGAATTAATAATAACTTCAATATTAATTTAGGTGATACAATGAAGAAAAAAAACGTATAGTTTAAAGTTAAATATAGTACCTGATATATACAATAATAGTCTGACTGATACTGGTGCCATAAGTAAAAATTTCAGACAATTTTTCCTTAGCACCAAGAGACAAGGGGAAATCTTCTATACGCCCCAAAACTTCTGGAGGAATACTTAAATTCAGTGTTGCCCCACCAACCAGATTAGCATTAGTATGGACTTAAAGAAACGTAAAAAGGACTGTAACAGGAGATGTGGAAGAGGAAGGTTGAGATTTGCCCTGATTCTTTGCTGGAAATGTAACTGACCCAACTATTTGCTGCTTCCCCTGCCCTTAACCTTGTCCATTGGTTTGGATTGTTCGGGTACCTAAATATTTTGCATTAATTTCAGTAAGATACATAGTTAGTGACCACGTAATTTAATAAATATATGATTATGAATCATATTTATTAAAAATAACACGTCACATACTCTTATGAGTTGCTGCGACTATGCCATAAAGGTACCTACTGCCTCTCCCATATTGTTAATACCTACGTCCTCAAGTGGAATTGGCAACGGTGCTTCCTCCTCGTAAGCAATGTCAACTCTGACTTTCACACAACCGGGAGATAATGGACGATTGTGCAACATAACACTTAAATCGGTGTAAGAAATGCCCTTACCAACTGATCGAGACGATAAGGGCACAAACAAGGAACCCTCTACGATGCCCTAAACCATTAATGGAATAAACAAAATATTAGACATGATAAATCAATGATGCAATACGTACAAGTAACAAGAACTATTTCTAATGCTCAATTACCTCAGATGACTTAAGAGTGCATCTATCCATAGGTAAACTAGGCTCGTGTTCCTCCACCGGTTCCATTTCCTCCACCGGTTCCATTACCTCCTCCGGTTCCTTAAGTAATCAAGATCCACAATAATATTAAATTAGAATATTTTTATACTTCAATGTAAATTTCTAATAAATTTTCGGCAGAGTCTCCCCTAAAATATGGACATTCCAAAATTTATCTAATACCTGTAACAACCAAAAATACCTTATACCAGCCAGCACAAGTCACTATACAAGTCTATCTAGTATGCAATTCACAAATACTTAATCTACCAAACAAGACTTTGAAGTAATTTGATTTATTACCTTCTGTGACTTAAGAGTGCAATTATCTTTGGTGCTATCTCTGGCGCTAAGGTGTTGATCCATCTCTACTGGTCCCTTGTTCTGATGCATATTACTTTTCAATTCCCGGACCTCCCGATAGAGATGGGCTACCACCCTTTTCAACGATTCATTTTCGTCTTTTCTAGCACGCTTTGGTGCACCGAAGATAGCCTTTTGAGAAACACCAAATCCCACGCCCCTTACACGACCAGGATACTCTTTGATCGGTATGGCTTGGGTAAGGATATCTGTTACACCCTCTATGTCACAGACTATTGTGATAGGGCCTCCTGAGACACACAAATATTATTAACAAAGATTGTTAAATATTATCACTATCATAAGAAAATTGCAAATAAAAATGTTAATTAATCTATCATACTTACAATTCTATCAGTAACTTCCATAATGGGGGGGTGATCAATCTCACCATCCTTGTTGCGGCGGGCTTCTATCCACATGATATGGGGTTCAATTGATGCTGATGATACATCTTCTCCAGTCATCTTCAGCTATACATATTAATAAAGAAATTGAAATTCATCAATGTTAATTAGGTTTAAGGTTTAGGGCTACATATAATTTAGGGTTACTCTGCATACCATATATTCCTCAATGTCGAGATACCCCTTAACCCCTCCTCTGTATGGGTAAGGAGGATTTGATGCTCTCTGCAGATTTGCATTATTTATTCTCTATATAGACATATAAATGTGCTTAGGAACAAACATATAAGTATACAAGTACATATACAAGTATACAAGTAGGGACATATATAAGTATACCAGAAATTCACCATATCCGGTGTGTTTTGCTACAAAGTCTCTCCATGCATCCACTCCTATGACTGATTCATATTTTGGTGGAGGCTCATATCTAACATTGCCATTTTCATCTCTCAGATACTTCTTGGACAACCATGTTCGGAAATTCCGAAGAGATTTTCCAACAATCAGAAGTATAATGTCCTTACGTAACTCATCAACATCAAATGATTTCTGCAAATACATTAACAAGTACAAAATGGTAGGGTAAGCAAATTTACACAGTCAGTTAAAAAAATACAACTGATTGTATATACCTATATCTCACACCAAAGCTCCTCTTTGCATCTATCCAAAACTGGATTATCTCTCTCCTTCCAATTACTAAAAGTAATTGGAACCGTCTATCGCATTTGAGATCCAATGAAACTAATCAACTCTCTGCCATTTTTGTCTATGGGTTGACCTCTAACATTCCATGAAACCTATACAAATTAAGTGTACAACATTAGCTAATAAATTAGAAAAAACAACTAATTATATTAATTATGGAGTAGTAAGTAACTTACCACTGGTCTCTCTCCTCTACTTCTCCCGCGGATGATATTCTTTTTCATAGTCGGTCCACGGGGACGACGCTTTGCATGTTGGGCCGCCGCAGCATCACTATCATGAGCATCACTTCCATGTCCGGAAGAAGCCATCTAGCTATCTGCAAAAAAAATTAGACACACAAGTAATTAGACACACAAGTAAAAGACAACAGTTCATAGTCATTTAACTAGAGAAATTTAACAAGTACATAATTTATAGTCATTTAACAAGTAATTAGACAAATTTAACTAAAAAACACAATCTATATACATGTTTAAAACACTTCTTTTCCTTTTTCTAGTCCTCCGACTGATCCAAAGCCCCTCTTTATGATCATGTCTAATATATGTATCATCCTCTCTTTATGTACTTTCCTTACCAAATAGTGATTGTATAACAAAGAAAGGGTCATCCTCAATATCAGCAACTTCATTTACTTGATCATCAATCCCATAACCAATTTTTTTGTTAGTCAACAAAACAATGGACTAATTCATATCAAATGGATCGGTGACATAAAACATTTGTCGAGCTTGCGATGCTAAAATAAAAGGCTCATCTTTATATCCCAACTTATTGAAATTTACCTTTATGAACCCCAACTCATCTGTTCCTACACCGTAATTATTGTCAACCCACTTACACTGGAACACAGGCACCCGAAACATCGCATAATCCAACTTCCATATGTGTTCAACGACCCCGAAGTATGACATATTCGCATATATGGGATTTCTGTCTTTGGCACTTGAGATATGCATAGCTTGAGCAACAAGAGTGACCCCACTATTTTGCATTTTACTCTGATCATCATGTTCTATTGTATAGAATGTTACTCGTTCATCAAATAACCGGTGTAAGAGATAACATGTATACTTGGACCCCTCGCTAACCATCTGAGTCTTTCTGAAACTGAGGTAGGATTTACAGCAAACTCTATAGAAATGTGATCTCTTAGCCACGTTAAAACACCGATTGTGTTCTCTTGTTAACCAATTTTGATTCTTATTTGGGTACATACTCTTGAGCATTTCGTTGTGTTTTACAACATAGGACTCAACCTCATCGGAGTAAAATATATAAGTGTGCTTACACCATCTGTTGCCTTGATATAGTCAATATTTTGCATCCAGTGTTCCCTTTCTCCTCACTTGTTCCTGTGTGATGAGACTTTGGCATCCCTATGGAATATCCAACGTTAGATAGGTAGTCGAAATAGAATTCAACAACTTCTTCGACTATGTACCGCTCAACAATACAACCCTCTGGCTGATCGGTTTTTCACGTACCCTTTTAATATTTTCATGTAACGCTCAAACGGGTACATCCATCTCATGTAAGCTGGTCCACACAGTTGTGTCTCCCTAACCAGACAAACTGTCAGATGAATCAGGTGGGAAATACATCTCAAGCTCACATAAAATCAAAACAATTTCTGTTTGCAATGCTGGCAACTTTCCAGGGTCAATCACTCTATTGCAGATTGCCTTGAAGAAGAAACAAAGTTTAGTTAAGGTCTTCCACACTTTGATGGGCAAAATGGATTGTATACCAATGGGTAGCAAATTCTCCATGAGAACATGGCAATCATGGGACTTTAGACCCTTTAACTTGAGATCTCTCATTGATACGAGGTTCATAATGTTTGAAGAGTACCCCTCTGGAACCTTAACTCCATGAAGAAACTTACAAAGAACCGTTTTCTCTTTTCTAGACAAAGTATAAGCGTCTGGAGGTAGATATGTATGTTATTTCCCCTTCTTTATCGGTCCTACTTCCCGTCTCAATCCCATACTAACCAAGTGTCGCCTTGCATTGATGTCATCTTTAGTCTTCCTGGGCACATTGAGTAAGGTACCAATGACACTATCAAAGACATTTTTTTTCAACATGCATCACATCAATGAAATGTCTCACGTATAATGAACTCCAATATAGCAGCTCATAGAAAATCGACCTTTTCTTCCACCCTCGTGTGATAAGCTCTCCCGCAAAAGGCTTTCTGAATTCAATACTCAAATCTTTTACCTTTTCAAACAGTTGTGCACCCGTCAAAGGCAAATGAGCTCTATATTCTTCAGTATTCCCATTAAATACTTTCCACCACGACCGATAATGATGCTTTTGAGGCAAAAACATACGATGCCCAAGGAAGACATTCTTCTTACCATGTTCCAACTGCATCCAATCTGTACCATCTTCAGATATAGGACATGCACACTGGCCTTTGGTACTGTAACCAGATAAATTACCTTATGCCGAAAAATTATTAATTGTGCCGAAGATTGTAGTCCTAAAGGTGAAACTTTTTTCTCTATACCCATCGTATACCTCTACACCTGTCTCCCACATTTGCTTCAAGGCTTCATTTAAAGGAGCCAAGAATATGTCTACATCATTTCCTGATTGTTTGGGGCCAGAAATTAACATAGACAACATCATATATTTGCGCTTCATGCATAGCCATTGAGGTAGGTTATAAACCACCAAAATCACAGGCCATGTATTATGAGAGCTACTCTGAACACCATATGTGTAACACCCTGTTTCCAGAGCGCTACTGTGCAACCCAATATAATGTTGAAAACATTTGATGCATATATGCTTTCAGTAAAAAGTATTCTTCTGTATTTCGCAATGGAAAATAGGAGTGAATTTTTTTTTCTTTTTCTTTCCTTTGAAACCCTTTTAAAAAAATGAGACATAAAGAGTACAACAATTTTCTAAATAATGTAAAATCAGTCTTTTGCAAATATCAGAGTATGTGACATCACATTGAACATTCTCATAACATAAAACATAACATAATCATTTCACACTAAGGCGAGGTTTTCTGAAAAGAGTAATTACAAAACAATGGGTAATCACGCAAATAACAACGATAATACCCTAAGCTAAGCTGGCCAACAACTATAACCCTTACTGAGAAATAGTTCAGCAAGGTCAAAACACGAAGCACTTAGAGGAATCTTCCTCCACTGGCTCAATCTTCAACGCTCCTGGAAAGACGGAACTGCAGCAGCTTTGGAACTCCATCTGGAAGTGACATCCATAAGAATGTCCAATCCAACAACAGTGCAAGGGTAAATTCTTTGTCCACGAGTTTATCATAGGCTATATTGCATGCAAACAATATATATATAGTACAACAACATCCCTTTATATACATATACATACTTAATAGACCGCACACATCATCATGGTATATCAAGCATTTGCATGTGAACAGACAAATCAACTAACAGATCAATAATTAAGTCACCACAATATCAAACAATTGCATGTGAGCAGACAGTTCTATCAACAGATCAATGATCAAGTCATCATAATATCAGATTCATCAAACAATTCATCACATATCATAAATGTGGTTAGCCATGCATGCCAATGCATTATGACCAAGTTTGTGTATACACCTGCAGCCTTAAACAAGGTCAGCAATGACGAGGAACTTTATTTCCCGATGTCCGAACGAAATTCCCCTACCAAGGGTATTGCCTACCTTTAGTCACCAAAAGGACCTCGGGTATTTAGCATGAAGTAACAACTCGTCCTTTTAAAGTCCTTAAGACAATCAAACGCTCTGAGTGTCGATGCTCAATGGTCAGTATGCATCCAAACAAATTCTTTAATTTGGCCCACTCACCATAAGGAGTGTCCGAGATATGTTTTAATTAATCAATGCGGATCGACGAAACCTTAACTCACTCAATTTAGTGAATTTCAAATTTCCATTTACTTAGAGTTCAACACAGGACACAAAGTCCAGATGTTCAATTGCGGAACGTTAGTCTCAATCTTAGATTGAAGTTCTAGGCACGTAATGCGGAATATTAGGCTCAATCCTAGGCACGCCATACGGAATACTAGATCCAATCCTTGATCAAGAAAATATGCACGCAAGTAGGACGTCAAGTCCCAGCACAGGACACATAGCCCATATGCTCAATAGGAACACTAGGTTCCCTACATGTTATTCTTTCGAAATCTCGATCTTTAAAATCTATTTCTCAGTTCTGGTGTCTCTTTTATGCACTATTGTATCTAAAAACACTTTTTAGCTTTAGGTTATTGAAACCCTAGCTGTGCTAAATAATGCATTAGGGAAAATTCCCAGGAAAGAGAGGCGGTGCGAACACTCTTAATAACCAAGTCTTTCCTAGCCAGAATTTTCCAGGCGCATCATTTAATTCAACCATTTTCGCAAATCATATTGTTTACTCAAGTTCTTTTTCCTACTATTGATTGATTCTACATTCTTTGTAAGCTTTGGCTAGTTGTACTAAAACCCTCACGCTTACTTTTAAGTCAAAATGCCCTTAACAATTTACTTAAGAAATCATAACTCTGATCCATAAAGCGTGTTTGTACGCCGACTTATTTCAGAAAGATACCTTTAGTTTACCTCAAAAACATTTCTCGGCTCATGGAATCGCATCAGACTTACCATTGTAAGTCGGCAAACCAATAGCTGTTGATCAACGCATTATTAATTAATCCATTATCATCAACAATATTTTTCATATTTCAAATCAATTCCAAGTTCCAATTAAATCCAACATGATTCAAGGAAAACAATACAAATCATAATGCCACACAGGGCCAAGAACATGCTACAGCATTTCAAACAACATATCACAATTCAGTATGCTACAACATGCTATAGCATTTCAAACGGCATATAGTAACACTACAAGTACTACCACACAATCAATCAAACAACACACAAGGCGAAAAGCCTAAACTCATTATGTAAGAATTTCCTTTACCTTGGGTGCTTTAACAATCCAAGCAATGTAATTCCAAACAATCGTCAAGTTGTTCCTCGCACGAATCTTAACAACGCAAGTTCAATCAATTAGAACTAAAACTCAAGTCCAAAGCCCCTAGGGCAGCTGTTAACACACCAATTTGTCTATATTTATAGGCTATTTTTAGTATTTAATTACACAATTTTGCGCTGATTAATGCACAAAAGTACTCATTTATGTCTTATTATGCAGAAATATCCTGAAGACACCATTTGGAGCAAAATATGCGAAAAAGGACAAAAAACTGGCTAGTTTTGGAGAGTTTTAGCACTACTGGACAAGCGGTGCGGCCTGACCTACCAACAGTACGGCTGTACGTAGAGCAGATCCCAGTAAGGGCATACCCCCTCATTCTGTACCACCTGACGCCAATAAAATAGTCCAGTACGGCCGTGCCAAAGGCAGTACGGTCGTACACAAGTGATGTCAAGGCAACAGCACGAACGGGTACGGGTCAACGTCATCTACGAAGCATGGTACGACCGTGTATATACTCAGTATGGTCGTACCCCGTCCCTGATCAGTGCAGATTTGAAGCCAGCAAATCTAATTCGCAGCCTAGTCTATAAATAGGGGCTCTTAACATGTTACAAAGACCTTTGGACGAATTTTTGAGTCAAGAGCCCCCAATTGAGATCTGATAGCATACCCTTGCCCATTCAAAAGAATTTCTGTCTCCTTGAAGCTTGGTGCCATCTCGAATCGCTACCGGAGCTTGTGAGGATACGAAAAATGTGCTTAAGGATTGTCGTCATACCGAAAGGGTGTCCCGGTTTAAAATTTATTCTCTTGTTATGGATTGTTCTGAATTCATATATTTGTTTATGTTATTATCATTAGCAATGAGTAGCTAAACCCATCACTAGGTGTGATGGGGGATCCTTTACAATACTCTTGATGTTTTGTTCTTTATTTATATGAGTTTCTATTGATTGTTTGAGTATTTTATTCCTATTGTGCTTATTCCAATAAGGCTTGATCACCCTTTATTTAGTTAGATTAATTGTGGTAACAGGATCACAATTAGTTAACGGAACCATAGGATAAAAGAACTCGTGCTATACGCCGGATAGGTTAGGGCTTGTTTCTAACCAGTTATTAAGTTAGCAAACCCACCTGAACTTAATGCTCTTTCCCTTAGTTATTTAATGGACCAAATGGAGTAATTAGTTAAGAGGAAGACTATTGTACGCAAGGACAGCCTCTAGTAATTTAGATTGGGTGGTTAGTGCTCTTACATGATAGATAACTCATATAAATTGATTAATAAACTCAAGGGTAGAGTATTGGTGAACCCGGTTATCCCTAGGTCCCCCATAACATAGTTAAACCATTCTAGCATTTAATCTGTTTACTGCTTTAATTCCAATTACTTTCGGTACTTTCTTAATCATAATCTTTGCTCGCCTAATAGAATAGAATCACAATAATTCACTGGTACTCGCTCATTCTCTGTGGGTTCAACATTCGGAGTCCTAATTATAGTCCACTTTTATTACGAGTTACGATTAGGTGCATTTGCCTAAGCCGCAACAAGTTTTTGGCGCCATTGCCGGGGAGTGATTGCGATATTAATCAAATTCTAGATTTTATTCGCATTAGGCATAATTTTATTTAATTATTTAATTTTCTGTTATTTTTGTTTAATTCTAAGACATTCTAATTTGGTTTTTTTTGGTGTATGCAGACAAGGTCTCAACATCCTGAATTGATTTTTGATCCTGAAATTGAAAGAACACTCAGATTGTTGAGAAGATAGCAGTTAGCAATGGCTGAAGAACTAACATTGAACGAGTACTTCACACCAACTACAGATGTGGCAGATAGAGTTAACTATCCGACATAAGCAAAACGAGCCATACTCAAGCACCTACAACCCCGGTTGGAGGAATCACCTAAACTTTTCATGGAAAGATCAACAGAGATCCCATGGCCAAAATCAGAATACTTATAAGCCCCCACATATGCAAAAAAGTGGCCAGAATGATAAAAGTCCCGGAGAGAATGATATTAGCCATGTTATGGGACAGATGAATGAGAGCTGTAGCAACTTGGAGAAAATAGTCACTGAGCAAGCAGCAGGCCAGAAAACATTGAGTGAACAAATGACACTTGTATTGAAAGCAGTGACTCAAAGAGAAAAAGGAGCACTCCCAAGTCAAGTGGAGCCAAATCCCAATGCAAAATGCAATGCAATCTTCATGGAAAAAGAGAAACCAAAAGAGGAAAAGACTCAACCCGAGTCTCAGCAGGTAAGTAACTCTTTCAAAGGTTCTAAAAATTCTTGTAAAGATAGGCAAGATAAGAGGTTACTAGAAAAACTTAGAAAATTTCTTGTTAATATCCCTTTGACTAAAATTGTCTCTGAAGTCCCTAAATATGTTAAATTTTTGAAAGAAATAATTTCTAACAAAAATAGGATAGAAGATGAGACTGTTAGGTTGAATGAGGATTGCTCTGCGATTCTTTTGAAGAAATTACCACCTAAGCTTAAAGATCTGCGAACTTTTGCTGTTTCTTGTTCAATTGGTAAAATACATTTAAGGCACTATGTGATTTAGGATCAAGTATAAATTTAATGCCTTTGTCTGTTTGAAAGAAACTGAATTTGTAGGAACCACAACCTACTTACATGTCTCTGCAGTTAGCTGATAGAACTCTTGTTTACCCAAGAAGAATAATAGAAGACATGCTAGTTAAGGTAGGAAAATTTGTTTTCCCTGTGGATTTTGTAGTTTTGGATATGGAGGAAGACAAAGACGTTCCTATTATTTTAGGAAGGCCATTCTTGGCAACAGGAGATGCTACCATCCAAGTGAAGAAAGGAACCATGACTCTAAGAATTGAGAATGAGGAAGAAGTATTTAATCTAACAAAATTTCTCCCTCTAGTGCTTCTTGTTGTTTCTTGCAGGATATAAAAGTTGAAAAAGGTAAAGAAGTGCAAGTTGCAGAACAAGATAGTGATTCTTTAGAGCAGGATAAAGACATAACCCCCTCTTTGATTTTGGATGCACTATGTATTCCTAAATTTAAAGGACTTGATATTGATGAACCTTTTTGTCATTTATTAAACTTTTATGGTTTGAAAAAATCTAACAATCTTGCAGGAGCCAAAGCTGAAAGAATAAAGCTCAAATTCTTTCATCTTTCTCTAGGAGGAATAGCAAAAGAATGGTTCTCGATATACCCCAAGCACAACTTTTCAAGTTGGGAAGAATTAAAAGAAGAATTCTTAAAAGTTTTCAAGTCCACACCAGAAGAAATAATGGACCTATTCCAATTTTTCAGAGGATCCAAGAAAGACGCTCAAGAGGAATTTACAGGTTTTAAATTAGACCCATCTTTAATCTCGGAAGTGTCAATCCTGCAATTCAACGGAACCACAGGACAAGATCCTGTTGAGCACATGAGACAGTTTTGCAAGAAGATGAGGAATGCAAGGTTTAAAGGCTTATCTCCAGATGAAGCAAAACTAATGACTTTCCCATTCTCATTAGATGAGGAAGTCAAGATTTGGCTTTATCTCCTGCCAGTTGAGGAAGTAAAAACATGGAACAACTTGGTGAAGAAATTCATTAAGACCTTTGCGCCCAACTTAGAAAAGCCAATTTACATCTGTGCAGACTGTGGATACATAATGAACCCACCAAAAAAGTGCTCAGGATCTGCTTGGATGGATCACTCAGAAAAAGGTGACTACTTTGCTGTGTTCCCCAATGGTGAGAAGACCAAAGGTAATGTCAAGGACGAGCCATTGCCCGCTGAGGACTAATTTCTAAGTCATCTGACTCATCAGGCTCGGGACGTTAAGCGCTTACCAGGAGGCAACCTTGGTTACTAACATTTTTTATTTTCTATCTGTTTGTTTTATTGTTATTATTATTTTACTCTATTTTTATTCATTTTAGGAATTATTAAAATAAAAAATATATAAAATTCAAAAATTAAAATTTTTATTCCAGAAAACCAGTAGGTATGAGCGCACCTTGCACCGTGTACGCCCGTACCACACGGCTTCATCTTCAAAAACGCGGAGAACAGACAGGTACGACCGTTCATAAACCAGGTACGGCCGTACCCCGTGTCGAGAGACTGAATAAAAGGTAAACAGTGAAAGGTAAGGGCATACCTCCACATCGTACGCCCAAAACCTCTCCATTTGAGCACTCTCTTCTCTCATTCTCTTCGTATTTCCACTTACAAGATCATCCAGGTATTGATTCTAAACTCAGTTTGTCGATTGATTGGTTGTTTTACTGGTTATTTTAAGTTTTTAGTTAGTTTAGGTTTTTGATTTTGTTTAATTCTAACTTTAGGTGATTAGGAGTAGTTTTTGCTTGGTTTTGCATGCTTAGAGACCTTAGGAATGATTAGAGACTTATAATCTAGGCTTAAAAATGAGAAAATATGATCATAGGGTAGATTTTTCACAAAACGTACGACCGTACCTATCAAGAACAGGCTGTACTGGCGGCCTTAGGGTTGAAGACCGACCATAGGTACGGGCGTATCTATGGCAGAGAATGGCCGTACACAGACCTTAAGTTAGGCCATACTTACCCATTAAACCAGGGCGTACTTAGAGCATTAGTAGGCCGTACCACACGAAGCAAGGTCGTACCTAACACAGGTTTTACTTAAAATTAATTAATTTTTTCTATTTTATTTTTGCAGGAAAATGCCTAAGCGCCAAAAGACCAACGGTTCTTCTTCTTCTGCTGTAGCAGCACGTGGCTCTAGGCCCGTGCCTAATTATATACCATAGCAGTTTAGAGACAGATATAGGCAGCTACGGGATTTCCACACTCACACTCAGAGATATCTAGATTTTGATGCCCTTCAGCAGGTTGGCCTGTGGGAGGAGGTGGAGACCCTGCTGTAAGGGATAGGATGGCTCCAAACAGCCTCTGTCAGACAGCCCTTCTACGTGGAGGCGTTGATAGATTTCTTAGCCACTCATGGCTATCATATGAGGGACAGAGAGCCTCAGCGTGCAGACGGAGAAGAGGAGCCTGAGCAGGAGATCGTGGTTACATTTTGGATCCGTGGGACTCACCACGAGATCACGTTGGTCGAGTTCAACATTGGACTTAGATCCAAGACAGCGCAGTCAATTCAGACGCTGGAGTATATGGAGGCACTTCTGGAGATCCCAGAGGGATGGCAGGATTCAGAGAGTTGGAGAGCTCTCACTGGGGATGGCCACTACACTCCCAGCCGCACCACGGCTAGCAGGATCAGAGACCCAGCTGTGCGTACAATGCACATATGGATTGCTCGTTCCATTAACAGGAGAGCCTTGAGCGACGACATGGTGACGAGGCCAGACTTGTTTTTGCTTTGGGCTATGACCACAGGACACCGCTGCGACGCCGAGATGTTTTTCCTACAGACGTGTACCCAGTTGGGCATTCATCTTCAGATCCAAAACACCGGACACATCATCTTGGGTTCTTTCATCTCCTGTCTAGCCCAGCACCTCGGAGTTCGCACTGGAGCTGGAGCTACGATGATTGAGATGGAGCCCATTGGACTTCAGACCCTTCTTAACATCGGTGTTTTGCGGAGATTGGGGCACGAGGACTATGCGGTCATCAGACCGGAGGAGCAGCAGCAGCAGCAGGACGAGGCTGTAGATTTTGTCCCCCTAGCAGAGGAGCATCCACCACCACCACAGCCTCAGCCAGCAACGCAGGGCCACTCCTATGAGGATGTCATGACGCGTCTTGACTATATGCACTCCAGCTTTGTGGAGCATAGGACACATGTGGACCAGCAGCTGGCACTTATTTTGGAGCACCTTCAGCGCATCCAACCTTTTCCTCTTGCCGAGTGATGCGGGACCTTTCTTTATTTTCTCTTTTAGTACTTAGGCTTTGCTTTTGTATTAAAAAGAGATGTATATATTTTGGCACACTCTCGGGATACACATTTTATTTTATTGCATTGCTTTTATTTATTTTATTTTATTTTATTAGTATATATTTTCTTTTATTATGATCTAAACTTCTTAGTTTTGTGTTGCACAGTTCTTCCGCCGCTTACTAGCTTCAACGGTATAGCGACAAGGAAATGGAATATTTTGCCAATATCCTCATCCAATTTGCTCGTGATATTTTTTAAAGGGGATTCTCTTTCCACATTCTTTTATAGCACTTACTTTTAAATTTGTATCTTATGTTGTTGTGCTTGCTTTAAAATAGTCGCAGTGGAGACAATACTAGAAATAAGTGTGGGGAGAGAGTTTTACATTATACTTATTACTTGGATGTGCTTATAACTGCTTATAATTATAGAAGAACTTTAAATTTTTACTGATTTAGGGGCTATACAATTTTTTTATGATAACTTTTGATTGAATCAATTCGTTGCTAGTTTTGGAATTTGTTGAAAATTAGCATTGATGTTCTGTGAGTTTGACTTTCTGTGTAACCTATTAAATGTGAGTTTTGAGCGTGAAATAAGAGGCAACATCATGCTTTTGTCTCTCTTCTTTGTTGAGTGATATTTTTCATGGAATGTGCATTCTAAAACATGTGCCGAGACCATTACGAAGCGAATATGAATTTATTTGCACGTGAATTTGGAAAGGGCAATTTTTAGGAATTCTTCAGGTCACTACCATTTGAATATATTATCCCACTAGTTGCCCACTTTTGAGCCTAAAAGTATTATATTTAATTTTTTTGGTACCCTTCTTGTTTTTATTGATTATCTCCTGTGAAGTCAACCTTGGAAAAATTTTATTTGAGAGCAATTAGTGGCAAAAATTTATTGAATAATGTTGCAAAGTCCCTTTTATTTGTTTACAAAAAGAGAATGCTTATGAATTTGTTCCCCTCCTAATTCTTAAAAATGATTGATTGCTGCATAATTACATGAAAGGAGAAAAGGAAAAAGAAAAAAGAAAGAGCATTGAAAAAGAAAATGAAAAAAAATTGTGATAATGCTCATGCCTCCATAAGTTGCAAAAAGAAATTTTTTGATTGAAAAATTGGGATTATTGCCTGCTCTTGAAAGTGAAAAAGAATTAGGTTGCCTGTTTTGGTTGATTTGTTTCTGACCCTTTGCATGGTATTTTCTTTCTTTTATCATACCAAACATTATTACCTTGGCCCCATTACAACCAATGAAAGACCCTTATTCCTCTTTTGCATGTCTTATAGATTCTAATACTAGAGTTTTTGGTCAATTTACAAGCCTATGGTAATGCCTTTTCATTTGAAAAATCTGAGTAATAATGACTATGCCTACAAACACTTTGAGATTAGTGAGAGTGTGACTTAAAAATCACAGATTGTTAGCTTACTTGAACTTACACCTCTAATTGGGCACTCTATTGACTGACATGTTTTGTGATATCATATTATTGTCTCACTTCTTTTTCTGCCCCTATTCAGTAGAATTAGTTTTTCTTACAATAATTAACCAAGTAGTTTGCTTGAGGGTAAGCAAAGTACAAGTGTGGAGATATGTTAACACACCAATTTGACCATATTTATATGGCAAGCGGTACGACCTGACCTACCAACGGTACGGTCGTACCTAGAGCAGAATCTCAGTAAGGGCGTACCCCCTCAGTCTGTACCACCTGATGCCGATAAAAAAAAAGTACGGCCGTGCCAAAGGCAGTATGGCCATACACAAGTGATGTCAGGGCAACAGGACGAACGAGTACGGGTCAACGTCATCTACGAAGCTCGGTACGGTCGTGTATATACTCTGTACGGCTGTATTTCGTCCCTGATCAGTGCAGATTTGAAGCCAGAAAACCTAATTCGCAACCTAGTTTATAAATAGGGGCTCTTAACATGTTACAAAGACCTTTGGACGAATTTCTGGGTCAAGAGCCCCCAGTTGAGACCTGATAGCAAACCCTTGCCCATTCCAAAGAATTCCTGTCTCCTTGAAGCTTGGTGCCATCTCGAATCGCTACCGGAGCTTGTGAGGACGCGAAGAACGTGCTTAAGGACCGTCGTCATACCAAAAGGGTGTCCCAGTTTAGAATTTATTCTCTTGCTATAGATTGTTCTGAATTCATATATTTGTTTATTTTATTATCATTAGTAATGAGTAGCTAAACCCATCACTAGAGGTGATGGGGGATCCTTTACAATACTCTTGATGTTTTGTTCTTTAATTATATGAGTTTCTATTGATTGTTTGAGTATTTTATTCCTATTGTGCTTATTCCAATAAGGCCTGATCACCCTTTATTTAGTTGGCTTAATTGTGGTAATAGGATCACGATTAGTTAACGGAACCATAAGATAAAAGAACTCGCGCTATACGCCGGATAGGTTAGGGCTTGTTTCTAACCAGTTATTAAGTTAGCAAACCCATCTGAACTTAATGCTCTTTCCCTTAGTCATTTCCTAGACCAAATGGAGTAATTAGTTGGGAGAAAGGCTATTGTACGCAAGGACAACCTCTAGTAATTTGGAGTGGGTGGTTAGTTTTCTTAAATGATAGATAACTCATATCAATTGATTAACAAACTCAAGGGTAGAGTATTGGTGAACCCGGTTATCCCTAGGCCCCCATAACATAGTTAAACCATTCTAGCATTTAATATGTTTACTGCTTTAATTCAAATTACTTTCAGTACTTTCTTAATCATAATCTTTACTGGCCTAATAGAATTGAATCACGGTAATTCACTGGTACTCGCTCATTCTCTGTGGGTTCGACATTCGGAGTCCTAATACTCCACTTTTATTATGAGTTACGATCAGGGGCACTTGCCTGAGCCACAACAGCAGCCCCGGGTTTAGGGTCCTAAAAGGCCTAAGAATTACTCACTTAATCCCATTTGGATCACACCTAGTCATATGCCATGAATCAAGTCTAAGTTATGCAAGTTTTGAAAATTTTTCAAACACTACACACTTAGAAAAATACCTAACCCAAAATTTTCCAATTGGAATAGTGTTTTACCACTTTGAATAGTGTTTTCCCAACTTTGAACCACTTTTTAAAACACTAAAATATGTCACAAAATTTTAGAAACAATTTCATTACAAGTTCAAAACAACTCTTGAAACATAAACCAATTCTTTTCCCAAAATCACGCTTCTTTGAAAAGCTTTGCTAAATCAAATCATCATCCACTTTTTACAACTATTTTAGGCATAGAAACAAGTTAAGAACATGCTACAAATTCTCTCAAAGTGCCACGATTTTAGGCTTCCAAAAACAACTCCAAGTTTTCAAATCTTTTAACATCAAAATCTTATAAACTTTGCTTAATCAAAATTTCTTATTATAAGACAACTTCTTTGCCACTTTAATATAATTAAAATCAAGTTAAAACTCACTCCAAAAGAGGTTCATAGCCACTCTTTTTAAGAACCATAAACAGCCCCAAATTTATTTTGTTTCAAACCATTTTTTTTAAAGCTTTAAACATACAAATCCTTATAGATTTAAAGTCCTAACCAAAAACCAACTTTCATAAACACTTTTGCACTCTTTAAAATAAATTAAACATCATCCAAAAACATTTTTGAGGCCATGGTTCCTGCCCCCTGTTTTCAATCAAATTTATTTTCTTAAAACTTTTTAAAACATGCATATATAATTAGTTTCAAACATACCACTCAAAACCCTCCAAGAACTAATTCCAAATCCATCAATAACAAGTCAAGATCAAATCCCCTAGCAGCCCTAAGAATTCGGCCAGAACCAAAGGTTAGGGTTATTCAATTTTTAAATCAACCAAACAAGTTTAATCAAGAAGGAAATTGATGGATCTAAGGATTAATCAAACTAATACATCAAGATCTAACACTTCCTAAGCAAAATCAAATCTAAATCCAAGAAAACCCATCCATGGCAGCCATGGGAAGAGGAAAGTGAGGAAGAACACTTACCAACAAGATTGATGATGGTTGATCAAGGATTAAGAAGAAAGGATGGAAGATTGTAAGCTAAAACACCAAATTCCTTCAAGAACTAACACTTTCTCTCTCTAAATTTTGTCTCACTAATTCAACAATGAAAAAATGAAGTGTGATGGTCCTTATATAGAGGAGGGAGGCCACGAAATCAGTTGGGACAAGGTGGGAATAAAATGGTTCATTTAGTTAGAAACTAACTAAATTACTTAGAAACTAACTTAACAAACTACCTACATATTACTTATCATCCAATCCTAATGCTACACTTGTCAAAGAAAGTTCTTTTGCACATGGTTCAGCCCCCTTAGCACATGTGCAGCGGCCACACATTCCCCTTCGCCACACATCTCCCTTGGTCACAATTTTACTTGGTCCTATCTTAAGCTTAGTCGCCGATCCTATCCGAAATTAACTTATCCTCCAAGCTTCTAATCCTAGCCACACACTTAAGTTTAAGTATATCCATAACAACATGGAATGCTCCTATTTGTCCATGTGTGGCCATTATTCTTGCTCACTAATCAAAGGTTTCGCTACGACGCGTTATTGATCAATCGGATGCACAGCGTCTCACGTACATTAGGTTTATTTTACCAAAAACTCCAAAAATAATTCTAATAAATTATTCTATAATCAAAAATTATTAATCAACCAAAATGCCCCTAAAAATATTAGAAGTATTTCTATGAATGTCATTTTCTCGATTTACGAGCTAAAACACTACCGTAATGTAATTCTGGGAGTAGAAAACACCCTATATTTTTCTGATGCCCAAAAATTCCAGAAAAATTTTCAATAAATCCTAAATAATGAAAAATGCTAAGATCTCAAATTTTATAAAATTTGGATACGTTTGAGCATGTTTCAGTTAGAAACTCACCCCAATAACCTAGTTACGGCAGAATTCAATAGAATTCTCGCAGCGCAATAAAAACTGTAAATTAGTGAGGATCACTAATTTCAATTTCTCTTGGCATCTAAATATTATTCATTTAATAAAATTATCATGACAAAATCATTAAAAATAACAGTCATATTAAATATGACATAAAACAGCCATTTTAACAAATAACTAAACATCGAAAATCCAAACTGTGACTTAAAAATATCAATTAAGTCCTAAAATTATTTTTCATTCAATAACAACAATTTTTCACATTTTTCAAGATTAATTCATATTAAAAACAGTATATGTCTACACTGTCTCTTAATCTGAATTAATTACTAAAACAGTAAATTGTTTACAATAAATCTTTGTAGTTCTTCGTACTTTTAACAAACCATTGAGATGATCAATCTCTGTGATTTATTTTCAAGTAGTTGGAACTGTAAAATAATTTTTGTAAAAATTCGGATGTTACAATGCGGGTTAAATCCATCAATAGACAATGCAAGTCTTAGGTTTCTTGGTTCTTTCCCAAAATCAGGATACTCAATATCAATTTTTTTCCATTGACGAGAGTCTGCCGGGTGCCACAGTGTGTCATCCTTAATCCTTTCATCCTCATGCAATGTCAAGTGTTTTGCATCTTCTGAACTACGGTACATGCGCCTGAATCTGGGAATTATGGGGAAATACTACATAACCTTCTGTGGAGCTGATTCTTTCTTCTTATACTGTGATGCATTACATTTAGGACATGACTTTAACGATGCATATTCATTTCGAAATAAAATGCAATCGTTAGGACAAGCGTGTATCCTTTCATAACCCATGCCAATAGAGCATAACATTTGTTTAGCCTCGTATGTTCGACAAGGAAGCACATTATCAGCCGGCAACATATCCGTCAATAAGGTGAGTAATTCTGTAAAGCTCTTATCAGTCCATCTATTGCCCGATTTCAAGTTATACAGCTTTAACATTGCCGATAATCTCGTGAATTTCGTACAACCCTCTTACAATGGCTTCTCCGCATCACTTATTAACTTCTCAAACATTTGAGGACAACCACGAAGATCTTCTTCAACCGCATTTTCCATCTCTTCAAAACAGTCGTCATCATATGTATTTGTACCGGTGTCATCTGACGCATATCTCCCACCATTCCCCATATTATTAGAAGATTCACCTCTTTTCTCACCGTGCTTTGTCCAATAGGTATAACTCTGATCTATTCCATAGCTCACTAAATGTCCTTCCAATTCCTTAACATTAACTCGGCTTACATAACAATAACTCAAACAAGGACATATGATTCTATTTAGGTCTAGATCTTCTTCATGCTGAACTACAAACCTAATAAAATCTTGCACTTCATCCTTATATTCCTTCGACAAATGATTAGCAGACATCCACTTCTGATCCATTCTAACTTCAATCTTTAAAAAACTAAGTTAGTCCTTCAGTAATATAACATCATATTAAACTTATTTGTATTCTCACTAAACATAGTCAAAACTTGATAATCTAACGCATCAGGCTATAGCTAATGCTATGCCGTCAATCCATAATTCACAGTTCGTATTCAATTCACTGTTTAAATTTTTAACAAAATTTTGGCAAAGTCTCCCCCAAAATATGGATATTCCAAAATATATCCAATCCAATCAATCATAACACACTTCAAAGTTCCAACTTTTAACAAAATTTTGGCGGAGTCTCTCCTAAAATATAGACATTCCAAAATATATCCAATCCAATCAAACATAAAACACTTCAAAGTTCAAACTTTCACCAATTGGAGACACAACATAATAATAGCTAATAAGGTCTTAAACCCAATGTACATGTCTTTCGTTGATCAAAGTGAATGGTAATTCTAGAAAAAAAAAATATGCAAAAGTGAAGTATGATTTAAATAAAAATAATGCCCTGTAATTGGAATATTTACTTTAGTAATATCTTGGTATTAAGCATATTTGTATTGAGTAGCATCTATGTAATAAAAAATAACCTCTAATTATATATCTATCTGTTTTATATATTAGTAGAATATATCTTTAAGAGGATTTTTTTAGCAGTTCCATATTAGCTATCCTCTCTGGCACTATCCGCATCCATTATGGGCACATCTTGATTCATTTCAAGGTTACAAAATTTTCCCTCTATTATAAGCACACTAAATGTCTATTCTATAAATGCAATTTAGTGAAAGGCCTTGCAATAAATACATTTTTTGACAGGGTCATTCAGAGAGGCTCAAACAATGGGTCTTAATGGGGTTTGTGTTACTCATTATAGCCATCATCCTACACTTTACAGATGGTAAGTTAGTGTGACAAGCACCTCTCAAAATCTATTTTAAGAAACATATATATCATTAGAGTGCTAGTTAAATCCAAACAAAAATTTTATTGAATACTGCAGCTATCCCAATTAACAAGCAACTCTATAGTTAGACTATTCATTGTTCCACACCAAACTAAAGCATTTTCTAAGCTCTAACTTAATCAGACTAGAAGCTTAAACATAAAAATACCAATTAATCATCACTGTAGTGAAGTTTTGGCACAGTATATAGGATGAAAATCTGAAAAGGAGAGAAACATGAGAGTAGGGTAAAAATAAAAGCCCCAAAATTGAGGTTAAAAATATGATTCTAAAATTACCATTTCATATTCCAGGTTTCAAACACTACCCAAAAAATACCATAAAAAACCAGGTCACCACCAACAGAGGAAGCATTCAGAGAGATAAATATGAATACAAACTGACCTTAAGGAATTCAAGAGCTTGCCACAAAGGAGTCAATTATCAGTGGCAGATTCTATGCGGTTGCAGGTCTGCCAATGCGTTAGAAGGTGTAGATCGAAGGCGGGTCGCAGTGGGTTCCAGTGAAAAGGCGGCTCACGATGGGTTCCAGTGAGGAGGGGCGGCTTGAATACGGTGCAAAAGGTTTTGGGAGTAGGATACGCAGAGAGCGAGAGAAAGAGAGAGATGAACAGAGAGAGAGAGCAAAAGAGTGATGAGTAACAGTGGTACACTGATAGGGCCTGCGTATTATTAAGTTATAATTTTGGGAATAGACAGTGCTTTATTAGGAAAGCGCTGGCGAAGGTTTAGGATTAAAGGCAACGCTTGTTTCAGAAAGTGCTGGCTATTCTCGAATTGGATAATTAGCAGCGCTTAATTAAGAAAGTGTTGGTGAAGGTTGAGGATTAAAGACAATGCTTGTTTTAGAAAGCGCTGGCTATTCTCGAATTGGATAATTAGAAGTGCTTAATTAAGAAAGCACTGGCAAAAATTGAGGATTAAAGACATCGTTTGTTGTAGTAAGCGCTGACTATTCTCGAATGGCACAATTAGCAGCGCTTATTGAAAAAAGCGTTGGCTATGATTAGATATTCAGAAGCACTTTCTTAAGTAAACGCTGGTGAAAGGTTTCAGCTATATTTTACCCAGTGCTTTAATGACAAGCACTGTTTAAAGTGGCACCATTTTTCAAATATTCTGTTGTAGTGTTTTCTTTTCTTTTGTTTTCAGTTTTTCAACAGGAAACAAGCAAATTCAAGGTACAACAAGAGTGTGGAAGGTATTGTGTGGTGTTGGTGTTGCTCAGTTTACAAAAAGAACAAGAGTTTGTGATGCCATGGCTCCACGGGTTTGGCATCTGTGATTGGGCCAATTCATTAATGGTACTCTGTTGGGCTTAAATGCAAAAGTGGATGCCAGAAACACATGAACCTCTACGCCTTAGGAAATAACCCACTCATAGAATGCCACTTGACATAGAAATTCCCTCTTTTTCTCTTTCTCCATCATTAAGGCTCAATGGTTACCAATTAATTTTCTGATTCTCGCATAAACCACCCCAAAAACCCATTTAACCGTACCACCATCATCTCCAAACCCTCACCACGAACCCCGATTTCTCTCTTGTAACCTCCAAACACTAAACCCATTCTTCCTCCATATAAACCCACTCCTGACACACCATTCCTTCACTTTGTAACTCCATCATCTCCCTCGAAAATGCCTGTTAAAAGTGTGGTCGTGAAAAGCACACTACAACATAAAATGACATAAACAACGCTTAATTTTGGCCTTCGTCAGCGCTTAAAATCGCTGCCTAGTCACCCGTTTGTGATTGTCATTCGAAAGTACAGCGTTTGGCGAGCACTGAAAAATTTGAAAATAGAAAGCGCTTCTTTGAAAAAAAACGTTGTCTATATTAGATAATAGACAGCGCTTTTTCAAAGAAGTGCTGTCTATTTTTGAGCATAGACAATGCTTTTTAAAAAAAGCGCCATCTATTATACAAATAACAGCGCTTCTTTAAAAAAAGTTGTCTATTATCTAATATAGACAGCGCTTTTTCAAAGAAGCGCTGTCTATTTTGCATTTTTTATAGCTGTTTCAGTATGCCACATTCCATACATGTGATCCAATTCCTGCATAAAAGATTCACAACAAAGAAAACAATCAGACATACAGAAAATACCATCACACACACATACAGAATACCGACAAACATCACGCACACACATACAAAAAACACGTTCACACACATACAGAAAATATCAACCAATTAATAATTGACTTGTATATTTTTATACTTCAATTTGAATTTCTAACAAAATTTTGGCAGAGTCTCCCCTAAAATATGGACAATCCAAAATTTATCTAATACCTGTAACAAAAAAAAACCATATACCAGCCAGCACAAGTCACTATACAAGTCTACCTAGTATGCAATTCACAAATACTTAATCTACCAAACAAGTCTTTGAAGTAACCAATTCACAAATACTTAATCTACCAAGCAAGACTTTGAAGTAATTTGATTTATTACCTTTGTGACTTAAGAGTGCAACTATCTCTGGTGCTATCTCTGGCTCGGAAGATATTCTTCATACATGTAAAACAAACTTTCTTGCCACGTAGGAGCACCACTCTTCCTTTAATTCATGAATTTGAGAATCAGAGTATGGTAGTAATAACTTGATCGGAAAATCTTGCGAAATGAAAAATAACTCATATTAGAATTAAATTGGAAGAATGGTGAAATGTAAGAGTAATTAAAGTAGAACAAATTGCATACCTCCTTTGGGACTTCCATTTGGTTGTGAATAATAATATCTTTAATATACTTCAGAACATAGTACCCACAATCATTGTTGTTTGGTTGTTTGGGGCACTATAAAATTAAAAATATTAAATCAATATAGATTTAATTTTTAAAATTAAATAACTGTATAAGTATTTTGATAAATACCTTTACAGTTATCCAGTTAAATGCAGTGGGTGATTTGGAAAATTGAGACGGCCTGGAACTTCCATCAAGTCGTCGAAGAATTTGTACAGCCCTAAGTGCAAAAACAAACATCATTAATTTTGAATCATCAAAATTTAAAATTCATAGCACACAAAGCTCAAAATAAGCACAATTTAACACTAGAATATTATATTCTTACTGGTCGTACGTATCCTTTATTTTTTTCGGCAGCTCAAATTCCTTTGTAATGGATCTAAATAGTACACCGTGTTTGCATTGAGATTGATTGCTAACAATACCCAATGTTGCCTACAAAAAAGTTGATTAAGGAAATCCTAATTAGCAAGTCATCACATTTCACAAAAATTAATATATATATATATATATATGATTAAATTAAACGACTCACCCTACGTTACACGGTAACAAAAACAATGTCTCAGACTCAGGGTTTGCTAGTGCCAAGCGTTTAGATATATATGTTTTAGCCTCGACAACCTTATCAAATGACAAATTTGTGCTCTCTGGGCACAAGAACACAAACCTCTGAGCCCGTCCTTCTGGGATCAGTATCTCATAATTCAAGTACCTTAAATTGAACGTATACAAATTAATGAATTAATAACAACTTCAATATTAATTTAGGTGAAACAATGAAAAAACACGTACAGTTTAAATTTAAATGTAATACCTCGTATATATAATAATAGTAACCTGACTGATCCAAGCGCCATAAGTAAAAATTTCAGACAGTTCTTCCTTGGCACCGAGATACAAGGGGTAATCTTTTGTATGCCCCAAAACTTCTGGAGGAATATTTACAATCAGGGCTGCGCCATCAACCAGAGTAGCATTAGCATGGGCTTGAAGACATATAAAAAAGGTTGTAGCAGGAGATATGGAAGGAGAAGGTTGAGAGTTGCCCTGATTCTTTATTGGGGATGTAATTGACCCAACTGTTTGCTGCTTCCCCCTGCCCTTAACCTTGTCCTTGGGTTTGGATTGTACGAGTACCTAAATATTTTGCATTAATTTCAGTAAAGATACATAGTTAGTGACCACGTAATTTAATAAATATATGATTATGGATCATGTTTATTAAAAAATAAAACGTCACTTACTCTTACGAATTGCTGCGGCCATGCCACGAAAGTATCTATTGCCTCTCCCACGTTGTTGATACCTACATCCTCAAGTGGAATTGGCAACTATGCTTCCGCCTTGTAAGCAATGTCAACTCTGACTTTCACACAACCGGTAGGTAATGGACAATTGTGCAGCTTAACACTTAAATCGGTGTAAGAAATGCCCTTACCAATCGGTCGAGACGAGCCAAGCAAAAACAAGGAACACTCTATGATGCCCTAAGCCATGAATTAATAAACAAAATATTAGACATGATAAATCAATGATGCTATATGCACAAGTAACGAGAACACTTTTTAATGCTCAATTACCTCGGATGACATAAGATTACATCTATCTATGGGTAAAGTAGGCTCGTGTTCTTCCATCGGTTCTGGTTCCATTACCTCCACCGGTTCCTTAAGTAATCAAGATCCACAATAATATTAAATTAGAATGCAATTCACAAATACTTAATCTACCAAACAAGCCTTTGAAGTAATTTGATTTACCTTGTGAGACCTAAGAGTGCAACTATCTCTGGGGCTAAGGTGCTAATCCATCTCTACCGGTTCTCTGGTGCCAAGGTGCTGATCCATCTCTACCGGTCCCTTGTTCTGAGGCATAATACTTTTCAATTCCAGGACCTCCCGAAAGAGATGGGCTACCATCTTTTTCAACAGTTCATTTTAATCTTTTCTAGCACGCTTTGGGTAAAAATAGCCTTTTGAGAAACACCAAATCCCACGCCCCTTACACGACCAGAATACTCTCTGATCGGTATGACTTCGGTAAGGATGTCTGTTACCCCTGTGTCACAGACTGTTGCCATAGGCTCTCTTGAGACGCACAAGTATTATTAACAAAGATTGTTAAATATTATCACTATCATAAGAAAATTGCAAATGAAAATGTTAATTAATCTATCATACTTACAATTTTATCAGCAACTTCCATAGTGGAGGGGTTCACAATCAGACCATCCCTGTTGTGGCGGGCTTCTATCCACAAGAAATGGCGATCAATTGATGATGTTGTTACATCTTCTCAGACATCTTCATCTATACATATTAACAAAGAAATTGAAATTAATCAGTGTTAATTAGGTTTAGGGTTACATATAATTTAGGGTTACTCTGTATACCAAATCTTACTCAATGTGGGGATACCCTTTAGTCCCTCCTCTGTATGGGTAAGGAGGGACTAAAGGGTATCCCCGCATTGAGTAAGATTTGGTATGCATAGTAACCCTAAATTATATGTAACCCTAAACCTAATTAACTCTACTGATTTGTGTTACTTGTTCTCTATATAGACATATAAATATGCTTAGGAACAAACATATAAGTATACAAGTATAGACATATACAAGTAGGGACATATATAAGTATACCAAAAATTTAGGGTCTCTGATGTGTTTTGCTATAAATTCTCTCCAGGCATCCTCTCCTATGACTGATTCATAATCAGGTAAGGCTCATATCTAACATTGCCATCTTCATCTCTCAACCAATTATTGGACAACCATGTATGGAAATTCCAAAGAGATATTCCGCCAATCTTAAGTATAATGTCCTTATATGTGTCATCAACATCAAATGTTTGCTGCAAATACATCAACATCAAATGTTTGATCCAAGACTGGATTATTTCTCTCCCTCCAATTATTAAAAGTAATTAGAAAAGTCTGTCGCACTTGAGATCTAATGAAACTAACCAACTCTGTGCCACTTCTGCCTACGAATTAACATTTAAGATTCCATTCAACCTATAAAAATTAAGTGTACAACATTAGATAATAAATAGAAAAAAACAACTAATTATATTAATTAATTAGTAAGTAGCTTACCACTGGTCTCTGTCCTCTACTCCTACCTCGGATGAGATTCTTCTTGATAGTCTTACCACGGGGACGACGCTTCACAGTTTGGGCCGCCGCAACATCACTATGATCATGAACACCAGTTTCAAGTCCGGGAGAAGCCATCTAGCTATTTGCAATCTACAAACATGTTAATAGCTAATCTAATCCAATCAACCATAAGACACTTCAAAGTTCCAACTTTTAACAAAATTTTGGCAGAGTCTCCCCTAAAATATGGACATTCCAAAATATATCCAATCCAATCATATTCCACAAATTATAAAGCCTACTAATTAGAAGTTTTGTTCAGCATTAACATTTGTAGTTTCAACTAGTCAGCTACATGAATTAAATGACACCATAATGTCTTATCATGGATCTCGCCTAAGGACAAGCCATTTAACTCCAAATCCTTTCTAATGGTTTGGTTTATATTCTCATCTCATTTATTTGTGTACAAATCGAGCAACAGAAAAACCACAACATCAAACAAGCTACATTTCGAAAAACCAATGACAGATTGTACGCTAAACCCTAAACAAAAATCAAATCTTTGGGGTTTTAAATTTAGTTCAAACTGTGCCTTTTTTTGCAACACGGATTTCATATGATAATACCCAAATACATAAATTATCATGTGTTTTGTTTCTTTGGGAATTAAAAGAGATAGAGAAAACAAAAATAGATTCAAACAGCAGCATCACATAAAGCAAAATTATAGTACAACAAAATCAACCACAAACGATAATAAATTAAGCAGAGATATAATGAGCAATGAGGCACCGCGAGCTAGGGTTTTAAGGCACCGGTGGTTTCAGAACTTCACAACCGGAAGAGGAAGCACAAGGAAGAGGGGCTAGGCGACGGAGGTCATCTTCAGGCGCGAGGGACAATGAGAGTCGTGGTTTCAGAGAGGGACAATGAGGGAGAGAGAGCTGATGAGACGGCGTGGTACCGTGGTTGAAGATGAAGACGCGGCGTAGAGAAATCGAAGAGAAGTAGCTGACACGGCAGTGGTACCGTGGTTGAAGACAGCGAGGAAGAGGGAATGAGAGCGAGGGAGTGGCGGTGGTACTGTGTTTTGCATGCGAGAGAACGAGGGAATGAGATCAAACTGTTATGTTTGAGTAGATTAAAATTTTAGAAAATTATTAGACAGCTTTTTCTTGAACAAGCACTGTTTATATCACTAAAATAAGCAGCGCTTTCTTGAATAAGCGCTAGTTATGTAACACAAATAAATAGTACTTTCCTGGGAAAGCGCTGTTTATGTCCCACGTGTCTCTTTTACAGCATTTTCTCAAATAAACGCTGTCTATTTAAAAGTTTTAATCAGCGCTTTCTCAAGGAAGCGCTGTTTAAGGCCTTCAATAATTTTTAAATAGCGCTTTTATTATATAACGATTTTTAAGGGGGTGCTTTTTTTTAACAATCTGTTGTAGTGGCAAAAGCCAAATTCTAGAGATGGACCCCAAAACACGCTTTGCTGACTTCGGAGCCAAGAAGCATTATGAAGAATGGATGAAGGAGGGGAGCCTTTTCCTTGAGCGTGGGTTCTCTCTGAAGAACATGCCACCAAAGCTAATGGAGCTGATTGAGAAACATAGATGGGTAAGTTATGTCGCCACCCCCAAAAACCCCATTACTTCTATTGTTAAAGAGTTTTATGCGGGGATTCCTGTAATTGAGGAGGGGGAGGAAGAACCTAAGTTTTCCCAAGTGAGAGGTGTGAAGGTTTCTTTTGAAGCTACATGAATCAATGAGACTTATGCACTACAATACACTGGGAGGGCTTTTTAGAAGGTAATGAAGGGATTGACTGAGGCCAAAATGGACCAAATAAAGAAGAAATTGACAGTCCCAGGAACTGCTTGGGAGAAGAAAACGGGGGTTGACTACCGAATCAAAAGGGCTAATCTGCTCAACTGTGCCAAGATATGGTATAGCTTCATCACAACCCGTATTCTCCCAACCACTCACAGCCAAACAATTGACAGAGAAATGATTGTATTGCTACATCAACTGTTGGAAGGGAGACCCATCAATGTGGGGATATTGAAAAAGAACTGCTTAAGTGTGCAAGAAGAGGAAAGAGAAGTCTATTTTTCCCTTGTTTAATTACTGACTTATGCAAGCAAGATGGAGTGACTGAGTGACTGTGTTTGGTAGGGAAGAATCATGGCCTATGGCCAAGCCCTTGGATGTCACAACCACCACCAACACTGCAAATCCAACCACTAGTCCCTTACCTCAGGTGCTGAATAAGTATATGCAGCAGTAACAGGATATTTGGAAGTTTGCCCATGAACAATTTGTTTGGCAAATGAGGCTCTTCAGCCTCAATTTCATAAAGAAGTTGTTGATTCCCCCACCTAAATTTCCTAACTGGATTTTGGAACCTCTAGAACCTACTCAACCCCAAGAAGAACAAGCTCCTGAAGATACCCCTGGCCCTAGCAAGACAAAAAAGAAACAAAAAAGTGCTGCTAAGAAGGGAAAGGAAAAAGAAGTTAGGGCAGAGGAGGTTCCAAGCCAGGTTCAAAAGGAAGTCCAACAAGAAAGAGAGGTGAATGAGGAGGATAGAAGTGGGGAGAAGGAATATGCTGATAAGGAGGCAATTGTGGTGCCTGAAATTGAAAAGGAGAATGTGAATGAGAAGGAGAAAAGCAAGTAGGGTGAGTCCAGTGAAGAGTTTCTTGATGCAACAAATGCAACACCTACAACACCACCACCACATGAAGAGGCACGACATGAGGAAGTAACTGAGCAAGAGGAGGATGCAAACCTTGAGGTAGCCATAGCTGCTACACTAGCAGGTCCAATAACAGCACCTGTTGCAACAGGCTCAATTGAACCACCACAACAGCACCTGTTACAATAGCACCTCCTTCTAACCCATCACCCCCTACGAAAGCAACCAAGAAAAACAAGAAGAAAAGGGGTGCAGAGGAGGATGCGATAACTGTTAATGAAGATTCTGATGAGGAGCCAATTGCCAAGATAGTGGGCAAAACATCAAAGAAGAGAAAGTAGGGCCAAAGCAGCCAGATCAGAAGGACCTGCTCTAGGCTGAGAGCGGGGGTTTTCTCTTCCTAATCTCTTTAATGCTTTCAATAAATATATAGTATGTGTTTAGGAGTTGTTCTTGTTTGTTCTGTAATTTCCTGTGTTTGTGTGTCAATTTCTTCTCTAACTTAAGGAAGTTGTAGTGGGGACACTGCAAGGAATTAAGTTGGGGGGGAGCTAGTCTAGGATTATGGTGTTGCACTTGTAATAGTGTCCTATCCTTGTTAAATAAAATTAAAAAAAAAATTGGTTAACACATGGGCTGAACTTAATGAGGAATCAATTCTTGGTGTTTGGGAACCTTATGTTGATTGATAGTTGACTGCTTACTGATTTCCAACACTCACCCTTAGTTTGAGTAGGAAGAATAGGTGACCTAAGAGCAAATTGAGGTTAAACCCCTAGAATAGTCTAAGTTTTGTCTTCAAATTTGAAAAATGAAGAGGGATGGGCAAAGAGATAAGTTTGGGGGTAGGTCAATTGTAAATGTTCAAGAAAAGAGGTCAGTAATTAGAAAAAGCCTAAAAAAAAAGAATAAGTCTCTTTATTGAGTAACCGGTTAACTCCATTACAAATGTTGTTATTCGCGTCAAAAGACAAAGAGGCAAAACATAGAGAAAGGCAAAAAGTAAAAATTGAATAAAGTGTGCACTGACTTTGTGTTAATCAAAGATTGTATGTACATCCTTGCATGTAATGTAGCTCCTAGTTCCTACAAATTGTAAGTCCATTCCACTTTGTTAGATTAGGAGGAGTAGAATTAGGAAATTCTGAGGGGGGAGGCTGAGGTGAGCTTGATGGTTACACTAACTTTTGAATTGAGCTCAAGGGGTGCACACACACACACACTAGAAATTAGTGAACACTTCAATGATGCATGAAGTACAAGGGGATTGTTTGTTTCTGAGTTTGTCTGAAAGTAAAACCTTGTGGAACACCACCATGTTTGAAAATTATTTGGGATTGGACTTGCTGCATTTGTAACACTTTGTTCTGTGTTTGAATTTTGTTTGCGTCATCACTTGAGGACAAGCAATGGTTCAAGTTTGGGGGTGTGATAACTCTTAGAAATAAGAGTTATCTATGTTCTTTTGACATTAAATCTTGTAAGTCCAAGGGTAATTTAGAGTCCTTTATCTTTAGAAAATTGTGAATATTCTGCTTTCAGTGTTTATGATAATTTTGTGGCACTTTGGTGCCTTTGTGGAAATGCTAATCTGTTTGGGAGTTGTGCAGGTTTTTAAGAGAAATGTGAGATGCTAAGTTTGGTGCCTTGGCATCAAAGGAGCTGTTGTATATAGAATCTGAAAGGAGCAAAAGATACTTAAGTTGTGTTGCTGAGCTAAAAGAAGCTGATAGGCGTGATGTGCTGTACTATCGAGTGATCCCCCGCACGTGGTCCCCATGTGTCTACGCTAAAGGGCAGTTTGTCCTTATTTGGATGGGCCAAGATAGAATATAAAGGAATTAACCCTAAAGGGGAGGCAAGTTGGTACATTTGCTGATCTCTAGGACATAATTGTCTCATATTTGTGAAACAGCTGCCAGTACCCTCCATTCTTCCATAGCTCATTGCCATCTTCCATACTCCATCTCCAAGAGTAAATCAAGCTGGAAAACATGGTTACTAGACCGATCTCAAGCATAGCAAGGGAGTACAGCAGCAAGGCATTGCTGTGGTGAAGTGTCTTCTCATCTTGAAAGAGAGCTGGAGCCCTTCCTCACGTTCCTTTTACCTATGTTTGTAACCACTCTGAACTGAAAAGTTTAAGTGCCTTAGATTTGTTTTGTAGCACCTGTTTCAGCTATTTTGTGTTTCTGCTCAGTATGAGCTAAATAATTTATGCGAGGATGATGTGAAGTTGTAATCAAACCTTGTTGGTGAAGTTATGTGATGTTGCTTAGCACTTTTAATTCATGCGTACTTACTGTTATATGTTAATCTGAGCTTGATCGCTTTAGGTTAGGCACATGTATGTTAAATAATGAAAATGTTTAATGTGTAGAATTCATGAGTTAATATGGATAGCATTAATGAAGGACACTTCATTTAATTTTGATTAAACTAGACATAGGCAATCAAATTCATAGAATGGTATGAGTCACACTTAAAAGTCAGAGGGGACATAATGGGCGCTTAGACATAAGGTACCATTTACTTAACCCTGTAGTAAGTGACTGAAAAGCACATACATTAGCACTCTACATTCAAGTGCCAAAGCACTCATTCACAGCACCTAGCCAACTTGGCCAAGTTACAATGGATCTGAAATCCTAGCTGTTTTACTCAGCTTTTCACCACTTAACTGAGACTGTTTTACCTTTCATTACTTGTTAATTTTTAATTACATAATGAATCAAAATTTGTTATTAGCTTTTTCTTATTTTATTTCACTCACTAGCTTACTTACTAGCCAAAACATGTGAAAATAACTCAATCAATCCTTGTTTGAACGATCTCACTTACTCTTTATTACTTGTTGACTGTGTATACTTGCACACTTAATTTTCACAACAAGGAGGAAGAGGTGTTCACAGAACCAGTAGAAGAGATTGCCATAGCGACAGAAAAGAAGGAAAAACTTGTAGAGGAATTTTTGGAAACATATAGGTATTGGTAAAAGAATATTTTAGATTTCTAAGAAGAAATTGAGGAGAAATAAGAGATTTTCTGAAGAAAAATCTATTTTGAAAAGACTTTACAAATAAAAGAAGATTTGAAGCGAAGAAATAACTCGGAGATCAAAAGATCACACGTCGTTTCAAAGGTATAGACTTGCCTTGAAACTGTAAACTTGTCATGACTTAGTGTATAGCTACAGATGCATAAAGCATAATACGAAATGTTTTACACAAATATCATGCATACACGTGCCACATCGAATCAACAAAGACTTTCTCAAGTTTCTTCATTAAATAATAAGAAACACATAGAAATAGTTTGTTAAACACCAAACATATTAATTCACATAAGACAAACAACAGATAATATGTGATAAATGTGTGATGGTGCAGCAGAAAATACATGTTCTACCAGATACAATTTATACAAACAATAACTCATCATTCTTTCACAAAGTGAAAGTTTAGGTGATTCCTAATGAATTTGAACCTATTTTCAGAAGGGGTTTTGTAAAGATATCATACTTATTGGTAGTCTGTATCAATAAATTTCAAAGCAACTACACCCTTCTAAACATAGTTCCTAACAAAATGATGTTTTATTTCTATTTGTTTTTCTCTAGAATGCATAATGAGATTCTTAGATAAAAAAATGGCAGATGTATTATCATAGTATATAAGAATGTTACTCTCGTATATGTAGTAGTCCTCCAATTGATGCTTCATCCATAACATTTGAGAATAGCAGCTTACTACATATATATACTCAGCTTCAACAGATGAGAGAGGAATGGTGCTTTGTATTTTGCTGGACCACGAGACCATATTGTCTCCAAGAAAGTAGTAACATCCACTTATACTTTGTCTTTCAATTCGATCTCTAGCAAAGTCAGCTTCACAAAAGCCTACTAACTTGTAGTCTTTAGACTTCTCATAAAACAAACCAAGATTATTAGTCCCTTATAAATATCTAAAAATTCTCTTAACAATTGTTAAGTGATTCTCTTTAGGATCAGATTGAAATTGTGCACATAAGCAAATACTGAACATTATATATGGAATAGAGGCAATAAGACATAGCAAAGATCTAATCATGCCTCTGTAGACCTTTTTGTCATTGCATTATTTTATCTGAAGTCTAAGAAAGAACCTTAATTCTCTCATTATGCTCATCTCAAACTTCGTCTGCATAAGCTTAGAAAAATCCTTGCAAAAATTTTCATTAGTAGCAGAAAAAATAATATCATCTACATATATTTGCACTAAGAAATTTTTAAACATTCACTCTAGCGTTGCTAGACTAAGCACCCTTGCACCAGAGAATAATGAAAGATTGAGAACCATGTTCAAAGAAAGACACAAATGCCGAGAAATAGAAGATTTGACTCTGAAGATCTTTCCCTTGAACCTTCCTCAAAGTGAAGCTCTAACTATTGAAGAGTATGGCAAGTGTATCTCTCCAGAAGAAAAAAGTGTGTGCTCACTAAGTTGCTACTATGAAACTGTGTGGGAACAACATGCTTCACAGAGATGGTATCTAGACCATCATTAAGATCATGCCAGACATATAGAGGTTTCTACCTTGACTAAATCTTACTAAGAGGAAGAAGAAAAAGGACATAAATACACAACCAACTCCCACTAAATGGAATAACGTGAATCAATATTGGATTGAATATCTATTGGATGTATTTGTCAAAGAAAGGTCAAGAATTGCACTATTGGGAAGACTATATCGCCAAGGGAAACAAATAGGCTAGTTCACACGGTCTCTCAACTGAAGAGAAGAAGAACACTCCACCACCTCCCACCAAACTCGAAAAGGTAATTGGAGTGTATGCCATTTCTAGGTTAATTCATTTTGACGACTCCTTTATTGCACCTGCGCATCACTACCCTGCTGGTGTCATTCATGTCATCATGAGGGTAGTTAAAAACTACTACTAGAAGGAAGTAGATACTTAGGAAGGCCTAGAAGGCTTCTACTTCATTCGGTGGAAGATTAGGTTCTTACAAGGCAGAAGTAAAGTTCCTTGATGACTCTGAAGAAGAAGCACTTCAACTTACACTGGATCAAGCTGAAGAAGATCCCAACCAACAAGGTGATGTTGGTTTAATGATTTAGTTTTATGATATGGTAAATAGAATTCACCAATAAAAAGAGGATGCAAAGAAAGACACATAGGCAAGAAAAGCTGCTAGAGATGCTGCTTGGCCCATTCCAAAATATGCGGCTGAAGAAAAAGAAAGGGAAAATGAAAATGAAGAAGAAAGGATCATAACTGCTCACGCACAATGGAAGAGATACTTCAAGTGGATTGCGTTTGAGCAAGGAGATGTTTTGAGGAAAAGAGCAGAAAGAGAAGAGCAAAGAGAAAACAGGGCTAATGCTATAGCCCGGGCTTAGGGGTGAGCAGGACCCAACCCAACCCGATGACCCGTCCTTGTCTCATTTGACCCTTAGATCATCGGGTTTGTTCGGGTCTAGGGATGGGTTAGGGCCTAAAAAGTTGGCTCGGTCAAAATTTAGGGACGAGTTAAGGTCAAACCCAACCCGTCCTTTACCCTAATCGTTAGTTCTATTGTATTTGTGATGAGACTTTTATAAACAAAATATTGAAGTTGAAATCCACTTTAATTAGTAAATTTATAGTAAAGTACTATTGGAAGGGTCATGTTTAGGTTTAAATACATAGTAAAATATTAAAAATATTATTTTAATTTTAATTTTTAGTCATAATTGAATGATCATATTTTAATTTAATTAATTTGCCTTTTGGGCTAACTCGGTCCCATCCTTAATAGACCCGATCTTAATGTGTCTTATAGAGCATCGGGTTTCGTCGGGTCTAAGGATGGGTTAAGGTTTAAAGGATGACAAATCAAAACTTCAGGCCGGGTTAGGGTCAGGCTCAACCCGTCCCATGCTCGCCCCTACAGGCTACTATAAATGTTAGAGGGGTTTTGCTTTCTTGTATGGTTAGTTGGTCGGTTTGTTTTGTAACCCTTGTTTCTTTTTATTTCACTTTAGTTAATCATCATATGAAGTATTTTATTTTATTTTATTTTATTTTTATAATAAAGGGATTACAAACTAAGAAACAATCATATCGGTTCAAACACCCCTGGCATCCGAAAGTAAATACAAATCAAGCAAAGGAAAACTAGTATTAAAGAAAATACCATCGTAGGAAGACGAGTGTCCTTTATTAGTGAGAAGATTCGCATACTTGTTAGCCTCACGATAGGGATGGATGAGAGAAGTTCCCCAAGAAGATCTCTGGAGAAGATTGATAACCTCTTGAAGAAGGGGTTTAAGAAAAGAAATATGAGTGTTTTTGCTATGGACCATATCAACTATTACCTTGGAATCCATTTCAAAAACTATCCAATTGAGATTTAGGTCTTGGGCCATCTGAAAACCCAATCGTAGGGCCCAAAGCTCAGCCTAAACAGCATTGCAAGATCCCACTTTTTTATAGAAGCCACGAATCAAGTTACCATTTGAGTATCTGGCAAAGCCGCCACAAGCTGAGCTACCTGAATGGTTAAGGTAAGACCCATCTACATTGATTTTGTTCTAGACTGGGCCCAAGCCTACTCCGTCGAGAGCCATATCATCGCGATGGCCCAATCCTGCCACTAGATCACTGTCGATGAAGTCCATCTGATCTACACCGTTTATTCTATCGACGGTTCCTAATTCGTGTAGTCTTCACACCACTGATCTAGAACCGTCGATCAGAACAACGGGCCATCACACGCCACGTATGACATTGTGGCTCCATCACCTTCCACGTACCCATACTCTAAACGAGCCATATAAAAAGGGGACCCACAGAAATCTAGGTACGCATTTATTACATCACCCTTCCGACGTACGTAGAGGACTAAACAGGTGAAAGAATACACTCACAAGAGGAGGGATAGTAAGATACAAGCACATTAGCTCGAAACTCTTTATGAAGGCCCACGAATTCAGATGGAGCCGGGATGGAGCCACCCTCAAGTGGTTGAGCACATCGACTTCAAACTCCGAAAAAGGAAGTCGCACGCCTAATTCGGTGAAATACACTTTGTGCGTCGAAAGAAATAAGTCCTCGTCACTAGCCAGGCACACGCAGATCTGATCATTAGCACCAGGCGAAATCACTTCCCAATCATCTAACTCGCCTTTACCCTTCCCAACATCTAATGACGGTAAGAACCTGGCTAGGGTTACCTTATTTCTATAGATCGACCGAGCGTAAAGAGCATCTTTTGCCACCCAGGAGTATTTGTCAGTGTTAGGAGGAGGATAATATCCCCTCTTACTTTAGAAGTCCTTGGCTTTACCCATCTCCAACCTGCCCAAAGAAAGGACCACTTAGATACCAAACCTCCTAAACCAACAAATTACCCAGAGATTCAAATCCACCAAAAAAGGTACTAACTTCAAAGGGGAATCCAGAAGATCCCCAGTGGAACAAACGCCCTAATGAATGCTCACTGGAAAACTCATAGTACTCACCAAAAAACTCGTAGTCTTCACCGGGAAACTCATAATCCTCACCGGAAAACTCACACAAAACCCTGAAATGCAAAAACCAAGGCAAACGCGGTAGGAATACTCCTTAAAGAACGGTGAGCGGCCGAAAGAAAGGGTGACTGGACCTAACTTCTAAGACGGCATATACCCAGAAACATTTCAAAGAAACAGAGAAATATGGTGGAGGAGCACAGAACATACCTTGAGTGCAGAATGCTGTGTAGAAATGCGCATAGCAAATGGCAAAAATCTTCTTAAGAACGCCAACGCAAATGTCACAGGGGAAGAGGGAAACGAAGCAAAAGTCCCAAATGAGCACTCCCCTCTCGTATTTATAAGACAAATATATGATAACCCGCAATAAACAGCATGTTATCCAAAGTGTCGCCTCGAATAAAGGAATGACATGCCGCCAATGCGTGAAACGAGGCCATGCTTCAAGTTTGAAACGATTGAAGTGACACGTCGATTAGGGTTTCTGACATAGAACACCCTAGAAACCGTCACCAGGCAACGACGCATGTCCATATAAGGCAGTGATCATCTCGAAGTAGACCTCGCACTTAAACACATTCCAAACTCTGGGCAAACAATGACTACATACACCTCGGGATCGGAGCATGAAATTCGTCACTTATTCTGAAATAAACAACTCCTTAAGTCGAAGTCCTTGACTATCGGACATCGACTTGGGGGCAATTGTTCCGGATTAGGCCCAAGCCTACTCTGTTGAGAGCCATATCATCGTGATGGCCCAATCCTGCCACTAAATCACTGCCGATGAAGTCCATCTGATCTACACTGTTTATTCTATCAACGGTTCCTAATTCGCGTAGTCTTCACGCCACTGATCTGGAATCGTCGATCAGATCAACGGACCATGACACGCCACGTATGTCATCGTGGCTCTATCTCCTTCCACGTACCCGGACTCTAAACGAGCCATATAAAAAGGGGACCCACAGAAAACAAGGTACGCATTCATTACATCACCTTTACCTCATCTGAGAGGGTAACTCACTTAAGCGTCGGAGTGCCTTTGCAGGTACCCACCTCCGTCCACTATTGTCTTCTCAATCGGCTCACGGCGATCTCAGCGACTCCAGCCAGATTCACGTTCCCTACTCGGAGTAGATTTTAACACAATCCTCCAAGGGAGCCTGCCAACATATATTCAAAACTCTTGGATGATTGTTGTCACAAGTTTTAATATTAAGCTGATGGTTCATAAAATGAGCTTGGGTAAGCACTCTATAAAACAACCCTGCCCATGACAGAAGTTTGGTTAAACACCATAGAATTTCGGTCCTTCTAGATCTCCATAGCAGCAACACCAAACAGAATGGGCCACCTCTCATCGTGAACCCCAATTTGGGTTGAAGATAAATCCCAATCAAGTCAAACATGAGACCCCACTATGAAGTATTTTAATTAAATGCACATAGAAGTATTACCACTATACTGTAAATTTTCATATAGTAGCTTATAACTAAATTTATGATTAAGATGAGGTAACAACCTGATTTACATTTCATAAAAAAATAATCGGAATGGTAATTATATAAATCATTTAACTTGTGGATTTACAAAAACAAAGTGCAAAGCAATGGGACTTCACATCTATCAATTTCACAGAGATGTTATATCGGCAAGAAAAATAAAAAATGATTCGATTCACGAATGTTCTCGTAGGATATGGGTGTGTAACTGCGTGTTGATTGGTGGAGGGGTTTATCTTCATGCAATTAAGCATTTCCGGTTGTTTCCTCATGGCTTAATAATGCAAAAGTTGTTTTGGCACATTGCTTTAGTTATAAGGTCAAGCTATTATTATCTTATCATAATTAACATCATATGATATGACGAAATGCCACCCTTCACGGTGATGATGATGTCCTTGCATTTGTCTTTGGCTTTTGGATGTTTTTATAAAATTCAACGACAGCAACAAAAGGAGCACTTGAACAAACTTTAATTTATATTATCATGTCTCGTAACAATATTTCAGGTCACAAAAAAAAATAAAAAAATTGTAATCCAATTTCATCTCCAATACCAACCTTTATATCATCTCCTTCTCCATGATCAAAATCAATTTATGTCTTATAATCAAGGTTGGCTAGTTTTCTTTTAAAAGTATTTTTTTGATAAAAAAAAGAGGCTTACAAAATCACGGGGTAGGTAGAGATAAAACCGTAGACCCTATACCTTTTCAATTTTTTGGTGTTTATTAGCTCACTACTTGAGCTACCTAGCTGGACTCATTTAGCCTACTTATACCATTCTTGATTAATTTTTTTATGCCGTTGACACTAGGTTTTTTCAATTTTGACTGAATTTGTTTTTGGGTGGACATTTATTTTGACTGAATTGATGTTGGTTTAAAAAGTATGAAAAATGCTTGGAAAATACATATAATTATAGACCAGTTTAAAATGTGTTTAGATATTATTTTCGAAAAAAATGATATAATATAACTTTTATAAAAATTTCAAAATATTTTAGATATTAGTACTTTTGACTTCTAAAGTAAATACTAAAACATTTTATTCAAACTTATTAATTATGAAAAGTATCAAAAATATATTTCAAATTAAAAGTATTATTTTAATGACAAAAAGGGCTTATTATTTAGTTTTATTTCCAAAAAAAATCTTCAAATTAAGTTTCTATTCTCCAAATATAATGGCGAATTTATTTAGTTTTATTGCTTAAAAACAAATGGCTTTAGGTTGTAAATTACAATGCAGACCCTGATAAGGAATGTGAAATAGAGAAGTAGGAATGACAAAATGGGCTGACCCGGCCCGACCCGACCCGTCATCAGTCTGTCTAAAATAGGACGGGTTGGGTTGGCCCGTTAAAAGAATGTGGATTGATATTTCCAACCCAACCCACCAAAGGACGGGTTGGCGGGCTGGCCCGCTAAAAAATACATAAAAAATAAAATAAATTTTTTTGAACAATTAAAATACTACAAAAATCAATTAAACAATTGAGTTACTAAGTATGACATAAAACCATAAACACCTATTAATCCATCAGTTGTAAAGCATAAATACCTACTAATCTATTAATCATAAACACAAATTAATCTATCAACCATCTACCATCAACACAATTTGAGTGAGCCAGAGAGACGAGCATGGCGACCAAGAGTTGAGTTAGTCAACTCTAAGAGGGTTGATAAAAAAACTCTAATTTTTTACTTTAGTCTTTTTTTTATGAACTATTTTTTTTACTATTCACCTACTTTTGTTATATTTTATTTAAATTATTTTTTAATATAACCCATCGGGCTGGCCCGGCCCTACCAGCCACCAACCCAACGGGTTGGTTAGGCGGGTTGAGTTATATGGGTTAGTGGGTGATGTACCTTAACTCAGCCCGCCCATTTTGAGCGGGCTGACAGGCTGGCCCGATGGGTTAGGCCCACTTTGCCATCCCTATAAAGAAGGAGGTGTTGTTGAAATTTATTGGGAACAATGGATGGAAGAGAAAGCAAGAAAATCGTTGTGCATAATGTCTTTGTTTGGCAAAAATTAGCGGATAACGAATAAGCTAGCGGATAGCGGATGAACTTATAGGGGATAGCAGATAAGCTAACGAATAGCGGATGAACTTATAGCGGAGAAGTTAGCAGATTAAATTTCGAAGTGTTTGGTAAAATTAGCGGCTGAACTATTTGATAAATGTAAAATGACATAAAAGGAATTAATGTCTCAATTATTATTAGTATTGAATAGAGAATAGAGAAGAAATTTATTTAACATAATGATAGTAAAAGCGAGAGAAAAAAAACTAATATGTTATAAGTTGTAAGCTCAAATAGCATCTGAAAAAACGCTATAAACTACTAATTACGAAACAATTCTATTTTTTTAAACAACTGTAATATTTTGACACCAATATTTTGACATCGTATAGCCACACCGTATACACACAGGAGCCAATTTTTTGATTTGACAGGCAAAAAGAGAAAAAATAAAAAAAAGACAAAACCGTATAACAATACGGTGTATGACAACTTTGAAGTTATAAAAAAAAACTTTTCTATTTTTTAAATAAACTATCTACTAATCAAATATGCTAATTAAATCCGCTATAATTTAGCGGATTTGACTTATCAAATTGAGCCAATATATTTGGGGCAGAGGAATGGAGTTGTCTTCAATAGATTATTGTGTTGTTTGGCCTGGTCACACACACACACTCTCATCATAACTCACTAGTGCTTCTCTTGTCTCTTTCCCACATTTTTAATACACTTCCAAGTCAGTCTTCCACGTGCTCCTGTAGACTCTCCCATCTTCCCGCACCCCTTTTCACACCTACATCTCTCTTTCTCCCCACCCCCACAAAAAAAAAAAAAAAAAAATCCTCACTTCAATCACCTTTTCTTGTTCCCTTTCTCTTCGCTTTTCTTCCTCACCCAACCCTCTCTTTCTCTCTGTAGCTACCAAAAAGCAAAAGCACATCATAATATCATCCTTTAAAAAGGGAAATCAAGCATTTGAAAGAACCCCACAAAGAAAAAAGGAGGAGTGGCCTAATCATGGAAGGAATCAAAGGAGGGGGAAGAGTAGGAATAAGCGAAGAAGATGTAGTAAGTGATGGAATGCGATGCATTAACCATCCCCACAGAAAAAACCCAGGTGGCATCTGCGCCTTTTGCCTCCAAGAAAAGCTCGGCAAACTTGTCTCTTCCTCTTTCCCTCTCCCCATCACCACAACTGCTTCCTCTTCCTCTTCTCCTTCTTCCCCTTCTTTCAGATCCAACACTGCTCTTCCCACTTCCTCTTCTTCTCTCCCTCCCAAAAACAACGCTACTATTAGTAACAACCATAACATGCGCTCTCGTCTTCCTTTTCTTTTACCAAAGAAGAAGAAGAAGAAGAAACCCTCCTCCTCCATGAACCCTTCTTCTTCATCATCTTCCTCTGATGTCGTTTTGAAGCGCAGCAAGTCAACTGCTACACCAAGAAGAATCCACTTTCTCGATGATAATAATGCAGAAGATGAGGATTTCAGCCCTAGAAAAAGGAACGGTTTTTGGTCTTTTCTCTACCTTTCTTCTTCTTCTTCTACTTCTAAACCATCTCCTTCTTGCAGCAAGAAATTAGAAGCCAAGAGCTTCAGGGAAAGTAACACTAGTCCAAGGATCTCTACTGTGAAGCCGAGAGTAGGTTCTTCTTTGGGAAGGAAAAACGACATCGTTTTTGAAGAAGAAGAAGAAGAAGAAGAAGAAGAAGAAGAGGTTTCTGATTCTTTGGAACAACGCAGGGTTTCGAGATCTAGATCTGTTGGGTGTGGTGGTAGCAGGAGTTTCTCTGGTGAATTTTTCGAGAGAATTTCTACTGGGTTTGGGGATTGTACTCTGAGGAGGGTGGAATCTCAGCGTGAGGGTAATAAGGTAGGTGTAGCTGCTGTTGGGAATATTCAACACTGCATGAAGGAAAGAGTGAGGTGTGGTGGTATATTTGGTGGGTTCATGATGATGACTTCTTCTTCTTCTGCTGCTTCTTCATCTTCTTCTTCCTCTTATTGGGCTTCTTCTGATGGTGTGAATGATGGAAGGGGTAGTAGGAGTAGTAGTAGTTGGGGTTGGGCACTTGCTAGTCCTATTAGAGCTTTCACCAAAAACTCTTCTAAGGATCATAACAAAAGGGATAATGCTTCTCAGAAGAACACCACTCCAAATTTGTCAGCTGTTCCTTCATTGCTCACTGTCAGAAGCTAATACTAAAAGGTGAAAAACAAGGAGAAAAGGGGGTGAAAAAAAAAAGAAAAAGAAAAACTATTTGATAGTTTCAGTTTGGTTTATACACCATTAGTATTAGTAAGTATGGTGTTCATTACTCTGTCTATTATTACTTTTTTTCTGTGTTTATCTTGTGGATGGGACATAATTTTCATTTCATTAGTAATGTAATAGTTTTAATTTCCTCTCCCAATTCTCTCTTTTTTTCTTTCTTTTTGGACTTGGTTTGTTGTTCATATTCATTCAGGTGGGTGGATTATGATCATATGGACAGTATAGTGTTTGGAGAGAGGGAAATTGGAGATGGAAGTCTCAATAGTACATTCAATGTGTCATCATGTATGTGGTTTGTTTTAGTTGATATTTTGGTTGTATTCTTTGCAGCTTCCATCTCGTAATTCAATTCAGTTTACACTATGATGCTAGTAGTATATGGCAAAGAGATGTAATTTCTATTTCTATTTAAGTTTCTGTAAAATCACTCTATTCACATGCATACACATGGATTAGTAATGTAGACAGAGTGGGGAAGATATGCAGAATCACTCTATGCCATATTGTGTGTAATTAATGTGTATGCTATGCAACTTAATTATAAGCAATTTGAGAAGCAGTTGTTTATTTATTACTACCTCCGTCAAAAATTATAAGCCTCTTTCCCAAAATTAGCCTCTTTTTAATTTACAAGGTGTATTAATTAATTTTTTACAAGAATACCCATAGATAGCCTCTTTTTAAAGATTTTGTCTCAATAATTGAAGGGTAGTATGAAAAAACTAGTATACTTTCTAGACAAATTAAATTAGTTAAATAATTTTCTTAATCTCTGTGTTTTGATTAAAATGTGCTTATAATTTGGGACGGAGGTAGTATTAAGGCTCTGAATAGTCAAATAGATGAACATGGTTGGAGAGGGAGTTGAAGTGGTCCCCTAGATTGCCTTCACCAACAAGATCTTGCATTCACTGCTGCTTGTAACATTTTCTAGTCTTTCGCCTGCTGCTGCTGCCAGTCCTATTAATATTTTAGACATTTTCTCTCGAGTGTTCCACATGCACAGCTGTATATCAAAACAAAAGCTACTAGTTTACGACGTTCTTAATTGAGTTTATGGGTTGAGTACCCACATTGAGTATACACTCAGAATCTACTACAACTGTAAGATTTGGCTAGACTTGACAATGAGACTCGAACCATTGGGCATGTGCCTCAAAAACCCGCTTCGACCAGGAATGAGTTTCGGCTTTTCATGCTATTTAAAGTCGAGGACGGGTTCTTCCTGCTATTTAAAGTCGAGGACGGATCGGGGATGAAAATGCCGATACCCCTTGCACCTGTCCTCAAACCCGTCCCGGTTAAGTTCATTTTTTTCACATGTATATAAACTCAAAAGGAGACATGAGTTTAGGCTCAAGTAGATTAGCAAACCAAAAAGAAATAAGTGGGCTACTCACTATACAATTAGCCTCAAAGAATAACCAAAAGAAAAAGAAAAATAAATTAACAAGGATAGAAGAAAATAGTGGGGTTCTTATGCTCTAAACCCAAAAGCACTAAAACCACCATCATTGTGTCCATGAGAAAGAAGACAACAACGAGTTCTCCTTCCCTCAATGCACCACTTCATTGTGCCCTTGAACCTCATCACAGCCGCCTCAAAACTCTTGGAAGAAGTGGATGAAAGTGAAGTTGCAATGGGAGTATAATCCTTTGCACTGCTCTGCGGCTGATTCGATTCTTCAAACTGAACTTGATGACGACCTCGCAGTGGGTCTTGTGATGGTTCGATGCACAACAAGGGTAAGTTTGGTCTTGAGTTTGATGAGCAGCGACAATGGAAGATCAACCTTCAAAGGTTCTACGGTGGTCTCAATGGTGGCTTATAGAGGCTATGTAAGTGGTATTGATGGTGGTTTCCAGTGGGTTTGGGTATAGCAAAGCTTGGTTGTGATGGTGGTTGGGTGATTTTGAGGCAGACATGAAATGATGTTGATGATGTGTGCGCTCGTTTTGTTCTTGCTTTTCTGATCTATTTTCGTAAATAATACTCATGTTTGTTTTGTATATTCACATGTAGGGGTAGAGGTAGGGTTGACTACCGATCAGAGGCACACAGAGAGCAGTTTGATTCAAGGAGATTCTTGTTTCATTAGGGGATGGGGGCAGGTGCAGGGCATGGAAACTCGACCCCTATCAAGGGCAGGGATGGAGACCAATAGTTCAACCCCGAGGATCAGGGCTGGGTTGGGGTGACTCAGGGATAGGGAAGACAAAACCCGCCACCACTTGTTGTCATGCCTAGTTTTGGCTTTCAAATGCCTAATTTTTCCTTTCCAAATCACTCTACTTGATACCTTTTTATAAATATTAAATATTATTCATGTAATTGTTAAATTAAATGTTTTTATTATGTCAATACAAAATTTCACATATTAAAACAATGTGATTTTCATGTATAATATATTTTAAATTATAAATAAATATTAACTATTAGATTGTATATTTATAGATAATTTATTTATTTTAGAGTGAATCATCAATTTAGTCTCTAAAATTGTATATTTATAGATAATATATATTTATAGATAATTTATTTATTTTAGTGTTTATCTCGTGTTATTCCTCTTCCATGAGTTTTGGTCTAGTCCCCCATGTTTTCTTTGTATTCTTTTTTATTTTATTAATATATATAGGGGGAGTACTCTTTTTTCTTCTAGATGTTTTTTTTCCTAAGGAGGGTTTTGCATCAGAAGGTTTTAACGAGGCTCATTTCCTTTAATTAAAAAAAAATAGCCCCTAAAATTGTAGAGGTTAGACAATTTGGTCCCTCAAATTCACGAAATTCCAAAATAAAGTATAAAATTAAAATTCTCGATCATATTAGTCCTTTCAGCTTAACTTCAGGGACTAAATTAGTCGATTCAAAAGAACTAATGTGATTAGAGATTTTCAATTTCAGGTATTATTTTAAAATTTTGTTGAATTCAGGAATCAAATTGTAAAATACCTACAATTTTGAGAACTAAATTTGTGATTCACTCTTTATTCTGTTTTATTATACTATCTAATTGTTGGATTTATTAAATTTATTTTACAATCACAAAAAGTAAAATGAGGAAAACCAAAATAGGATTTTTTTATTTTTTTATCCCCTTTTTATTTATTATTATCCAAAATATCCCACTTTTTTCATTATTTCCCTAATTGCCCTACTTTTTGGGCAAGGTGAGAAATCGGTTTTGATAAACCCGATTTCTCACATGTTTTTTTTTTTTGTTTTTAAACATAAAATAATTTTAAAAACGTAAAAAAAAATTACAGTTGAGAAATCGGTGTTTGCACACCCGATTTCCCATGATTAAAAAAAAATAACTATAGGTGAGAAATCGGTGTTGCTAAACCCGATTTCTCACCTGAAAACTTAAAAAAATAAAAAATAAAATAATAAACATAGGTGAGAAATCGGGTTTAGCAAAACCGATTTCTCACTTTGCCCAAAAAGTAGGGCAATTAGAGAAATAATGAAAAAAGTGGGATATTTTAGGTAATAATTATTAAAAAAGGGATAAAAAAATAAAAAATCCAACCAAAATATACTGAGTCGTCATGTTTCAATACAAAATTTTCAATCTAAACTTTTGGTGAATCTCGATGGGTCTACTTTATAAGGTTCATTATGATATTGACGTCAATATAAACTTTTCTTTTTATAAATAGAGATTTAGGGTGGGGAAATGACATATTTGTCCAAGGTAGAAAAAACTTATAAGCGAACTCGCAACCTGTCGGATACAACCTCTGTCATACTCTACTAGACGTAATTTTGGAGTTCACGTGAGGACAAACTTTGACAAAACAAATTCTTAATAAATTCCTAGCCTCCAGCTCGTGCATGGAGTAATATAATCCCGGTCTCCAGCTCATGTGTACTTTGTACAGTATTGGAAGGATATGTGTCTCGCATCCACTATTTTTCCGACCCTGGACTTATGGACTTTATAGCATGTACCATGCTTATCTTGAAAAGGCTTGATTAAGGTATGTTTGTTTAATATTGTTACTCAAAATCCTGTTGAAAAATGGCGTTAGATTGAATCTAAGGGTGCCCAGCTTCAAAAAAAATCCAAAATTGTGCCTCGGGACACTAAATTTCCAATTCTGCGGTGAAATCAATCTTATCCAAACAAGCACTAAGTGCGCGTTAGTCAAGTTGGAGTGTCAATAATATTTTTTTAGTCGTGTCAAATGTAATTTTAGTAGAAATGAGATAACTGATTACTTTAAATCAAAATTGATTCCGTCTCTAAATATCAATTTGATTAAAAGGGATAAAAAATAGTTTTTGTATTAGATTCACATTGTATTAAGTTTCCCATCAAATTTACTTTCAGAGTAAGAATATTTAATTATAAATCACTTCAGATCGAACTCAATTTTTAACCGAATCGATTTTACAAGACCAAATTAATTCAAAATCATATTTGTCAAGTTCTCACTCAAACACATACTAATAATACTGACTGATTACATAATACTTGTATCTACAATATGATGTTTCTTCTTGTTTTTTAATCGCAACCAACTTAATTTGAAGATTGACACGAAAGGATATATCCGAGCGAATTGGTATTTTAATTATTCTTCATTAGGTAAAATGAACTTGTTTTCACTCACCTGTACACTATGATGTTATCGCTATCACACACTGACTCTGGAGTTTTGACCTGGGTGTATTGATTATTGTCCACTGTTGCCTCCATTGTGAAATTGAGGTTTATGGTTATCAAACATGCTATGGTTGTTCTATCTTGAAAATTAGTCATTCTTGAACATGATATCTCCGACCATTCTTGAGTATATATACAGAGAATTTTGAGTATATTGTATATAAAGCTACCAATATTGTGGATCAACTCAAAAATATATGGACATATTTTGTTCAAGCTAAACATGTCGGAACCGGTTAGGTTTCTCCATATTTGTGCATCATTATGCTTCTGTTAGGATAATTGCATAGTATGCATGATCGTTAGAATTTTTTTAGCAAACACATTGCCACAACTGTTGTTATGCTACTCTATTCTAGCCTCTAGTCCCTTTTGTTTTTTCCTTCATACTTTGTATGAATCTAAAAATTCTAAATTTATTTATTCCATTTAGTATTTTTTTTTATGATAGACTGATCACCACTATACACTATACAACATTTGACACAAACACACTATAAAATAGAAACCAACAAGTCTACAAGCTGTTTTTAAATTTAGGCAAATGCCAACTATTATTCTTACAACACTCGTTTAAGGATTTAAAAATAGAAAAATATTAAATAAAAAAAGTTTTTAAGTTTTCAATATACTGAATACTATATTTTTCAACAAATACCGCTTTTTTTTTTTAATAATGTCGTAACAAGTAACCTTCAAGCACTTGTAAACAAGACGTACATGGTACCAAAAAATCAGAGAGAATCTTCAAACAAAAACCGGATCCAAATTGTTACTCTGTTTCGCTACTCATGTAAGATAAGAAAAAGGATAAAGATAGATGGAAAAAAACAAAAGCAAAATCCGAATTATTTGATGGAAAAAAAAGGTGTGGGTGCCCCAGCTTGTCTAGTGGGATGATGATGATGATCTGACTTTGGGATTCAAGAGCATCTTTCGGAGCTCCACCGGGTCAATTTCATTCATGTGGTTGATGGGCCTGTAGTAACCCGTTACTGGATCCGGGGCCCAAGCTGATGAGGCCTCCGAACCCTTTTTGGACACACCATTCTCTCCCCCCTTTCTCTGCTGCATCATTCCACTCCTGCTCCTAATGCTATCCAATCCACCTCTCACCGAAACATCAGACGCAACTGCATAGCCTCGCCTGTAATACAAAAAAAAATATATACATGAAATGGATGCAACACATAATATTAAATAAAAATATTTCCTTATGCAACAAATATCACATAGCCAATTTAATTACAATAAAATAATAACATTAAGAATATATAGTAGTAGTCTAGTAGAATAATAACTAAATGTGCAAAATTGCTAATGTTATGTAATATAATGGAAAAATAATATGTGACAGTGACAGACATTTATTGAACACAACATATTAGTGGGATTGTTAAAGAAGAGAGAATAAAAGCATGAAGTTGGAACGAACCGACGAAGAGGAAAGGAAATAAGATCAACAAAGGGAAGGAGAATGTTGTTGAATTGCGAGAAAGAGCGTGCCATCTGATAGGAATAGGGTTGATTTGTTGGTTTTGCTACTGCGAAAGCTGTTATAGTGTTTGTGGGCGATTCGGGAACGCTTTCGCAGCAGCTACCGGCAACCACCACCTCTCAACTCCCTAGACTCTCAATGTGTAAGAGAGGAGGCGCACGAGACAGACACAACACACACAGTAGACAAGTTAGGGTTGCAGGGCATTTTATATTGGATTTTTGCTAGCAACTAGAGTAAGTTTTATTAATTTTAAAGTTTATTTCTTTTATGATTTTTTTTCATGATATATAAATTTAAAAAAGAGTTTAATTTATATGCACCGAAAGTGTAAAAAAGTTTTACACCATCATCCAATCATATTTCACCATTGTGCCACTTTGTTACATCATTTCCTAAAACATCTCAATAAATATCTACATGGTGATATATGATTCGATAATGGTGTAAAACTTTTTTACACCGTCAGTGCATATAAATTAAACTCTTTAAAAAAATCTGATTATTTAATTATGTGATCTTAATATGGTGAATTAGGCATGGCAACGGGCCGGGTCGGGGGCGGGTTTTGCCTCCCCCGTCCCCGTCCCCATTTCCAACGGGTTCGGGTTTTGCCTTCCCCATCCCCGTCCCGATAGGGTCGGGTTTCCCCGCGGGTCCCCAACTCAGCTCTAAATATGTAGAAAAATTGAAAAATTATAGTTATGATAATTAATAAAATAAAATCATAATTATTATACAATGATAAAATAAAATAAAAAAACATTAAAATAAAATATTCTATTGAAAATAGATTAAATTAAAAATAAATAAAAAATATGAAACAAAATGAATGAGGATAAATGCATAAAAAAAAATAAAAAATAACAAGTTACATTTAATTGGCGGAGTTGGTCGAGGCGGGTTGGGTATCGACATCCCCAACCCCGTCCCACCCCCGGTCAAAGCGGGTTTTCCCCGTCAAAATCGGGTCGAGGTCGGGTGGGTACCTGCGGGTTCGGGTTCTGTTGCCATGCCTATGGTGAATATATATACAAAAATTCAGATAAATATCTTATAGTCAATATTTACTTGTATTTTTTGAAAAAAAAAATATTGTATGTTAAATGAAATTGTCTAATTAAATATTAATTAATTTTAAAATTTTATGAAATTTTATATACTTATCTACCTAATAAAAACTATCAATTTACAATAAAAATGTGAATCTGTTTCCAATATTTAATATGAGATGTAAATTTTGATAATATTTATTATTTTTAAACAATTAGTAGTTATATTCACAGAAGGCTACTCTGGCAGGAATTGTCTACTTTACAGCAGCAGTACTCTGGTCCTTTGTGTTTATCAGGTGACTTCAATGCTGTTATGGGATCTCATGAGCAGAGAGGTAAAGGTATTCCTTCTCGGACTTCTTGCTCAGATTTTGGTAATTGGACTAATCAGTGTAATTTAAATCATTTGCCTACCTGTGGTGCTCAATTTACCTAGTCTAATGGTAGGAGGGGAAGGGCTTTCACTGTAAAGCGTTTAGACAGGGTGATTTGTAATGATGAGTGGCTTAATAATTGGTCTAGTGTTGCATCCTGCACTTTAATTAAAAGCCAGTCTAATCACTTTCCTATTTTGTTGGTCAATAAGAAGGAAATTAAGTCTCATGGTTCCTCTTTTAAATTCCTTAAAATGTGGGCTGATCATGTTGATTAGGGGTGACAAAACGGGCTTGGCCCAACGGGCCGGCCCGACGGGCGCATAAAATGGACCGGGTTGGGTTGGGGTTCATCAACCCACAAGCCCATTTAGCCCAACCTATCTAGCCCGCCAACCTTGCAGGCCACGAGCGGGCCAGGTTGGGCTAACCCATCGGGCCAGTATATATATAATTTTTTATCCTATTTTTAAACAATTTTTCTTTCTTTTTTTACATTTTCGGGAGGACTAGCCTGCCAAACCACTATTGTGGCCGTTTTGGGCGGACTCTTGAGGGTCGGCCCGACTTATTGGCCGGTTTTTGCCCGTTTTAGTCTAAATTTTAGATTTTTATTTATTTTTTATTTTATTTTTGTAATTTTTATTTTTTGACGGGCCAGCCCACAGCCCGCCCAACTCGTCATAGATCGGGCCGGGCTCAACATCTCAACCCATAATCTCTTGGCGGGCCGGGTTGGGCTAACCCGTTTTTATGCGGGCTCACGATGGGCCGGGTCGAGTTGGGCCGGGCTGGCCCCTTTTGCCATCCCTAATGTTGATTGCAGTAGGCTTATTTCTGAAGTTTGGCAAAAGCCTATTGTTGGTTGTCCTATGTTTATTCTCACTCAAAAGCTCAAGAATTTAAAAATGAGACTCAAGGATTGGAATCACTAGGTCTATGGCAATGTTCATACTAAGGTGGAAGAGGCTATCAGTTCAGTAAATAGAATTCAGCAGCAGATTGATGTTCTTGGAGGCAGTGAGGATTTACTTGACCAGGAAAAGCTTGCTTTAATGGAGCTGCAACAAGCTCTATCTTCTGAAGAGCAATTTTGGAAAGAAAAATCCCGCATCAAATGACATGCTCAGGGTGATAGAAGCACAACTTTTTTCCACAAAATTGCTAAGGTTAGAGCTGTTACTAAACAATGATAAGTTGTGGTGATCGAGTTCTTTATGATTCCTTGGCCATTGAGCAGCACATTCTGCAGTATTATTCAGCCTTGTTTAATGCTGGCCCCTGCCCTCAGAATTCTGATTTCATTTCCAGCATTGTTCATCCTCTCATTTCTGAGGACAACAATCTTATGCTTTCTCAGTTGCCTAGTCCTAAGGAAGTCAAGAATGTTGTTTTTTCTTTAAATGGGGATAGTGCTCCTGGTCCGGATGGGTTTGGTAGCTTCGTCTTTCATCACTATTGGGATGTTATTGGCAAAGATGTTTTTAATTCAGTCTCTCAATTCTTTAGACAAGGTTGGTTACTTCCCAATCTTAATTCTAATGTTGTTACCTTGATTCCCAAAATCCAAGGAGCTGAGAAAATTGAGCAGTATAGACCAATTGCTCTAGCCAATTTCCAATTCAAAATTATTACTGAAGTTCTGGCTGACAGACTCGATGTAGTTGCTCCCAAAATTGTTTCTTCGAATCAAAGAGGTTTTATCAAAAACAGAAGCATATCAGATTGTGTTTGCCTTGCTTCTGAGGTGGTTAATTTGCTTGACCGCAAAGCTTTTGGGGGTCAATTAGCCATGAAGATTGACATTAAGAAGGCATTTGATACATTGGACTGGAATTTTCTTCTCCTTATTCTGAAATCTTTTGGCTTTAGTGATAAATTCTGTTACTGGATTTCTATAATTCTTCACTCAGCCAAGTTATCTATTGCAGTAAATGGTCATGCGGTTGGTTTCTTTTCTTGTAATCGAGCGGTTAGACAAGGTGATCCGCTTTCCCCTTGTTGTTCTGTATAGCTGAAGAGATCCTCAATAGAGGTATAACCAAGCTGGTAAATGAGGGAAAGATTCAATTGATGACAGGCCCTCAGGGATACAGAATGCCAAGTCATATTCTATATGCTGATGACATCCTCATTTTCTGTAGAGCTAACAAAAGAAGCTTAAAGAATTTAATTGATTTTTTCCATTGCTATGCAGCTGTTTCTGGTCAGTTTATCAGCTTTGAGAAGTCAAAGTTCTATGCAGGTAACATAGCGGCTAAAAGGGAAGCACACATTTCTGATATCCTTGGTTTCTCTGCTGGGAAGATTCCTTTTACATATCTAGGAGTCCCTCCTTTTAAAGGGAAACCTAGAAAGATTCATCTTTTACCTATAGCTGATCGTTTGAAGAGTAAATTTAGTCTTTGGAAGGGCTCTATGCTCTCTTTTATGGGAAGAGCTTAGCTCATCAAATCTGTTTTTCAGAGTTCTTTGCTTTACAGCTTTCACTTCTATGTTTGGTCAGCTGCTATCATTAAAAATGTGGATAGATGGTTGAGCAACTTCCTTTGGACAGGGGATGTTAACACCAGGAGAATTGCCATTGTGGCCTGGGAGAAAGTTTGCAAACCTTTGGCTGAAAGTGGGTTGGGAATTCGTTCTATTCAATCTGTTAATCAAGCTGGAATTCTTAAGCTTGGATGGGATTTGTTTGCTTCCGCTTATGATTGGTGCCATTTGCTTAAGGCTAGAGCTTTTAGGAGCCATAAGCTAGCCTCCTATCATATCAGTTCCTCAATTTGGGCTGGCATTAAGCATATTGTTCCTACTGTGTTATCCAATTCAATTTGGCTAGTTTGAAATGGGGAAAATATAAATTTTTGGGTGGTAGATGGCTGCCTCGTCCAATTGTTCAGTTGATTGGGGTCCCTGAAACTTTGAACATCAAGTTTACTACTAAGGTGAGCGATTTTATCAACAATAACAGGTGGTGTGTTCCTCACATAATTCTACAGAATGTCGCTAATATTGCTCTACATCTTGAGCAAATTATCATTCCCAACAATAGGATCCCAGACAGATTCGTTTGGTCTAAATCAAGTCAGGATGCTTATCATTTAGGGATGCATATCACTTTTATAAACCTCTTGGACCGATGGTTTCTTGGTCTAAGTTAATTTGGAGAAGTTGTGTGCCTCCTTCGAAATCCTTCCTTCTCTGGCGGCTCATTCATAACTGTGTGCCCACTGATGATAATCTCAGGAGGAGTGGCTGCACCACAGTCTCCATGTGTTCTCTTTGCCAAGCAAATGTTGAATCCTCAGCACATCTTTTCCTCCACTGCACTTATGCCCATCAATTATGGTCTTGGTTGGGTAATATTCTCAATTGTGTGGTAGACACCTCCTCTTTTGGTGTTGTTTTATCTTTATGCAACCGAAATTGGAGCTCACAAGTCCTTGATATAATTATAGCTAGCATCACTTTTATCATTTGGGCTATCTGGCATTGTCGTAAAAAGGCTTGTTTTGAGAATGTGTTTCTTCCCCACAAGGCAGCTATCAATTTGATTGTTTCTAATGTCGCCATGTCTGGTAAGCTTAGGCACTGTGAGGCCTTTAAATTTGGATTCTTTAATTTTGCAGTCTTTCTAAGTCACTGGCCATCCTTCTAGAACCCCAGTTATAAAGCAGGTTTCTTAGCTTCCTCCAATGTCACATTGGGTGAAATACAACACAGATGGAGCAACTAGAGGTTTCCCTGGCCCTGTCGCTTGTGGTGGGATCTTCAGAGATCATAGTGTTGCGGTGTTAGGTTGCTTTGCAAAGAATCTTGGTACTCTAGACGCTTTTCAAGCTGAACTTTTTGGAGCAATGATAGCAATTGAGATTGCTGCCTCCAAAGGCTGGAAGAATCTTTGGTTAGAATGCGATTCCATGTTGGTGATTGAGGCCTTTAAGAATGATTCTTTGGTTCCCTGGCGTCTTCGTAATGGATGGCTTAATTGTATAAACATTACTTGTAAAATGAGGTTTCTTTTTTCGCACATTTACCGAGAAGAAAATGCTTATGCTGACAAGTTAGCTTCCTTTGCCATCTCGGTGAATGATTTTTCTTGGTGGGACAATATTCCTCAATTTATCTGTATAGATTTCTTTCATAATAGGCTGGGCCTTCCGGCCTACAGGTTTGGTTAATTTTCTTCATGGGTTTTGGTCTTATGTCCCTAGATAACTCTTAGAAATAAGAGTTATTTGACATTTTATGACTTTGAATCATTTGAGTTTAAGAGTAATTTAGAGTCTTTAATTGTTAGATTTGTGTAAATAATGTGATTTCTCTTGCTTGGAGCTGTTTGAGGCACTTGGGTGCCTTTGTGAGCATTTTGATGTGTTTTATTATTGTGCAGGATTTTATTGAGAAACACTCAGTGCCAAGTCTAGTGCCATGGTATCGGATCACAGTGTTAGCAGCCCCTAACTCTAGTGCAACATCATGTCTTAGGCTAATTGTACTAGAAAAAAGGACTTTGTCCTTTAAAGGAATGTTGCTGCATGCGTGTTACTGGTCCCCACTGCAAAAGCAATGTTTTCTCTCAGCTAGCTAAAGGACAAAAGCCTTTATTTTTGGGCCAAAAGACAACAACTTTCATTGGGATTAGCATTGGTCAGCCCATTTGTGGAGAGGCTATATAAGGATAATGACCAAATCAAGGGAGTAGGCTGGTTCTGGGATATTCTTTAGGGCAGCATTTGTCCCCTCCTAAGAAGCAGCCGCATTCTGTCCTTCTTCTTCCAAAGCACCACTAACCAAAGCTTAAGGCCATTTTCATGGAAAGAAGCTTCTTGCACAGTCATTGATTCAGCAGCTTCAGCAAGACATTGTTGAAGTATGAGTATCTCTCGAGCTCATAAAGCTGGGAGCCACTTCTGTTTACTGTTTTATCAAATTCTGTAATAGATTCTAACTCTTACTCTAGTGCCATGGATTCGGTTTCTGGCACCAGTTTCTATTGCTTTGTTTTTAAGCTCATTATGAGCTAATTTTCTTAAGCTAGGATGATGTGATTTTGTATTGAATCCTTGTTGGTGAATGTCTATCAGTTTTCACCTTAGTACTTTTGACTCATGCGTATTTATTTATCATATGCTTGACCTAAGCCTGATCAACTTTTGTTGGGTACATGTATGTTAGGTGCTGAAAGGTAGTAACATGTTGAATTCATGAGTTAATGTGAGGGGTATTAATTAAGGGAAACTTTAATTAATTTTGATTAAACTAGACATAGGAAATCTGTCTCACAGGGTGTTCTTGGCCACACTTATTAGACAAGGGAGAACATAATGGGGGCTTAGACATAAGGTACCTTTTACTTAACCCTGGTGAAAGTACTGAAAGGTACAAACATTAGTGCCCTGCGCCTAGGTGCCATGGCACTGACTGATGGCACTGATCCAACTTGGTGAAAATATAAATGAACTGATTCCTAGCTGCTTTTTATCCAAAGTTCACTTAATCAATTGCTAATTACTTTTCTGTTTCAACAATATTACTACAAAAACTTGATGTTTATTTTCTTTTTTTATTATTTACTCACTAACTTACTTGCTAAAGGAAAAATTTGTGAAAGAACTTAATCAATTCCCGTGGGAACGATCTCTCTTACTTTATATTACTTGTTCACGATTGTGTATACTTGCACAACTAGATTTCTCACAACATGCCCCCATGATTTTGTATTCTTTTTTCTGTTTTTCCAATAAAATTATAATGTGGTGCAGATGATTGTTATAGGCAATGGTGCCAGCCTAGCTGGGATTATTGTTTTCTATAGTAATGCTTTTGCACATTATTTTGTTTAAAAAAAAACTATGTATATTTTTTTAATAGATAAATAAATAAACATAGGTGAGAAGTCGGTTTTAGCATTGCCGACTTCCCACCATGGCCCAAAAAGTAGGACAATTGGGTTATTAATTTGAGAGGGGTACATCTAAACATAAAAAAGGTAGGATATTGCCAAAAACAGAAATGACATTCGGACTCATTTTTTGTCCACCGTATGGCAACATCGTATACTACCAAGAACAGTAGAGTCATTCGCGCGAGCCATTTAACAGAGATCTCCTTTTTCTTTTTTATTTCGTTCCCGCTCACACTCTCTTGTCATGCTATTTCTCTCTCGCACTGCATGCAGCAACGAAGCTGCCGTGTCCTCTGCCACTCGCCGCACCTCTCTTCCCTCTCAGTCTCGGTCGTCTCGTCTCGTTCCCTCCCCTGAAACTGTTCTCTGCATGCACACACACCATGGAGGGAGAGGGAAAAACCTAACCGCAGTCGCTTTGTTTCCTCGACGAGTCCGCCCAGCAGCTGTCGTCCCCCGCCGCGGCAGCTGTTGTCCCCCGCCGCCGTTGCACTGCACGCCACGATCTTAAGCAGAACCCATCCCCTGCCGTCGTCGCACAGCACACCACAATCTGAAGCAGAACCCATCCCCGGAGAACCCACAGGTAACGATTATGGGTTTATTTTCATGCGATATTTGTATACTAGTATCATTATCTTGTGTTTAGGGTTTTTTTTATTACCTGAAATTATGCTTTTATTGCTGTCGGGTGTAGTTCTTTTGTGCTTTTGTTGCTGTGACTCTCTGCACTTGATCGAATGGTTGGGATGGTCCTTTTTTTTAATTTTTGAATAAGTCAAATATAAGATGAATGTGTTATGGCTACTGTCAGGGATCTCTCTATAAATGCCTGGACATTCTCTTAACAAGAAGTTAATGACTAAATATGTAATCACTCTTGAAGAATTCGCCCATAAACCAGTAGAATTATGATATTCTGAAATCATTTAGATTCATGGAGAAAATCATTGGAGAAATCTACTTCCAGTTAAAGCAAATACAAATCTAAGGTAAAAATAAAATAGAGATGAATAAAGAAGTAACCGGAAGCAAATCTGTGAAGAAGATTTCCTTCTTAAACTTGGCTGGGTTTAGATGATGACAAGATTACTGATCAAAAAGAAGAAAAGCCTCCGATAGATCAAGTCAAAGATTTTACAGAGACTTTAATTATGTATTATCAATTCTCTGTAAGTATGGTTTGTATCTTTGACATATTACAAGCTGTGATTATATAACTTAGATGTGCTCAAACAAATCATTCCTTAAGTTTAAAACTTAATCTAAGTTATTTTCAAAGTTAAGTGTTGAAGCAATCCTTTTGAAATCTCAAGAAAAAACTTTTTTCATTGTAGTAATCGATTACCTCAAAGCTGTAATCGATTACCTAAAGTCTCGGTGATGTGGATGTAATCGATTACCTAAAAGGTGTAATCGATTACAGAAACTAAATTTTGAATAATCGACTTTCAACGTACACATGTAATCGATTACACAACGACGTAATCGATTACCATCGCTTCAAAATCAAATTTTCTGAAGCGTTATGATTTCAAATGGTGTGTTTTGGCCCTGGAAAGTTGCCAAACGATCACCTTGCTTGAACATGATCCGATGGTTATATATATACCTTTCTTTTACATCGTAACATATAGAACTTTCATTCTTTCAATCATAAGAGTTCAATATCATTTTACAAGTTCTAAACCTTCAAAACTTTCTTGCCTAGAACTTAGATACTATTTTCATATCTGAAAAAGTTCTTGAGCACTAAGTTGTATAGTTACAAAGTGATATTGATACGTCTGACCATATGCTTTACCATTCTTCACAATTATTAAACTCATCCTTGTGTTGGGTTTTGGTTTGAAAAGATAGTGGGGTGCTATCTTGTTGTATAGAGATTGTTAGGGAGCCTTGGGGTGAGGCTTGCTTGTAACAAGAATTTCTATCATAGTGAATTGCTCTGCAGGTGTCAGAAGAACTGGATGTACCCAAGTGGTTAGGGGAACCAGTATAAATTCTTGTGTCTCAATCTTCTTCCTTATCCTTTTACTTTTGTTTATCAATCAAACTCCATCTATCTATCCATAAAACAAAAGAACGAAAAATCTCTAAAAGTCACTCGAAAATCGTTCAAACTAATTCACCCCCCCTCTTAGGTTGTATACCAGACTTACATTTGGTATCAGAGCAAGTTAAGGTAACCTGCTCCTTCGATCCATGGCTTCCGCAAGCAACAATCCTACTTTTAGAGATGGTGGCAGTAACAACAAGCCTCCATGTTTCGTTGGAGAACACTATGACTTCTGGAAGATTCGTATGCAATCCTATCTTGAAGCACAAGGAGAAGAAATATGGGATGCTGTAGAAAATCGTCCTTATGTGCCTACAACAGTCATCAACAATGAAGTGCAAGATAAAGTCAAAACCTCATGGACGAATGATGACAAGAAGAGAGTGCTCTACGACAAAAAGGCCAAGAACATTCTACAGTCAGCATTAGGTATGGATGAATTCTTTCGTATCTCACATTGTAAAACTGCTAAAGAGATTTGGGATACTCTAGAAGTAACCCATGAAGGAACAGTAGAAGTAAAGAGATCTAAACTGAATACTTTATCACAAGAGTATGAAATGTTTAGAATGCAGGCCGGTGAATCAATACTTGATTTGCAAAAGAGATTCTCTCATTTGACAAATCACTTAATGGCTCTTGGAAAGACCTTTACCAATGATGAGTTGAATCTTAAAATTCTTCGATCATTGACTCGGCAATGGCAACCAAAGGTTACAGCAATTTCTAAGAAGAAAAGTCTGTCAAAAATGACTTCTGCGACATTATTTGAAAAACTCCAAGAACATGAATTGGAACTTGAAAGATTGGAAGAGACTGAAGTCAAAGAGAAGAAGAACAAAAGCATTGCCTTAAAGGTTGAAACCAGAAAACAACATGAAGAAGAAAGCACTGATGAAGATGAGAACATCACCCTCCTGGTAAAAAGGTTTGGAAAATTCCTTAAGAAAGACCAAAATATCAAATTTGATAACAAAAAGAAATTTTTCAAGAAAAGGGATACATCCACTTCAAATCAGAACTTCACATGTTTTGAATGCGGTAAGGAAGGACATATGAAAGCAAAATGTCCTAATCTGACAAAGAAGAAGTACTTCAAAGGGAAAAAGGAATTCAAATCCAAAAAGGCCTACATTGCATGGAATGACAATGAAGTAAGTACATCCTCCGATTCAGAAAGTGGAGAATCTGAAGTCAAAGCACTAATGGCATCACATCACTCAGATGATGAACAAGAGGTTAGTTCTTCTATGTCTAATGAAAAACCATCTTATATAGAATTACAGAATGCATTTCATGAGTTACATGAAGAATGTTTGATACTTTCTAGAACAATTTCGAAACAAAAGAAATTAATTTTAGAAATAGAAAGAAGTTCTAATGACACATGTGTGGAGTCGAGAAAATGTCAAAAATTGTATGTAATAAATGTTTAAGATATGAATCTAAGATTGTTGGTCTAAACCAAGTGATCAAAAGATATGAAAAAGGTCAAATTGGTTTAGAAGAAGTGCTTAGTAGACAAAGGTATTCAAACAACAAACATGGTCTTGGTTTTTCAAATTTTCAAACACCAAGTCCTAACAAAACTATATTTGTCAAAGCAAGCACAACTACCAACAACTCAGAATCATCTAAATTGCATATTGGAAACTCTTCTAAAGCAAACTCTAGAAATGTGGTTAAGAATGGAAATCATTCAATTTCTAGAAATGTAAAAAGAGACAAGCCTAGTAGTTCTATCACTAGTCATATTTATAAGAATTGTGATTCTTTGTATGTCAAAGGCCATACCCCCAATGCTTGCTACATAAGAAACTTTGGAGTTCCTTATGGAGAATTCATATGGGTAAGGAAAGGCATTAACCCATCAGGACCCAAATCACTTTGGGTACCTAACGATACATTAAATCTGTTTTGTAGAAATGCTCAACAAAGACCAAAGAACACATGGTATCTTGATAGTGGCTGTTCTAGGCACATGACTGGTGATCGTACAAAGTTTACATCTCTGAAGCTGAAATCTAAAGGATATGTCACATATGGAGATAACAATAGAGGAAAGATTCTTGGGATTGGAAAGATTGGAGCTTCTCCCTTCACAACTATTGATGATGTCCTATATGTTGAAGGTTTGAAGCACAATTTGATTAGCATAAGTCAACTTTGCGATAAAGGATTCAGAGTAAACTTCATCAAGGAAAAATGTATCATTAAAAATGAAGCCTCTCCTGAAGAGAAGTTAGTGGGAAATAGAATCGACAACTCCTATAAGGTATGTCTAGATGATTTATCTTTGAAGATTAAATGTCTAGTGGTAAACAATAATGATGCATGGCTTTGGCACAAAAGAATAGCACATATTCACATGGAACATTTGAATAAGCTTGTCAAACATGATCTTGTTATCGGATTACCCAAAATGAAATTTGTCAAAGATAGATTATGTGACGCATGCCAAAAGGGGAAACAAACAAAATCCTCTTTCAAACCAAAGAATGTGGTATCAACTACAAGACCACTTGGTTGATTCGCCTGGACCTTTTTGGTCCCTCAAGAACTAGAAGCTTTGGAGGTAATGTTTATGCTTTAGTTATTGTTGATGATTTCTCTAGATATTCTTGGACTCTATTTTTAGCACAAAAAGGTGATGCATTTAAGGCGTTCAAGAAATATGCAAAACAAGTGCAAAATGAAAAATCTATGAAGATTGTGTCAATTAGAAGTGATCATGGTGGGGAGTTCCAAAATGCTCTTTTTGAGGAATTCTGTGAAGAACTTCGGTATCACTCACTACTTCACCCAAGGACTCCTCAACAAAATGGCGTGGCGAGAAAGAAAGAATCGATCTCTAATTGAACTGCTAGAACAATGCTCGGTGATTCAAGTCTACCAAAGTACTTACAGGCGGATCTGATGAAAGTGCGACTTGCTATGTTACAAATCGAGTCAATTTCCGGCCGACCTTGAAATACACTGCTTATGAACTATATAAAGGAAGAAAGCCAAACTCCTCACATCTTCATGTCTTTGGATGCAAATGCTTTGTACTCAACAATGACAAAGATAACCTAGGTAAGTTCGATGAGAAATCGTGAAGGTATATTTCTTGGCTATTCTCTTTCAAGTAAAGCCTATAGAATTTATAATAAAAGAACCTTAGTTATAGAAGAATCGATGCATGTTTCCTTTGATGAAACTAACCCAATCAGAGAGAAAGTTTCTTGTAGTGATGATGATGAGATAATGGAAGCATCTACAAAAGACATCGCTAAGGATCTTGAGTCGAATTACCTAAGGAAGACTCTGTCAAAGAAAAACAAATTAATTCAATCAATCACCAAGACGACAATCTTCAACAAGAGCGAGAATCATCTGATCTACCTCGTGAATGGAGAATTCATCGGGATCATCCTCTTGACAAAGTATTTGGTGATATTGAATCAGAGTAAAAACAAGATTAAATCTGAAGGAAGCTTGCCTTTACATGGCTTTTGTCTCTCAAATAGAACCTTCAAAGATAAATGAAGCTCTTGAAGACGATCAATGGATTCTTGCCATGCAAGAAGAGTTAAACCAATTTGAAAGGAATCAAGTTTGGGAACTTGTCCCTAGACCACAAGACAAACACATCATTGGTACAAAATGGGTGTTTAAGAACAAACTTGATGAAAATGGGATAATTATTCGAAACAAGGCAAGGTTGGTTGCTCAAGGCTATAATCAAGAGGAAGGAATTGATTTTGAAGAGACATTCGCTCCTGTTGCAAGGTTAGAAGCTATACGTTTATTACTTGGTTATGCTTGCTCTTTAGATTTTCAATTATTTCAAATGGATGTCAAAAGTGCCTTCTTGAATGGATACATAAATGAGGATGTTTATGTCAAACAACCTCCTGGGTTTGAAAATTTCAAAAACCCCTCACATGTATTCAAATTGAAGAAAGCTCTTTATGGCTTAAAACAAGCCCATAGGGCTTGGTATGACAGACTTAGTCAATTCTTAAGTGAAAAAGGATTTGAAAAGGGTAAGGTAGATACTACTCTGTTCATCAAGAGAATTAAGGATCACACTCTATTGGTCCAAATTTATGTTGATGACATCATTTTCGGATCAACCAATAAAGATTTGTGTGAAGAGTTCTCAATGGTAATGCAAGGAGAATTTGAAATGTCCATGATGGGAAAGCTGAATTACTTTCTTGGACTTCAAATCAAGCAAACTAAGAATGGTATCTTCCTAAATCAATCAAAATCTTGTAAAAGAAGCTGTTAAAAAGGTTTGACATGGATAATCGCAAAGAGATTGCAACTCCTATGGGATCCGGTACTTATATTGATCAAGATGAGTCAGGTTTATCGGTAGACATCAAGAAATATCGAGGTATGATTGGTTCATTATTATACTTAATCGCGATCGTCGACATTATGTTTAGTGTATGTCTGCGTGCTCGATTTCAAGTCAATCCAAAAGAATCTCATCTTTCTTACGTAAAGAGGATCATGAAGTATCTAAAAGGGACAACAAATGTTGGCCTATGGTATCCCAAAGGTAGTATCATTCTTTAGTTGGCTACTCAGATTCGATTATGCAGGATGCAAAGCGATCGAAAAAGTACTAGTGGCACATGCCATATCCTTGGAAATGCTTTGATATCCTGGTCTTGCAAGAAACAAGCAAGTGTTGCTCTCAAAGACCGAAGCGAGAATATATTGCATTTGGGAGTTGTTGTGCTCAAAGTCTTTGGCTAAAACAACAACTATGTGATTATGGAATCAATCATGGATGCATTCCTATAAGGTGTGACAATACAAGTGCTATAAATATTTCAAAGAATCCTGTTATGCACTCTCGTACCAAGCATATAGACATTCGACATCATTTTCTACGAGATCATGTTCTAAAAGGAGACGTGGAGATTACATTTGTTGATACTCATGCTCAATTAGCAGACATCTTCACAAAACCATTAGCCAAAGAACCCTTCTTCAAAATAAGAAGAGAACTTGGCATTTTGGATGAAAAGGATATATGAGACCAACACATTTGGTGACAGGTTCTTTCATTTAACCTATATGTTTTTATTGTGCCATTCTAAGTGTATGTGTGTGTTTTTTAATCATAAATCTATGTGATATGTATGTTATACATAGAATAGATACTCATACATTGCATGTTTTATCAATAATTTTTTAATTTTTTTAAAAAAATTTACCATGTGTAATCGATTACAGTATCAAGGTAATCGATTACATGTTCAAAAAGTTCAGTTTTTCGCACCATCGACTGGCCGTAATCGGTTACCAATTGGGTGTAATCGATTACATCCGCGAAAATTTGCGAAAACTGACAGTTTTTCTGCATAAAAACAGTTTCCAAAAACATTTCTTTCATTCTTGCAATCGGTTACCTCTCATCCTCTCTCAACCACCCACCTTCCAATCCTCATTTCTACCATTGTTGCTCAAATCCTTCACTTCTAATCCCTAATCCTCTTCCCATTCGTGGCCCTCTTCTGCTTTTTCCCCAAAATTTCGAACCCTAAGTCTACCTTCACCACTATCTTCACCATGGAACATTCAAGGAAGTTCAGAAGCAAGAATCCTTCTGTGAATGATGCAAGGAGAGCAAATCCCAATCCTCTGGACTTATCAAGGCTGTTGGCTAACACTGATCAAAGAACTCGCTTCCAACAGTTCATTGGTAGGAAACTCATCACTCCAAAGTATGTTAGTCTTATTGCCTTTGCTAGATTCAATTTTCCTTCATTGCTTGAAAGTCAGGAAGTGACACCACTTGCTATTGATTTTGGAAACTATTACCTGATCTTGTTAGAGTGTTCTATTGCAATTTAGAGGCTAAGGGTAGTGGTGCAGTTTCTTGGGTAAAAGGGGTTCCAATTAAATTATCCTTGAAGTAAATTGGAGAGTTTCTTGATATTCCATTTGAGGGAGAAAGGATTCATACTGATTTCTTATGTGATTGGGAGGAGTATGACAAGAGAGACTTTTATTTATCCATGTGTCGATATGATGAGACTGAAATTGCCCACAAAAGACAAGCAGTGGTGCCCTCCTCTGCTAGAAATATTCTCTCAGAGGACACTTACGCGTTGATGCTCGACTTCTTCATTATGTTCTCTGCTATGTCTTAGTACCTAAGGCCTCAAACTACTCTCAAATCAATGATTTTGAAATGCAAATCATGTATGCTATCAAGAATAACAAACCTATCAACTGGGCCTATTTGGTTGTGAATCACATGTTGTCATCAGCGGCGAACTACAAGTTTGCCTTATGCTAGACAAATCTCCCGATTGTTGGAGTGTTGCAATGTAGACACCAACAATGATGTTTCTCTGGAAATGACACCTGCTGAAAATGAAATCCATATGGATATCTTACCAAAGATGGGTATAAAGCGGGATCTTTCTTTGCACGAGTCTCTGAGCATCGAAGCGATCTGCTACATCCTCCTGCACAAGAAGATGAAGAACCTCAAGATGGTGCGGTCACAAATCAAATGATTTTGGAAGAGCTTAGGAGTGTCCGTGGTTACATGGCTGAAAGGTTTGATCAACTGTCTGCTCGCATGGACCGCCTTGAAGCTTTTAGAACTGACAATGAGGAGGATGACGAGTAGCCTGATTTGCTTCATCATGCATGCATCATATTCTCATTATGTCATACTTGTTTATGTTGGATTTCTTGTTATGTAATTCTTCCTTTAATTTTCTTTTGATTTCTGTTTTTTAATTTGGACTTTACTAAGTAGGACCTTTGCAAAGTTTGTATGGATGTTTAATATTAAGTATTTAGTTTGTGTTTGAATGAGCTTGGTAAATATATGCGCTATATTGTATTTATGCTACTTTTTCTTCTTTTTGATAATGTCAAAAGGAGGAGAAAGGCGATATTATCTGTATATCTTGTATTTTACTAACTTTTCAGGTTTCCCAACTCCAATACAAAGGGGGAGATATACAAGACAGGGGGAGCTTTTCCGTTCGCAAACCGTTAACAAGATTGGTGTTTGTCATCATCAAAAAGGGGGAGATTGTGAAGAAGATTTCCTTCTTAAATTTGGCTGGGTTTGGCTGGGTTTACCATTCTTCACAATTATTAAACTCATCCTTGTGTTGGGTTTTGGTTTGAAAAGATAGTGGGGTGCTATCTTGTTGTATAGAGATTGTTAGGGAGCCTTGGGGTGAGGCTTGCTTGTAACAAGAATTTCTATCATAGTGAATTGCTCTGCAGGTGTCAGAAGAATTGGACGTACCCAAGTGGTTAGGGGAACCAGTATAAATTCTTGTGTCTCAATCTTCTTCCTTATCCTTTTACTTTTGTTTATCAATCAAACTCCATCTATCTATCCATAAAACAAAAGAACGAAAAATCTCTAAAAGTCACTCGAAAATCGTTCAACCTAATTCACCCCCCCTCTTAGGTTGTATACCAGACTTACAAAATCAAGTTCAAAAATTATAACTGGGCATATTGTTGGTGATTTCGGCAGTGTACCGAATCGCACAAGTAATAAAGTGATAAGTAAGATCGTCTCCACAGGGATTGCGATTGATTATTCAACTAAACAAAGTTCGTAACTATTTTGAACGAGAACCGAATAGTGGTATTTGGAAATAAGTAGATTCGTAACAACTGAAAATAACAATAACAACTATTTGTACTTAAATGGTATAAAAACGACTAGGGGTTTGAATCATCTTGTATCCACTCTCATGCATTTAATCTACAACCAACGCAAGTTATTTCATACAAATAGAAGTTCGAATCAACTAAATTAGTTTAAGAACAATCCCTTGCCTCATAAACCCTTTACTCTAACTAAAACCCCCAATCCCTTAGGTGATTTATAGTTAGGTTAAGCATTAAGAATAGTGATTCATAAGAACACATAATCACAAAGTTATATTCCTATACTCATCATGACTATGGCTAACAATCTCAGTTCAAGTTCTTCACCCAATTTCCCAATCATCATGAAAAACCCCAATCGATTCAATAGCGGCCAAGTATCGAAAAGTATTAAGCGCGGAGAATTGAAAGCTCAATTGAAATGAAATAAACTTGCTTTAATATAATAGAATTAACTACATAAAAGTTTCATCAAGATTCATCTAACCCTAGTCTAAAAAGCTTAGTTACTCATAGAGAAAGAAAAGCCAAACCAGAAATTCATGAGAATTAATGAAGAGATCGTTCCCAATCCTCCACCGTGCCTCCAAATAACAAAGTTCGAACCCTAGACAAGTCTCTAAAGTGTCTATTTATAGTCTAGGGTGAAAAGGAGTAAAAAACAGGTCTAAAACATGTAAAAACGTAAAATTCTGCGTCCAGGGTGCTGTCGTAGCACGTGTGACACCCTCTACCCCGCATGTTATCGTTACGAAAATAAATTAAGAAAAAAATGTAACTGCTGAAAAATACAGTCAAATAAAATTTTCATAAATAAAGGTAGAGTCGTCACACTTTCATAAACTTGCGGAAATAATCATTTGTGATTCTGAATAAAATTCACATGATACAAACACCCCGATGTCACAACGTCTCAGAGCTGACCCTAAACATTTACTTCGAAAATAACAACATCGATAATAACCAAAACATCGAAAATCCTAATCTACGATGACCGCGCCCATAGATCACTCCTCAGCCACGTCGTCATCGTCACTGCGATCTCATCGTCTAAACATACACAATGGTGTATGAGTAGCCACAAAAAAGGGTTAGACATCATATACAATCATAGCACAAGGCGGCAAAGGACATCGCTTAAGCAATGCGCATACAACACGTTAACGTAATCAACACATAACATGAATGCTTGACTCAACGAGTACTTATGCAATCCTAGACAACGTCTACTTCACCGAACATGTGGATCCAAACCAAGTCGGATGAGCGGTGAGAAAACATCATCACTCTTGAGTACGAACAGTGTCTAGTCAGTGGTAACCGGTATATTTATTGGTCACGCCCGGTGTGGTAGCTATCCACCGCCTTTATATAAGACGCTCTACCCAATTGACCCCAAGTAGGGTACCTTGCCCATCATGGCCGATACTATATCGCATCATCGTTGCTCACCCCAATAACGTTAACTTAACAAGACACATATGATGCATGAACACAAACCAAGCAAGTGTCTAACAACAACAACAACAACTCACCAACCATCTCATCAAGCGGCCGGCTATAACAACGATAACAAGGTACTACTCGTCAGTAAACTGACAAATTTCCCACAATCTTGGAACAAATCCAAGTTATCAACCTACCTCACCACACTAAGTCTAGGCTAACTTAACTAAATTTCCAACTCTTAACTCAAGTGTTTCAACTTACTTATTTGACCGGACGTCTGTCTTACACCCTGAAATTATAGGACACTATCCAAGAGAGTTTGGGTCAATACTTATTATATCCTGAATTTTAAAATTCAATTAGTGAGACTTTGCTAAAATAATTCTAGACTTAGTCATCTTTCTGCATAATTTTTCTGTATAACTATTTCTCTAAGGTGTCAACTAATTTGAAATACTCATAACACCAAATCTTGCTTCTAAAGCACTTAAACCACCAACACCACAATATGACCATCATATCCTAGTCCTAAGACTTGCTTGTACCATAACTTAAACGCTAAAAATATCATTATACCTTAGTTAACTCCTAACAATTACACCCATCATCCATACTTTATCCTTTCACATAACCATAATATACCACCTAGAGAATCTAAGCGTAACAAACCACCCTCTATGATCATCTAGCTCTCACTCAACACAACAAATCCAGAACATCAAATAGCAACAAGCAATCTCATTTAAACACATTTACATACATTTATCAATAACAAGCCAAGACAACCAAATCATCATATGATCCATACATGACATTTCATCGTAACACATCAATTCAAACAAAACCTTATAAGACAATTTCAATTAACATTAACATCATGACATAATTTAATATCAAATTTTCCCATCACAATGGCAATGGTACTTATTTTGCACAACCGCGCCAAGTCTAGGGACCATGGGACGTCCCTATTGCCTAATTATATCCTTAAGCCCACTAATCTTGTATCCATCTACCCCCTTACCTAAATAAAAAGTTTGAAGTATTCCAAGGAGAAGAAAACTGGCTACAACGACAATTTGAGCACCAACTGAGCATAGGATAAAATTTTCGAAAGAGCGAAACGCGGCTGGAAAAAATAATAGTTAGTATAATATATTTTTTCAGAATTTTTAAGGCTGAAACGAAATTAAAAAGAAGCAAAAAGAGTGACCGGAGAACGCCATACCGAGACAAAGGGGTTACGAAGGGTCCGACATCAACTTCACCGAATCGAGCAAAGGAGTATTGTTTTCTGAAGGTTTCGACGCGAGGAATCCGAAAACGACGTCCGTTTTTCGAACCGAAAACTGTGGTGTCCGAAAAAGTGAAATTACAGCTCGCCCAGCGTAAATAAACGCGACGAACGGAGCCGCGGTTGAACGAACAGAGGCCGGAAACGTGTTCTTTGGTCGATTTCGAGTTGGGTTGTAAGTTTTGGAATTTTTCTGTGGCCTAGGATGAGAGAACAGGAACTGAGAAATTCAAAGTGAGGATTTACTCGCTCACTGCGCGGCTGAATTTTATTTCATAGAGACGATAAACAGTCATGGCAAAATAATGACCTACTGGGCTTGGGCCTTCTTCCTTTTATTTTTTTTAAAACGTGAGCAGCATGTATATAAGTCATATATAATTGTATCTCTTTTTTTTTTTTCTCTTAAAACATCAGCGCACACACACATATCTCCACATATATATATATATATATATATATATATATATATATATATATATAAATAATAATGTATATAATATAATAAATTCATGTTTTTACTAACTTTTAAAATATACCATTATTTTACAATATCTATAATAAATTCAAAACTAATATTTAATAAAAATATAGTAAAATAGTATTAATTAAAATATACTAATTATTAAGGCAAACACACTCAAGTTATCACAAAATTACCAATATAAGCACACAATATATATAGGATCCTAAGAATTCAAATTTGAGGGTGTTATAATTCTCACTTAACAATAGTACTAAGAATAATAATAAAATATCATTCCAATACTCCTTAAATTTAAATAATTATTAACAAGATAATATTAATATTTCAAACTAATGTTTTACAAAAATAAAGATAATAATAAAACAATAAAGCATTACTAAAAATACTAATTTCCAAAGTAACTTACATAAAAATTATCAAAAAAATTATTAATATATTCAGGCATATATACATATGTATTAATACGAAAATTGGGGTGTTACAATTCCACCCCCCTTAAAAAAAATTCCGTCCTCGGAATTTCTCTAGGTGCTATTAAACGATACGGTTCATGTCCCTAAAACATCATGCAACCATCTTCACTATTGCTATATATATTCCACACAATTCTTTCTTAAGAGGGTCAACTAAGGTCACTAGCTGGAGAACTTAGTCCTTTTAAAGGTCTAGGATTTCAAAAGTTGTAACTTAAATGTCTAGTGTACTAACCAATCATGCTCAGGTGACTTTCATGACTCTTTTTAGGATTAACTCTTAAACTAAGGAATACTAAAAATTACTATCTTAAGGCTTCAAAACTGCAACAACCACAACGAATCAACAAGGCTAACATCTAAATCCTTAGGAACCACTTCATAATTAAAGCTATAATATATATATATATATACACACATTTAGCAACATATCATAAACAACAATTCAACAATCAATATTCACTTAAACATAATATACAAAAGTTAACGACCAAAGTACGACAGACTAAAGCATCAATTTAGAAAGAGAAAATAACATTTTTTTTATAAATATTAATACTAATAGAAAAAAATGAAACACAAACAAAACAATTTCCCTTATCAAAGGCATTTGATATTGCAGCCAAGATTAATCACGAGCTAAATACATAAGCTGATCAAAAGGCATCAGATATTTAAACTAGAAATCAATAATTTAGTAATGCAACACAGTCATATAATTATCTAACAAAGTTCAGAAACTTACCTCGGTTCAAGCATGTAACATTTTCAAAGCAAACTAAGCAACAGATATAACGTAGCGCTTTCACATTTCAATATAAATATTCAGTATAACCTGAAGTCCCCTTGAAAGAAATAACACGTTTGTATATTGTATTTAATAGAGAGTCAAATGAAGTATAAAATATAGAAAGGTCAATTAACCGCATGTCAGTGAATGTAACAAAATAATTTTAATTTTTTTTTTAATATCATATCGAAAATAATTCAGCAATCAAGACTTAGTTAAGCATAATGCACACACAAAAATTATAGGCTAAAGTATGTTAGACTAAAACGTTAAAATAAAATGAATAAAAAAAATTATTCATCATTTTTAATCTATTTATTCCGTAAAAAAAAAAGAAACCTATTTATCCTAAAAGAAATAACATGTTTGCATGCAATGTTTCATAGTCATTAAAGTTAAGCACACGATATAGCAAAAGTAGTCTATCGCAAATTAAGGCATGACTAACTACAGTATTTATCTTAAGGTACCCTACGCAAAACCTTTATTATTCCTACTGCTCAACTTACTCTAGGAAAAACATTCTATAGGGTGCTACACAATGATAGACTCGGTTTCTGTTAGAACATCTAAAATCGGTTTTGTGGTCTTATCAGAAGGCAAAACAATATATTTCCCAAAGATTAACTAATGTCCCCCATTACGTTCTACTTCTATCCTCACTCTAAGCTTGTCTCTACGCCTAGGAAAAATTACTTTCCACCTTTAGAATCTACGGTTTCAAAGCCTTATGCCTATCCGAAGCCCTTAAGAATTTAACTGCAATGTAGATAATCTATGCCCATAACTAATTCTAGTAGCTAAGGTAATTCAAAAAAACTAATACTATCCACCAAACTGATTATCATTGCTTTTCTCACCGGCGGTAAGTGATTGGGCTGCAGTCCCTCCTACTCGTTCAGCCAGGTAATCCAAGCAATAATAACCATGTGCAACAATCACCTATTCTTCCATAAGGTTCTCTGATAGGGGCTTAAGCGTAAAGATGTCAACGCCACATGATTACCCTCAAGCTCTACAAAAGATCCTTCCTATAGCATAGCCACGATTCCGCTGTGCTACTCTGATAACATATTTCCCAGCTAACAATGTTGTAAATCTAAAATAAGGTCAGCTTATCCTCTCTAGTTAAGCTACTAGCCCATTGTACTTACTAGGATTCCTTTAAGGTAATGGCTAAAAGTCTTGCACCTTAAGTGCAACAACTAAGGGTTAACCTGCATCTCTCAGTTCTGGGTTGATCATTCTCAATTCACTAAGCGTAATTTTAAACAAGATACTAAGAAATTAACAACTTAGGAAATTGCTAACCCAAAATTCACAGTTAATGGTTCAGGTACCTACTATCTTAGCTCTATCTATCATATACTCCTGTGAACTTAGCCCACTGAGAATTGTTCGTGTACTAGAACAAACAAAATTAAACAAGTAATGCATGTAACTCAACTCAGAGTTCACGCACTGAAACACAATAGACCACACACAAAGCCCGGTTAGAACCGAACTGCTCTGATACCACTAAATGTGACACCCTCTACCCCGCATGTTATCGTTACGAAAATAAATTAAGAAAAAAATGTAACTGCTGAAAAATACAGTCAAATAAAACAATAAAGCATTACTAAAAATACTAATTTCCAAAGTAACTTACATAAAAATTATCAAAAAAATTATTAATATATTCAGGCATATATACATATGTATTAATACGAAAATTGGGGTGTTACAGCACGGCCGTGGCGTGAGGCACGGCTAGGCCGTGCTTCATTACATTTCTCGCCTTTGTTTAGGTGTTGTCGCTGCAATGGCCGTGCTTCCTGACACGGCTAGGTCGTGCTTCATGTTGTTTTGTATTTTTCACCTCTTTAACGTCCGAATTAGCTCAAGGTGTATTCATGAAAGTTGAAGCTATGGATCTTAGCTTTCCAATGGCACTGGTTTCATCTCATTTGGACACCTAAAACTCCAGATATGATTAAAACATCGAACAAGTGTCAGGCTGAGACAGCATTACATTATCAACTTGTAGCACAAATTACCCCAACTTATTCCAAGTGATTTTTCTCCTTTTTGTAAGTCTGGTATACAACCTAAGAGGGGGGTGAATTAGGTTGAACGATTTTCGAGTGACTTTTAGAGATTTTTCGTTCTTTTGTTTTATGGATAGATAGATGGTGTTTGATTGATAAACAAAAGTAAAAGGATAAGGAAGAAGATTGAGACACAAGAATTTATACTGGTTCCCCTAACCACTTGGGTACATCCAGTTCTTCTGACACCTGCAGAGCGATTCACTATGATAGAAATTCTTGTTACAAGCAAGCCTCACCCCAAGGCTCCCTAACAATTTCTATACAACAAGATAGCACCCCACTATCTTTTCAAACCAAAACCCAACACAAGGATGAGTTTAATAATTGTGAAGAATGGTAAAGCATATGGCTGTATCAGATCAATATCACTTTGTAACTATACAACTTAGTGCTCAAGAACTTTTTCAGAATATGAAAATAGTATCTAAGTTCTAGGCAAGAAAGTTTTGAAGGTTTAGAACTTGTAAAATGATATTGAACTCTTATGATTGAAAGAATGAAAGTTGTATATGTTCTGATGTAAAAGAAAGGTATATATATAATCATCAGATCATATCTGAAGCAAGGTGATCGTTTGGCAACTTTCCAGGGGCCAAAACACACCATTTGAAATCATAACGTTTCAGAAAATTTGATTTTGAAACAGTGGTAATCGATTACGTCGTTGTGGTAATCGATTACATGTGTACGTTGAAAATCAGATATTCAAAAATTTAGTTCTTTATGTCGATTACACCTTTTAGGTAATCGATTACATCCACATCACCGAGACTTTAGGTAATCGATTCTGATTTGAGGTAATCGATTCGCAATGAAAAAGTGTTTTCATGAGATTTCAAAGGATTGCTTCAACACTTAACTTTGAAAATAACTTAGATTAAGTTTTAAACTTAAGGAATGATTTGTTTGAGCACATCTAAGTTATATAATCACAGCTTGTAATATGTCAAAGATACAAACCATACTTACAGAGAATTGACAATACATAATTAAAGTCTCTGTAGAATGATTTCTTTGACTTGATCTATCGGAGGCTTTTCTTCTTTTTGATCAGTAATCTTGTCATCATCTAAACCCAGCCAAGTTTAAGAAGGAAATCTTCTTCACACTTTTTCCTAGGACAAATACCTTCCTTTAAGCACAATTGAACCAAAACCAAGTGCGTTATTCAAATCAAACCAAATGCATAAATAACATGGATTAAAATGACTAAAATGACTAAGATGCGATGCAAAACTAACACTAAACTATATGCTATTTCGAACACATCAAATTACCCCAAGCTTAGAACTTTGCTTGTCCTCAAGCAATTACTGTGGCCAAAGACGACATTGAAAATACGAGATGCAACCGATAAGAAACCCAAAATAGAAGCAAGATCAAGTAATAGGCTAAAGGACTATCAAACACAATAGAGACAATCAAAATCAAGTCCAATTACAAGTTTAGGCTGTCTGAAATCATGTCTGTCACTGATAAGGGTAATCTCCTTATCACTCTCCAAGTGTTTTAAAGGTTAAGACAACTCGCTCATATCCATCAATGAAAGTGCTCTACCATAGGCTTGACTATTAACCAAATCTCAGCAAATAATTAATGAAAACACACAAGAATCAAAAGGTCTTTCAAAAGGTCGTAACGTGGCCATGGGATTTAACTTTTAAGGTGGGATAAAAACAAGAAAAGGGAAAATTCATGGGCTAACAACATGAACAATTAAAGCAACCCTTTTAAGCAGAATAAGTGGAGCAATACATTTTCCCTTTTTGCTTTCAAAACCTTTTTATTTTGCTCCTCTTCTGTTATTTTTTTTCCTTTTCTATTTTTTTATTTATTATTATTATTTATTCTCCCTTCTTTTGAGATTTTGCAATAATTATTGGGGAGGAATTAAACAACAGAAGAGATCCCAAGTTCAAGCATCAAAACAATTCACAGATTAAGCATCCAATTGCTCCCTTAAACATGCTCTAAAAGGTACCATAAACATTTGACAATAGCATGGGTACCAAGAAAATTTATTTCAATTAAGGCTCAAAGGGGCAACTAGAGGAAGCTTTCATTCAAAAGTCAGAGGCTTGAAAACATGCCTAAAATGCCTTAGTCATATTCAAGTGTGTAATCAAAAATTTTCAAGTTTTGAAACGGTTTCAAGTCAAGTTCTAGAGAGCACAATCAAGAGGAACACACTCATACAAGGAGAAGGGGCATAAGAACATGATGAAGTACAAGCCCCAAATGAAGCTCAAGTCTCACATTTAGAAGTTCAAATCAGTGAAAGACATCAAATCAGAGTGCCACATTGTAATCATCAACTTATCAAAAGATTATCCCTATGTACATTAAGAACACTGCCTTTAAGCCCATCACAAGAGAAAATAATTGGGTTCCAAATCATTGCAATCTCAAATTTCAACAAAAATGTGGCACACATAGAAAAATTAGGAGGGCAGCAAAGCAATTGGGGGATAAAATGATGCAAACAAAAACAAAAATTAACACAAAAAGCAAAAACTAAAATGAGATGCAAATCTAAATGCAAAAATGCAAACCCCTTACCCCAAGCTTAAAAACTTACATTGTCCCCAATGTAAAAATTTAAGTTGAAGCAGGGATGAGGAGGAAAGAACTCACCGAAAAACTTGGGTTGCCTCCCAATAAGCGCTTCTTTAACGTCATTAGCTTGACACTTCAACACCCCTATTAGGGTGGATAATATGTCAGGAAGAAGATTTCTTCCTTCCGCTTCCTTCTTTTGGAGAGAATTCCTATATATTGGCATAGGGAAGTACGTGTTCCCATGCCTCAGCAATTATACATTTGGGATATTGTTTCCCCCACTCCTTATCTTGAAGCACATCAAATTCAACTTGCAGATGACCATTCCCTTCAATGCCCAAGAGTTGAGCTATCACTTGAATCTCTCCATGCCTCAACCTTAGGTCCTCTTTTATGTCACTATTTTGTTTTTCCATTCTTCTTCCAATGCCACCATGAAGTTATGTTCACTCTCTATCTCCACTTTCTTCTGCTCAAATTGGGATAATTGCTCTGATAACCCCTCACAACGAACCTCAAAGCTATCAAACGATGCTTGGTTGGCTCTCATGAATTCCACCAAAACATTGTTGAGGTAAGAGTCTTTGTCATGTGATTCTTCGAATTGAGTTTGAGGATGTGAATCTTCTTCTCCCATGATACTTTCCATGCAATAATCCTCTTCTTCTTCCACCATGACTAAGAGATCCTCATCTTCTGGTGATATGACCAAGAAATCCTCACAAGTGTCATTTCTATGTTTTCCTCCACAAAAATCACATCTAAGAGGCTGCATACTACAGAAGCTAAGAGAATTGTGAGCAACACAACAACTCTATAAGAAAAGAAAAGAAATTTTAAATTTTTGGTTTTTTTATAAACAGAAAATAAGATTGTTCAAAATAATACTCGTTTGCCTTGTTAAAAATCGATTCAACAATCCCGTGGCGTAAAAACTTGTTGGTGATTTCGTGATGGTAGAATCGCACAAGTAATAAAGTGATAAGTAAGATCGTCTCCACAGGGATTGCAATTGATTATTCAACTAAACAAAGTTCGTAACTATTTTGAGCGAGCAGAATAGTGGTATTTGGAAATAAGTAGATTCGTAACAACTGAAAATAACAATAACAACTATTTGTACTTAAATGGTATAAAAACGACTAGGGGTTTGAATCCTCTTGTATCCACTCTCATGCATTTAATCTACAACCAACGCAAGTTATTTCATACAAATAGAAGTTCGAATCAACTAAATTAGTTTAAGAACAATCCCTTGCCTCATAAACCCTTTACTCTAACTAAAACCCCCAATCCCTTAGGTGATTTATAGTTAGGTTAAGCATTAAGAATAGTGATTCATAAGAACACATAATCACAAAGTTATATTCCTATACTCATCATGACTATGGCTAACAATCTCAGTTCAAGTTCTTCACCCAATTTCCCAATCATCATGAAAAACTCCAATCGATTCAATGGCGGCCAAGTATCGAAAAGCATTAAGCGCGGAGAATTGAAAGCTCAATTGAAATGAAATAAACTTACTTTAATATAATAGAATTAACTACATAAAAGTTTCATCAAGATTCATCTAACCCTAGTCTAAAAAGCTTAGTTACTCATAGAGAAAGAAAAGCCAAACCAGAAATTCATGAGAATTAATGAAGAGATCGTTCCCAATCCTCCACCGTGCCTCCAAATAACAAAGTTCGAACCCTAGACAAGTCTCTAAAGTGTCTATTTATAGTCTAGGGTGAAAAGGAGTAAAAAACAGGTCCAAAACATGTAAAAACGTAAAATTCTGCGTCCAGGGTCTTTGTCGTATGCAGTAGTGGCGTGAGGCACGGCTAGGCCGTGCTTCATTCTGTTTCTCGCACTGTTTAGGTGTTGTCGCAACACGGCCGTGCTTCCTGACACGGCTAGGCCGTGCTTCATATTGTTTTGTATTTTTCACCTCTTTAACGTCTGAATTAGCTCAAGGTGTCTTCATGAAAGTTGAAGCTATGGATCTTAGCTTTCCAATGGCACCGGTTTCATCTCATTTGGACACCTACAACTCCAGATATGATTAAAACATTGAACAAGTGTCAGGCTGAGACAGCATTACATTATCAACTTGTAGCACAAATTACCCCAACTTATTCCAAGTGATTTTTCTCCTTTTTCCTAGGACAAATACCTTCCTTTAAGCACAATTGAACCAAAACCAAGTGCGTTATTCAAATCAAACCAAATGCATAAATAACATGGATTAAAATGACTAAAATGACTAAGATGCGATGCAAAACTAACACTAAACTATAGCTATTTCGAACGCATCACATATATATTGTAGAAAGCAAAGTCATGATACATAGAAGATCAATTTTGCAAAATAACTTTACAGTAGCATACCACACTGCATTAGGATTTTCATTTTCTTTGCAAAGTGATGGTATCTTCTTCCTCCTCAATTTGTAATGTCATTTCCTTCAGGCTTTTGATATACTTTAACTACAACTTCACCAATATCACCACTTTTATGTGCCAGAACATTCCAACAAATAGATACTGTCAACATGGTCATGGCTGGAACAGAAAGATATGTTACTGCTTGTATGGCATAAGCATTCAATTATCATGTAATGATGTAAAGCAAGGTTCAGAATTAATTCAATATTTCAAGGATCATTTGTTTAATTCTAGGTTCGTGATTCATGTATTTCATCTTTGTATTTCTAGTAAGACACCTTTAATATATTTGTCATTAATTACAATGTTAGCTCAATTAAGTCAAAGGGTAGAGTTATCTAAAGAGCTTATAAATATGTACGACCTCTATCATAAGCAAGTCAAGAAGCAAAGTTCTTTTGTCTCATTATAAGCTTTTTGATTAGTTTGGTTTCTGTGAATGTAAGTTGTGTAGTTAAAACAGTTCTGTAACATGTAGTTTGTTTTTCCTAGTTTGTTCAGTTGTAGTCTCCATATTAATTTGGATGAATAGTTTTGTACAGTTTATTGCTATGAGCATGGCACCACCAAGAAAGAAGCAGCGGGCGAGTAGCTCAAACAATAAAAATGTAAGGAACTTATTAACTTATTGTATTTGCATGAGTGCGATTTATTTGGCTAAGTTTTATTTATACTTGTCAGGTACGTTTGAGGCATGCATGTGCTCTAAGAGAGTTGCTTGAATTCAACAAGAAGTTGACAGAGGTACAAAGAACCCAAATTGAGACGACCCCATTCAAGTGGGTTGTAAACATGCCGGATAACTTGCAAATTTCTTCTCTTTTATTGTGGGAATTAGTAAGTAGGTGGGATGAATAGTATCTGGGTTTTAGAGTTGGGGGTTCAGTGGTGCGATTTAGGCCTATTGATATATGTTTTGCATTACGACTCCCTATAGTGGGTGAGGAGCTGCAAGCTGATGAACACGAGGAAAGTAATACATTATCTTTGTTTGGAGAAGATGATGTAACAATAGATGAAATTGTTGGTAAACTTGAGTTGGTTGAGGACGATGTCCATAATTTTTTTAGACTTTATATACTACTGTCATTTGGAGAGTTTTACTTTCCTCAGTCCAGGAGACGTGTATATAGTGGTTATATTAAGCTTTTAGATAACCTAGAGTCCCTTCATAAGTATAAGTGGGGACTAGCTGTTTATCAGTTCGTAGTTGCAAGTTTGAACAAAGTGTCTTCTGTAGTGAATAAAGGAAAAAAATCTATGTGAAACCCATTTAAGAGGATGTGCAGCTGTCTTACAGGTATATATTTGATCATGTGTTATATGTATTTTGTATTTTGTTATTTTTACATAAACATACATGTATTAAGTATATTAATCTTTGTTGTAGATTTGGGCCTTCAACCACCTGTCGTTGGGGGAAACACCTAACATTCCTCATAGGTTCCCTTTCCCACGTTTTTTGAATTGGCCAATTGTACATTACAAGACCAAAAAAATACAAGATGCATTTCGTAAAAATTTAGTAAGCATGATTATTATTTATTTGTAGAACATGTTGAAAACTTATATATAATGTGTATTTGATGTGCTTCTTGTGTTGGCAGGTAACTGAAGGGTTAACAGCAACAGCTGAGGAGCTTCAGTTTAACGAGGTCAGGGATGCATTAAAGGAGGCAAAACAATAGTATGTTCGTCTTTCTAAATATCGGCGCTTGGTAGAAGAGCATCAGCATTCTCAAGAGAGAATTTCTATTCTTGAGGCAGAAGTGAAGATGCGAAAAGATCAACTTCGATCAACGACCGACCCCCATGATGTATCCCCCTTGAATCCATCTCCTCACTATGGTATTGCTGATGAGGTTGGGGACGAAGGAGATTTGGGTATTGTACTAACCCCATGGTTATTGTTATTAAACGCTTGTGTGGTTAATGTTATTAAATTTTATTTTAACTTTTCTTTAAATTTATATTCGTTGAAAATGATTTTTCCATAAATTAATCCTACAGGTAATGCTGATGGTGAAGATGGGGATGGTGAAGCATTAGTAAGTACTCCTAAGGAGCGTGATCGTGAAGATGATGAAGGTGGGGTTCATAACGATGATCATGAAGATTGTGAAGATAGGGACGGTGATGGTGATCAAGAAGAAAATGAAGATGGTGAACATGAGGATAAATCAAACATCACGACAAGAGTTAAAGAAAATCCAAGGAGGTGTGTGCAAAGTGTGTCAACTTGGAGTCCATTCATGCACACATAAATGACAAGAAAAAAAAGGACTACAATGCAAAGGACTACAAGGCAAACTACAAAGAACGCATAGCATCTTTTGGGTTGTTTTGAAGACTTAGAATCTTTTGAGTTGTTTTGATCACTTGTGTTAGCACCTTTTGGGTTGTTGTTTTGAACACTTATGTGATGGTGTATATTGTAGTATATGTAAAGCACTTGTTGGGTTGTTTTCTGAACAATTATGTAAAGTGTTGCGGCTCAGGCAAGTGCACCTGATCGTAACTCGTAATAAAAGTGGAGTATAATTAGGACTCTGAATGTCGAACCCATATAGAATGAGCGAGTACCAGTGAATTACTGTGATTCTATTCTATTAGGCGAACAAAGATTATGATTAAGAAAGTACTGAAAGTAATTGGAATTAAAGCTGTAAACATATTAAATGCTAGAATGGTTTAACTATGTTATGGGGGACCTAGGGATAATCGGGTTCACCAATACTCTACCCTTGAGTTTATTAATCAATTGATATGAGTTATTTATCATGTAAGAGCACTAACCACCCACTCTAATTTACTAGAGGTTGTCCTTGCGTACAATAGCCTTCCTCCCAACTAGTTACTCCGTTTGGTCCAGGAAATAACTAAGGGAAAGAACATTAAGTTCAGGTGGGTTTGCTAACTTAATAACTGGTTAGAAACAAGCCCTAACCTATCCGGCGTATAGCGCGAGTTCTTTTATCCTATGGTTCCATTAACTAATTGTGATCATGTTACCACAATTAAGCCAACTAAATAAAGGGTGATCAGGCCTTATTGGAATAAGCACAATAGGAATAAAATACTCAAACAATCAATAGAAACTCATATAATTAAAGAACAAAACATCAAGTGTATTGTAAAGGATCCCCCATCACCCTTAGTGATGGGTTTAGCTACTCATTACTAATGATAATAACATAAACAAATATATGAATTCAGAACAATCCATAACAAGAGAATAAATTCTAAACCGGGACACCCTTTCGGTATGACGACGGTCCTTAAGCACGTTCTTCACGTCCTCATAAGCTCCGGTAGCAATTCGAGATGGCACCAAGCTTCAAGGGGACAGGAATTCTTTGGAATGGGCAAGGGTTTGCTATCAGATCTCAATTGGGCGCTCTTGACTCAGAAATTCGACAAAAGGTCTTTGTAACATGTTATGAGACCCTATTTATAGACTAGGCTGCGAATTAGGTTTTCTGGCTTCAAATATGCACTGATCAAGGACGGGGTACAACCGTACAGAGTATATACATAGCTGTACCAAGCTTCGTAGAAGATGTTGACCCATACCCGTTCATGCTGTTGCCCTGACATCACTTGTGTATGGCCGTACTGCCTTTGGCACGGCCTTACTGGACTATTTTATCGGTATCAGGTGGTACGGCCCGATGAATGCATACTTCTGGGATTACGCTCTCTGGAAATGCGGTTGTATGCAGGTTGGTAGGTCAGGCCGTACCACTTGTCCAATAGTGCTAAAACTCTTCAAAACTAGCCAGCTTTTGTCCTTTTTTGCATCTTTTGCTCCAAGTGGTGTCTTCATGATATTTCTGCATAATAAGACATAAATGACTACCTTTGTGCATTAATCAGTGCAAAATGGTGTAATTAGATACTAAAAATGCCCTATAAATATAGATAAATTGGTGTGTTAACACATCCCCACACTTGAACTTTGTTTGCCCTCAAGCAAACTACTTGGTTAATTATAGTAAGAAAAACTAATTCTACTGAATAGGGGCAGAAAAAGAAGTGAGACAACAATATGATATCACAAAACATGTCTGTCAATAGAGTGCCCAATTAGAGGTGTAAGTTCAAGTAAGCTAACAATCTGTAATTTTTAAGTCACACTCTTACCAATCTCAAAGTGTTTGTAAGCATAGTCATTAACACTCAGATTTTTCAAATGAAAAGGCATTACCATAGGCTTGTACATTGACCAAAAACTCTACTATTAGAATCTATAAGACATGCAAAAGAGGAATAAGAGTCTTTCATTGGTTGTAATGGGGCCAAGGTAATAATATTTGGTATGATAAAAGAAAGAAAGGGTCATGCAAAGGGTCAGAAACAAATCAACCAAAACAAGCAACCTAATTCTTTTTCACTTTCAAGAGCAGGCAATAATCCCAATTTTTCAATCAAAATAATTTCTTTTTGCAACTTATGAAGGCATGAGCATTATCACAAAAAAAAAATCTTTTTCTTTTTCTTTTTCAATGCTCTTTCTTTTTTTTCTTTTTTTTTCTTTTTCATTTCCTCCTTTCATGCAATTATGCAGCAATCAATCATTTTTAAGAATTAGGAGGGGAACAAATTCATAAGCCTTCTGTTTTTGTAAACAAATAAAAGAGACTTTGCAACATTATTCAATAAAATTTTGCCACTAATTGCTCTTAAATAAAATTTTTCCAAGGTTGACTTCACAGAAAATAATCAATAAAAACAAGAAGGGTACCAAAGAAATTAAATATAATACTTTTAGGCTCAAAAGTGGGCAACTAGTGGGATAATATATTCAAATGATAGTGGTCTGAAGAATTCCTAAAAATTGCCCTTTTCAAATTTACATGCAAATAAATTCATATTCGCTTCGTTATGGTCTCGGCACAAGTTCTAGAATGCACATTCCATGAAAAATATCACTCAACGAAGAAGAGAGACAAAAGCATAATGTTGCCTCTTATTTCAGGCTCAAAACTCACATTTAATAGCTTACACAGAAAGTTAAATTCACATAATTTCAATGCTAATTTTCAGCAAATTTCAAAACTAGCAACGAATTGATTCAATCAAAAGTTGTCATAAAAAAATTTGTATAGCCCCTAAATTAGCAAAAATTTAAAGTTCTTCTATAATTGTAAGCAGTTATAAGCACAGTCAAGTAATAAGTATAATGTAAAACTCCCTCCCCACACTTATTTCTAGCAGTGTCCCCACTACGACTATTTTAAAGCAAGTACAACAATATAAGATAAAAATTTAAAAGTAAGTGCTATAAAAGAATGTGGAAAGAGACTCTCCTCTAAAAAATATCACGAGCAAATTGGCTGGGGATATTGGCAAAATATTTCGTTTCCTTGTCGCAATACCGATGGAACTGGTAAGCGGCGGAAGAACTATGCAACACAAAACTAAGAAGTTTAGATCATAATAAAAGAAAAAATATACTAATCAAATAAAATAAAATAAAAGCAATGCAATGCAATAAAATAAAATATGTATCCCGCGAGTGTGCCAAAATATATACATCTCTTTTTAATACAAAAGCAAAGCCTAAGTACTAAAAGAGAAAATAAAGAAAGGTCCCGTATCACTCTGCAGAAGGGAAAAGCTGGATGCGCTGAAGGTGCTTCAAAATAAGTGACAGCTGTTGGTCCACATGTGTCCTATGCTCCACAAAGCTGGAGTGCATCTGGTCAAGACGCATCATGACATCCTCATAGGAGTGGCCCTGTGCTCCTGGCAGAGGCTATGGCGGTGGTGGTGGTGGAGGCTCCTCTGCTAGGGGGACAAAATCTGCAGCTCCGTCCTGCCGCTGCTGCTGCTCCTCCTCTAGTCTGATGACCGCATAGTACTCGTGCCCCAATCTCCGCAGAACACCGATGTTGAGAAGGGTCTGAAGTCTAATGGGCTCCATCTCAATCATCGTAGCTCCAGCTCTGGTGCGAACTCCGAGGTGCTAGGCTAGACGGGAGATGAAAGAACCCAAGACGATGTGCCCGGTGTTTTGGATCTAAAAATGAACGGCCAACTGGGTGCACGTCCGTCGGAAAAAAATCACGGCGTCGCAGCGGCGTCCTGTGGTCATAGCCCAAAGCAAAAACAAGTCTGGCCTCATCACCGTGCCATCGCTCAAGGCTCTCCCGTTAATGGAACGGGCAATCCATTTGTGCATTGTACGCACAGCTGGGTCTCTGATCCTGCTAGCCTTGGCGCGGCTGGGAATGTAGTGGCCATCCCCAGTGAAAGCTCTCCAACTCTCTGAATCCTGCCATCCCTATGGGATCTCCAGAAGTGCCTTCATATACTCCGATGTCTGAACTAACTGCGTCATCTCGAATCCAAGTCCAATGTTGAACTTGGCCAACGTAATCTCGTGGTGAGTCCCACGGATCCTAAATGTAACAAACGATCTCCTGCTCCGGCTCCTCCTCTCTGTCTGCACGCTGAGGCTCTTTGTCCCTCATATGATAGCCACAAGTGGCTAAGAAATCTATCACCGCCTCCATGTAAAAGGGTTGTCTGACAGAGGCTGCCTGGAGCCATCCTATCCGTCGCAGTAGGGTCTCCACCTCCTCCCGCAGGCCAACCTGCTGAAGGGCATCAAAATCTGGATATCTCTGAGTGTGAGTGTGGAAATCCCGTAGCTGCCTATATTTGTATCTAAACTACTCTGGTATATAATTAGGCACGGGCCTAGAGCCACGTGCTGCTGCAGCAGAAGAAGAAGAACCGTTGGTCTTTTGGCACTTAGGAATTTTCCTACAAAAATAAAATAGAAAAAAAATTAATTTTAAGTAAAACTTGTGTTATGTACGGGCGTGCTTCGTGTGGTACGGTCGTACTAATGCTCTAAGTACGCCCTGGGTTAATGGGTAAGTACGGTCTGACTTAAGGTCTGTGTACGGCCGTACTCTGCCATAGATACGCCCGTACCTATGGTCAGTCTTCAACCCTAAGGCAGCCAATACGGCCTTCAGTACGGCCTGTTCTCAAAAGGTATGGCCGTACTGCGTTACGGTTTTGTGAAAAATCTACCGTATGATCAGATTTCCTCATTTTTAAGCCTAGATTATAAGTCTCTAATCATTCCTAGGGTCTCTAGGCATGCAAAACCAAGCAAAAACTACTCCTAATCACCTAAAGTTAGAATTAAACAAAACCAAAACTTAAACTAACTATAAACTTAAAATAACCAGTAAAACAGCCAATCAATCCACAAATTGAGTTTAGAATCAGTACCTAGATGATCTTGTGAGTGGAAATGCGAAGAGAATGAGAGAAGAAAGTGCTCGAATGGAGAGGTTTTGGGCGTACGATGTGGAGGTACGCCCTTACCTCTCACTGTTTACCATTTATTCAGCCTCTGGACACGGGGTTGAACGTGGCAAAAACACAAGAAGGGGGGTTTGAATTGGGTTTTAGAAATCTTTTGGCAAAGCTTGTGTGTTTATGAAAACCTTTTCAAAACAACTCGTTAATAAAATAAGGCAGTACGTAAGTAAAGAGAAGAGAGAAGAGAGTGACACAGTGATTCATACTAGTTCACTATCACCTGATAGCTACGTCTAGTCCCTTCACACACTTGAAGGATTTCTCCACTATAATCAACCTGATTACACTTGAGAGTATAATACTGCTAAACTGGCTATACTCACAACTTCTTAGAATGACTTAGTACAGTCAAGCCTCTAAGGAATACAGCCACTATTGGGCTAAAATACAATGTTCAAAAATGCTTTGAAGCAATATCAAATAACTCTCACAGAGAGGATATACAATGAAAAACTTAAGCACAATGAATAACTTTCAAACTGAAAGACTAAAAACGATTGAGTGCTTTGTTCAATATGATCTACGATACTTGGAATGATTCTTGGTTGCTCACTTTGTATCACAACATTAACCTACTTCAGTGGATGATGTAAGGTATATAGTTAGGGTTGTGAATAGTATCGTTGTGACCTAACAGCTCTTTTCACCTAGGTCAAAAGACTTCAGATCCCCTTTTTGTGGCTTTAGCAAGTCACATCGTTTTCCACTCTGCTCAAAGCATACTGACACAGCAGACAAAATCAGAGTGATTGTCTCTTGTGAGCTTTTTGAATATTAGACCCTTCGAGGGCAAGTTTCCTAATGATTATATTCGTTGACATTCCTTTTGGCCTTTGATACCTCGTACATTAAAATGCTTCATCAATGAGGTCTCTTAAATACGTGAAGTAGCCTTAAATAAGCTTCAGTCTGTTTCCTATCAGAGCTACACTGTTCACCAGAGTGAGCTTGAAACAGAGGCAACTTCTTCAGCGTAGAATTCATTTGCCTTTCATATAACAAAGAATCTTGTAGAATTGCATGAAGTCTTCCACAGAGTGGTCTAACCATAGTCTGTTGTATGCGTTGACTGAAGACCAGAGCGTTGACCAAACAGAATGTTGTCTCAATAAAGTGTTGTCTACCAGAGCGTTGACTGACCAATCAGAGTTGACCAAGTCAAGAGCTAGTCTTGCCAGAGCTTGGTTTACTAACAGAGTTGACTGGTCAAACAGAGTTGACTAAGTCATGTATGGTCTCACCAGAGCGTTGACCACCAACAGAGTTGACCAACTTCAAAGCAAGGCTTTCACATCATGTCAGCATCAAAACAGAGGATCAATGCCAGACTTAGCTATGTGAAATTCAAGATTTCACTAAGTCTTCTGAGATATCTTCTTCTGATGAATAGTGATTTCTGCACACTAACAAACACATCAGAGAATAAATTGTTTTAATAATCATTTGTTATCATCAAAACAATTAAGGGTCATTGTTTCTAAATCCACCTGATTCCAACAACGGGGTACGGCCGTACCTGGTTTATGAGCGGCTGTACCTGTCTATTCTACGCGTTTTTGAAGGTGGAGTCGTGTGGTACGGGCGTACACAGTGCAAGGTGCGCCCGTACCTACTGGTTTTCTTGAGAAAAAAAATTGATTTTTGAATTTTATAATTTTTTTTAAAAAAAATCCCTAAAATGAATAAAAATAGAGTAAAATAATAATAACAATAAAAAAAGACAGAAAATAAAAAATGTTAGTAATCGAGGTTGCCTCCTGGTAAGCGCTTGTTTAATATCCCAAGCCTGACGGGTCAGAGGACTTAGAAATTAGTCCTCAGCAGGCAATGGCCTGTCCTTGACATTACCTTTGGTGTTCTCACCATTGGGGAACACAGCAAAGTAGTCATCTTTTTCTGAGTGGTCTATCCAAGCAGGTCCTGAGCACTTTTTTGGTGGGTTCATTGTGTATCCACAGTCTGCACAGATGTAAATTGGCTTTTCTAAGTTGGGTGTTTAATGAATTTCTTCACCAAGTTGTTCCATATTTTTACTTCGTCAACTGGTAGGAGATAAAGCCAAATCTTGACTTCCTCAGCTAATGAGAATGGGAAAGTCATTAGTTTTGCTTCATCTGGAGATAAGCCTTTAGACTTTGCATTCCTCATCTTCTTGCAAAACTGTCTCATGTGCTCAACAGGAGATTAAAGATGGGCCTAATTTAAAACCTGTAAATTCCTCTTGAGCGTCTTTCTTGGATCCTCTGAAAAATTGAAATAGGTCCATTCTTTTTTCTGGTGTGGACTTAAAAACTCTTAAGAATTCTTCTTTTAATTCTTTCCAACTTGAAAAGTGGTGCTTGGGGTATATTGAGAACCATTCTTTTGCTATTCCTCCTAGAGAAAGAGGAAATAATTTGAGCTTTATTCTTTCAGCTTTGGCTCCTACAAGATTATTAGATTTTTTCAAGCCATAAAAGTTTAATAAATGACAAGAAGGTTCATCAATATCAAGTCCTTTAAATTTAGGAATACATAGTGCATCCAAAATCAAAGAGGGGGTTATGTCTTTATCCTGCTCTAAAGAATCACTATCTTGTTCTGCAACTTGCGCTTCTTTACATTTTTCAACTTTTATATCCTGCAAGAAACAACAAGAAGTACTAGAGGGAGAAATTTTGTTAGAATTATATATATTAAATACTTCTTCCTCATCTTCAATTCTTAGAGTCATGGTTCCTTTCTTCACTTGGATGGTAGCATCTCCTGTTGCCAAGAATGGCCTTCCTAAAATAATAGGAACATCTTTGTCTTTCTCCATATCCAAAACTACAAAATCCACAGGGAAAATAAATTTTCCTACCTTAATTAGCATGTCTTCTATTATTCCTCTTGGGTAAACAAGAGTTCTATCAACTAACTGCAGAGACATGTAAGTAGGTTGTGGTTCCTGTAAATTCAGTTTCTTCCAAATAGACAAAGGCATTAAATTTATACTTGATCTTAAATCACATAGTGCCTTAAATGTATTATTACCAATTGAACAAGAAACAGCAAAAGTTCCTGGATCTTTAAGCTTAGGTGGTAATTTCTTCAAACGAATCGCAGAACAATCCTCATTCAACTTAACAGTCTCATTTTCTATCCTATTTTTGTTAGATATTATTTCTTTCAAAAATTTAATATATTTAGGGACTTGAGAGACAATTTTAGTTAAAGGGATATTAACAGGCAATTTTCTAAGTTTTTCTAGTAACCTCTTATCTTGCCTATCTTTACAAGAATTTTTAGAACCTTTGGAAGAATTACTTACCTACTGAGACTCGGGTTGAGTCTTTTCCTCTTTTGGTTCCTCTTTTTCCATGAAGATTGCATTGCATTTTGCATTGGGATTTGGCTCCACTTAACTTGGGAGTGCTTCTTTTTCTCTTTGAGTCACTGCTTTCAACACAAGTGTCATTTGTTCACTCAATGTTTTCTGGCCTGCTGCTTGCTCAGTGACTATTTTCTCCAAGTTGCTACACCTCTCATTCTTCTATCCCATAACATGGCTAATATCATTCTCTCCGGGACTTTTATCATTCTGGCCACGATTTTGCATATGTGGGGGCTTATAAGTATCCTGATTTTGGCCTTGGGATCTCTGTTGATCTTTCCATGAAAAGTTTGGGTGATTCCTCCTCAGTGCAATCCTTTGAATCATGAGTTGTAACTCCACAGAATTTGCAAGATGCCTTAACTGTCTTTTTTCTATAGCCTTTAATCTTTTTTCAGTCTTCTCCATAAAACCGGCTAAAACTCCCATACACGGAATTCCGTCTCTTTGCCTATATTTTAACATAGCCTCTTGCATCCCCAATTTTGGGTCAAAATCTTTCTGGCCTATAGCATTGACTTCTTCTATTTGTCCTTCAATTGCCATACAACCCCAATCACTTTTAGGATTAGACTGGGTTTGTGCTGCCATCAAAGTCTCTAACTTCTTAGTCATTGCCTCTAATTTTGCTTCTAGAGCTGTGTTGGCTTCAACTTTGTAGATACCTGCTTGCTGGTTCTTCTTTCCGGGCTGACTATCATTAGCTGGCCACTGAGCGTTGTTCTGAGCCATTTCAGTTATAATATCAAAAGCCTCAGTGGGTGTTTTCTGTCTGAAAGATCCTCCACAAGTAGCGTCAATAGCTCCTCTAGTATGCATATTGAACCCATTATATAAAATCTGAAGCTGCTGCCACTTAGTGAAACCATGATGCGTACAGCTTCTCAATAAATCTTGAAATCTTTTCCATGCCTCATGACTTTGATTCTCCTTCATTCTGGGTGAATCTAGACATATCAGCTCTCAGTTTTGCAGATTTTGCGGGAGGAAAGTACTTGTTTAAAAACTTAGTTTTTAGGTCCTCCCAAGTAGTAATAGAGTTAGGTGGGAATGAATCCAACCATAGTTGTGCTTTCCCTTGCAGTGAGAAAGAGAACAGTCTTAACTTGATTGCTTCCGGTGATACTCCTTCACATTTGACAGTATTAGCAACCTTCCGAAATCTCTTAAGATGGGCATTTGGGTCTTCAGAAGATAAGCCAGAGAATTGCACTGCAGATACCATAGAGATCAGTGCTGGCTTCAGTTCGAAATTGTTGGCCTCTATTGCCGGATAGTTAACACTATCTGCCACATCTGTAGTTGGTGTGAAGTACTCGTTCAATGTTAGTTCTTCAGCCATTGCTAACTGCTATCTTCTCAATAATCTAAACGTTCTTTCAATTTCAGGATCAAAAATCAATTCAGGATGTTGAGACCCTGTCTGCATACACCAAAGAAAACCAAATTAGAACATCTTAGAATTAAACAAAAATAACAAAAAATTAAATAATTAAATAAAATTATGCCTAATGCGAATAAAATCTAGAATTCGATTCATATCGCACTCATTCCCTGGTAACGGCGCCAAAAACTTGTTGCGGCTCAGGCAAGTGCACCTGATCGTAACTCGTAATAAAAGTTGAGTATAATTAGGACTCCGAATGTCGAACCCATAGAGAATGAGCGAGTACCAGTGAATTACTGTGATTCTATTCTATTAGGCGAGCAAAGATTAAGATTAAGAAAGTACTGAAAGTAATTGGAATTAAAGCTGTAAATAGATTAAATGCTAGAATGGTTTAACTATGTTATGGGGGACTTAGGGATAATCGGGTTCACCAATACTCTACCCTTGTGTTTATTAATCAATTGATATGAGTTATCTATCATGTAAGAGCACTAACCACCCACTCTAATTTACTAGAGGTTGTCCTTGCGTACAATAGCCTTCCTCCCAACTAATTACTCTGTTTGGTCCAGGAAATAACTAAGGGAAAGAGCATTAAGTTCAGGTGGGTTTGCTAACTTAATAACTGGTTAGAAACAAACCCTAACCTATCTGGCGTATAGCGTGAGTTCTTTTATCCTATGGTTCTGTTAACTAATCGTGATCCTGTTACCACAATTAAGCTAACTAAATAAAGGGTGATCAGGCCTTATTGGAATAAGCACAATAGGAATAAAATACTCAAACAATCAATAGAAACTCATATAATTAAAGAACAAAACATCAAGAGTATTGCAAAGGATCCCCTATCACCCCTAGTGATGGGTTTAGCTACTCATTACTAATGATAATAACATAAACAAATATATGAATTCAGAACAATCCATAACAAGAGAATAAATTCTAAACTGGGACACCCTTTCGGTATGACGACGGTCCTTAAGCACATTCTTCGCGTCCTCACAAGCTCCGGTAGCGATTCGAGATGGTACTAAGCTTCAAGGGGACAGGAATTCTTTGGAATGGGCAAGGGTTTGCTATCAGATCTCAATTGGGGGCTCTTGACTCAGAAATTCGTCAAAAGGTCTTTGTAACATGTTAAGAGCCCCTATTTATAGACTAGGCTGCGAATTAGGTTTTCTGGCTTCAAATCTGCACTGATCAGGGATGGGGTACGGCCGTACAGAGTATATACACGGCCGTACCGAGCTTCGTAGATGACGTTGACCCGTACCCGTTCGTGTTGTTGCCCTGACATCACTTGTGTACGGCCGTACTGCCTTTGGCACGGCCGTACTGGACTATTTTATCGGCGTCAGGTGGTATTGGCGAGGGTACACCTCATCGGGATTACGCTCTTAATGCAGTAAATGCATTGGTAGGTCAGGCCGTACTGCTTGTCCAGTAGTGCTAAAACTCTCCAAAACTAGACAGTTTTTTGTCCTTTTTCACATTTTTTGCTCCAAGTGGTGTCTTCTTGATATTTCTGCATAATAAGACATAAATGAGTACCTTTGTGCATTAATCAGTACAAAATGGTGTAATTAGATACGAAAAATGCCCTATAAATATAGACAAATTTGTGTGTTAACATAAAGTTTCCATTTCAGTAATCAAATTATGAAGGTTATGAATCACATTTTGGTTAACAGTGTTTGTGTAAGTGGTTAACATGGCTTGTGTAAGTGGTTAATATAAGTTGTGTAAGTGGTTAACATGAATTTTAAGTGAAATGTAGGGTAAGTGGTTAACAGGCTTTCTGTAAGTGGTTAAGACAAGTTGTGTAAGTGGTTAACACAAGTTGTGTAAGTGGTTAAATATTTTTAAGTGAAATGCAGTGTTTGTGTAAGTGGTTAACAGGGTTTTTGTAAGTGTTAACAGGGTTTGTTTAAGTGGTTAACACAATTTTTAAGTGAAATGCAAAGTTGGTGCAAGTGGTTAACAGGCTTTCTGTAAGTGGTTAACAGGGTTTGTGTAAGTGGTTAACACAATTTTTAAGTGAAATACAGGGTTGGTGCAAGTGGCTAACAGGCTTTCTGTAAGTGGTTAACATGGTTGTATAAGTGGTTAATGTGAGTTTTGTAAGTGGTTAACACAATTTTGAAGTGAAATGCAGTGTAAGTGGTTAACAGTATTTCTGGAAGTGGTTAACAGGGCTTGTGTAAGTGGTTAACACAAGTTGTGTAAGTGGTTAACACAATTTTTAAGTGAAATGCAGGGTTGGTGTAAGTGGTTAATAGGCTTTGTGTAAGTGGTTAACCTAAGTTGTGTAAGTGGTTAACACAGGTTGTGTAATGGTTAACACAATTTTTAAGTGAAATACAGGGTTAGTATAAGTGGTTAACAGGCTTTCTATAAGTGATTAACAGGGTTGTGTAAGTGGTTAACGTGAGTTCTGTAAGTGGTTAACACAATTTTTGAGTGAAATGCAAGGTTGGTGTAAGTGGTTAACAGGCTTTGTGTAAGTGGTTAACCCACGTTGTGTAAGTGGTTAACACAATTTTTAAGTGAAATGCAGGGTTGGTGTAAGTGGTTAACAGGCTTCCTGTAAGTAGTTAACCTAAGTTGTGTAGGTGGTTAACGTGAGTTCTGTAAGTAGTTAACACAAGTTGTGTAAGTGGTTAACACAATTTTTAAATGAAATGCAGGGTTGGTGTAAGTGGTTAACAGGCTTTGTGTAAGTGGTTAACCCACGTTGTGTAAGTGGTTAACACAATTTTTAAGTGAAATGCAGGGTTGGTGTAAGTGGTTAACAGGCTTTTTGTAAGTGGTTAACCCAAGTTGTGTAAGTGGTTAACGTGAGTTCTGTAAATGGTTATGTTAGTGGTTAACACAATTTTTAAGTGAAATACAGGGTTGGTGTAAGTGGTTAACAGGCTTTCTGTAAGTGGTTAACACAAGTTGTGTAAGTGGTTAACACAATTTTTAAGTGAAATGCAGGGTTGATGTAAGTGGTTAACGGCTTTCTGTAATTGGTTAACCCAAGTTGTGTAAGTGGTTAACGTGAGTTCTGTAAGTGGTTAACACAAGTTGTGTAAGTGGTTAACACAGTTTTTAAGTGAAATACAGGGTTGGTGTAAGTGGTTAACAGGCTTTCTGTAAGTGGTTAACAGGCTTTGTGTAAGTGGTTAACACAAATTGTGTAAGCGGTTAACGTGATTTTTAAGTGAAATACAGGGTGTGTAAGTGGTTAACAGGGTTTCTGCAAGTGGCACAGGGGTATCCTATTAACCATTTAATGAACTCTGTTAACCACTTAGCTGAACAATGTTAACCAGTTACATTCCCTGCGTTAACCACATATGACTTCAGTTATTCAACGTTGTGAACTATCAAAAGGGTATCCCATTAACCATTTAATGAACTCCGTTAACCACTTAGCTTAACATTGTTAACCAGTTACATTCCCTGAGTTAACCACATATGACTTGAGTTATTACCACTTAACTGAACACCATTAACCAGTTACATTCCCTGTGTTAACCATATAACACAACTGCATTAACCACGAATGTGCTAGTTATTAACCACGTTTTTAATGGGTTATGAATAATTCACCGAAGCATTAGTATTACACATTAACCATCTAGTGAATTGAGTTAACCAAGTGTTTGCAAATCGTTAACCACATTTCTAATACTTTATAAATGAACTTTATATAGAACCATTTACATAGGGTTATATATCTATATCTATATACACTTCTTTAAATCATTCCGCACAGCAACAAATAGCCCTAAATCCTTTGCAGGTTAATGCTTCATTTGTACTGCAAACATGTCATACAAAAAGCGACAAAAGTGATTTGCGTCCGACTAACCTGCACCACCAATAAATATTCATTAGTAAAGTGCCGGTCCCTAACGAATACACCACGATATTAACGAGCACAACGCAAGACTATTGAACACCATACCGTCATGCAAAAAGTATATTCCTAATCTTCCAACCCATATAAATATGTGAGAAGCATTCACAAAATACATATGCCACGCAACCAAAAAAATCCAAAAAGTGCCTAATCTTCCAAGGTTTACTCGACGATCAAATTGTCACCAATTTGTACTGAATTGCGAGGATCCTGTGAAATTTATTTTGGACGTTGTCAAGAGATCCATGAATGATAAATTACCTTCAACCTGGACAACACCATATAAGAATCTCAAATAAAAAAACAATATTTGGACAATAAATTACACACAATTACATGCCTGTGTATACAAACAGACCACCAGTAAAATGCTAAAATTTTAGTTTATCCTCAATAAATAATACATAACAGTTATCCGAAAACTCTATGACACAACACATAAAACCATCAAATTATACAACTGAACCACAAATTATACAGATTTAGCACAATATTATAATAGACACGAACCACGGTACTTGCATCCAACAAATCTCCACCAGTCACAACCTCAACAGATGATTCTACACAGATATTGCTTGTGCTCTCATTACCCACCCCTTCCAACATTGCCCTGCTACACATTTGGACAAAAAATGTAAGACGCAATAATACTCCTTCGTTACTTTTTGAAAGAATACATAACATTATAATAGTACACAGTACATGTGTTTTTTGACTTGGACAAAAACTGACAGTTTTTGCAGTAACTGGTTAACAGGGTTAAGTTTCTTGGTTAATGATGTGTTGTACATGGTTAACACATAATTTATGGAAAAAAAACATACCCTAGTAGTCTCTTGATCATCACTTCGCTTGGTTCGCTTCCTCAACCTCTTGACAACTTTGTCAACTACATATATTTTTCTGTTTGTTGGAGGACGGCCTTTACGTTTCACTCGCAATGGACTACGAATTTCAGGAATAACATTTTCATCCTTCCTGGTAATATTATTTGGATTCAAGTCATCATTTGAACTTCGGTTAACATGATTCTTCGTAGCATCCTTGGAGGGAAAATTAGATTTAAATTCATGTAGATTATCATGGAGCGCCTTAGTTGCATCTTCAAACTCTGCAGCCACTTCAGCAACCTCATAGAAATGCTTGAACAAATTGTCAAACCTATCCATTTGTGGCTTCAATTCCTTCACAATGTAACTGCTCTTAATATATGAATGCTTCCTTTTGATATTTTTGTTCCATCTTGCCAAAACATACTTCAGTGGCACGTTTTGCACCCTTTCTTGAGTACACACACATAGCACATGATGACACAAAATACCTCTAAACTCAAACAACGAGCATTCACAGCTGACATCATGATTGTCACGATTAAAAACAACTTTACAGGTACATTCTTTTGTTCTATCTCCAACTAACATCTCCTCCAAGACATGGAAAGTAGTAAGGTTACCCTCCATAGTCTTTAAGGATGGAACACAATTCATTTTACCCCTAAATTCAGCTTGAACCTCCTTAAACTTGGCATGAGTGTATTCGCCTTAGAATTGCTTTTCGATTGACGAGTTTGACCAATAAGGAATTATTGTATCCAATGATCGAAAATCAGCTTCAAATTCCTTTTCTGCTCTACTTTTAAGGGCGTTATCATACTTCTTTACAAATTGATGCAGACTGGTAGTGGAATTGATATATCCATCAAAGAAAGCATGTATGCTCTCACTTCGCTGTGTTGTCGACATACCTGCCAAAAAACATTTCTTCAGCATAATTGGTGCCCATCTATGACGCTCCTTGTATAACCCACTCAACTAATCATTATTTCCCAGATCAAATTTCTACACAAAAGAACACCATTTTTCTTCAAATTCGGTCGGTGTCAATGTATCATAAACCGCTTTTTTCATTGCACTCTTGATCTTTTTTTATTCACCATATCTACTTAGCTTTTCTGGGATTTTTTTTCATTATATGCCATAAACACCACCTACGTCGAGTGTTAAGACCAACTCAATGGCATTTTGCATAGCCTTACATTGGTCAGTCACAATACCCATAGGGGCCTTTCCTAGCATACAACGAAGCCAAGATTGGAAAAGCCACACGAATGACTCTGTGTCTTCCGCTGAAAGCAAACCACATCCAAGTAAAGTTCATTGGCCATAGTGAATCACACCGACAAATGTAGCAAAAGGCATGTCATATTTATTGGTCAAATGCGTTGTGTCAAAGGTCACAACATCTCCAAAAGATTCATATGCAGCCCTACTTCCTGCGTCAGCCCAAAACACGTTTTTTACATGAAAATCGTTATCCAAATCTATGTCATAAAATAAACTTGTATATTGTTCCCTCATTTGACAAAAATACCTTATTAAGGCTTTGCCATCACATTTTTTTCCAATGGAACGCCTTTTCTTGTTAACATAATTCCTCACATCTCTTTCAGAAAATGTTATATTTTCATGGCCTCCACTGCCAGTAACAAGAGATTGGAAAGTCTTATTGATCCTCACCCCTGCATCATCATTGATTTGGATTGTTCTCTTTACATGCATGTTCATATTTTTGTTAGCCTTGAACATCGTTGACTTTGTAGGGCTAATCTCGTGAGAGTGGTTAGGTTCAAACTTGTTAATGTACCACAACCCATCTTTTGCCAGCTTAGCTGTAATCTTTGCTGGACAATTTTTCACTTTCGTCGGTACTGTCTTCAACGTACATGATTTTCTAACACACGATTTCCTTCTCTTGCGCATGACAATATTATGTACTTTATCTCCCCATCCTCTCCTTTTATTGATGTTCTGATCTTCCAGCCAAAACCCTTTATAGAAGCATACTTTGCATAAAATGATTTCATCTCATCTATAGAAGAAAAACACATCCCTGCTGTAGGCTCCCAATTTGCATCTTCACCATTAAAGTCATCAACTACATTAGCTTCACCAATAATGCCATCACAAGTATCCATATCTACAAAAGTAAAACATCTCATTGATGTCGGCTCCTAAATTGCATCTTCACCATTAAAGCCATCAACTCCATTAGCTTCACCATCAATATCAACACAAGTATCCAAAATATTTGAACTATCCATGAACTTTCAATTGGATGTGTCACACTAAATCTACACAGAATACCCCAATCAAATCCTTCATAAGTTATGCCACAATTATAACATGGATTTATAACTAATATGACAATCATGATAACTCGTTAACCATATATTGAATGTGTACAGCATTAACCATGTTTGAAACAGTTACTCAAAACCTTTGTAAAAATTCCTTTCCACATCAGTAATAACAGTTGCATTAACTAAGTAATAACAGTTGCAAAGAATAAAATGTACAGCAAAACTACAACATATCATGAGTGGTAGATGAGTTTTTTAAGCACCATCAAACTTGGTTAACAGTGTTCAGAATCGTAGTTAATAGTGTGTTGGAATTGGTTAATGGGTTTATCAGCAGTAGATGGGTAACTCGTTAACCATTTATTGAACTTCATTAACCAATACGATTAACACAGTTAACCACGTAAGAAATAGTTGATGAAAAAAATGTTGCAAAACACAATTTACATCTCAACTCAGTAATAACACTTCAAGTTCATTTAATGGAGCTTAATGGAGAAGGGTACAATGAATTTTTCAGCTAAGATCATTATCTAAAGAAACATTCAACACTACAAGAAAACACGCGGATACCGACGGCCTTTTACCGACGGCCTCAGTCCGTCGCAAAATGCACGCGTTTTTCGACGGTTTTAACTGTCGGTAAACGTAAGTCGTCATCTGCTTAAACTTACCGACGGTTGAAGCCGTCGGTATGTTTCTGCCTTTTGATTCCCACCAAGTTTTCAAATACCGACGGGTGTGACCTGTCGGTAATTGCCTCGTCGGTATGTGTAGGCCGTCGTTGTTTTGAAATGAGTCATCGGTAATTGAAAGTTTACCTGTCAGAAACGCCGCGTGTGACTGTTGGGTTTACTGACGGGCTTTAGCCGTCGGTAATGGAAAAAAGGTCGTCGGTAATCTGCGATATAAATCAAACCACAATCTTCTTCCCCGCACTTCAGTCGTCACTCCCACCGTCACCACTGTCAATGTCTCTCTCTCTCCCTCTGTGTGGAACTTTGGCCACTACACCCACTGTCCCACTGTCACCACCGTCACTCCCACTGTCCATCGCGGCAGCCACCACCCATACTCCCATTTGTCCGGCGCAACCACCAACCACTGCGCACCACCACAACCACTGCCTGCTCCCTTTGTCTATCGCAGCCACCGCCACCCCCACTCCCTTTTTTCCGGCGTGACCACTAGCTACCGGGCACCACCGCACCGCACCGCAGCCAGCCAGCACCATAACCGGCCACCAGCCAAAGCGCACCACAACAGTGCTATCGCCCACCACCCACCAGCCACCGTCACTGTCACTGTTAGGCACTGTTGCTGCCACTATCCAGGTCGTACCTTCTCTGCCATCGGATCGAGGTTGGCTTCTCTGACTGAGATATTAGATGTATTGGTTGTTAATTGATATTTGTAATGATTGAATATAGACTCTAATTGAATATGTAATGATTGAATTTGGTTTGGGTATGATTTGTGTGACTTAATTTTCTTTTCCATTGCTTTTAGATGTAAGGAACTTAATAGAAAATTGAACCCTACCACAGTGATTGTTCTGGTTGTTGTTCTAGTTTGCTTGTTTTGCTGGTGGTTGTTGTGCTGGTTGTTGTTCTATCACAGTGATTTTCCATTGCTTTTAGATGTAAGGAACTTAATAGAAGTTTTGTTGTTTTGCTTCAATTTATTGCTTATTGTTCTGGTTTTATTCTTTTCCTTCCATGCCAGATTGAAGGTTGATGAGTCTTGGCTAGGTTGCGATTTTAGAAGGCAGGCACTATTGTTTTGGTGTTGGCAGAGGTGATGAGATTATTTTGTTTATATTAATTTTTTTCTGCATTGGATAATAAAATATGAATAATGAGTTACTTACCATTAGAAAAAATTAAACTGTCTGAAATTCAAGTTGAATAAGAAACTATATATGATGAACTAATTTTAAAATTTTCTATGTTTTTAGTATTTTTGGTCCAAGGCCGCCACATTGCTCCGAGACCGCCACTAGCATCGAAGGACGTGGACACTCTCTTGTTCTTCTAATTAGGTATGCACTCTAACGAAATGTCGGTTGACTCATTGGGTGGAAAAGGGTTGGCTGTTGACCCCCACACCGACATATTTATTTGATTTCCTTCATAGTTCTCTCCACAGAGGAAATTTTGAAGTGATGTATGTTTTAGCTAAGAAATGATGTTTTATTTTGAAGTGATGTATAGTTCTCTCCACAGAGGAAATTTTGTCTGATGTATGTTTTATGTTAGGGTGAAGGTAACATGTAGAGAGGATTGATCTCATGAATGTAAAATAAACCAATTTAACACTAATAGCACAAATATGACATAATAACAATTAGCTTAATAACAAAATAAACCAAATCCAATAGCAAACTTAAGATTAATTTCACTAATTTAACACTAATAGCACAAATATGACAATTTAATAGTTTTTGAAAAAAAGAAATGACAATTAATAGTACGAAACTTCTTTCGAATTATCATTTTTCCAAATGCAAAGGTAGCTGGTGCAATCACCTGTGACAAAAATATATATAAAGCAATTCTTATGACAACCAAATATGTATTATATCATGTGCTGGTTGAAGAATGGCTACACCTCCCTTTCCTTATTATGTTAGGCCCAAACTCTCTTTTAAAGGTGCTGCCATGTTTCTTTAATTACACAAATGACAGATGCATATTTTTTATTAGCTATTAGTACATGTACATGCTATTAATAAATGACAATATCTTTCTCTTTTCAAACCTACACAACCAAAAGAAAGAAAGCATCAAATGCTGCCACCTCTTGCTTATTTTAGTTTAGTAAAATATTGAAGAAGTAGGACTCTGTTCTGCAAAAGACCATATTTAGAGGGATAGTTCATGCCAAACAGAAAATCTAGAGAACCCTTTTCACAAAGGTCCAAAATGGTTTCGGTCATTGTTTGTGTTCCAAATTGATCAGAGAAGCTAAAAAAATAGAGGCAATAATCTTTAAAACAAATAATAAGAAAGGAGAAACAATCTTTTAAAAGTCATAAACAAACAAATGTCACATAATTTCATGAATCCAATTTACATACAACAGAAGCCAAATGAAAGAGATATACCAAGAGTCAAGTCTAGTCCTTTCCTCCTCTGTGGAGAGCCAATTAAAATCTCTTGTTTTGACTATTTTCCCGTAGGTACCTTGTCCATGGAAGACTTGTAATTGAATAAAGAAGATTTGCCCCAAACTCTAGTAATTAGATTGATCAGGAAATAAAAGCTCCAACTTGATTATCTGAAAAAGTAAAAATATACTACTTTGATTGTTGTTTCATCACATGCATAATAATAAAATTGATTCTTGTATGAATTAACTATATCTAAAAACAAAATTGATTTTTTTTTCTTATAAGAAAGATGTAAACTTGAGCTATGAGTTTCACCTACCTCTTTCTCATTGGGTATGTGTTAATCCATCAAATGGTTCAAGTCCAAGTTTCTTCCTTCTTGCTCTTGCAAATTGCATACCTCGAATTCAAACTGAACATCAAAGTTGACTGAACACATTCAAAGTCAAGAACTAAAAAGTAAAAACAAAAACAAATATAACATAAGAAAGAAAAGCAAATAAAAACAAAAAAATAAAAGAAAATAGTGTGTAAAGATTAAAGAACAATTGTATGTCAGCTCAGTAGTTTAGTGACTGCCACTAAGAACCATGTATAAATACAATACTGATATCTCTGTTTTAGAGAATCAAAATATGAAAATACAAAATACAAATTTAATAATTCTCTCTTTCTTCTCTCTCTAACTCTCGGATTCTCTAACTTCTATACTCGTCAATCTGATCCTGTTACTTGTCTTCCTTACTTCCCGCTGTGAATTTTTTTCTATCCATGTTAAGAGTTCTTGATGCATGGTTTCTCTCCGAATTTTTTTCACTAAATTGATTAAAAAGTATATCTCTAGCACTTTCTTTCATTGAACTGATTAAAAATTCTATCTTTACTACCAAGAAAGTATACAATTTGAATTTCATTATTATGCATTCACAATGTAAAAAGTTCTGCACATATCTAATCATATCTCACTATGTAGATATTTATACGTTTTTGAGAAATATTACTGAGACACGACACCATAGCTAAATATAATTGGATGTTTGTGTAAAAAAATTTACCTTGGTACCAAAAAAAATACTGCAAAGGGATGTAACTTGTTTATTTTTATGGAATTCATTTGTAATATTGTTATGCTTAAATATATTATTTCATGACTTTTATTGTTGAATTGCTCTATAGACATATATGGCATCAAGAGGTGCAGGATCCGACCCCCCCGACCACCCACTGGTGGTCAACGGAAGGGGAAGGGCATCGCCATCGACCCCCTCGTCGTCGTCGGCCAAACATTATTAGGATTGACGATGCTGGCTATGCGACGTTGTCATCCACACAACGTCCGCGTACATCTACGCCTACACAGGCTCCCCGCTGCTCGCCCCCTACACACCTCTCCGTATGCTCGGCACCTACACAGCCTCCAGTGCGTTCGACACCTTCATAGCCTGCAGGACCTTCTGTTTTGACACCCCATTTGTCACCCATTCACATGATCCCCAACCCGGGGTTCCAGCAGACACCTGGCGCTTCTTCCTCCCATTTTGTGCCTGAGATGGTGCCAGACACTCATATGTCCGATCATGACTATAGTACGGGTCATACACCTGATCAGACCGAGGTTGAGCAGAACGGGGATGAGCAGGAGGAGGTTGAGCAGCAGGAGGTTGACCAGGGGGTCGCTGATGATATTGAGATGCTGCATGATGGCCGAGTTGCTATCAGGCCGATTGGTAAAGGGTAAGTATTTACTTCTTTTTTTTTCGAGTTATTAATAATTTACATGTGTATATATATATATATATATATTTATATATATTTTTTCTCTTGTTTGACATCTTGTTATTTTTCAGGTTTCTTCCCTCAAAGCCAGCTGCGACGACTATCACAACTGTAATTGAAGATAATTACCCCACATTTTGGCCCACCTGGAAGAAAGTGAAGGAGGATGCGGGGGATCGAGAGGAACTTCCATATGAAGGCCTCCCACCGCCTCTCTGACATGCTTAGAGATGCCCACCTCAGTGGACAGCCCCACTGGATAGGGGATCAGCTCTGGCAGCAGCTGCAAGAGTACTGGAACTCCCCTGAGTTCAAGGCGGTAAGCGAGAAGGCGAAGAGGAATAGAGCCTCTGAGAAGGGTGGGAGTTTGCACACCGGAGGTTCGGTCAGTCAGGCGCAGCACGCAGCTCGACTTATACGTTTTATATTATTATTATTATTATTATTATTATTATTATTATTATTATTATTATTCACTTGTTGTTATTATTATCATTATTATTATTATTATTATTATTATTATTATTATTATTATTATTATTATTTAGTTAAGGTTTTGTATTAAATAATTACAGTCGAAGCGGTTGGGTAGAGAGGTACAGTTGCACGAGCTCCATCGTGCAACTCATATTAGGAGGAGTACCAGTGATTTTGTTGATGAGCAATCGAGGCAAACCCAGGTAATTATAAAATATAATAAATAGTTTTTTAATAATGTTTATATTGTTTTATGACAAAAAAAAATTGACTTATTTGTATATGTTTGACAGAAGGAGTTTGAGGCGCGGATGTCTCAGATGATGTCTCAGACATCATCATGTTCCCCCACTCAGAGCCCTGAGGATCCATCTGCACCGCTCAGGGTATGGGCTGATGTTGTTGGCGGCAAGAAGAAGGGTCGCCTATACGGTGCTGGCGACCTCGCCGGCAACTACAAGAAAGGTGCCCGCCGCCTCAACATCGGAGAGTCGTCGAGTAGTGGTGCTGCCACTGGTCGCTCTGCCGCGGATGAGCAGGAGATAGCGGACCTGAAGCGGGCCATGGCCGAGCAGCAGCGGATCGCGGCCGAGCAGCGGGAGGACGCCCGTCGGACGAGTGCCATGTTGGCTGAGGTGCTGAAGCGACAGGAGGAGTTGTACCAGTTGCTAGCTCGCCAGGTGCCTCCGCCTCCTAGTAACGATGGTCATGATTAGGACTACCAGGACTATTAGTTCTGTTTGTACTTATATTTTTTTCATATTTTCCGACATCTTTTTAGTTACCGTTAATCTTTATTCGTCGGTTTTTTTATTTATTTATTACGTTTCTTTTTTTTAAATTATTACTGATCTTTTTCGTTTACGTTATCACATTTTTAAATATGGGAATAAATTAAGAATTAAAAGTAATAAATATAATTAAATTAAATTAAATTACTAGTAATAGTTAACTAAATTACTAAATAAATATTTTTTAATATTGGAATCAATTATTTTTAATAATTAAATAAATAAATAATTTAATAAATTAAATTCATTAATTAAAAAATTCATTAATTACAATATTTCAATTAATTAAATTCATTAAATTAAATAAATATTTCAATTATCTTTTTATTAATTAATTAATTCAATAAATTCAATTCAATTATAAATTAATTTAGTCATTTAATTTAATATTTTAATTTAATAAATAAATTAATAAATTAAATTAATTACAGAAATTAATTAATTTTTTATTTAAAAAAAAGGGATTTACCGACGGCCACAGCCGTACCGACGGCCAAAGCCGTCGGAAAATTCCAACGGTATGTTTCCGACGGCATTAACTGTCGGTATTACCGACGGCCACGAAAGTGCTGTCGGTAGGCATTTGAGACGCCCGTTTTACCGACGGTCTTTAGGCTGTCGGTAACCCATCGGAAATTTAGCATTACCGACGGCTTTTTGGGATTACCGACGGCTTTTGGCCATCGGTAATCCCGTGTTTTCTTGTAGTGCAAACTCTAACTCTAAAGTATTGTAAAAACTCATAACAGAAATTATATATGAAGCAAACACAAGAAGCTATGCAATACTAACCCCAAGGTACCAAACCCTCAGCTACAAAATCTGGATGCCCATCAACGATTCATGAGTTGCAGAAAAATAGAGATGCCTCACAAAGGTGCATAGAGTTGAAGATGGGTTGAAGATAGTCATAACTATCTTAAGGAGGAAAAAGAGGATCAACAAACATGAAGTAGCTCGTTTTTGAAGAAGGATCCGTGAAGATGAAGCAGCTCGCTGTTGAAGGAGCAGAAAAATTGCTCTGCGCGTGGGAACATTTTTGAAGGAGCAGAAATGTTGCTTGCTCTGCTCTGCGCGCGAAATGTTGCTCCTGGGTGGGGGAAATGTTGCTCATGGGTGGGTTGGGAGAAAAGACAAAAATCACTTAAAAAATGAAGTCAGAGGGAAACTTGAACCAAACATCAATAAAATATAATTTTTTTGGGTATTAATATATGGTGGTCATACGGTGGTTAAAAAAACTGATGTTTATATATCATTTCTGTGCCAAAAAATCTCTGTTAAAGAGTTTTCTAAAAAATATTAATTAAAAACTACGAAACTATAAATATTTACTAAATTGGATATATATGCTTCTTTTATACTTAGACATTTTAAATATTTTTGACCAGACTTTATTATTCGATACATAATACGGTGGAGGACACTTCTTGTTTGTTTCAAGTTTCCTCTGTTGCAGGCTGAACTATGCAAATATTCTCAATTTTTGCATCAATCAAATCTCAAGCATTTGGTTTATGTAATCTACAAAAGGACCCTTTGCACTTTTACAATATCTCTGTTTATTAGCCTTTTGGAGCCTTTATGTAGAAGCGTATGTTTGAGTCTTTAAAGAAAAAATATAGGGAATTGCATGGACGGGTTATGACGATGGTTAACATTCTTGTGGAAACACGTTATGGAAAACCTAGAAGTAGCATCCTTCATTTTCGAATCGTATATCTCTAGCAAAAAAAAAAAAAATAGGGTTTCACAAAACAAAGAACTTAACAGAAACCAAAAGTAAGGGTTTGGGAGAAACCAAAAACTTAAATGAAACACAAACCTAAACAATGAACCAAGTTATAATATTTTGAGGAAAATGGAGAACTTAACAAAAACACAATCTTGAGTGAGCAAGAATGGAGCAGAGGGGCACATAGGGTTTGTAGAGAGAGCAAGAAAGAGTGTATGTGGGAGAGAGAGAGAGAGAGAGTGAATTTTCTTAACTAAATAGAGAACTTTGGAACATTTTGAAACCTAACGTGTCCCTTGGGCTTTATAACGTGCCGCTTGAAGATGTATGGTCACTTAAAATATCAAAAGAATAGATGCTCTAGAAACTACTATTTAATGAATGCACAATGGTAGTGGTTTTGTCCAACAACCACTACAATATTACACACACAAAAATTGTAGTGGTTTCGTCTATGAACGCTACCTAAGGTTACACAGGACACTTAAATAGTAGTGACGAGACGAAATCACAACTAAATGCTTATTGAGTTTTTTTCGTCGAACTATAATAGTTTCATTTCAGAGCGCTACAATATGCACGATACATTATCCCAAATATAGCTATGTGTAAGAGAGGAAGGGAGAATATTGATTAATGAGTTCAGTCGTTAAACCTCTCAGGGATCTTGTGAATAATTCTTTAAAACTTGTTGTATACTTAATTGAACAATCTTGATCATAATATATGAAGTTGTTTTTCATAACATTATTGGTTTATATATATTATCTATTTTTGTATTTTAAATAAATTTCTGAGCTTAAAAATTCTCCTGAGCATTCTTTTTTGTTTGAAACCCACTGTAATTTGGGCCTTTGGCACCCCGGTGAGTCCACCAGGGTGTCCCCACATCTTCGGCTCTTTGAACTGACTATGAGACTAATCCCTAGTTCAACTGATAGGGTTTTATGTAACACCTGAGGACGAGATCGACATCGTATTAGGACGACGTATCGAGACCTCGACCAAGACCTTGTGTCGAGATCCCGTGACTAGATCGTTTGCCGAGATCATTTGTCGAGCTGATGAGACCACGTGCACTAGCTGCTGAGCTGAGGAGGTCGGGTGTCGAGTTGATGAAGTCGCATACCGAGCTGATGAGGACGCAAGTCGAGCTGAGGAGACCGCGTTCACGAACTCGTGTTAGAACCTTGTACGCTTGCACGAGCACCCTTGTCGACATCGTGTCGAGATGACACCTCGTATTCTTTCGAACGTTATTCAGCGTTATTATTATATTGTTTGTAATTATTATATTGTCGGCTTGCCGTTGACCGACAGTGTAGAGGGTAATTATGAGAGGAACGAGTTAACGGGTAGATGATTGATGGGATTGGCATCTTATAGCTGGAGTTACGTTTATACCCATTTCTCGCCAGCTGTATACCACGACCGATTCCCTCACACTCATTCTTTCTCTTTTCTTCTTTCTTCTTCCTTCCTTCTCGCTCTGTGTTTCGTTGTTTTCTTCAAAAACTTCCATCGACGAAACCGTGAGTTCCATCGAGATTCTGCACAAGCTTTCTTCATCAATCTTGTTCATCATCATCTTCTCGACCCATATCTCGTCTGCTCGATCACCGTTGAGGTATGAAGAACAGATTTTTCTTTTCATCTGTGCTACTGTTTAGCGCTAATTCTTCTTCCATTTTTAACCAGTTTTATGCTTCCAAATCATGTCATATTGATGGGTTTTCTTCTTCACGATATTACCTATCTTTTTAACCGATTAATTGGGCTTGTAAAACAAATTTCTTTCTCTGATTTCTGCAATCGGCAGTGCCCAGAAACCTCCATTTTTGGTTCGTTTCGATTTCTGGTTTTTCGTTTGTTGCTTCTGGTTATTGTTGTTGTCGATCTATCTGTTGAAGCATCAGATAACTTTTTCGTGAAATTTTGATCGAAATCCCTAACTTTGTGTTAGAGGAAAAATATATTTCAGTCCTTGAGTTTTATATTTTTCTGGGTTGTGGTTGAGTTTGGGGAAGAGAGAGTTAGATGTATTGGAACCCATAGATCGATCTGAGTTGTGTTTGTTTTAGGAAGTCTGATTCCCGAGATCGAGTGATTTCCGAATCAAGGGTACGGGAAAGCGAATCCAAGGACGCGGAAGCAGCGGAATCCAGATCGAGAACTGTACGTGTCGAGGTCGACTGAGAAGTGTACGTGTCGAGCTCGTTGAAGACAGCTGTGCCGAGGTCGTTGTCGAGCAGCATTAACTTGGAGTTCGGTAAGGGCGCTTCACATTAATATTTTCATAGTATGTAAGGGCAACTCCTAGAAATCTCTAAGGCTTTATTTTATAAGTCCTTAAATAAGGGCATTTCATATTCTACGTGGTTATGTTATTGCGTATGGATTTCCTGATTTGTGTCGAGCTGAAATGTTGTGATATGATTGAGTTTTTGCATGTATTTAATATGTGATTGAATATGTGTCGTGAATTGTGTATTGCATGTTGAATTGCGTTTCTTCATGTCGAGCTTGCTCTTTTATTTGACATGCGGTTGAATATCTTGTGTTTAACTCTTTGAATATCGTATGCGGCGAATTGTTCATCGAGTGAGCGAGCTAGGTGAGTCGTATGACGTTTTTGAGCCGTGGACCGGAAAGCGAGGGTGCTAGGTCCCCTTTTGTTTACGGAGATTGACTAGACGTCGCCACGCCACGGGACTGAGTTGACTGGCCCTAGGGAGAGCGAGGATCCCAAGGCTTCTGGACTTTCCGACATCTGAGACGGCGTGTGCATTCCGGAAAATTATCGAGTCGAGAGAAAATGGATTTGCGAGTTGTGTCGAGTTTAGAGTGAGATGGTCGAGTCACGTCGGTGAATGTTATACTTTGCTGTTTGCTTATATCTTTTATGTCGGGGTTATCTTGAATTGTGAGAAAGTTGACCCTTTCCCGTGGTGCCTTCAATCCATGACGGTTACCCAGGCGATGTCGAGGGCGCAGGGAACTCGACAGTAGACGATGCCGAGGAGGAGCTCGACGAGGACCCGAGTGACGACCTCTATCTGTCGTGATTGTTTATTTGTTGGATGTTTGTTTTTCTGAGGACTGTACTTGTTTTTCTTTTGTGTTCGAGGTCGTGACCAGTTTGGGCAGTGTTGTTTTGTTGCTACAGGGTAGACTGGTGGTCTTACTTTTGGAGCGGCGCCCTGCGTGGGAGTCTAGGAAGTACCCCAGGTGGTATGATTGTTCTTTTGAAGTTGTCGTACCTTAGGTGTATTTTCTTTGCATATTTGCTACTCTGTATTTTGTATACATTATTATTTCGAGTGATATATATATATGTGTATGTTATGCATGTATGTTTTATTAGAATTTAAGTCTTGTGTCTTAGTTGCACCATGTTTGAAAATGTAATTACTACGATGTGCACGAGTTGGTTTTATAAAAAAATATATCGTATTTTTAAAAGGCACAAGAGTTTTGTTTTTAAAACACATCTCATATAGGTTTATGTTGAGCTCGGTGTGTTGAGCTCAGTAACTCGAGCTTCGGTATATTGAGCTCGTGAGCGTCCGGAAACGGGTCGTGTGTTGGTATCGATGAGCAGGTTCTGACCGAGCTGTGCATAGGAATTTGGACTGGTCACTATGTCGGGTTATGTGTGTTGGGTACCTAGTTGTATTATGTTGATTGCTCTTTGGTTAAGTGAAGCACTTATTGCTTGAGAAATTGTTTGAACTGTTTCTTGATTGAAGCAGTGTGTTTTAACACATCCTTGTTGTGAGATTCTGACAGGGTTTTGAACTTTGTGGAATCTAATGCCACCTCGTAGGAATACGACATCTGCAACCGAGAACGTCGACATGGAACGAGCTATTCAAGCTATGACCGAGATGGCGGCAGCCATGGCTCAACAATCAGCTGCTGCAACTCAACAGGCTAACGCGATGGCTCAACAGATGGTTGCGTTAACTCAGCAGAACTTGCAAAGAACAAAGAACGAGCGTAATCGAAATGTCAAGCGAGAGGATTGGCGGACTTCAGGAAGCATGATCCACCAAGTTCTACGGTGAGCCAAATCCGGATAAAGCTGATCTTTGGATGCAAGAGATCGAGAAGATCTTTGAGGCACTTCATTGCCTCTGACAACGTGAAGGTCGACTATGCCACCTACTTATCGCTAGGAGACGCAGAGTATTGGTGGAGAGGAGTGAAGCAAGCGTTTATAGCGTAACATCGCGAGATGACCTGGGAGCTTTTTCGTGAAAGGTTCTTGGACAAGTACTTCCTGACATCGCACGAGCCGAAGGAGCAGGAATTTCTTCAATCGCAAGAAGGCAACTCGACGGTGTCCGAGTATGCGGCCAAGTTCGAGTCGTTGGCGAGGTATTTCAGTCCATTTCGTGACCGAGTTGACCAGAGATGGTTGAGTGAGAGATTCCAACGGGGATTGAGATTCGACATTCAGAAGTCAGTAGTGTCGTTGAGGATCAGAAATCTCCAAGAGCTGATTGATCGATGTGTCGAGGTAGAAGGAGTAAGGAGCCACAAGAAGAAGATTATTGTGGGCGGACCGGTGAGACCCCAGAGTGCGGGGCAGAGATTTGCACAGAAAGGGAAACCACCGCAGAAGAGGCCTTACGACCGACCTCAGGGGAACAACAACAGGGGACAGTATCGTCCGATGACCCAAGTACCGAGGAGTGGAGGTCAGACCAGTGTCGAGGTGATTTGCTACCGATGTGGAAAGCCGGGACATTACGCGAGTAACTGTACTCAGAAGGAGGAGGTGTGTTTCAATTGCAAGAAGCCAGGGCATTTTGCTAAGGATTGTCCTACACCTAAAGCTGAACCGACTATGCTTGCGGCAAAAGCCAAAGGAAAGCGTCAAGTGGCCAAAGGCAGAGTTTTCTGCATGAGTGGCGAGGAAGCCGAACGAGCTGATGATCTTATCCAAGGTGAATGTGAGATCGAGGGTAAATCCTTATCCGTTCTTTTTGATTCGGGTGCAACCCATTCCTTTATTTCTTCTGATTGTGTGAACCATTTGAACTTGACTGTGACTGCTTTACCGTTTAAATTAGTAGTTACAACCCCAGCTGCTAAAACCTTAGTCACGAACACTGCATGTCTTAATTGTGTAGTGATTATTCAGAGTAGAAAGTTTGTGGTCAATTTGGTTTGTTTGCCTCTTAAGGGCTTAGATGTTATCCTCGGGATGGATTGGTTGTCACACCACCATGTCCTTTTGGACTGTGCCCGTAAAACTGTAATTTTCCCAGACCTTGGAGTCTCCAATTATCTTTCTGCCGAACGTATTGGAGTTTCTTTGAAAGAAGGAACTAGGGAATACATGTATCTAGCTGGTTCGGAAGTTTTCCAGCAGATCGACGTGAAGAATGTACCAGTGGTGTGTGACTTTGAGGACGTTTTTCCCGAAGACGTGCCAGGATTACCACCAAGACGAGGGGTCGAGTTCTCCATCGACTGATTCCAGGAACAGACCGATTTCCAAAGCGCCATACAGGATGTCTCCTGCCGAGATGAAAGAGTGAAGTCCCAGATCGAACACTTGGAGTCGAAGCAATTCATACGACCGAGCGTGTCACCGTGGGGAGCTCCGGTGTTGTTGGTTAAGAAGAAGGATGGACGATCAAGGCCGTGGCGTGGACTATCGTGAGCTCAACAAGGTTCTTGTGAAGAACCGATTATCCGTTACCACGTATTGACGACTTGATGGACCAACTTCGTGGAGCGGCGATCTTTTCCAAGATAGACTTGAAGCTCGGGTTACCATCGATTCGCGTGAAGGAGGAAGATGTCGCCAAAGCGACTTCCAGGACTAGATACGGTCACTACGAGTACTTGGTGATGCCGTTTGGAGTGACGAATGCGCCAGTTGTGTTTATGGACTACATGAACAGGATTTTCCATTCGTTTTTGGATCAGTTCGTTGTAGTGTTCATCGACGACATATTGATTTACTCGAGGAACCGAGAAGAGCACGCAGAACACCTATGTCGAGTACTACAGACATTACGAGATAAGCAACTCTATGCCAACCTGTCGAAGTGTGAATTTTGGCTTGAAGAGGTGAATTTTCTTGGTCACGTGATTTCCAGAGAAGGGATAACTGTGGATCCAACTAAGATTGAGGCGGTGATAGCATGGGAACAATTTCTAAGGCGGTTCGAGATCAGGGAGTTTTGTCGGCAGCGGTGCTATTACCGAAGATTCATTGAAGGTTTCTCGAAGATTGTCGCGCCTCTTACACGATCGACGAGGAAGGATCAACCTTTTGCTTGACCGAGGAGTGTGAAGCCGATTTTCAACGATCGAAGGAGCTTTTGACGACAGCGCTGTGCTGATTTTGCCTCAACCGTAAGAGCCTTCGAGGTGTATTGTGATGCGTCACACCAGGGGATTGGGATGCGTCTTTGATGCAACATCGGAAGGTGGTCGCGTATGCTTCAAGACACCTTAAGATTCACGAGAGGAACTACCCTACTCACGACTTGGAGCTAGCGGCCAGAGTTTTTGGCGTCAAGATATGGAGGCACTACCTTTACGGGAGCACTCTCATCGCTTGCCGATCACAAGAGCTTGAAGTACTGTTCGACCGAAAGAACTCAACATGCGCCAACGTAGATGGACGTAATTTCTCAAGGACTACGACTTTACGTTGGAATACCATCCCGTAAGGCTAACGTAGTAGCAGATGCGCTGAGTAGGAAGAAGCGCTTTAACCTCGGTAATGATGATCAAGGAGTTGGAGATGCTCGAGAAGTTCCGAGATTTGAAGTTGAGTGTCGAAGTTTCACCGGGAAGCCGAGATTTGGTATGCTTACCATTTCTAACAGATTGTTGGGCGAGATCCGAGGCCAGCAAGTTCATGACGAGCTTCGCAAGAGAAGATTGATTGATAGCGCAAGCGGAAGGCGCATGAATTTCGTGCCTGAGCGGACGACATCTTGAGGTGCAATGGCCGAGTGTGCGTGCCTAACGACCGAGCCGAGGAAGTTGATTCTCGGCGAAGCGCATAAGAGCAACTTTAGTATTCACCCAGGAGTTCACGAAGATGTATCAAGACTTGAAGAAGCATTTTTGGTGGTCAGGAATGAAGAAGCAAGTGGCCGAGCACGTAGCTTCATGTTTGACGTGTCGAAGCGAAGGTGGAGCACCAACGACCGCGGGAATGCTACAATCGCTGACGTGCGATGGAAATGGGACAAGATTTCCATGGATTTCGTTGTAGGTTTGCCAAGACGCAGAAGAAGAATGATTCGATTTGGGTGATCGTCGACCGATTGACCAAATCGCCATTTCTTACCAAAGGAGGTCGACATACAACGTGGAAAAGGCGACCGAGATCTACATCGCGGAGATAGTACGACTTCATGGAATACCCTCTTCGATCGTGTCGGACCGAGATCCGAAGTTCACGTCTCATTTTGGAGGGAATTGCAAGGAGCGATGGGAACCGAGCTCAGGCTTAGCTCGGCATATCATCCACGCATCGACGGTCGATCGAGAGAACGATCCAATCGCTTGAAGATTTGTTGCGAGCTTGCACGTTAGATCACCGAGGAAGTTGGGACGACGTCTTACCATTGGTGGAATTCACCTACACAACAGCTTTCCATGCGAGTATTGGGATGGCACCTTTGAAGCGCTGTATGGGCGGAAATGTCGACGCCTCTTTGTTGGTACCAGGACGGCGAGCGAATCGTCAGAGGACCAGATATGATCCAGCAGACTCACCGAGAAGATCCGTTTGATCAGAGATCGGATGCGAACATCTCAAAGTCGACGTAAGAGTTATGCGGACCAACGACGTCGACCACTCGAGTTCGAGGAAGGAGAACATGTATTTCTTAGAGTCACCCCCACTCATCGGAGTTGGTCGAGCGATCAAATCCAAGAAACTTACCCTAAATTCATTGGACCTTACGGATTCTTCGTCGTATTGGTCGGTGGCATATCGATTGCCTTACCCCCATTCTTGTCGAACATCCACGACGCCTTCCACGCCTCACAATTGCGGAAGTATGTTTCCGACCTTCTCATGTCATCGAACCGGATGTGATTCAACTCAAGGACGACCTATCTTTCAAGCATTACCAAAGAAGGATCGTTGATCGGAAAGCCAAACGATTATGAACAAAGAGATCCAACTTGTCAAAGTTGTGTGGGATCGAAGACGGGTGATGCGACTGGGAGCTGGAGGAGAAGATGAAGATTCAAGACTCTGAACTTTTCTCGAGGTAAGAATCTTATTTGCATTTTGGAGGTCGAAATTTTTTTTAGAGGGAGAGATTGTAACACGTGAGGACGAGATCGACATCGTATTAGGACGACGTATCGAGACCTCGACCAAGACCTTGTGTCGAGATCCCGTGACTAGATCGTTTGGCGAGATCATTTGTCGGTGATGAGACCACGTGCACTAGGCTGGCCGAAATGAGGAGGTCGGGTGTCGAGTTGATGAAGTCGCATACCGAAATGATGAGGACGCAAGTCGAAGTCGGTGAGAGACCGCGTTCACGAACTCGTGTTAGAACCTTGTACGCTTGCACGAGCACCCTTGTCGACATCGTGTCGAGATGACACCTCGTATTCTTTCGAACGTTATTCAGCGTTATTATTATATTGTTTGTAATTATTATATTGTCGGCTTGCCGTTGACCGACAGTGTAGAGGGTAATTATGAGAGGAACGAGTTAACGGGTAGATGATTGATGGGATTGGCATCTTATAGCTGGAGTTACGTTTATACCCCTTTCTCGCCAGCTGTATACCACGACCGATTCCCTCACACTCATTCTTTCTCTTTTCTTCTTTCTTCTTCCTTCCTTCTGCTCTGTGTTTCGTGGTTTTCTTCAAAAAACTTCCATCGACGAAACCGTGAGTTCCATCGAGATTCTGCACAAGCTTTCTTCATCAATCTTGTTCATCATCAACTTCTCGACCCATATCTCGTCTGCTCGATCACCGTTGAGGTATGAAGAACAGATTTTTCTTTTCATCTGTGCTACTGTTTAGCGCTAATTCTTCTTCCATTTTTAACCAGTTTTATGCTTCCAAATCATGTCATATTGATGGGTTTTCTTCTTCACGATATTACCTATCTTTTTAACCGATTAATTGGGCTTGTAAAACAAATTTCTTTCTCTGATTTATGCAATCGGCAGTGCCCAGAAACCTCCATTTTTGGTTCGTTTCGATTTCTGGTTTTTCGTTTGTTGCTTCTGGTTATTGTTGTTGTCGATCTATCTGTTGAAGCATCAGATAACTTTTTCGTGAAATTTTGATCGAAATCCCTAACTTTGTGTTAGAGGAAAAATATATTTCAGTCCTTGAGTTTTATATTTTTCTGGGTTGTGGTTGAGTTTGGGGAAGAGAGAGTTAGATGTATTGGAACCCATAGATCGATCTGAGTTGTGTTTGTTTTAGGAAGTCTGATTCCCGAGATCGAGTGATTTCCGAATCAAGGGTACGGGAAAGCGAATCCAAGGACGCGGAAGCAGCGGAATCCAGATCGAGAACTGTACGTGTCGAGGTCGACTGAGAAGTGTACGTGTCGAGCTCGTTGAAGACAGCTGTGCCGAGGTCGTTGTCGGCGGCAAAGATTAACTTGGAGTTCGGTAAGGGCGCTTCACATTAATATTTTCATAGTATGTAAGGGCAACTCCTAGAAATCTCTAAGGCTTTATTTTATAAGTCCTTAAATAAGGGCATTTCATATTCTACGTGGTTATGTTATTGCGTATGGATTTCCTGATTTGTGTCGAGCTGAAATGTTGTGATATGATTGAGTTTTTGCATGTATTTAATATGTGATTGAATATGTGTCGTGAATTGTGTATTGCATGTTGAATTGCGTTTCTTCATGTCGAGCTTGCTCTTTTATTTGACATGCGGTTGAATATCTTGTGTTTAACTCTTTGAATATCGTATGCGAATTGTTCATCGAGTGAGCGAGCTAGGTGAGTCGTATGACGCTTTTTGAGCCGTGACCGGATAATCGAGGGTGCTAGGTCCCCTTTTTGTTTACGGAGATTGACTAGACGCCGCCACGCCACGGGACCTGAGTTGACTGTCCTAGGGAGAGCGAGGATCCCAAGGCTTGGCTGACTTTCCGACATACTGATGCAGCGTGTGCATTCCGGAAAATTATCGAGTCGAGAGAAAATGGATTTGCGAGTTGTGTCGAGTTTAGAGTGAGATGGTCGAGTCACGTCGGTGAATGTTATACTTTGCTGTTTGCTTATATCTTTTATGTCGAGCTTATCTTGAATTGTTGAGAAGTTGACCCTTTCCCGTGGTGCCTTCAATCCATGACGGTTACCCAGGCGATGTCGAGGGCGCAGGGAACTCGACAGTAGACGATGCCGAGGAGGAGCTCGACGAGGACCCGAGTGACGACCTCTATCTGTCGTGATTGTTTATTTGTTGGATGTTTGTTTTTCTGAGGACTGTACTTGTTTTTCTTTTGTGTTCGAGGTCGTGACCAGTTTGGGCAGTGTTGTTTTGTTGCTACAGGGTAGACTGGTGGTCTTACTTTTGGAGCAGCCCCCTGCGTGGGAGTCTGCCGGAAGTACCCCCAGGGTATGATTGCTCTTTTGAAGTTGTCGTACCTTAGGTGTATTTTCTTTGCATATTTGCTACTCTGTATTTTGTATACATTATTATTTCTAGTGATATATATATATGTGTATGTTATGCATGTATGTTTTATTAGAATTTAAGTCTTGTGTCTTAGTTGCACCATGTTTGAAAAGTCAGAATTACTCTGATGTGCACGAGTTGGTTTTATAAAAAAAAATATATCGTATTTTTAAAAGGCACAAGAGTTTTGTTTTTAAAACACATCTCATATAGGTTTATGTTGAGCTCGGTGTGTTGAGCTCGGTAACTCGAGCTCGGTATATTGAGCTCGGTAGCGGTCCGGAAACGGGTCGTTACATTTTACCTATTGGTTCTCAGCCTCCCAATATGGGTGATTTCACAAGGATTCGAACCCAAATTCTCTGGGTTCTCCTCTTTTCGGGGGGCCAACACCACATTGGTTTTCTTGAGTATTTTAAATATAAATGTTTCACGCAAACAAAATACACCAATTCAAGTTCGCAAAATAAATATTGAGATTTGTACGTGCTAAAAACTGAAGATAAATGTCATATGCCACAAGGACGTGAGTTCGAATCCTGTTGTCAATGTGAGAACCTTGTTGGTGGGTAATATTTAAGTACCTCTGTAAGCACTCTTTGAGACTTTTCCTGACCCTAGTGAGTCCCCAGGATCCAACTCGCCTAAACTTTTTTAATACATAAAAAAAAGCGATATAGTTCTTGTAGTTAATGCGGAACAAGTTTATCGATAAAACATATATATACATTAATCCTATTATGGTCAACTCACAGCAGTAAGTCTGAAAATTGCAAATAATTATTAGGCTGATAACCGAATGAGATGAAAATCTCGTGTCTCACTTTCTTGTCACATTCTCTGTTTCCCACTAATGACAATTTGCCACATAATAAAATAAAATCGTAACTTATTAACACATATGCATATCCTCAACATTTGATTGGTGAAAGACAGGGAGACACATTTTTTTGGGACATCAGATGTTTATTCAATCGAATGAAGGTTTATAGTTAATCGTAAAATATTCTAGGAGTGATAAGGTTGGAGTGGTAGTTTGGGACGTGGGTCTTAAGGGTTGGAATGGAGTGATAAGGTAGTAGTTTGATCCCACACTGCTAACAATTAATAACTAACTATTTGTCGCCTTTGGTCTTGGACTTTAACTACTTACCGCATATGTAAATTAGAAATTGATTAAGACGTGATGCCTTGCTATATATGGTCATGAATGTAGTAGCTAAGATTGGTCACTTTTGCTCGACGGTAGGTGGTTGAGTTAGTAAGCGAAACACAACCTCAAGAAGAGGTCACAAGATATCGAATCCTAGAAACGCCACTTTGAGGATGTGATCAATCGGGTGTCAAACACTTCACTCTGATTCACCGATCAGAAATTAGTTCCATACAGGCCTAAAGAGCATTGTTGTGGGAATACTTAGAGAACTCACTCGGTCCAAAGAATTAATAACGGTGGGTCTTAAAAAAAAAGATTGGTCACTTTCAATTAAAGTTAGGGCCAAAAGCATATAATGAAGGAGGAAAAACAGAAGAAAAAGCAGTTATCTTAGCAAATGGTCTTTCTTTATCCAAATGCCAATTCAAACATAGCCGAGGAGGCAATTTTCAGTTTCAAGTACTTGAGAAATAAGAGATAAATTAACAAGGAATAGCTAAGAGAGGATATGGCTTTATTTAATTAGTAGTAGTAATTTTGTATCCTCATTGTGATTCATTAATTAAGCTACGGGCATGAAATGAAATCCTGATGGTGCAATATTGGCAACAGTGCGAGTCCCAAGTCGAGTGATCCCAACATACTGCAGGGTTGAAATGAGAGCACCAGCAGAAGGAAGGTTGGTGTTGCAGTTGGAGAGTGGTGTAGGAACCACTAGGTTACAACCATTGAGCAGTGAAGATAGATCAAACAGCAGGGGATCATCCATCATTATAGAAAACATTCCATCACCATCGGTTGTTGCGTTAGAGAACACCTTTCCTCCACACAGTAGTTGCACTTGAGCATCTGAAATATTATTATATAGCATTCATTATCACTATTGAAGCAACATTTATTGAAGAATTAGAAAAATAAGCATGCAATATACTTTAACCTTCTGGTGTGTTTTCAAATTTAGCTTTTAAGCATACCTTTCGGTAATTAACACATTTGGGATACTGATTAAGAAATTTAAAAAAAATATGTCAATTAAAAATATTAAATATTCAATATATTGGTAATTTTTGAGGTCGTACTTTTCAATGAGTATTTTCTATTTTTATTTCTTAATTAATTAGTGCACTTAAGGCTAATTTGCATTTGCCATTTTCAGCATTTCTTGTATGTCTAATAGGCAAGTCTCCTATATAGCAGTGGAACTAATAGAAGTCCTCTCATCTATTTATAACTTTTTTCTAACACACCTTAATTAGATCCTTTGTTCCCCGGTGAGCACTCCAGGGTAATTCCACAAGTTTAGGTTTTTTGGACTTGTTATGAGACTAATTCCAGAGTTGGCAGCGAGACACCCGATTTTTTACACACATGCAGGGTTGAGCTGCCACTCGAATTGGCGAACTCGGGTGTTGTTTCTCGGTGAGAGTTATGTTCCCAACTCTCCCAACACGGTGTTGGTTTTAGACTTTTATTTTAATAGTACAACAATTGAATTTTGGATCGTCCCCTGTTGTTAAATAATAAAATCTCATCCGGTTGTAGAGGAAAAGATTCCATTTTCCTACAAATACAATTTGTGATAAATTAATCTATTGAATTCTTTCAAAATTCATTTTTCTTAATTTTTAACATGATTTGCGTGGTAGTTAATTACAACATTATAGCTAAAATATTATTTCACTTTTTACGTAATTTTTCCCCAGAAAATACATTAATTTAGGAAAAAAGTCATAACTTAGCAAAATGAACAGCAATGAATTTTGGCCTTACTTGAAAAAAAAGGATTTGCAACGCCATTGACACCCATATTGTCCTTGGAAGTGCAAAATACAGTTCCTTTAATATTAGCCGAACCCAGAAGATCATTTAGAACACCAAGCTGGCCTTTGGCTTGTGGAATTGCCATTACAACAATTACAAGAGATGTGATAATATGCTTCAAAGTCATGGTTCTCAGATATATAGGTTAATTGCAACAAGTAATTAGCTGTGCACATACACATACACATACACAATTTTATACTACAGAGAAGCGCCAAGATACATTGTTCAACATAATTACCCCTCACCGAATTGGAATTTGCGTGTGCTAGTGATAAGGTATGTGGCTCATTACCAATTTGACAAAATTCTTTTTCTTCTCGTTTTTAACCATAACGTTTTAGAGTTGTCATTTTTAATTTGCTATGCATAGCAATGGTTGATTCCATATAAGCCCATGTTTTTTGAGCACCATTTGTTGCATATCAAAATAAGCAACTCGTTCTCTTCTGCATGCATGCTCTATGTGATCTTTGAAGAGGCCCAAAGATTTCCCACTAATTAAAGTTTGACATACAATCATGATTCGCATATCACGCTCTTTGTTCCCACACCGTCCATCACCTCAGTTTGTTCATCATCACTATGTTTAGTGGAGAGGTGAAGCACTAACTTATTTCGGTACCTCGGTTTTTGCCTTGCCACATGTAATTTTTGAAAGAAATATTAATTTTTTCACGAATTTAAGACTGTATATAAAAATAAAATAAAAAATTGAACATACATCCGGTCATATGTCATTGTATATGTATTTGTGGAGATATATTAGGAAATAATGTTATGACATGAAAGATGAAACTATAACAAATTATAATTGGATTACACTGTCAGTGTATATAGTTATTAAAAATGTTTATGCTATTTTTTCTTATATTCGTACTCTTTCACCATCCTTGTTCTCACTCTCATTAAGAAAAAATGGTGTGCACAAAAATATCTTCTTTTAAAAATAAAATAAAAAATAGGTGACACTAATTTAGTATCTCAATGTCCTTATTGGTGAGAGTATGAATAGAGTACTATATAATATATGTCCTCATGCATACCCGTATTTAAAAAAAATGCTCATACTTGAATATCTGTCCTCATACCGTATTCTTATTTTATTTTATTTTAAACTTAGTGAGAAGGAAGCATAACTTGGTCCTACAACACACCTAATTCTACCGATAACCAAAAAGACACTTAATCTCTTAACAAACATCAAACAATTGGTTTGACAATAATAACAAAAAGACATTAATTAATGGATAAATGGGTACGGTATGAGTAGAGTATTATAATATCTGTCCCCATACCCGTATTTTACACACACACAAATATTCGTATCTGAATCCATACCCGCATGGGTGACAATTTTAATACTCGTACATTTACCTGTCAGGTACCTAAGTATATGTACTCGTACTCGTTACCCTCACTTTAATTAACTATACAAAATAAAAAATAAATGTTGATTAGAAATACATATGTAACTCAATTGAAAAACTATTCAAAGATATTTCAAACCCTGTCAGATATAGAATATTACAAACAAACTACTTAACTAAACTAAAAAACAATATAATAAGGTTATTAAATGCAACACATAATATTATGTTTGATCATTAAGTAAATGTTACAATGAATTTTTAGAATAATAAATGCATAAGAACTTAAAAGTCACGCTTAATATTAGGTTTTGATTAAGTAATCCAATCCCTAGTCTCAAAAGGAAGTATGACATGTATTAAATTAAAATAAATGATATTTGTGCACCTAAAAGTTCGACACTTGCGACACCTGGTCAATAACATTCAAAATTGTGATTAATGGCGTATAGAGTTTGGTTAATGGTGCACCAAGATTGGCTAACTCATTAATCATCCATGGAGCTTCATTAACCAAGATTTTGTACATTATAATTAACTAAGTTGTCTGTTAAATAAAGCTCAGCGGATGGTTAATGAGTTACCCAATCTTAGTTAATAATGTACAAAATATTGGTTAATGAAGCTTAGTGAAGGTTAATGAGTTACCCAATTTTATTGTACTCATTAACCAAACTCAATACGACATTATTTAACCACGATTTTGAATGTCAATATAGGAGTCACATGTGCTGAATTTTCAGGTGTACAAATATCATTTTTGTACATTAAAGCTCATAGTTAAGACCTTTTATATACCATTTCCAACGCAACACTTTCCCACTAATAACAAATGCACACAAAGGAATCACCATGGCAGTGCACCCTACATTAATGATGTGGCTATTGTGAGCCATACACGTACGAGGAAACTATAATTTGCGGGTAATTACTCATACTCACACTCATATCCATTAAGCGGATAATTGCCCTATCCATTGTAGGTAGTTTTTGTGGGTACCCTTAGGGTCCATACCAATTACCATCCCTATAGCAAAATCACCTTTGTGTTCAACAAATTGAAGTTTAACTTCATTTGTTTGGAATTTTTTTCTTTTAAAAATTAATTCTAGACAACTAGAAATGATTAGTAGGAAGTGAAATTTTAAATTTTTTCCTAAACAATTGATCTTCGGTGCGTGATTTATAATTTTTTTTTAAAAATACCTATATTTTCCTTTCATAATTTTTTTAAATAAAATCAATTCTTTTAAAATACTATTTTCAATTTAAAATATACAAACCCTAAATTGATTTCAATTTATTTAATGGATAATATTCTTTATCAACTAAGGTGTCCTTATCTTGTAGCAATTAAACTAATGTCAATGAATTTTCAAATGACTAAAATAATAGTTCAGTCTAGAAAATAAGAGTTTAAAAGTTATGCACGGTCAGTGTAAACCAGTATCTAATAAGAGCTCATTATATTGTCATGTCAGTCACTTTTATAATTGTATTTTAAAATTAATTGTCAAATAGTGACTGCTCATTGGATATCAATGTAAAACTGATTTACACTGACAATGTACGCCCCTATTTCTCAAAAAATAATATAAACGTTACAATAAAAAAATACTTAGTGAAATAAAAATGTAAGAAATTTAATAATAAAATATAAAGTTCAATTATCAGTTAAAATTACTTTTCTAATTATTATCATTGTAAAATTTTTACCTCTTCACATTATCAAATACTTAAAGAAACTAAAGCATGATTATTTTTTTGGGGGGAAATTAAATCTATTTCATTTTATCCAAGATGAAATGATCAATAAACATGGGAGAAACATAGTAGTTGTGGAGACTAAACTCTAACATAGATGCTTTAGCTAAGCTACGAGCGACCCTATTTGCTTGTCTCCTTACAAAATCTATAAGTCGACTTAACAGTGTATTTGTCATTTGAAGTGAAATGCCAGATTCTACAATCCTTAAAGTAGAATTATTCTTGCATTTATAAACTTATTAATAAATATTAATATTTAGTGTGCTTTTTAAGCATTTATTTATTGTTAGACATCATATTTTATATGCTTTTAAAATATTTATTACGTAATAATTAATAAAATATAATATATTTATTTAACCTTTTTTTTGTTGATCACTTTTTACATTTGTTGATCACTTTTATTTATTTATTTATTTATTTAACCTTTTTGCAGCTTTAGGTAGATGATCAAATAATGTCAATTATATAAATAAACAAGTTTGTTAAACATAAGTATTTTTTATTTAAATAAATAAATTGTTATTATTAGTTCAAAAACAAATCAAAGGTGAAAAATAAATTAAAAAACAACAAAGGAAGAATTTTCCATCACCTATGAAGCAAATACCATGATCAAGTTACAGAGGTCACGACATGGAGCTAACATGTTTGCTTCCTTGTCTGAATCATGGATCACCACCACTACTAATCGTTCCTCGCATTCTCTCCCATCCCCTTTTCACTTCACACCTACAGGTTCAGCCTCTCTCTCTCTCTCTCTCTCTCTTTTTCCCAGTCCACACTTGAAAGGAACAAAGAAAGTTGCTTCTTTCACATTGCAAAATTGCTAATTCCCTCGTTTTTTATTCCCGTGCCAGACTCTAGGGTACTCCACCACGTTCTCGAACGTTGCAGAGCTTCTATGGATTCAAGAACGGTTGCTAAAACCCACGCAAGGGTCATTTTACTCGGGTATGCCACATACCCATCTCTTGTAGCGTCTTTAATATCAACCTATGCGCACTGTCACAAACCCCACATTGCCCATCATGTGTTTTCCCGTGTTATGGACCTGTTCAGCATGAATTTAGTAATTGAAAGCTTAGTGAAATCCGGGGAATGTGATATTGCCAAGAAGGTGTTTGGCAAAATGCCTGTTAGAGATGTCGTCACTTGGAACACAATGATCGGAGGGTATGTTAAAAACTCGCGCTTTCTCGATGCGTTGAGCTTTTTCCGTGGCATGCTGAGTGCCAAGGTTGAGCCTGATGGGTTTACCTTTGCTTCTGTGGTTACTGGGTGTGCACGCCTTGGTGCTCTTTGCAATGCCAAGTGGGTGCATGGTTTGATGGTTGAGAAAAGGATTGAACTGAATTATATACTCAGTGCTGCATTGGTTGATATGTATGCCAAGTGTGGTAGGATTGATGTTTCGAAGCGGGTTTTTGATGGTGTGGCGCGCGATCACGTGTCTGTTTGGAATGCTATGATCAATGGGTTGGCGATTCACGGGCTTGCTTTGGATGCAATCGCGGTTTTTTCAAGGATGGAGGTGGAAAATGTTTTGCCTGATTCTGTTACTTTTGTTGGGATTCTGAAGGCTTGTAGCCACTGTGGATTGGTTGAGGAAGGTCACGAGTACTTTGATATGATGCAGAATCGGTTTTTGATTCAGCCACAACTTGAGCATTATGGAACCATGGTTGATCTCTTGGGACGAGCAGGGCTCTTGGAAGAGGCCTATGCCATGATTAAGGCGATGCAAGTGGAGCCTGATGTTGTTATCTGGAGAGCACTTCTGAGTGCTTGTAGAATCCACGGAAAGAAACAACTTGGTGAATTTGCTGTTGCAAATATTTCCCGTCTTGAGAGTGGAGATTTTGTCTTGCTGTCAAACATGTATTGCTCTTTAAAGAACTGGGAGGGTGCCGAGAGGGTGAGACAGGCGATGAAAATGGGAAGAGTTCGTAAAAAGCGTGGTAAGAGTTGGATTGAATTGGGGGACAGCATTCACCAATTCAATGCAGCTGATCAGTCACATGCTGAAATGAAAGCAATTTACAGGGTGCTGGAAGGTTTGATCCAAAGAGCTAAGCTGGAGGGATTCACACCCTTGACGGATCTGGTTTTGATGGATGTTTCTGAAGAGGAAAAGGAGGAAAATTTAACGTTTCATAGCGAGAAATTGGCATTGGCCTACGGGGTTCTGAAAAGTAGCCCCGGAACGAAAATCAGTATTTCCAAAAACCTGCGTATTTGTCAAGACTGTCATAATTGGATTAAAATTGTGTCAAGGATATTAAACAGAGAGATAATTGTGAGGGATCGTATCCGGTTTCATCAATTTGAAGGTGGATTTTGCTCTTGCGGAGACTACTGGTAGTTATGAGAGTTAATTCTTGGCTGCATTGTTGATTGGCCCTTAGCTGATACTCACTCTGATTAGATGATTGAGAAAAATCTGCCAGAAGTGTGTGAAGGGATAGACACCAAAAGATTGAGCAGCTCTCTTTACAAATATCAAAATCCTATCCACTTAGGTCTTTGGCATGCCTGTAAGCTTCAAAATCATTTTTGGGCGTAAAGCAAAAATGATGGTATGCAATTGACATTTATTAATATTGTACCAATGTGCCTTTATCAGATAATGGACAATGGGACCTGGAGATCAACACGAAGTAAACCCATAAGGAGATGAAATGGCAGCATCTATTGAAGTGAACTCAAGGACACAAAGAAACAGCTCTTGCAGTGAATCCAGAAGGAAAAGAGTGCAGCTAGCTAGCTATTGTAGTGAACATAGAAGGACAGAAAGTTGCTGTTACCGTACCAAGACCAAAGAGGAAAAAAGGACTTCCAGATGGACCATGAATCTCGAGAACTCCTAGCTGGACTGAGCAATAATGAAAATAAAAGAAAATGTTACAAAGAGCACTGAATTTGAAGTTAGTGATAACTCGGTCGAATGAGTAGGCCATGTAGCATAACTCTTAATCCAACGACAAGTTCTTGAGATTGTGTACCTGGTACATCAAGAGGAATAACGTGTGGTGGAAGTCCACTACTTTTTGGTCTAGGAGTTGCTACTAAAGGTTCTTTTGGGTTCACTGTAATAGCTGTGCTTCTGGGTTAACTTCATGCTGACCTCCAAGTGGGTTATTACCAATGACAATTTTTTTTTTTTTGATAGGCACAACTATTAGAAAAAGGAACAACATTTATAATTGCATGCAATCATTTTTAATTTACACATTGTATTTACATAATAACAACTTAGAATCATTTCTACTTTACCCATTTTTTCTTTCACTTCCATTGTACTGCATGGCATTTGTGCTGGTCATGCAAAAACTTTAGATGTGAGTGGAGGCAGAGCACATTATTCCCTCCGTCCCACTTTGTTTGACATTTTAGCAAAATATTGTTGTCTCATTTTGATTGTCATTTTATATTATCAATGAAGCATTAATTATTTTTTTCCTATTATACTTTTGACCATTAATAACTATTATTAATGTATTTTTTGATCAACGTGTTTTTTCTTTTTCAATTCTCATAATTAATATGTGAAATAAAGGGTATATTAGGAAATTCAATTGTATTTTTTATGAAGTCTAAACTATTAAATGCATTTATTAGTTCATGTGCAAAATCTTAAACGTCAAACAAAATGAGACAGAGGGAGTACATGAGATGGAAAACCCCACTATATCAAGTTGGCATCTTTGGAGCTGGCCAATGTCAAATTAACAATGTCAAACCAAGGCCACTTGGTTAGTGGCGATGAGCATAATTTCTCTTAAGGTATGAGGTTTTAGTATGGTGAATTGGAAGGAAAAAAAAAAACAGGAATTAAGATAGCTTTGTCCTTTTAAATGGATTCATCTAATTCAATTTAGATTAATCAGTGTCTAATATAACTTCAAAAAGACCATATGTTATAACTGTTAGATTGATAAAAGATTTCTATTTGATAAAAAAAATGTAGAAATGGGTGGACAATTAATGTTCTCATTTGGAAAAGTTGGAAAATCACTCTCCAAGTCAAGTATGGATTAACCTTGAACTCCATACTAAATTCCAAATTACGAAACACTAGCCCAGCCTAATAGCAACACCACCAATGTGACTTGGTGCTGGGCCCTTAACATGGGATAGAAATTAGGATATAATCCTAAAGAATTTGCTCATAAAAAATTATGAATCACAAACAACCAGCCCCAAAGATACGAGCACTCATTATGTTATTTGAAGTTTACAAATGTTTAATTTATTCCACTGCGATTTATATGTCTAGTAGAAATGCTATTGATATAGAGAGCAAAACCTTTTTTCAGGAAGCTATATTAAATTAGACAGCAACTTAATTGTAACATCTAAACCCCAGTGATGTATCAAACAAAAGGAGAGAATCTTGTGTACAGATGAGTGCACACGCCCAAAAGAAAAGCTCCTACAAGTAATTATCAAAGTCCCTATGCATAATCTTCAACGTCCAAAGGGTTGTCATAAGTTCCTGTACTGTGTTGTTGTTGTTGTTGTTGTTTCCCTTTTCCTTTAGAATGCCCAATAGCATTGTTGAATCCTGCAGAAAAGAAAGATGGTTCATTCTTCTCCTTCAAGGCCCTTCTTCTCTTGGTCTCACTCTCACCCTCTTGAACAACCAAATCTTTGCCTGCAATTCGGCTATTGCTCTTTACTTCCTTATCCTTGGTTGATGATTTTCCTTTTGAACTACGCGCGGTAGAAGCAGTTGATGCAATGCTTTCTTCTTCTTCTTCACTATATTGCTTTGCAATCATCAACACATCTAACAAATTAGAATCAGGCACCTTCCTTTCTGGTTTCAGAATCGTTTTACCTTGACTCACCTTTGATTTCTTCTTCCACCAATTGTAGTATTCCAATGACACATAAGGCTTGTGACATTTTGCAGGCACATAAAAGCTAAAATTTCTCTTGCAACTAGGGCGCATAACAGCGAACTCTCCAGGCATATGTTGGTCCATTCCAAATTGCATTGCTACTCGGTATGGCATATACTTCTCAACAATACAATCCAAACCCACGAGTTCATCAGCACACAAACACAATCCAAAGGACCTCAACTCCTCTGCTGAACTTAAACCATCAACAACCAATTGTCCATTGTCTTTGTAATGAGACACAAAGCACCAATTTTTCAAATCATCAACATAAGGACGCCACTTAAAATTCTCTGCTGATTTCAAAGCAGACAAACTAGCAGCATCAGAGTTTAACTTGTGCCACCTTGCAACTCTAGGCTCACCCAGCTTTAGTTCTTTGTTTGGACCAACAAGAATTGGAAACCTTTCAAATGCCCATATCTGCAAGAGTTGAAATGGACCCATCACAGAAGAAGACACTAGTTTTTCTTCTTTAGGCAAACACAGGTTGTGATAAATGGTAGCAAGAACAGCAGGTGCAAGAGCAATTCTTGTCCCTTTAGACAAGTGAATTGCTATGGGGAAAACACGTGACATCTCTCTAAGAGGGGGAAAAACAAACCTTGACAACCACAAAGATAGAAACCCTACATGCTCAAGTTCATCATGGCTATTATCCACTTCCTCATTGAAGAAAAGCTCTATCCAACTGATCTGCTGGTGTGGTTGTTTTTTTGACATTCTTCTTTCAAGTTCAACCAATTTGGCTTCGATTGAAAGCATGTCATCGGAAAGAGGAAGAGTCACTGGCGTCCCAAGAACTGAAAACCCACCAAGGATCATGACATCTTCTAGTGTCATGGTGGCTTCACCCCATGGAAAAACAAAGGTGTTAGTATTTGGACACCAGTATTCCACTAACCCTAGAATCAAACATGGGTTAGGTGGAATCTCGTATAGAGAACTCAACAATGCATCAAAGATACCAGCTTGGTTCCACGCAAAAGCGTGTTTTGCGGTTATGCTCTCAAACCAATCACCCCATTTGGTGTGGGGATTGAAGTGAAGCTGCTTAGGATGGAGATGGAGATGGAGATGCTTCTCCTCCTCCTCCTCTTTGCTTTGGGGTTTTTGAGACACGATTTGATCAGAAAAAGACAATGTTTGAAATGGAAAACTGGCAAATTGGTTAATGGTTTCGGCGCATGGTTTGAGGAACCTGGCGAGTCGTATCTTCTCTGACTCCGAAACCAGTGTTGCCGTGCGAGACTCGTATATGCTGCAGAAACTCTTTCGTTCCTTTCTTGACATTTTTTATTTTTTTTTTTGGATGAACCAACCCAAACGATCAAGCAAATACGCAGAAGGGGTTTGAACTTTGAATGAATGAATGAGAATTGAGAATGAATGGTGTGTGCGCCAAAAGAAGCTACTCCGCAACGGCTAAAACTAGTTTTGACATACGACTTAAGGAATAAGTAGAGCTCAGTTTGGTATAAACCAGCGGATTGCATATGAGTTTATAGCGAATATCTGGTAGTGGATAAATTAGAAGATTAAATTTAAAATATTTTATAAAATTGGCGGTTAAACTAACTCATAAATATAAAATGACATAAAAATACTCCCTCTAGACTCAATTATAAGGGAAAAAATCATGTATTTGGTCCAAAATATAAGCAATTTCTTTAAAAATGTTTATATCTTGGACCAAATACATCGATTTTTTTTTTATAATTGAGTCTGGAGGGAGTATATTTTAATAAATGAGACAAAGACTTAATAATTTTTTACTTCATTTAATAGAAGATAAATGAGGAATCTAATTAAAATAATAAGGGTAAAAAAGAGAGAAAAATGATACACTATAAGCTATAAGCTCAAACGCTACTTCAAACAGCATCTGGAAAAATGTTATACGCTAGTGAAAAAACGCTATAAGCTATTGGTTACCAAACACATGTTACGAGCTTATCTGCTAGAAGCTAACTATTTGATTTTACCAAACAGAGTCTTGGTTTAATTAGTACATAGGTCTAAACTATTTAGGAGTTTCTAAATAAGTCCTTAAATTAAAAAAATTGTAGTTGGGTCCCTACAATTTAATTGGGTCTCTAAACTTGTTAATAATTTGTATTTGGGTCCCTGAATTTTTAAATAATTTGTGTTTAGGTTCCTGTATTTAGGGACCTAATTGAAAATTATTTAAAAATTTAGGGACTTAATTATAAATTATTAAAAAGTTTAAGGACATGATTAAAATACATAAGCCCAATTACAAATTATTGACAAGTTTATAGACTCATTTAAAAATTCACAAATAATTTAGAGAACTACAAAGTAATTAAAACAAATAACTAACGAGATAAATTTAGGCTAAAATGTACTTAATTATTGCTTCTTTTTTATCACGGATTATTTTACAAATCCCCATAATCTTTATTAATCTAAACTATTCTCACTATAATGGATGTGCCACTTTATGGAGGGACCATTTTTCAGTGCAAATTTTATTAGGAATTACTAACGCTCTAACTTTAGTTATTTCAGGATTTGACACACGAAAATAATTAATTGAAACAAATTTTGACTAAAATACCCTTAATAAACATATCACTTTTTAATGCAAAATTCATTGTGAATTACTAACACTTCACTAAAGCTACCAAATTAAAATAAACTATAATTAATGTATGCTATTGATCTAAAGGTATAATGGGAAAATAATGTTGAATTATACTTTGGATTTTTAAAACAACCAAAGTTTTGTGACAAAAATCTAAAGCAAAAACACCCAAAGGTTTGGGACGGAGGGAGCAGTTAATAACACTCCATCATAACTATCTAGTAAAAATAAAATATAATTAATGCAAGCTCTTAATTAATTTAAAGGTTTAATGGAAAAACATGTTAATTATACTTTTGAGTTTCTAAAACAATCAATGTTTTGAAACAAAAATCAAAAGCAAACAATGAAATTTTTGGACCAGAGAAAGTAACTTGCAAGCAATATAGAATGGGCTCCAGTTCAAATCGTTTGATTTTCAACACCTAAAAATCATGGTTAATGATGTTTAAAATTGTAGTTAATGAAGTTCAGTTACTGGTTAATGAATTGCAACATCTTGTATATCCATTAACTAAGTTTAACACTTCATTAACCACTTGCATGAACTGCGTTAACCAACAAAATAGTTATCGATATTTTATGTCTCATTTGACTGTACAAATATCATTTATTTGAAAAACAAGGGATAACTCCTTGCGTGAGAGGATATACATGTCAAAACAAAATATATTGTTACCGGGTGCGATGCTATTATTTAGGCAAGCACTAAAAGAATGTTCAGCTCCATTCACATTTCTCTCTTTTCTTTTCCCATTGGACTCTCTTTCTCTTCTCATGCCAAAAACATCTATTACGATTCATCACATTCTCCTCCTCTATATCTAAGTCCATAAAATCATGACATAAAAGATCAACCTCCTATACCCATAAATGCTAACCAAAACAGAATAACTTCAACTCTTGGCAAAATGGAACCTTACACGTCTTTGCATTCCTCATTGGAAATGCTGATACAGTTTCTCAACACTATTATCTCACCTTACAATCTTTTTGCAGTTCTTTTGGTAGCAGGTCTACCACTCCTTTGCTTCACATGCAGAAGAAAAGGACCCATTTATTTGATAGACTTTTCCTGCTACTGTCCCCCAAGTTCTTATAGGCTACCTAAGGCCATGTTTGAAGAGAATAATGTTTTTGATGACATGGAACAAGAGGCTGTTGATTTCCAATGCAAGATCATAGCAAAATCTGGATTCAGTGATGAAACATCAATTCCTCCATCTTTAGCTCAGATACCAAAAGTTAAAGCTCTCACCTTTGCACTTGAAGAAGCTGAAACAATAATGTATTCAGCAATCACAGACCTGTTTCAAAAAACCAACATCAACCCAAAAGCCATTGACATACTCATAACTAACAGTAGCATCTTTTGTCCTACCCCATCTCTTAGTTCCATGGTGGTTAACAAGTTCAGGATGAGGAGCAACATCATGAGCTTCCACCTTTCAGGTATGGGATGCAGTGCTGGAATTATAGCAGTTGGTTTGGCCAAAGACTTGTTGAGAGTCCATAGAAACTCATTGGCTTTAATAGTAAGCACAGAGACACTTAGTCTAAATTGGTACACAGGTAAAGTTCCATCCATGTTGCTAACTAATTGCCTATTCAGAATGGGTGGATCTGCTGTATTGATGTCAAGTAGGGTCCAAGATAAGCATAGGGCAAAGTATGAGCTAAAGCATATTGTTAGAACAATCAATGCATATGATGATCAATCTCATGGCTGTGTCTACCAGGATGTTGATTCAGAGAACAAAGAGGGTGTGTCAATATCAAAGAACATAGTCAATGTGTGTGGAGATGTGTTGAAGAAAAATATAGTTTCACTGGGACCATTGGTTTTGCCATTGAGGGAGCAATTTTTGTATTTGTTTTCCATTGTTTGTTACAAAATATGGACTAGAAGAAGAACAAGCATCTACACACCAAAATTCAATAGGGCTTTTGAGCATTTCTGTATACATTCAGGGGGAAGAGCTGTTATACAAGCAATTGAAAGAAACTTGAGGCTAAGGAAAGGGGATGTGGAACCATCAAAGATGACTCTTTACAGATTTGGAAACACTTCATCTGCTTCAATTTGGTATGAGTTGTCATACATTGAAGCAAAAGGGAGGATGAAATGTGGAGATAGGGTGTGGCAAATTGCCTTTGGAAGTGGATTCAAGTGTAACAGTGCAGTGTGGAAATGTTTATGCGATGTGAAGCCTGATATTGCCACTGCTTGGAGGGATACAATTCACTCATACCCAGTAGATATTCTGGGAACAAACTGATAAAAATATTGGGGATTTGGGTTTGTACACGTTTTGTGTTGGGCTGGCTTTAAACTTAAAGATCCATCATCTTTATTCCTTCTCAGTAATCGTAGTTTGATAGCCAATCTACTTTGCTTCGTTATCCAATAATTGAGTCATTGTTGACTGCTGTTCAATGTGGTGTGAAAATTTTATTGTGCAAAGAGTCATTTTCCTATCCATGAATGCTATAAATAAAACAGCACTGGGTCTTCATCTCAAAAATCAATGGGTACATAACACAATCTAGCAAGTGACGGATTAAATAAGAAGATTATCAAGCACACAAGAGAATCTCAAAAATGTTTTCCGCCACCAGAAAAATCAAATGATTCTCAATAAATATAATGTCCAGGGTGCTTCCTCGACTGTGGAGGCAGACATAAAAAGATTGTCTCCAGAAACAATCTTGCCTTGGCATTGATGCTGCTTATTCTGTTGCCAAATGTATAAACATAAACCCTATCCGTTTGATTATAATTTTAATTAATTCGAAAGAAATATTTTTTTTTAAATGAAATTTAAAAATTTATATTCAGAAATGAAATTTTTAAAAATAAATTAATGAATGGGCAGTACAGAAAATTGGAAGATCAATATCACAAAGCAGACATGTCGACCCAAAGGTTTTTTTTTTTGGGCACCCCCAGTGTCTGCAATATACTGAATTGCAAAGCTATTGGAATACATACGGATCTACGTAGTAATAATCTACATGCATTTCAATGATGCAGTAAGGATGAGAAAGGTCTGTTAAAAAAAGGAAGTGTAAATCACCACCCAACAAGTCATTGTACATCAAGATCCCCAAATAATAGCACATCTATCAAAATTTGTGTATTACTTGACAGAATAAAAGAGGATCATAACTAGAATCGACGGAAGTCTTTAGGAGGCCTGAAGTTAAGGGGATGGGTTTCTGGAGTGGCAGTGTCATCTTCTTTCCACATTTTTATGGTCTTGTCAGCTTCGCAGGATATAAGCCTCGTACCCGTGACATCATAGGTTAAAGCATAAATACCAGCTTCACTGTCCAGCGAACCTGCAAGAGGGAAGGTTGGGGGGAAAAGGAAAATAGTAATTATGTTTGTCAATCTTGTGTATATGGTAGAACTGACTAGCATCAAGCTGAACATATAAGAGCAGCCAAATATGCATACCAGGCTGTACAATTGTTTGAGCTTGCTGGAAATTGTGACCACTCTTCCAATCCCAGAACCACATACTGCCATTGTCACCTTCAACCAGGGGAAAAAAAAAAAAAAAAAGAGCTTAGCGTTGAAGACCACAAGGGGAAAAAACATATCCATGTCATTTCTTTTTCAGGAAGGCACAAGACAAGATTAAGGGACTTTAATCCCTCATCACACGGTCATGAAAAACTGGGACACGGATTAATTTAATTTATTCCATCAAACATAATCCCTAACAGAATTTTACTTTGTTCTAGAGGCCCATACCTCCAGTAACCATCACACCCTCCTCATTGACAGCCATTGCATTGATGATAGTTTTCTGTTGAGAACTGCACAAATAACAGTAATGAAAACACATCAATTATTAGAACAATATTTTTCCAACCATGCCATTGAAGCAGTATAATTTGAACTTGAATATTAATTATAGACAACTGCCAAACAACTACCATAAATGGTAAACCTAATAATTAATTATCCCCCTAATCACACAGGTTCGATAAAAAGGTTTATGAACTCACAGCATGTTATGACAAAACTCTCCTTTTGGAAGGGTGAACTTTTTAATATTATCAGCCGACGCAGATGCAAAAGCTTGCCTGCAGCCAACAAAAAAAGAAGGGGGTGAGAGGACAAAATGAAATAACAAATTCAAATATAAAAAAAAATCAACCATTGTTAATCATTCTTTAAGTAACGATCAACTGATATTGAACACATACTCTTTAGGATGTGGAGCAATCGCTCGAACAGACTTTTTATGGTTTGTAAGAGTTAACATTGTTTTACCTGCATGAATACCTCGTGTATAAGATTGATAAAAAACACGTACAGGAACATTCAAGTGCATATAATCCCAGCACAAAGACAAACAAGAAGATAAGAAAAATGAACAATAAATTACCATATCTAAGGTCCCACATCTTGATTGTAGAGTCGTGAGAACCAGTAACAACTTGAGGGTCCTATTAACAAAATAAGAGCAGAATAAGGCCCTAAGTTTAAAAGTATAAAACTAAACTAAGACATGTTTCAAAACTGCATTTGAATACTGAAGTCTGTGTACACATTTATCACATCAAAGAACTTGTACTGGAACTAAGCCAATCAAACAACCTACATGCAGTCTTACAGATATTGGTATGTAAGAGGACAAACCTAGAGACGTAGATTACCGACCATACAACATTGTGGCACTACTCAGATTATCAAAATAAACAATAATATAGACAACTGGAGAAGAATCTGCATACCGTTGGCCGTGTAAACACAGAGCAGACAGTATTTTCATGACCTGAAAGAGCATGAATCTGCATTTTACTACGTATGTCCCAGACCTGAAAATTTAGTATCACCGAAGCATAGTCACCACATATCTACTTCCTTAATAACATACTTAAAAATATAGGAAATAGATTAGCAGAAAGTACTGCATCCAACTAAATCTAAATATATCATAAAGTAGCTATATCAACAAAGTCCATACCCGGCAGACAGAATCACGTCCTCCAGTCAGTAAAATGTCAATTGTGGGATGAATAGCCAAGCAATAAACACCACTCAGATGACCATGATAAGATCTAATAACCTGAATGAAATAAAACATGTTTAAGTGACCAGTTGTTTGAAAGAGTTCAGCAATTGCTGAAATATTCAGCCAGAAAAATAAATACTGAAAGAGAGATTTGACCTTATTCTGTTCAAGATCCCAGCATTTAACTTGTTTATCGTCACCCGCAGAAAACATGTATGTATGTTTGTTGCTAATTGCAAGGCCTGTAAAAAAAGCACCCTGTTATTATTAACCCAGTTCACAACTGCTGCAGCCACCGCCAATAATAAAGAATAATACCTTAGTACCTCACCTCTTATTTGTTCAATGTGACCTGTTAATGTGAGCTTTAGTACACCGCTTGCCAAGTCCCATATCTGCCCAAATGAACAACTTAGCAACAAAAAAAAAAAAAAATCCAAAATTTTGAGAGCAGAGAAAGATATAATACACTCGACATGATAAGTTTATAAACTATTTCAAAGTTCCTAGCTTCAATTTATAGCAAGTAAATGGAAATAACGGGGTCAATATTTATAATAAAGAAATAATTGGCATGTTGCGTATACATAACTCTAGAAAAAGAGAGAAACTAAATATATAATATTTAACAAAACAGTATGAAGCAGTTTAAAAGTTGAACCTGGGAATTACTTAAGAAAAGGCATAGTTGCTTTAGATTAAATTGTAAAGAAGGAAAGTAACCCACAGAATCAACAATTCAACATGGCTCACCAAATTTTCCTTCTTATTTACATGTCTTCTCATAAAAAGAACATACGGCACGCATTTTGTGATCAAATACCTTGATAGTTCGGTCTGCAGAGCCAGTACAAAACCATGTATTACTGGGATCAACTGCAACAGATCTCACCCATCCTAAGTGACCACTGATGACCTATGAATCAAGGTTAAATCTCTCAACTACAATTATAACAGAAGTATTACAATTTAAAAGGTTCTTAGAAAACTTATGTATATCAGACTTGATTAGAATGAAAGAATTAAGACATTAGCAAACACAAAAGCCAATTATTTTGGATATAATGTCAGTGTATGAATAGCCAAGCTTTAAAAGTGAAACTTGCCAAGTTGATTAGAACCACACATGCTTGAGAAATTGCATTCCTATTTGCTGTCAACTCCTATGCTTTAAATGGATTTTAAAAATTGATTCTTTCTTACTTCAGTGAACGCCAATGCAAACCATGTTCAACAAACATGATAATCAGAAGAGTAACAGCCTGTTTCTTTGAGACTGTAATGAATGTTGCTCAATGTTCCAAGCAAATCCTATGGTGTAAATAAATTTGGCACATATGCTAACCACGTTTCCCAAAAGGAAAAGCACATCTCCCATCAAATGCGTGTTAGCATTAGGTAAAATTCAAAGCAAAAATGTTGTAAGTTAACCAATATTTCTTAGATTTACAAGAAATTACACATCACAAACTTCTCTCCCATTTTTAAATCTAGCACAAAATTTTGGTAAGCACTTACAATCAACAGGATACTGATCCAAATCCAGTAGACGAATTAAAATTCTGAAGAGTAGTTAATCCAAGGTAACCTTGCACTGGTTGTAAGAAAATAGGGGAATAAGATGATAGAACTAAACTGAGGTGTCCTTGGCTAAACTACTAGCTAGTGCACCAAACATCCCCAATTACATTTGTTTTGATTCACAGAATCTGAGAACCAAAAATAACAAACCCTAATGCCACTCATCTATCATTAAATAGTTTTAAAAAGGGGTCAAGTTCTCACCCTGTAGTTCTTCCATGGTGCATGCCACACAGGTCGTGGCCATTTACTTGGCATTCTTTCCATCAAAGCAGAAGTTGATAAATTCCTGTAATATAGAAACTACAACAGTTTAGTCAAAAAGGTCAAACCAACATCTGTATATATAAATACAATCCTATATAAGAAAATGCATACATACATAATGAGTAAAAAACAGAAGATTAGTGTACAGAACCAACAAAATGACCATTGCACTCTTAGAAACATATAATGCAACAGCCAGAGCTACAAATTGCAAATCACCTTATAAGCTCTTAAAATATAAAAGGCATCGAGAGAAAGCCAGAACCTTTCAGATGAACCAGAGGTAGAAACAACTATTGTATTCTTGCCCTGAAAACCAAGATCATTCCTGTAAAGAAACAAAAACATAAGAACCAATAGTCATTAATACCAGCTGTTTAAAAACTTTGCATGCGACACAATCTATGTTTCATATGGACCATCTAGCTTTCCTTTCAACAACAGCACAGAATAGTAATGAAAGAGATTTCAAGAAATTGTATTAAAATTTATGAATATACGAAAAAAATCAAACCACAAGAAAAGATAAATGAGACAGAATACTTCTTAAGGCATGGAATCCTTTTTTTCCTTTTAAAAATAAAATGCCACACTTAGCAAACTTCCATCAACTTCTGCAATCTTCCATCATATTTACATAGTAAACAGTTTCTTAATATATTGAAAGCCAAATAGGTTCTTCAAACAATATTTTAGAATACTGAACACCACATGATTCATTATTAAGCTTTTGCAAGCAGAACATATGATTCGGATCTCAACTGTTATATAGGCTACTCTGTCAGAGAACATAAACATAATAACTGACGAACTATGAAGAAAAAAAATCTGGTAAGCATGACCCAAACAGATTATTCACAAGTAAAAAATTGTCCCTACTCCCTAGCCCACATATGTGCACGAAGTTCAAAAAACGAAATTCTTACGGAGCTGTGGATGGCATAGCTGGACCAACAACCAAAGCATTTTGAGCCCCTCCTTTCTGGGGTTCCTTGGAATCTCCCAGACCTGCCATATATAAGAAGAAACAATATCAACACGTTAGACAAGAACAACCAGGTTCTCTTAGTTACAGAAGAAAAATGCTGAAAAAAGATCCATGTTAAAATTAAAATTCCAAATAAAAGGGGAAAAACATTTTGGGACAGGGCAGAATTTTGAAGAGAGCCATCCAACCTAAAATAAACATTACAAGGAATGGCATAAGAAGAAGGCGACACATCAACCTTATGCTATTAAATGCCCAAATCCAAATGTGTTCATCGTAACATCATAATATAGGAACAGAAAAATATAGGTTCATGATTCAAGAGTTATGAAAAAGGCACATACAATACAACAAGCATTGGCATTCTCGAAATTTCTGGTTAAAATTATTAGCTGTCATAAACAATTTTAACAGTGAAGTCACATAAATTTTAAATCTGCGATCTTGTCTTCTACATTCCCTTCCCACAGAAGTCGTAGTCCTTAGACTTAAAGTCAGAAGATGCTTATACATTTTACCCCAAAAGCATATAATATAATTTCAATAAATAGATATACAAAACACTTACTCTCCTACAAATTCAAATCGCCCCATACAAAAAAATAGCAACAATGATACACTCATTGTAATACAATAATGGCAATGTAACAAGAAGCTTTTTGTTAACCACATACGGCAAAATGATGCCAAAAAATCATATCGACCCAGAAGTCAATTCATCAATATTCTTCTAGCTAAATAATTCATATCCTCAAACCAAAATGATAATGATAACTATCAATATGAGTATCGTACCTGGAAGAGCAAGCATGTTAGAGGGCCCTGCTTGTTGAGAGTGATCCTGTGCGGCAGAATTTGCTTGACGGGGAGGCTGACTAGTGGTGCTTTTAATTCCACCATACTCTGCATTTACCTAATTTTCATTCCAAGCCACATAGCATAAATAATTTCATCTGCTCATAATCGCAAAAAAAAAAAAAAAAAAACACTTGAAAGTACTCAGATAAATCCAAAGTTCATTCAATTCAGGTTCATTCTTGTAGTTTAGGGTTTAAAGAGGAAAAAAGCAAGAGCATTATGATTATCAAGTTAAAATTAACAAAACTCAAATCAAACTCGTGATTACAATTAAGATATAAACTGACCTTGTAATTGACGCGTATTTTCTTGCTGCACGAGAAAATTAAAAAAAAAACAAAAAAGAGAAACAAAAAACAAAGCCATGGGTGAATTAGAATCAGCACTGGTACATCAGATAATGAAAAAAAAAGGGTAGAGATTTTGTAAAAAAAAGAGAAAAAAAACCTCTCGTCGTCGGGAGGAGCAAGTTGTCCGTGAATGGGAGAGAAGAGATCGAGGGCACGCTTGAGGGACTTGAAGCTTAGCTTCTTCAGTGACTGTGGCTCTACGGGTTCCACCTCCATCTCTACGACGACGTATAATAGGTCTAGGGTTTTCCAGTAACACAATAATGCAGCGAAACCAAAACCCCACGCCTTGCTTCCAACGGTTATTATTGCAAACGGAACGCTGCGTTTAAAGACATTCTACTCCTGCGCTGCTTGTGATTATACTGCTTAATTAGGTTGCACTTGCACCGTCAGGCCGCCGAAAACGAGGTGTGGCGGGTTGAAGATCTCTGAACCACTGTATAGAGCTGACGATTATAGCTTGTCTCGAAATTATTTAGACTGTGGTATATTTTACGACATTTTATTTTAATGGCTAAATTACAAAATTGATCATTTAAGTTTATTTTATGTTTTAATTTGGTCTTTTATGTTTTATTTGTTTCGTTTTAGTCTTTTACGTTTTATTTTAGTTTTCAATTTGGTCCTTTCCGTCACTAAAAGTCAATTGTCCGTAGCTAGAAGTCCATTTTTCAAAATGTTATTTGGCTTTTAGCTACGGACAATTGGCTTTTAGTGACGGAAAAGACTAACCTGTTGTAACTTTTAAAACGTAAGGGACCAAAACGAAACAAATAAAACATAGAGGACCAAATTAAAACCTAAAATAAACATAGAGGACCAATTTTATAATTTAGCCTATTTTATACTACAACTAGAACGTAAATATTTGGTTTAAACATCTTTTTAGTGGCATGACATTAGATTATAGTTTATTTTTGGAATTTAATTTGTATGCACTGTATTTTACACATATATTGAATAACGTGTTGGCACGTCATCTAATAAGTTTGACACATCATATGTTTTTAAATTTATTAAATAATATGGTATCACATTATTAGAAGTCTGTGTAAAATATTTTTGCAACGACAATGCATAGAAATTAAACTATTATTTTTTAGTTTAATTATGATGCAACGTAATATTCGTGTAAAAAGTTTTATACCAACAACTAATCACAAACATCACAGGTATGACTTTTGAGATAGTTATTATTATAGTCGAATTTGTTAATGATGTGGCAATTTGTATTGATTGACGGTGTAAAAAATCTTTACACTGCTAGTGCATATAAATTAAATCCTTTATTTTTTAGTTTAATTTCTATGCATCGCTGGTGTAAAAATATTGTACACATATTTAATAATGTATTGCCACTTCATTTAATGAGTTCAAAAACACATGATTTGTCATACTCATTAAATGAGGTGGCAACACATCATTTAATATATGTGCAAAAATTTTTATGCTGACAGTGCATATAAATTAAATTCTTGTTTTTTATAGTCCCTAAAACAGTTGTTTTGAAATTTTATAGTTGTCGTCGTATGAAAATATTTGTTAACCGCCAATTATTGGAGTAAGTTCTAGAGGGCAATAATTTTTTTAGACTTACATTTGTATCATATATAGCGTCTTCGAGTCGCTCCTCGAGGGTTTGCTAGGATTGCTCAGTGCATAAAACGCTTCCCCTCTAGCACAATCGATGTTGCTTCTTCGGCGCAAATGGTGTTGCGACTCTCTTTTCTTCCAACCCTCCCCTTATGCTTCTTCCAAACATCCAACAGACACGATTCTATTAGGGCTCTCCACCGCTAGGTGCTCGTCTACCACCGCGACCCTTCCTCTCTCACATGGTGGCTTACAGCCACCACCCACATCAGCGTCGATGACCACCCGCCCTCCACCAAAGCCGCTAGATGGTGAGCCACCTCCTCATCAAGCCCGGAGGTCACCTTTCCCCTAAAGGGCCCGACCAAATCTGATAGAAGCGTTGTTTGGGCTATTGGCATAGGAAATTGGGTTTTAAGGAGGATGACTGGGTTCCTCTTTATTCTTAGGTATTAAGACTCTGTGTTAGATGTTGTTTTGTGTCTGTCACATCAAAGAGTTTGTGATTAGTTTTGATGTTTAGGTTTTGAGACACTGTGTATGGTTTTAGTTTAACCATGCTTTGTGGGCTAGTAATCTTGCCTTTTGGTGTAATGTTTTAGCCTTGCCCATTATCGATGAAAAATCACATTATTGACCAAAAAAAAGACTTACATTTGTATCTTGCTATTATTTGTTATATGAGACATTTTAGTTTATTATGTTATTTATTTAAACGTAATAAAGTCCTTAGGATAGTGAGTTTGGTTCAATGGAACATTAAGTATGACTTGATCATGAGACCCTATTAAACGTTAGAATACTATTCTTAAATATCTATGGTCGGGTATTATTATTGATAAGGACGATAATAATATGTCGCGACTATTATGTTAGTGGATTGAGGACCACATCTCATGAGTTATGGATATGAGATGTCAAGTCTTCACATAGATATATATATTAGTGTAATATAGATACTGGATTGACTTACTTTGAGAACGTTGCATATAAATTATATGAGTGTCATAAGCGTTTCTCATGGCGGCTATAGTGAGTAGTCCTTTCACTACGACTCGTACATGAGAAGTTGCATGTTTTAATGTTATTAAACATCATATATATCGTGATGATTATAAAGGTAGTAATTTGATGTGCAATGAGTCATGCTGAGTAATGTGAGTGATCTAAATGGGATTCACCCTTCCAACATAATAGGAGTAATATCCTTAGACCTCTCAAGACGGTGAGATGGATGGCCATGTTGGAATGGGCCAATATGTTATATTGGACTTATTCATTGTTACACGTTTGCTGGGGCACCAATGAACGAATAATTAAACTATACAAGAATGATACATTGTATACCTTGAATTCAATTAAGATATATGGACGAAGAAACAATTATTGTACCTAATTTTAGTTGCATAAAGGTTAAGTCGAATTATTGTTTATCAATTAAAGTTGGTAACAATGATGTATTGTTAGATGTCGCCAATTGTTTATAATATTAAATAAGGATTTAATATTATTTTTAATTTAATTTAATGGGAACCTACGGCGTCACATGCACAAAGCAATAAATTTGGAGCGGTAAATAATTAAATAAAGTTTAATTATTTTATGCGCAACAGATAATTATATGGGATTTGATTATTTTATGTTTAGTAAATAATTAAATAAGATTTAAATACTATCCTGTTTGATAAATAATTAAATTAGATTTAATTATTATGTCTGGCCTGTAGTGTACAAGCCCAATTCAAACATAGTTAGGGTAAAGGAGAAGGGAGGAGGGTTACATTGCCAAAGGATGTGCCTCCCCTTAGCGTGACACACTGAGAATTGTGCCTCATTCCCTTCAGCTGTTAGCTAGCACTACATTCGTTCAAAGAGAATCCTGTTCATGTGGACTGAGTGGAGATTACGCTACTACTACGGAGCTATTGTGATTCGTAACCGATACAATTCAAAAGGTAAACGCTATAACATGGATCATGCTCATTCGTTGAGATTCTGTGAACACAAATTTTCGTTTCTTCTATGGGTTATAGTTTTTCGTCTATCTTTCGTAAATTTCCAACACTAAGGTGGTTGACAGAAAGCCACCTCAACATGTCACGCATCTCCTAGACAAGCCACATCGTATAGCCATGTAATCAAAAACATAAAAAGTACCCAAGAGCAATTGGATGAAATGGTATGAGTCTCTTTCGGCTTAACTAGTGGTCTCGAGTTCGAATCTGAGCTCTGGAAATACAATAGCGTTAATAAGTGGTCTATCACCATGCTTATCTTGTGGTGATATAGACAAACAATTTCTTCACCTATTCAAAGGCCTTGTTTTTGTGACTCAAATTCTTTATGAAATATTTAACATATCGTATATTCATTTTGCAATGATGCACTAGACTGAAATTGAAATTAATGTGATGTTGATGCACTTTAACTCAGCTATTTTGGCATTGAAGTCATCATCAACTTGAACTTAATATCTCGATGGACAACTTTCGGATCATTTACCTCACGCAAGTAAAAGGATTTTTTTTTTTAAATTCTCAATTGCCTCATTAGTAAAAGGAAATTCACCAAAAAAAAATAAGGAGGATTTTTTTATAAAAAATATAGGACATGTACTAGATGATTATCACTTCAGTTGTTCCAAGAAGAATTTTAATCTGAACATCCAATGTGAGAAAATCGGATTTCATCTAAAGTGAGTAAAATGTAAAATAAGTAATCTTAACCATTAATGAGAAAATCAAGGATGATTTGTTATGCGTGTGTATTTAATATTATCCATTGATTTTGTTAATAGTTGAGATTACTCACTTTACACTCTAAAGTGAGTTGCTCAAGGAGCCGGATCCGAGAAAACCATATTACCGCATGACTCCGTGAAGCCATGGCTTTAAATTGCCACTGTAAGCATACTCATAAACCAACTACCTGAAATTAATATGAATTTTACTAAGGATCATGAATACAAATTATACAAACCGGTACTCAGAAAGTAGTATGAAAATGCAATTATAATACAAAAATCGTGGATGCCATTTACTGTTGGAGTTAATTCAGAGTAACTAATTCAGTTTATGTTAGTTGTGTTAGTTAGTTAGTTGATGTGTAACTACTAGTGAGTTAGTGAGATTGTGATCTATGCAAGTCTATAAATAGACTTAGTGCAAGTGTAATTGAAAAGAGTGAGTAATAGTAAATAAAATTTTCGATTTTTTTATCTCTTTCCTTTCTCTCCTTCTTCTACGTGTATTACTTTCTGTTTTCCCTGAGTGCTATCCTAAGTGTCATAGCACCTGTGAGTGATACAGTGTGTGTTATCAAGTGTGTGTGTTCATATTTCTGTTCCAATAAATTAAGTGTTTGCATTCTTACACTAATAATGGTATCTAGAGCCATTGATTAGGGACCTGTGTGTGGCGATAATGGGTTCCGCAAAAGAGATCTTCCCAGTTACCTTACCAATTCTAGATGGCAAGAATTGGGAGAAGTGGGTGGTGAGGATGCATGTAATCTTTGGTTTCCAGGGAGTGTTGAAAAATGGTGCAAAGAGGCATCCAAGAAGAGGAGGATAGTGCCTCCTACAAGAAATCCAAGAAAATAGATTACAAGGCTCTTTTCCTGCTTCATCAATGTGTGGATGAGGTGAGTTTTGAGAGGATTTCTTCTGCCAAAAGTGCTAAAGAAGCATGGGTAATCATGAACCAGGCGCATGGTGGAGCTGAAAAAGAAAAGAGCAAGTGGAAGGGGTCTGGAACAGGTCAAGACTTTATTTCAGATCAGAATAATATTGACCACAAAGATGAAATCATTCATGTGGCTATGGTGGCAAAGCCAACTGGTCCAGAATTAGAGAGTATTGTGGAGAATTGTGATGATTCAAGGGCATATACAATCAATGCAGAGATCTTGGAAAAAGAGAATGTTCCAATGGTTGTTTGTAAAGAGGAAATTCAAAGGGCTGCTGTAACGATCCAAAGGTTTGGGAGCCGCCACCAATTTTATTATATTTAGGAAAAATTGGAAAAACCTCAAAAATAATGATCTTTGAAAACCATACTAAGTTCGGGAATCGATTACGCATGGAGAAGGGTGGAGACTAAACCCCACAACACCCCCAACACGCCTGTCTTATGACAGTTACCCAAATTGATTGTGCAAACTAATAAGTTTTTTTAAAATATTTGTTTCACCCCAAAATTAAATAAAATTAATACTAAGTGTAAAAATGAATATTATATAAAAAAAAGAAACTAAATTAGAAAAATTTTAATTTGACTTGACGGAGTTGCTCCGCTCCTACGTATCCTCCGGTGTAATGAGGAACTCAAAAGTCACGTAGTTCTTCTTTTATATGATTTGTTTGTTGGTTGATTTTAATTTAAATTTTTTTTATGGTTTTAAGGCCACTAAGTTGTCGCAACTTAAGCATCCTAAAACCTAAGGTCGACAAGACGTCGCGTCTCAGCCAACCCCAGAGCCGTCACCTAATGTTTATTAAAGAAAAAAACAATAGAAAAAAAACATTTTTTTAAAAAAATAAATTTGAAAATTGGTCTTTGAATCAGGTTTGGGTTTGAGAGTTAGTCACGCATAGGAAATATATTAACGCTCATAAAATACCCATAAAAATAATACCTTTAATCGTTTAAAAAAAATTGTTTGCCTCGAATAATTAATTTCCTTATCAGTATTTATTCAATTTTATTTTAAGAAAACAAAAGAGGAATGTCGTCTGTCAACAAATCCTAAATATTCGTTACCATATCGTTGTTTACTAAAAAACAAAAATCTGCGTTACCAAACTAAATATTACAAACGTCTACCATTATAATACTTATATCTTTTAAACAATTGACATTTTTTTAGCAAAAAAAAGATCCAAAACCGTTTCTGCCCAAAATAAGAAATAAAGAAAATGTAGTTTATTTTTTTTATATATAATTCTACATCCTAAATATCCAGAGAAAAAAAAAGAGTACACAAAAACCTTATTACTGTTATCTCAATTTAGACATGTAAAAATATAAAACAATAAGTAAATAAAAATTCGGAAAAAAAAAAAGAAATAGAAATTAAGGCTAAATTGCTCATTTGGGTTCTAACCCTAGCCTCAGATCGCCAAATGACAAGCATGGAAGAGGGGAGACAAACACAAGCAGAGAAAGAAAGTAACAATAATAAATAAAAGACAAATGAAATCAAAGAAATAAATAGAAGAAATAGGGAAAGGAATCGATCGGCTACAAGTCCAGAATCAAACCATTTTTGAATCTAAAAGATAATCAACAATAGCAGTAACACTTTGATTCAAAAGAAGAAAAAAAGAAAAAGAAAGAAAGAGGAATGACTCACGAATCTGAAGCTCCAGATTCGAATGCAGAGAAATAAACCAAAAGAAAACCTAAAACTAAAATTGTATTTCTCTTTTTTTTGTTGTGCTTTCCTTCTCAAAATCGAACTCTTAAAGTTGAACCCTCCAAATCGCACCCTTTATTCTGTGCATCTTCTTGGTATTTATAAGAAAAGTTCATTGACCTCTTCAGGTTGCGTGTTCGTCTGGACACTCCTGGAAAAAAATCGAGCCTTGCGCTGAGATGATGGGGACGACTTGAACTAACCAAAATCGTTGTGATCTGTCTGTGAATCCGAAATATAAATGTGGTCTTGGGTGTTAACTGTTGGTTGTGAGGGTGAGGGGCGGTTTCGTGTACTGTAGAGGCGGCTCTGCAGGAGGGTGATGCGACGTTGGCAGGGAGAGGGGGAGATGACTGCTGGGCAAAGATGGAGAAGCATGGTCTGAAGAGGGGGAGAGAGTGATGTTGGCGGCTAGGGTTTCAGAGGAGAGGGGCCAAGGTTGAGTGAGGAAGAGGAGAGAGAGAGAGGGCGAAAATTGGGGGGATGAAGGCGCTGCATCTGATGAGGATGAGGAGAGGGGGTTGAAAAATTAGGTTTTTATGACTTAGGGTTTGGTTTGGGTTTTGTTGATTGGGCCAAACGCGTGTGGGGTGCAGCGAAAAAAAAAAGGGGGGTGCAAGGAGTAGCGAGAGAGAGGCAACGCTGGAGGTTGTCAGGCGAGGAAAGAAGGGGTGCACTTGAGAACAGTGAGGTCTTGCAGTGTGAGAAAAAGAAAAGGGTGCGCCAAGAAAAGAGAAGATGGAGTGAAATTTGGGCCGCATGCTCGGCTAGGGGAGGAAAAAAAATAACAAATAAAAAAAGGAAGGACGCTGGGCCTGGGTGTTTACTAGTAGATTGCTAGTGGCACCCCCATCATTACTACTTTCACCCTATTTCTTTTATTTCTTTTTTCTTATTATTATTATTATTATTATTATTATTATTATTATTATATTTATTATATTTTTTTTGTATATTTTTTTTCTTTTAACAAAATAAAATTAAGGGTAAATAAAAATTAAACTAAGAATAATTCAATGCGCTTAAAATTAATATTTTTTATTTTTTATAAAAATTTCGAAAGTGTCAGGTAAAATTGAGTGTTCACAGTTGCCCCTCTGTACTTACTTTTTCACTAGATGATATAGCTTGCATATTATCGCAGTGAGAAATAAGTACAGATATATGAACATCAATTTTGGCCGGCAATGCATGAAAGCGACACGTTATGAGAATGTCAAGAGAAATAAAGACAGGCAGGGGACTGAACCGCCTCGCCTAGAAGAAACGAAATAGACAGGGGACTGAGCCGCCACAACAAACAAGAAATGAAATGGGTAGTGGACTGAACCGACTCCCTTAGCAAACAAGAAATAAATGGGTAGAGGACTGAACCGCCTACCTCTGCAAACAAGAAATAAATTGGCAGAGGACTGAACCGCCTACGTCAGCAAGCAAGAAATAAACGGGTAGTGGACTGAACCGACTCCCTCAAGAAATAAACAGGCAGTGGACTGAACCGACTCCCTCAACAAACAAGAAATAAACGGGCAGTGGACTGAACCAACTCTCTCAGCAAGCAACAAATAAACGGGTAGTGGACTGAACCGACTCTCTCAGCAAACAAGAAATAAACGGGTAGTGCACTGAAGCGACTCCCCCAGCAAACAAGAAATAAACAGGTAGTGCACTGAAGCGACTCCCCCTGCAAATAAGAAATAAACGGGTAGTGGACTGAACCGACTCCCTCCACAACAGGAAATAAACGGGTAGTGCACTGAAGCGACCCCCTCAACAACAGGAAATAAACGGGTAGTGCACTGAAGCGACCCCCTCAACAACAGGAAATAAACGGGTAGTCACATTTTGACTTACCTGGTTGTGTTTTACAGGATCTGAGCCATTGTAACGAACTAGGAAGTTTCAATCAATCAAATTCTTGTTATCTTGTTTTCACTAATTCCCCGCAGCAACATCGGTTGTATACTTTTCTTATCCGCTTATAGATGTTTGCAACTTCACTCTCTGCTTGTAGTCACATGGCACATTTGGATGACACCATTTCAAGTTTTGGGATTTGGACTTTTCTTGCCCCAATTCATTATGAAGACGTCTGAATTACCTTTATTCGAACGGCCAGGGATTTTTATTTTTTATCCATTGAGGAGTTGCTAACGTAGTCGTTTCAAAGTATTGTTAGACTTCAGTTATTTTTCTTGAGACATAATTTAACAAATGAAGCATGAATGCAAGAATGGATGCGAATAGGAGGAATAATTTTGTGAATTGAATTGATGTGGAACTTTGATACAAATTTTCAAGGGAAGAGAAGCACTAAAACAGTAGGAAAGGGGAAAGATGATCACAATAAGAAATTTCACACCAAATTTGCCCTAGTATAGGTCCTTTGATTCCCTATCTAGATCGCTTTTGACCCTGAAGATGGCCGATCATACTGAAGTTGACTGACGTAGCTAACCATCATCATATTGCCCCATTGTAAGCTTGTCCCGAGATTCTCGGGCCGATTTAACCACTATGCCATTTCTTTTCTTTCTTTGCCTTAACTTTTGCCTAGACCGCCCTTTCGGGTTTTCAATCTAGCATGCTTTCACTTACCCTAACTTTTGCCTAGACTGCCCTTTCGGGTTTTCAATCTAGCGGGCGTTTATTATCACTTTTTTTAGGCATAAAACTTCTTAACAACGTCTGAGTTTATCGGCTTTGGCAGTTCATGTCCTTCCATGTCCAGGAGAATCAGGGCTCCTCCGGAAAATGCATGTTTGACCATATAAGGACCATCATAGCTAGGTGCCCATTTTCCCCGCGCATCCTCCTAATGAGGTAGTACTTTCTTCAAAACCAAATCTCCTGGCTGAAATTCTCTTGGGCGAACTTTCTTGTTGAAGGCTCTGGCCATTCTACTCTGGTACAACTGCCCATGACAAATAACTACAAGCCTCTTTTCTTCAATCATGTTTAACTGCTCATATCGGGCTTTTACCCATTCTGACTCCTCTAATTATGCCTCCATCAATAACCTTAGGGACGAGATTTCTACTTCAATGGGAGATACTGCTTCCATCCCATACACCAAAGAAAATGGTGTTGCCCCAGTGCTTGATCGTATGTTAGTACGATAAGCGTGTAGAGCATAAGGTAACATTTCATGCCAATCTTTGTAATTAACCACCATCTTGGCAATGATTTTTTTGATGTTCTTATTAGCTGCTTCCACTGCACCATTCATTTGTGGTCTATAGGGAGTTGAATTGTGATGTTTGATCTTGAAGTGTTCACACAATCTTTGTACTTCTCCGCCATTAAGATTGGGTGCATTATCTGTAATGATCCTTTCAACAATCCCATAGCGGCATACAATATCCCTTTTGAGGAACTTGACAAACACCTTCTGAGAAATGCTGGCATAGGAAGACGTCTCTATCCATTTAGTGAAATAATCGATTGCCACCAATATAAATCGATGCCCATTTGAAGCTTTTGGATTAATTGGCCCAATGACATCTATTCCCCACATTGAGAATGGCCAAGGACTGGTTAGGTTGTGCAGAGGAAAAGGAGGTGCATTGACCCGATCTGCGTACAACTGCCATTTGAGGCATTTTCGCACATACGCTATGCAGTCTGTCTCCATAGTGGACCAATAGAATCCACTTCTCATTATCTTACGGGCCATCATGTGACCATTCGCATGTGTCCCACAGACCCCTTCATGAACATCAATCATGATTCGCCTGGCTTCTCGAGCATCTACACATCTCAGTAGTGTTCCATCTTGACTTCGTTTGTAGAGGATTTCTCCACTCAAGAAAAATGTTATTGCCAATTTTCTGATGGTTTTCTTGTTCACTTCACTTGCACCATCTGGGTATTCATCTGGCTCCCCTTCTACATTAGCACAGTAGGCCAGCTCATCTTTCACCTTTATGTGGATGGGTTGAACCTCGACATTGATGTTCAATTTAAACATCACCACCAAAGTAGCCAAGGCATCGGCAAACTGATTCTTATCCCGAGTCAAATGGGAGAACGTTATCTCTTCAAATCTTGTTATCAGCTGAGTTAGATACTTTTGATAAGGCACCAATTTTGAGTCCTTAGTTTGCCACTTACCCTTCACCTGATAGATAATAAGGGTTGAATCTCCAAAAACCTCCAATCGTTTCACACCGAGGTCAATTGCAACCAATAGCCCACTTGCACATGCCTCATATTCTGCTATATTTTTGTGCATTCGAAATTCAACTTGATAGCCACCGGATATTGCTTTCCACTTGGTGATACCACGACTGCCCCTATGCCATTTCCATACATATTTACTGCCCCATCGAAGTACATCTTCCATTCTTCGTCTTCCTTTTCAACATTCATGATTTCTTCATCTATCTTTTCCTGGTTTGACGATTGCCCTTCTTCCAGAGGATTTTCGGCCAAATGATCAGCAATAATACTCCCTTTAATCGATTTTCGCGTCACATACTTGATATCAAATTCTGACAAGATCACTTGCCATTTTGACACCCTTAGAGAAACATGAGGGCTTTCAAATATGTACTTTAGTGGATCAAATCGCGAAATCAACCATGTAGTGTAGTACAACATGTACTGGCGAAGTCTTCTTGAAGTCCAGACTATAGCACAACACGTTCTCTCAATTGTCGTATAGCAAGTCTCACAATCGTTGAACTTCTTGCTCAAATAATAGACTGCTTGCTCTTTCTTTCCTGATGCATCCTGTTGTCCAAGCATTGCCCCTAAGGATGATGGCAGCACTGTCAAATACAGAATCAAAGGGTGTCCTGATGTTGGGGGTACTAAAATAAGAGGACTCGACAGATAAGTTCTTATCTTGTCGAATGCTACTTGACATTCTTCATCCCATTTCTCTGGTTGGTTCTTCCTTAGTAACTTGAATATAGGCTCACACATACTAGTCAAGTTGGCAATGAATCTAGCAATGTAATTGAGTCTCCCCAGGAAACTCCTTACTTCTCGCTCAGTCTTGGGAGTTGGCATTTCTTGGATAGCCTTTATTTTGTCAGGATCCACCCTTATCCCTTCTCTACTCACGATAAAACCGAGTAACCTTCCTGACGATCCCCCAAAAACGCACTTGTTAGGATTCAGCCGCAACTTATGTTTTCTGAGCCTTTCAAATAGCTTTCACAATACTTCTACATGACTTTCATCTTCCTTTGATTTTGCAACCATATCATCCACATATACTTCAATCTCTTTATGCATCATGTCATGAAAAAGGGTAACCATGGCACGTTGGTAAGTAGCCCCAGCATTCTTTAACCCAAAAGGCATTACTTTATAGCAGAATGTCCCCCATGGGGTGATGAACGTGGTCTTTGCCTTATATTCAACATCCATAAGGATTTGGTTATATCCAGAGTATCCATCCATAAACGAAAACCTGTGGTTCTTAGCGATTGTCAACAAGCACGCCGATATGTGGGAGAGGAAAATCATCCTTCTGACTAGCTTTGATTCAGGTCTCGGTAATCCACACACTCTAACTTTTCCATTTTTCTTGGGTACCGGGACGATGTTAGCTACCCATTCCGGGTGTACTGAAACCTCTAAAAATCCGGCCTCCCACATCTTGACCACCTCCTCTTTGATTTTCAATGACATATCCGAAGACATCCTTCTCAACCTCGCTTCTTGGGTTTCGTGATCCGGATAAAGTGGAATCTTATGTCTTTGCTATTTCTGGGTCCAGGCCGGGCATATCTTTATAAGACCATGCAAAGACATCAAGATATTCTCTGAACAAAGCAATCATTTCTTCACGTTCTGGATTGTCTACAAATTTTAACTCTTTCTTATCCTCCTTAGTCCCCAGATTGATCATTTCCTCTGTCTCGTCATTCAAACCAAACTCTTTTTCGGTTGAGTCCAGAAGTTCAGTGAACTCTTTGACAAATTCATCATCTTCATCCGACTCAGAACAATTCCCATCAGAGGTCGCAAAGGAATCAAACAACAGGTTCTCGATATTCCCATAATGAGGCAAAGTTTTAGTGAAATGTGAGTCCCTGGAGAACAATTCATGGAAATCGGAAAGAGAATAATAGAAAGAAAATGGGAAACAAAAGCATAATTGAAGAGTAAGGATTTTGAAGGAATAAGACGAAACAGAACAAATGGATAGGAATGCATGCAGATTCATTAAATTCATGTCTCAAGCAAAATAACATAAGTCTTATAGCCTCAGTCGGCTAATACAGTACAAGAAAACGATTACATGAAAGCAACAACATCAATAACTGGTTCAGCCTGCCAATTGTTCAGCGGTTCTTGATTGGTGGTGGGGTGGATGATGCCATATGCCCTTGAGCTTTCATCATCCAACATGTTGATTGCTGGCCGGTTTGGTGCACAAGCAGCATTCTCAGATGAAATCACTTCGGCAGGAACGGGAAACGTATCCTTCAAGTGAGGGATTAGTTGTGTCTCCCTTTTACCAATTGTCAAAGCTTTGAACTTTGCTTCAAGGTTGTCGTTATAGCCGATCCCAGACATGTCTGACTTCTTTTGCAAGAATATAGGATCACGAATTCCCTGTAGGTGACGGCCCAAGCCTTTCCCTTCTTCGTAGCCACTTTTTGCCATGATTCGTGTTGCCACCTGATTCACATTACCAACTGGCGAACCTTTTTCCTCGCCTCCCGGCTTATCTGCCTCGAAATTGTGGCACATATTTGTTCCTTCTTCATCAGTGTTATCCACATATGGAAGGGACATAGGTTTTGAGACCATAATATCTTCTTCACCGCGAATCGTGATAACAGACCCATTTTCTACATATTTAACCCTCTGGTGTAGAGTGGAAGGTACTGCCCCTGCTTCATGGATCCATGGTCGTCCTAATAGCATAGTATATGTTGACTCAATTGCCATGACTTGGAATAATACGTGGAACACACTTGGGCCAAGTTCCAATGGTAGTACTATTTCACCGAGAATGCCTCTCTTAGACCCATCAAAAGCCCGAACTGTCATCGACTGAGGCGTTAAATCTTGTTCTCCCATTGCTAGAGCAGTCAACGTGGACGCTGACATGATATTCAAAGCTGAACCACCATCGATTAGCACTTTGGCCACTATAAATCCCCGACATTTCAAGGTGATATGTAGGGCTTGATTATCCCTTTTTGCTCGAGATACCATTTCAGCATCGGAGAACGTGATGAGGTTAACTCGTTGCACATGAACGACCATGTTTATCATGTTTTCGGGAGTAACGTCAGGCTTGACAAAAGCTTCCTCTAATGTCTTTAACAAAGCTTTTCTATGTGCCTCAAAAGTTAGAATGAGGGAAAATAAGGATATTCGGGCTGGAGTTTTTCTCAGCTGTTCCATCACATCATACTCACTTTGCTTCATTATTTTCAAGAATTCTTCTTCGGGCTGCTCTTTTTCTTCCATCTCATTCCTTTTCTCTTTCTTTTTCTTTTCAACCTCTCCTGGGCCAAAGTATCGCCCACTTCGAGTTATTCCCCCGACACTCACTATATTGGTGATTGTCTCGTCAATCTTGCTTGTTGAAGGACCTTCCACCACTTCAACTCTTGCCTCATAATTCCAGGGAACTGCATGAGTATCTTTGCAAGCAAAGGGTGTGGGTTTTTTTACAGTCACCACAATCTTTTCCGACGCAAGTGGCTGGCTGAGTGGCGGAAGTCTAAGCACAAATGGTTCTATAACATCGATCTCCTCATGAGGCATTGACCTTTTGGCTTGCACTATCCCCAGTGACATTAAACTTTGAACTCGAGCCTTGAAATCCCAACAATCTTCGATGTCGTGACCTACACAACCATGGTGGTATACGCATTTGTCCTCTTCATCATATTTTTCATATCACACCATTCCTTTCACTGGTGCTAGTGTTTCATACCCGGTCTTTCGTAACCCCTCCCATATCTCTATCATGGGCGTTCGGAGTTTCAGAACACTTTTGACAGGCCTTTCATCTTCTCCTACTACACTCACTGAGTTGCCCTTATTGTAATTTGGGAGCGGGTTATTGACAACATTTGGCCCCTTTTCTTCTTGGATCTCCAATTTCCCATGAGCAACCAGCCTTCTAATGGTGGTCTTGAAAGCCTCACAATCCTCAACAGAGTGACTTGCGGCTCCCATATGAAATTCACAAGTCGAATTTGGGTTATACCAAGCTGGAAATGGGGGTTCCATCGGCTTCACCGGAATTCCTGCAATCAGATGGGCGTCATACAAACGTTGGAATAGCTCTGCATTGGTAATGGATATCTTGGGAAATGGGGGTAGGTTGGATGTTCTATTTTGGCCTGGGTTTTGGTATAGGGGTCGGGTTTGGTGATAGGTTGGGCGATTGTATTGGTAGTTTGGACGTGGCTGAGGATAGGCGGCAGGAATGTTGTTCACGGGAAATGACAGTGTGGGTGATGGGTTTGTGTTTGGGTGATTTGGTATGATGGATAAGGCATTCTGGGATGGGGATGGTTATATTGTGGATGTTGGTGGGAGTAATTTGGTGTGGCTCGAACAAGACTTACTTCTGGATCTTTTTTCTTTTGTGGGAAATTCTTCTTTGACTGTCCGGTCTCTGTCTGCTCTACTGGAAACTTTCCGGCTCTTGCCAACATCTCAATCCTCTCTCCAGCAGATATAAGGTCAGCAAAGTCTCTGTATGTAGCTCCAGCCATTGCGGCAACATAAGGAGTCCCTAAGGTCCCCAAGAAATAAGAGCACGTTTTAGTCATGGTGAGTGGTGGCTGGACTTGTGCAGCAAGGGCTCTCCACCTCTGAGCGTACTGCTTAAAGGTCTCTTCGCTCTTCTTTTGCAGTATTCCCAACTGCTCACGAGTCGGAGCCGTATCCAGGTTGAACCTATATTGGCTCATGAAGGCATCAGCAAGATCCCTCCAACCATCAATTTTCGAATGGTCTAACTGGATGTACCATTCTAGAGCTGGTCCGGTCAAGCTTTCATGAAAAAAATTGACGAGGAATTTTTCATCTTTGGACCATATCGACATTTTGGTGCAATAGGTCCTTAGGTGCAGCAGGGGGTTAGTACTTCCATTGTACTTTGTGAAGTCTGGGACTTTAAAATCACGAGGAATTATCACCTCTGAGGCTGGGCAAAGTTCTTCTAACCCCAAAGATCCAAAATTACTAGGCTCCTGCATCGCCTTAATCTTTTCCTCCATCTTTTCCATCCATTGCTCCCTAGCCTTGTCTTTTCGCACTGATGCGTGCCCCTCCTCTGTGTCGTACTCCACATGTGGTATTCCAACACCTCCACCTCCATTATGCTGGTTTTCAACCCCATGGTGGCCCATAGGTTCATATCCCATTCCTATTGGGATGGTGAACGACCCTAATGCTTAGTTGTGCATGTTTTCCGTGTTGACAAGGTTGTGGGCTCCTACTCCCGTAGAGGTGGGCATTCCAAAGGTATTGACATTCGGGGTTCCCATGGTGGTCCTATTTGCTGTCAACGTAGTGAATGCTTCTTTCATGGCCAATAACGCCTCTTCAATGCGAGTCTGAGCAGCAGCCATCTCATCCATTCTTTCTTTTACTGTGTCCATTTCTTGAGTCAAGTTCCTCCCCTGCAACTCATCATCACCCGACATTCTTGCTCGGCTCCTAGTGAAGTACACTCGAGTTTGATTGATCTTTACTTTCCTGGAACGCGCAATGGCTGCTAAATCCCTGTTTGCCATAAAAACAAAGTTTGTTTATTTATTTATTTAAACAAAATTAGATTACCCCTTATCATGGATTTGTTGAAGAATTGTGAAGGGTTGTTCTTGAAATCTTGAGCGAGTATCTTTAGTTCAACCTTCGAAAAATTAAGTGACAAGGTTTATGAATAAGAGACATGGGATCACGAAGGAGAAAAGCATAGTAGACTTTCATTTCATGCATAAGTAGAACATAGTTCAAGTACAACTCAGATACATCAATTTTCCCTAATGCTTCTGATCAGTTTTTCAACCTCATCAACTAACTCTTTACAAACATCAATCAGATCAATCGCTTCGTGCGAAGTAGTGAGAGGGTTAACTGCTGCATCTGCGCGGCGGACAAGTCTGGGGATCCTTTCAATTTCCCTTAACCTGTGAGCCCAATGACTGAACTCCTGCCTGGCATGTGAATGGTTTTCTTCAGCGTTCCTTATTAGCCCCATATAGTGATTTCTTTCTATTGCCCACTCTCCGATCTCTTCATTCTTCTCTGCTATGGTTGTTCGATACATTTTGATCACCTCCTTGACCTCATGCTTGTCATGCTTGATTCTTACTTCATATTCAGCAATCATGTCCTTCATTTGCATGTCGAGGGTGTTCAGCCGCTGCTGGGTTTCCACCTGGCTTTCCTTAAGGTTCATGATTTTTCCCTTAAGTTGCCAGTTTTCTTCTAGCAAATATTCCCTTTCTTTCAAGAGCATTTCTATCTCCCCATGCTTCTTCTCAAGATGCCCCTGATACCCTTTTATCGCTTCTTCAAAAGATTGGTTATCAATCCTTCCAGTTATTTCAAACTGGGTAGCTTGCTCCTCTAGCTGGCTTTTGAGGGTCTTCAATTTCTGTCTCATCTCCACATGAGTTTTTCTCAACTGCTCATTTTCTCGTATAATCCTATCCCGTTCCGCATCTCGAAGCCTTAACTCCTCATTTGCAGACCTTAGACAATCCATGGTTCTATCCTTGGAATCTCTCTCGATTCTAGCTCTTTTGCTTATTTGTTCCAATGATTGAGCTTTCTCTTTATGCTCCAGCTTCAAGGCTCCAAAGGCTGAATGAACCTCTCTTAATTTGACCTCCAGCGTGTTCTTCTCGGCTTCTACCTTTGCCAACTTCCCCTTCAGTTCTTTCATCTCTTCGCTTTCCTCCAGGATCGGTTCTGCTTTAGTTGGTTGCTAGGATCCGGCTTGTGAAATGGCAGTTTGATTTGTTCCACTCTATCTCGCACCCACTGCTTATAACTGTCCTTAGCCCCGTAACTTCTGCGCCCTAAATCCTTTCCCTTACGGGTGACTTTCCCCCATGCTTGAAAAATTCTATCGAGCATTATTTTATCTTTTAAGTCGGTCATAAAAGGAATTATCGAACCTTCAGTAGGTGGGCCCATCACCGGGTAACACAATTGGCGTAACGCTAGACTTGGGTTGTAATTGATGCATCCCAAGGTTCCTACTAATGGTACATTCGAGAATTCACCGCATTGGCAGACCACCTCTTCTGTTCCCATCCAATGTGGATACCGGTAAGACCGATTCTTCCTCGGGCCACAAAACTTGCACCCATTCCTTAAGGCCACGATTCTTTAAACCCAACCTCCTCAGATCGACGATGGGACAATAGGATTCATAACCTCTTTGGAAAACATGTGCTGTCAACCACACATACAATATCGGCATGCAACATAAGATCTTTTTTCCTTTCTTCTGATGGCAGAAACTCATAGTGTAGTATACATCTGCAAGGATTGCGAATGTTGAGTTCTCCCCTCTGCACTTATGAGCCATAAACACATCCATCGCAGCAGGGCCCACTAAGTCACCACCACTCGGGAACAAAACCAAATCATAAATTGATAGAGCCAGCGCAACTGTGAGGGTGTCCTAGTCTTCGTTCGCAACCAAATTGTTCATCAGTTCTTCCAAGCGTACCCTCGGAATCCCCTCAGGAGTTTTCTCGTTTGGTTTCTTATTGTTCAACTGATTTGGGTCAACTCCCAATGCCTTAGCAACAGTCTCAATGAGGGGGTAATTTCCTCGGAAGTGGTATGGCTTCCCTTTATTCAAAGGTTGCCCCACAATTCGAGAAAATTCTTCAAGAGTAGGGGCCAATTGGAAGTTAGAGAAAGTGAAACACCTCAGCGGGGGATCATAATATTGAGCCAGTGCGGAAACCGCTTCTACCTGAACATTCACACTTAGCATGTCCAAAATCTTCCCATATCTTTCTTTAAATTTGGACCACGTCTTATCAGGCAATATCTGGGCAAAAGCTTTCAAACCATCCACTTTTGGCTCTTGAACCTTCAACTTAAAAGTCTTCCTTGTTGCTGGCACTCCTTTCTCAGTCATGGATTCCATGTCTTTCTTCTCTTTTTTTTTTTTACTCAAAGATACTCGCTACCAGATTCAGAACTTTGATTCTCCAACAAATTTACCTGAAAAAGAAGGGATAATTGTAAGGAGGTGAGATCATAAGAAAAATGACGCATGTAAAAAAAATGAAATGGGGGTAAGAGGTGGAGTAGCTCCCTTTGTGACCTACACCGGTTCACCCATACTAACGGGCTTGAGTCTAATGGATTTAAGCATTTTCTACAGTGTATACTCACAATAGGTGGTTGTTGTAACCTACATGCATTTAGGTCTCTAGAGCCAAGTACTCTTTCGAGATGTTGACCACACCAGGATGTACATCCAAAATGTGGGCACCCACAAAAGAGTCGCACTCTAGATGAGGAATTCATGGTAGCCACACAGGAAGTGCATCCAAAATGGCTTCCACTACACAACCTCTTACTAACTTAAGCTTCATTCAAGCCCGGGTATAGGGTCTCACTCAAAGTGTGTGTTCAAAGTGTAAGTGTGGTGTGTGAAGGGAGCATACAAACCTCGAACCCTAAAAACAAAAATAAAAATCAGCCCAAACCTGCAATGTAATCCATGAAACAAAAACACAAAAATATAAAGTGTCTTCTAACCTAGGGTTCAATATTCACAAAAATAATTAAGTAAAAATAAACATATATACAAACATGTGGAACATATACAAAAAATAAAAATAAATAAATAAATAAATAAAAAATATAGGGAAATAAAATAATACTTAATAAGAAAAATGAAATAAATATTTACAAATTAGATTAATCAAATAAAAACAAATCAATCAAATAATAAAAAAAGAATCAATTACAAAAACGAAGCATAGAGAATAAAATAAAATAAGAATAAGAATAAGAATAAAAAAAAGTAAAAAAAAGTGAAACAAACTAGATTTGCACAACCAATCAAAATGAGCTTGATTCTCAAGTCCCCAGTGGAGTCGCCATCTGTAACGATCCAAAGGTTTGGGAGCCGCCACCAATTTTATTATATTTAGGAAAAATTGGAAAAACCTAAAAAATAATTATCTTTGAAAACCATACTGAGTTCGGGAATCGATTACGCATGGAGAAGAGTGGAGACTAAACCCCACAATACCCCCAACATGCCTGTCTTATGACAGTTGCCCAAATTGATTGTGCAAACTAATAAGTTTTTTAAAAATATTTGTTTCACCCAAAAATTAAATAAAATTAATACTAAGTGTAAAAATGAATATTATATAAAAAAAAGAAACTAAATTAGAAAAATTTTAATTTGACTTGACGGAGTTGCCCTGCTCCTACGTATCCTCCGGTGCAATGAGGAACTCAAAAGTCACGTAGTTTTTCTTTTATATGATATGTTTGTTGGTTGATTTTAATTGAATTTTTTTTATGGTTTTAAGGTCACTAAGTTGTCGCAACTCAAGCATTCTAAAACCTAAGGTCGACAAGACGTCGCGTCTCAGCCAACCCTAGAGCCGTCACCTAATGCTTATTAAAGAAAAAAACAATAGAAAAAAACATTTTTTTTAAAAAATAAATTTAAAAATTGGTCTTTGAATCAGGTTTGGTTTGAGAGTTAGTCACGCATAGGAAATATATTAACGCTCATAAAATACCCATAAAAATAATACCTTTAATCGTTTAAAAAAAATTGTTTGCCTCGAATAATTAATTTCCTTATCAGTATTTATTCAATTTTATTTTAAGAAAACAAAAGAAGAATGTCGTCTGTCAACAAATCCTAAATATTCGTTACCATATCGTTGTTTACTAAAAAAAAATATGCGTTACCAAACTAAATGTTACAAACGTCTACCATTATACTACTTATATCTTTTAAACAATTGACATTTTTTTTAGCAAAAAAAAGATCCAAAACCGTTTCTGCCCAAAATAAGAAATAAAGAAAATGTAGTTTATTTTTTTTTATATATATATAATTCTACATCCTAAATATACAGGAAAAAAAAAAGAACACAAAAACCTTATTACTGTTATCTCAATTTAGACATGTAAAAATATAAAACAATAAGTAAATAAAAATTCGAAAAAAAAAAGAAATATAAATTAAGGCTAAATTGCTCATTTGGGTTCTAACCCTAGCCTCAGACTGCCAGCGGCACAAGCATGGAAGAGGGGAGACTAACACCAGCAGAGAAAGAAAGTAACAATAATAAATAAAAGACAAATGAAATCAAAGAAATAAATAGAAGAAATAGGGAAAGGAATCGATCGGCTACAAGTCCAGAATCAAACCATTTTTGAATCTAAAAGATAATCAACAATAGCAGTAACACTTTGATTCAAAAGAAGAAAAAAAGAAAAAGAAAGAAAGAGGAATGACTCACGAATCTGAAGCTCCAGATTCGAATGCAGAGAAATAAACCAAAAGAAAACCTAAAACTAAAATTGTATTTCTCTTTTTTTTGTTGTGCTTTCCTTCTCAAAATCGAACTCTTAAAGTTGAACCCTCCAAATCGCACCCTTTATTCTGTGCATCTTCTTGGTATTTATAAGAAAAGTTCATTGACCTCTTCAAGTTGCGTGTTTGTCTGGACACTCCTGGAAAAAAATCGAGCCTTGCGCTGAGATGATGGGGACGACTTGAACTAACCAAAATCGTTGTGATCTGTCTGTGAATCCGAAATATAAATGTGGTCTTGGGTGTTAACTGTTGGTTGTGAGGGTGAGGGGCGGTTTCGTGTACTGTAGAGGCGGCTCTGCAGGAGGGTGATGCGACGTTGGTAGGGAGAGGGGAAGATGACTGCTGGGCAAAGATGGAGAAGCATGGTCTGAAGAGGGGGAGAGAGTGATGTTGGCGGCTAGGGTTTCAGAGGAGAGGGGCCAAGGTTGAGTGGGGAAGAGGAGAAAGAGAAAGAGAGAGAGAGAGGGCGAAAATTGGGGGGATGGAGGCGCTGCATCTGATGAGGATGAGGAGAGGGGGTTGAAAAATTAGGTTTTTATGACTTAGGGTTAGGTTTGGGTTTTGTTGATTGGGCCCAAACGCGTGTGGGGTGCTGTGAAAAAAGGGGGTGCAAGGAGTAGCGAGAGAGAGGCGTACTGGGGTTGTCTTGCGCAGAAAAGAAGAAGGTCTGCGCATGAATGGTGAGGTGAGTCAGTGTGAGAAAAAGAAAAGGGGGTGCGCCAGTAAAAGAGAAGAGGGAGTGAGGTTGGGTCGCATGCTGGGCTAGGGGAGGAAAAAAAATAACAAATAAAAAAAAGGAAGGACGCTGGGCCTGGGTGTTTACTAGCAGATTGCTAGTGGCACCCCCATCATTACTACTTGCACCCTATTTCTTTTATTTCTTTTTATTTCTTTTGTTTTTTTTTTCTTATTTTTATTATTATTATATTTATTATATTTTTTTTGTATATATTTTTTTCTTTTAACAAAATAAAATTAAGGGTAAATAAAAATTAAACTAAGAATAATTCAATGCGCTTAAAATTAAAATTTTTATTTTTTATAAAAATTTCGAAAGTGTCGGGTAAAATTGGGTGTTCACAGCTGCAATGAGGGAAGTTGTTGAAAGAGTATCACTGGGATCGCCGGAGTGGGTTTCCCCTATGGTGGCTGACGACACCAGAACGGCAGCAAGGGGAGGAGTGATGCGGTTAGCTCGGATGACAAACAAAGGGGCGATCTTGATGGCGGACCAAACAACGAAGGCAGATATTCTTGAGTTTGCAGATGTAGAAGAGCAACTGGATGAGGGAGAGAAGGATCAGAGTTCGGCCGTTGAAAAATTCTCCGATCAGCAACTAAGATGCAGGTTTCCTATATCAGGAAATGAGAATAGGTTTTTTAGTTCAATTGGTGGGGGAGGAAAGGACGCTGACACGCAAATCGAGATAGTAAGTCGCGAATGGCGGAGGCGACTCATGGCGGTGTTATCAGAACGAAGGTGTGTCGTCTCTCAGATCAAGCACCTACGCGATGACAGTGGTACATGCAAGACGAATTCCAACCATTTCACGACGGAGCTCACGTGCAGATCTACTATGTGCAGCAGCGATCTGGGACCATTTGTTGGTGGTCCGCATGCGGTGGTAGTGAGCTCCATGAAGAGGTTCTTGTGGTGGAGGCGACAATGCTTCATAGGTGGTGGAACGGAGGCAGCTGCTCACGGATCTGATGTTGCTTCTAAGCAAAGGCATTGCAGAAGCTGCACCAAGCTGCACCAGACGCAGAAGCTGCACAGAGGCAGAAGCTACACCAGAGGCATAAGGTGTACCAGAGGCAAAAGCTGCACCAGAGGCAGAAGTTGCACTAGAAGGAAAAAAAGAGTGAATGGATTATTAAAGGTGATGCTGGATGTGCACATGTTATTGAGTCCTTTAATAAGATTTTACTCAATTTTGGGTTACAAACTAAGCAGTGGGATCCAGAAATAAAATGGAGACATAATTCAGGGATGTGTTGTTAATCTCAATTAAGGGGGTGTGTTGGAGTTAATTCAGATTACCTAATTTAGTTTGTGTTAGTTAGTTAGTTGATGTGTAACTACTAGTGAGTTAGTGAGATTGTGATCTATGTAAGTCTATAAATAGACTTAGTGCAAGTGTAATTGAATAAAGTGTGCAGTAGTAAATAAAATTTTTGATTCTTTCATCTCTTTCCTTTCTTTCCTTTTGCGTGAATTACTTTCTGTTTTCCCTAAGTGCCATAGCATCTGTGAGTGATACAGTGTATGTTATCAACAATGTTAAGAAAACCGGAACGGATCGTTTTAATATTGTTTTATATATACATATTTATTAAAAATTTAAATAATAATATTATTTAATTATTTCCGGTTAAACCATTGAACCTTGAACCGATACATTTTCTGGTTCAATGTCTGGTCCGGTTTTCAAAACATTAGTTATCAAGTGTGTGTGTTCATCTTTCTGTTTCAATAAATTAAGCTCATGCATTCTTGCACTAACATTTACATAAAAATATGTTAAAAAAATTCTAGATAACATTTGCTATAAATTAATTAACCTATGAGTGCCTTCAGTGCAATAACCCAAAAAAGTCTAACTAAGTTCTTGTTCCTCACATGATCAATAGCCTCAACTTCCGGTCTAATTTCCTTTTCAGCTTGTTCACCGCATGATGAACATCAACAATATTAGATGAACTATTTGCATTCAGACATCTTAAAAAACATAAAACAAGATATTAAAAAACATAGTTTGGAACTGAAATTAAAAATAAAGGCTGCAATGCAATCAAATACAGTGTCAATCTTGTCACAAATCTTGTAATACAAACTCATAAAAGCACCAATATTGTTGATGAGTACAAATATATATGAGTTAAGATTTTTATTCTCATAAGCATCAAGTTTGTCCTTTCGAGTTGAATACGCGCCTTCCGCTCAACCATTCTGGCTCTATAAGCAAATTAAAGTCACTCTAAAGTTGTAGAGCCAAGAATGGTGAAGCTGAGAGCGCGCATTCAATTTCGAGATAGCAAACTTGATGTTTCTGAGAATAACAGTCCCAACCTAGGAGAGTCTCCCACACCTACGACAAATTAGAAAAGCACTGTCAGGCCTTGTTGCATGAGTTAAAGCATGTAAAACAAGTAATATCTCAAAGGTAACATGTTCTCATTGATCTCCTGTTCATGCTTATAAAGCATAACATTATAACAAAGATGTAACAAATATTTGAAATTTGAAATATCCAAATCTCTAAATGAGTTATCTAAAACTCTTATTATCATAACAAAATAAAATAACATATCTTATCCTATAAGATAAAGATCTTATCAAAAAATTATGATAAAAAGGTTAACAAAAAATAACATATCTTATTTGAAAAATATTTTTTATATTGTACCATCAAAAAAGGATATTTTTTAGAGAAAAGTTTTAAAATTGTATAAAAAAATTCAAAAATAGTTTATATAAAAATAGTATTCAAATATAGTATATCATCACTTGTAGATAAGAATTTCAAAAGAATATAGTTTAATATACAACGGTCATCAAATTAGATTTTTTTTTTTGACATAGAGCTTAAGGAACGAGGTTGCTATAGCATATGCAAGAAGAATACTCTCCATTCCAGGAGAAGGAGTATCAATGACTATAAAGGATGCACTACATGTAGCTCCCAACTTGGTAAGATAGTATGCACTTTGATTTCCATCCATGAGAGTATGATAAAGCTGAAAGAGCAACTCCCTCCGAAGCATAGTGCGAATTAAAGCAATTTCATTCCCAAACATATGAAAATTAGAGTCACCTTCCCGAATCAACTTTAAAGTCGTTAGAGAGTCCGTGTAACAAGAAACTCTCCTGAATCCCAACTCCCAACATATCGGGGTTGTGTTTGTGGTAAGCAATGTTATGAAACCCGGACTGGACCGGACGGTCCGACCGGTCCGGCCGTCACCCGCTTATACAAACGGTTTGGTCAGGCATAAGGAACCGGCAGTCATATGGAACCGCTGAAAAACCGTTCAGACCGCCGCAGACCGCCATGAACCGGCAAAACCAAGGAACTGGGACCGGTTTTCGAAAATTGTCTGGTCAAGATGCAGAACTCCATTGCAAGCAGAAATCGTCCAGAATCTCTAGATCCACCACCACGAGAGACCCTCTGTACTAGGGATGGCAACGGGGCGGAGCGGTACCGGGGAGTGCTCCCCCGCTCCCCGCCCCGCCCCCTAGATTTTTCCCCGTCCCCGTCCCCAATCCCCGCCATGGGGAGTTTTTCTCCCCCATCCCCGTCCCCACGGATCCCCGCAGGTCCCCACGGGGATCCCGAAAATTTAAAAAAATAAAAAAAAACACTGAAATTCAATAAAATTGAAAAAAAATATAAAAGTATGAAAAAGTTTCAAAATTACAATATCAAAATCAATTTTCCATGTCTAGTCCAACATGTGAAGTCATTATGATCATGATTTGTGAATCTGATGAGTGATGACCTTTCTTTTATTTTATTTTACTAAAACCATTATAGTTTTTAAAAATTAAAAAAAGACATATTATAATACATATATATGTATTTTTTAGGGATAGTTATGTGATATGTTCGGGGCGGGGACCCCACGGCGCGGGGGTGTAATCCCTGTCCCCATTCCCAAATCGACTGCAGGGGATTCTCTCCCCCGTCCCCGTCCCTACAGGGAAAAATTCCCCGCCCGCGGGGCCCCGAATGGGGTAGTCCCCGCGGGGATCCCCACACACCGGTGGAAATTGCCATCCCTACTCTGTACCCTCTACACCAGAGACCAAAACCATCCAGCCATGGCCACCGCGTGCCTCCACCGTCAACCCCCTATAGCTTAGAACCAAACCCTAAGATCGGTCCAAAATCACCATCGGCGTGTAGATCTCCATCAGATCCATACAGATCCAGTCACGAGAAACGAGACAGAGATGGAAGAAGAGCGATATCTGAAATTGAAGGAGAGGAGATAACAGAGAAGAGCCAAAGATGAAGAGATGAAAAAAAAAGAAAAAGAAAAACAAGGTGAAGACTTTGGTTTGGTTTGGCGAGACTCGAGAGAGAGAACAAATATCTCTGACCCCCTACCCCCTATGTCTCGATCTCATCCCTTCTTTCTTTTATTTTTTATTTTTTTACAAAAAGAATTTGAATAGAGAACAAATATCTCTGGTGCTCTCTTGCTTTCGCTGGCCTATGTAGTATGTACGCTTGTGAGGGAGCAAAACCAGTGATGTGGGTTCTTTGTTTGGTGTTGTAGCCCATTGGGCCGGATCCTATGACTTGAATTAATTATCTATGACTTGAATTACCAATAAGTTTATTTATTTATTTTATTTATTTAATTAATTATCATCGGGCTCAACTGAGTGAACCGATTGAACCATGACCCGAAAGTCTCACCGGTTCGATCTCCGGTCCGGTTTTTAAAACATAACTAAGGCAGCTGCCTTAGGCCCCACATTCACTAACATATTGACAAAGGCAAAAAAATCAAATATGTAAGGCCCAACGACAACAACAACATGGCAATTTAACAAGTAGTAACATCCTTGTAAAAAAAAAGAAGTAGTAACGTGGCTTTCCAAGGCCCAAGCAGCAAGTGCTCTGTGACCTAATGGTCATAATACGTAATCGAGATAGTTAAATATTAAATAATTTGACCAAAAAAAAAGATAGTTAAATGATCATGGATGAGTGTAACTATTTGTACCGTTAGAGCTGATAAGCTACGTCTGTGAAGTAAGTAACAGGTAATAACAATGAATAGAAGGTTAGTAATGATACTTTTTTTCTATTTATTCAATAAAATTTCAAAAAAAAAAAACTTCATATTATTTTGCTCTCTCATTTCTTTTCTTTTTCTCTTTATCTTCATATTATTTTGAAGTGAATTTTTGAAGGAAAAATGTGACATCAATTTGAGTTTTACAATATGAATCTATTTTTGAATTTTTATTTGAGTCAAAAAAATTCAAAACTTAAGTCGAGGATGAATTGCTAGAAAATGTATTAATCTTAAAAAAAATTAAGAATTGGTGAACATTCTGGCATTGATTGTTTTGATTTATTCTCAGAATTGAAAATATCGAGAGAAGTGTCAACAAAAGAATAGAAATATTAAATTATATCAAAAGATTGAATTCTTTTCCAAATATATGCATTATTTATAGAATATTATTAACAATACCTATAAGAGTTATTTAAATTCTATTTTAAATCAACAATATTACAAGATAGATTGAATGAGCTAGTCATGCCATTGAGAGTGAATTAATGTTAGAATTACTTGATCATTAAACTTTAATAAATGATTTTGCAGTTCAAAAGATCACGAATAATGTTAATGATTAATAATTTATGTTATATTAAGTTCTTTTAACAGAGATAATTTTTGAACACACAATGTGATACAGACACAATACGCATACGGTCCGTACTGTACGGACATACAGTCCATACAGTACAGACACAATTTTTTTTCAATTTTTTTTAGATTTTTTTAACTGGTTGTAAAAATATTTGTCATTAACCAGATAATGAACTGTATTAACCAGATAAATAAACTTCGTTAACCAGATAAATAAATTGAATGTGAGTTTGACATTCACCAGATAATGTGAATCATTAACCAAATAAGTGAACTTCGTTAACCAGATAAATAAATGGAATGTGTTAAGTTTTAGGGTTGACATTCACCAGATAATGAGAACTATTAACCAGATAAGTGAAATTCGTTAACCAGATAAAAAAAATGGAACGTGAGTTTGACATTCACCAGATAATGTGAACCATTAACCAGATAAGTGAACTTCGTTAACCAGATAAATAAATGGAATGTGTTAAGTTTTAGGGTTGGTATTCACCAGATAATGAGAACTATTAACCAGATAAATGAACTTCGTTAACTAGATAAAAAAAATGTAAATTTTTTTTTATAAAAAAAAAAGCAATATCCGTACCATATGAAGTACAAACGCGTATTGTGTCGCACGCTGTCTTCAATTTACGGCGTTGTTCTTTTAATAGTTTTCACTTAGCCTCAAAATGTCTAGACATGCCCCGCATTTGGCTACACCATAAAATAAAACCATCAACTCTGCATGCATAATATTGGATTGCCCCAACCGCTGACCCATAAAAACGAGGGTTGGTTTCTTTTCTCAAACCCTGTTCGTCCAAGTCTTCATCATTATCAAATTAGCGAGGGAGACCTTCATGCGTTACCAATTTGAAAGAATGCACCGGAGATAGAGTCTTTGAATTCTATCAATTCCCAATTTAAAACGGTCATGGATATTTCTTTTCATCTCTTTAAGCCTATTCTATTCTTCGGATATTCACATCACTGCAAACATTTTCATCTTTTATTTTTTTCTTCATAAAATGATTGAGGTGTCCGTGTTATATTATAACTCATTCACACTTCACATTTAATAGATGTTAATATAGATAGATACATACACGGTTTTGTGTATTTCAATATTTGTTGCGTAGCGAGCAATTTGATTTATTCTGCTTCACCTCATTTGTTTGAAAAAAGAAAGGTTCCATATTATCACAATAAAGGATTTACACTACACCTTACTCAGAATTTGCAAAATCATAGCCAAAAGGAATAACATCTTGGTATTTGTTACTACAATACTAACATTTCCTGTACAGTTGAAGACAATCAAGTACTATTCACAATGGTTTTCACGCAAAAGGCAAACTCATACATATATTTACTATAGGGATCCTTTTTGGAGTAAAGTATGTACTCTAACTAAGCCTTTGGCAGATTTTTTTTTTTTTTTTTTTTTTTTTTTTTTTGCATGTGGTTTGGCAATGGTGGCATCATAGCATGACTTAGCATGAAAAACAGGCTGTCTTTGTTGTAATACTAGGCTCGCAAAAGCATTGAACTCGAAACTTGAAAGGATATGTATGTATGCATTGTAAGTTGAAGCTCTTCTTACAGAGGGATCCAGCCCTGTTGAGGAATTGGGGGTGAGGGAAATGTCACCGTATATATATATATATATATACACATAGTCAAATTAAAAGAGGTTGGATGAGATGCTTGTTCTTACCTTGATTAGTCCCATCTCAGTACCACAAAGAATAATGTCATTGGCAGCAAGGATGCTTGTTATCTTGCTTCCTGCTGATATTCTCCCCAACTTTTTTGGTACCCCTCTCAACCAGATCTGGTTTAGGAAATTAGTTTCAAGTTAAGCAGTTGATTTATCAGTCTTTTGGTTGCTCAGTTTGGTATGGGGTTAAAAATGAGGGTGACAATTTTATGGATTAGATTTATTGGTAAAAATGTATTGAAAACACCATGAGTTTTTCATCTCCATTTTTACCCCATACCAAATGATCCTTAAATGTAAAATTATCTATCAAAAAATTTAATATATTATTCATTTAACTATATCAGTGAAAAGGGTAAAAAAAAAATATAGATTTTTACATGAATTGACAACAGCAAGAAATCTTGAGAGTCTATTTGGTCATTTTGTCCATCCGGTGCTTGAATTGATGATGATTTTTTTATGAAATACACTTAATTACCTGAATGCTGTTTGCTGATGAGCTGGAGATTAGGTATAAGAAGTCTTCTACCACTTCCATAGCCACCACATTATCTCCTTTGTCAGTGAGGATTGAAATTTTGGGTTTCCTAGTTGTTTTCCATTCCTATATAATCCATCCATGTCAGGACAAAGCAAAGCTTTTTTAAAGCTCAAAGTTATAGTTCTAACCTTGAATGTTGTGCCTTCAACATGCCTATTTGCACTATAGAGCCAATCTCTATAAGCTACAATTGAATTGATTGGCTTACTTTGCTTCCTCCAACTCCTTGTAGGTGGTTTGATTTCTAGTTCCCGATTGTGTGTTATGGAATACTCCTAAAATAAAGCATCATATCATGCTTGTATTTTGTTGATGCTAGAGCGTATTGTTGATGGCATAATGTATGTCAAACAACACAAAACTAACCTGTATGCTTGAATCTGTGCAGCCAATATATAACTTTCCCTGAGCTACTGCCATGCACTTCACATGCTTACCTTTGAAAATGTCTCTGATCTCTTGTGATTTGCTAACAAGCTGCAAATAGTAAAAACAAATAAAAAATAAAAAATGAAAAAAAATAATCTGTAAGCCATAATTGTCTGAAGTTTTTGTTATCCAAGGCTTGAAGGTGACAAAACTATAATCAACTTCTATATAGCTGGATTATAGGGAAGATTTGTGCTTCATGTGTGTGATTTTGCTTAGAATTTTCAGTTATTTGTCACAAATAAGGGAAAGTTTTGAAGCATCACCTTTATTCCCTGCCTTTCAGTAATTGCAAAAATTGTCTCGCCGTGTGCGCGTAAATGATGAATTGGTTCCCTCATGCCTATTACTTCAAGGCATTCAAGCTTTCTTTGGATCATTTTCCACACCTATTTTATGCATGTTGTTGTAAGATAATTAGTTTTGCTATTACAAATATTGGTAGAGAATAGAAAGTGGTAACCATGGAAGAAGTTTAACCTTACCCTTATGGTTTTATCAGTGGATCCACTTAAAAGGCTGTCTGATGGTTCATAAAGTGAAAAGCATGTCACAGACTTCTTGTGCTCTTTAATGTCCCATACAAGACTAGCTGAGTGCCCTCTAATATCCCAGACCTTTATTATACACCAACACACAGTGGTTTTATTTTATCAATACAGAAAATTACACCTCAAATACTGACATTAGTTATGTCAAGCAACCCTTTCTATTTTGCTGACTTAGAGCAAGTAGAAACATGATTTAGCATGTAGTCTATAGATATGAAACCGCATAACTCATTGACTCATGTCATGTGTTCTTACCTTAATTGATCCATTTGAATATCCACTGAATAACAGTCCCTTGTAATATATGAGGGAGCAAACTGCTATGCTAAAGTTGCGACCTGCCTCAAGGATTTGTGTGTGAACACAAGATATACGCTGCTCTTACCACCATGATGATTAGGGTGATGCAGCAAAATAAATCAGTTAGTGCAATTTAGTTATACTAAATAATAGGCAGCAAGAAACTCAAGAATAAGCTCCAAGGAGCAATATCACACATCATTTACTTTTGTGGCAGTTCTATTTTTATCCTTACTATGTTCGTTTTGCACCACAGTTGCTGTATTTTATCTTTTAACTAATTGCTGCATCCCTACACTATTCACTTACTAGCCTCAAAACCCCTTATATTTCCAGTTAAAATATAGCTGATCATGAAAAATCCCCCATCAAGTTGGTCTTAGGCTCTTAGCCTGCTGAGTCCTAAAACTGTCATGATATTCATGCAATGAACTGAAGTTATTGGTAAATGCCAGAGCTTCAGTTATGCTAATTATGGGAAATTTACAAAAGTTCTTTAACCTAGACAATATTGATGCAAGTATTACAACTTGGTACATAAATGAGTACTTACTGATGTGTTTGGCAGCAAGAAATCAGCTACTCTGTGTAATTCCTCTGCCATCCAAATTATGTTTGAAAGGCGTCTTAGTGATTCTTTTACTCCTTCTGAGAAATGCATTAGTTTTTGCTTTCCTACATGAAAATGGCTGTCTGACTCAGTAGTGGCAATTGATATGAAGAATTCATCATTCTAAAATATTTGGTTTAAAGTTAATTTCCTTTCTGTCCAGTCAATCCTGTCAAAATGATCACAGGACTGCTGTCAAGTGCTACATTAGTTGAATGCAATTTGGATGAACTGCCTGCCATTGACATGACATTTGTTAATTGATATAAACTGAGGTGAGGACAATACCTTTCCCAGAGGCATAATTAAACATGCACATACAAGCCAGAAGTCTTTCTTCCAATTCCATCCCAGGATGCAGAAATTGCTCAATTCCTCTTAGTATAATCTCAGATGCAGAATAACTAAGGCTGCCTGGACTTTTTGATATTTGACAACCAAGCCATGAAATAGCTACTAGGCAGTCTCTAGAAACCTTTTTCATCTGGCTTCTTAGTCCCCTCTCTAAAGCATAGAAGATGGAATCTCCACAACTCATGATACATTTGGCAATTCTACTGCACCATAAATCTATGCTGGTATCCTGCATGTTATGAAACTTATTTATCTCCTTAATTGCTTCTGCAAAACACTGCTCATACATATACTTTCTGAAATGTAAACCTTTTACGAAGCTCACCTGTAGACTCTGATCACACCAGTTGAAGTTTCTTATCATATTCTGGTGATAGGGAGAGGTCAAGCCCATCTTTCTCAGCAACCATGCAGCTGTATATGGTTCCCCTGTCCAAGCATATGTTCCAGCAAGATTTGATAGAATGGATGCAGATAGTATCTGTTCTGAGCTTTCTTGAGATGTCAATGCCCTGAGAAGGATCTGCACTGCTTCTTCTCTAAACAAGCTCTTATCAGATGAATTCTGCATGATATTTTTGTTTTGTTAGTAATTAAATGGTCCTCAATATTCACATATTATATTATCTAAATCATTTGGTCAAATTATGTATATCCTAGTCTAAGTTTTTCATGAAAAAAAAAAATAGAGGAAAGGTTACTAAAGTTAAAATAATTTCAAATAAAAGGGCAAGATATTCTTCTATTGCTTTATGCCAAATGTATCATTTAGTGACTTCATATTCAAACTTTTAATAAATGGGGTCCATGTGATATTCTCTTTTTGATTAATATTATTGTTGCCTATTAGCCAATTAATAACATCATGTAAATAGAGTTATTAACAGAATGAAAATGGAGTGCTCCAATCTTCGTTCCGTGGGAGATCCTTCATGATTGAAATTCGTGAACTGTAAACTTGGATTTTTCTGAATTTAAAAAATTACCAATGTGTCTAACTGAAGCAATATGTTAGCTGCTAAAAGCTGGTGATCAGGTGGTAATTGATGTGCACAATGCATTAGTATCTGCATAATGTTGATGCTGCTTTCTTGCTTTATACGCTGTAGCAGATTAATAGTTGACGATCTGTAAAAAAGAAAATAGAAAAATGGTAACAGAAAGCTCTATGGACTAAGATTACAAAAAATATATGAAAAAAGCATTGTATCTACTTGTTAAATACATTTATGCTACAAATTCTACACAATTATATTCCAAAGAAAATGCAAATTAAAAAATTGGTTACATAGGTATATACCGTGGTATGCAAAGGATTTCATGAAAAAAGTCAAGTGCCATGCATTTGGCGCGGATGTTTTCTGTCTGTAGAAGGTGGATAAAGGGAGCAAGAGGAGTGAATTGTGACACATAATTTCTGCACTGTGCATCAAACTGCATGCATTTAATAAGAATGGTGGTCAAAGAGAAAAATTCTTCAAGATTATCATTTCTGGCAACTTCTAGAAGTCCACTGAGAACATTAGGGGAACTGATTGCAGCCAAATGCATGTTATTTGTCGCGTAGTCAAATGAAGTTACCAGCTCTTCAATGATCATCAATGATGCTGCATGAGGTGTCAGAAGAAGTGACTCTGGCTTACTCTTGTAACTTTGTGAAGTGCATACAATCTCCACTAATATTGGCAGAAGTTCCAATGTTTTTATATCTATAGGAGATGGGTTTATTAAGTAGATCAGAATTGCAGCCTCATGGACATTTTGTTTTAGAGCACTTGCCAGATCACACAACCTTAAACCTTTCTTCTTCACATCTTCTATAATTGACTTGTTCCTTGAAATTATTGTTGTCAGAATAGATACTGATGCCCTTAATTCTCTTTCCTCTTTGGAAGTAGAGATGACTATTAGCAGTTCATCCAAAATAACATCCTTTAAGGAAGCATAAGTAGTGCCTGATGAACCAATCAAACTCTCATAAATGGATGCAATGTCAACATTATATTCTTCACCACATTTTCCTAATGCCTCTGAATATTGTAGTTCTGACATTCTCCTTTCAGTCAGTCCTAATAGCTCATGCAGGGAATATCTTCTGGAGTTTGAACAAACTTCATTGAAGTTTCCTAGGCTATATGATGTTTGCAATTTCATCCTAGAACTTTCTTCGTGATTTTTCTGGTTGAGCCTATGTTTGCAAGAAGATGTAAATGTTGCTTGCTCAAAGAGATGGAATTCTAGTGGCTGCAATGCTTCCTCGATTAATAAATCCTCTACATGGCAATTTAAATGGGTAATTCTTGTTTTTTCTATACATTTTGAGATTGATAATGTCACTTCTTCTTTGGACCTGGTGAATCTGCTAGAATCTTCTATGGACCTTTTTTCTCTAACATCCTTATGGCATGAATCTACTAATGCTGGTGTTTTAGACTGTGCTTCTTTCGTCATCATATCCTTGAGGCCTTTGATGCTCATAATTGTTTGATGCCCTTTGTTGTGACACTGAACTGAATTCAATTGTTTGAGGGATTTCCCGTGACCTTCATATTCACCAATATCCATGAACTGTTTTGACTCTTGTTCCATTGTATCCATCACATCTTGAAGATCAAGTGGGTGAACCTTCTCATACTGCATATTCATATCAAAAAATTCAAGGGAACTAAAGGGGGAAGAGAAATTGCTGGTGCATCTATAATCTAACATTCTAAGCGGCCTATTGTATACTGTAAACTTTGGAAGTGTTTAAATGAAATGAATTGGTTGTTAGTAGTAGAAATAAATAAGAACAAAGCTTACTGTATTGCAAGTTTTCAATCTTGGTTCATGTTGAACTGAGGTAGAAGCTACACAGCTGGTATTTGATGCATCCCTGTCCACATTAGCAAGTTATGCTTAGATGATACAGTAATATTCCAAATTCCAATGTCTTAGCTTCAACAAACTGTACCTTATGTGTTTCTTACCAATAATATCTTTACATTCTCTTATCAGGATTTTATCATTAATTATAAGAAAAAGAACTATGGATTGTGACTGAAATTAAACTTACTATATCCATTCATGTTTGTTAGCATTGCACATGAAACGTGCAAAAAATTTCAACTAACCTATTTAGCCATTAACCTTGCATAATTGACATTTCATTTTGAAATTTTAGCCCCTAGTTTCTTCCTAAAACTATTGAACTTCAAAACACACGAGGTTCCTCTTATTGAGTATTGTTCTAATGTGTGAAGTTGTGTTGAACAGCAAGGATTAATCTTACATATAACGCGCAGATTGTTTGCTGCAACAACTTCGCCACCATGGAGTCTCACCATAAAGCATGACCTGGTAATACACCAAACACTCCTTGTATCTCCTTGCCATCTCCTTAACAGCTGCTTCATTGATTTCACCCTCAGAAGTTATAGAAGAAACAGATTCCAAACTTCTACTACTGCCACTGCTTTCCTTCTTCTTATAGATGATTGATTGAGGGAAAAGACTTTCACAAAGTTGTGATGCAAATTCTGTCCAAACAAGTTTTGGGGAGACCAAAAAAGCTTGGAGAAAATGGAGGGCAGCCTGCCATTCATCTCCCTGGAGTTTCCTAACCACTGAGAGATAAAAGTAGGAGCAGCACACCAAGTAACTATTTGGAATTGTAGCTGTGACCTCATCCTCATCAAGCATTGCAGGCACCTGAAGCATCTGTTCTGAATTTGTTAGCCTAAAGGATCTTTCTTCTGGCTGTTGTGCTTGTATTGCAGTTTCAATGCTTTCAATACCCCAGTAAAGATTGGATAGGACTGACTGCTCAGAGAATTCAAAGAATTCCTGCTTCTGAATCCTTAACTTTGAGGCACATCTCATTTTTAAAGCATTCCTTGTTTTTTCATCTTCTATGGTGTCAAGAATGTACCTGTTGATTGAAATAAGCACCCAAATATATTTGAGGTCTAACATATAGTCTTGGGATGATATCAATGAGAGAAGTGTGAGACTTTTGGTTATTAGAAATGTTGATTGTTGAGCACTTGGTGTAGAAGATATAAAAGGGATTTTGTTATATGTTTTCTATATGATACTATAGAGGTTCAGCATCAGCATCAAGTAGCAGTTTCCTCCCGTGAATGTCTTGGCAAAATTCCAAATTTCATTGGCCCCTTTAATCTTCTATATTGCTTTCAGACAAAAAAGAAATAAGAAAAAGAAAATTTTGTTGCCCTTCTTTGAGAGGGAAAACTGGAAAGGTTGGAAATATTTACATTATAGGGCTACACTTCACGTGTACCTTATCACTATATGGCTTTTTTCTTTCCCTTTTCGTTTCATTGCCTACTTTCCTTAATGCTAAATGCTCATGCATACTTTTGTTTATAAATGTATGTATTAATATGTATAAGGAAAATGTTAATGAGTGCCCTTAGGGCACTTGGTAAGAAATTAAATATAGAAATTTTATATTGGAAGTGGTGTATTTAATTACTTAAAAGTTTAAATATTGTTCTTTCAAATATAAAATTTCTATTTTTGGATTCCTTAACTAGTGCCTTTAGGGCACTTGTTAGTAAGACCCATTAATTACAGGAAATAAATGAAATCTAGTACTCCCTCCGTTCCTTACATGTCGATTTTTTAGATAAATTTTGTTTCTAATTACTTGTCATTTTCAAAGTTTAAGGTTACATTAATTACTTGTTTGTCAATTATGCCTTTAACTATTTATTGTAGAGAGAGCTATATGTTCTATGAAGTAATAAATGGTCAATGGTATCATAGGAAAAATACTAATAATTTCATTAAAACAACAAAATTTATTAGTTTCCTTGATTATTGTAAATTAACCTTAAACGACAAGTAAAAAGGAACGGAGGGAGTACACGCCAAGAATTTGTGTTGAGAAAATCAAGTTGTCATTTTAGGACTTAGGTATAATATATTTTTTTTTGGTTTGAAACCCACCCTAATTAGCTCTTTAGATCGAGTGAGTCCACCAACAGGGACGGAGGTATGTGTTACCTTCCCAGGGTCTTGGCCCCAGATTTCCTTTTTCAAATACAAGTATTACTAATATTTTAAAAACTAATGTGCTTTGGTGTAGCGGTTTGCTAATTTGTTACTCCCTCCTCTCATTTTACTTGCTAATTTGCTAATGGTGTAGTGGTGTAGAAAAGTATTAATTACATGTTTTTTACCTAACTACTCCACTATTATAACCATTCCAATTAATAAAGAGCATTTTAGTCGATGAGTGTTATTTTATCATAGAAATTAGTAAACTCAATTATTTTTTTAAGAAATGTATATAAACTAAAAGGACAAATAAAATGAAAATGAGGGAGTATACTGTAAGAACCTTTACAATCGAAATACCCAAAGAACCTTTACAACGCCCACATTACACTAACGTTAATTATTATAACTAACTAATCAATCAAAATATCTAACATGATCTCATCTATGTACTAAAATTTATAAAAAAAAACGTCTTTTTTATTTTATAGTTGGCCCCTCTTATCATGAACTCCTGGCTTCGTCCTTGTCCACCGATGTATCCCTACGGCTTAGGTCCTTTGGGTTTGTTATGAAACTAATCCCCAGTTAGGCTGATTGATCAGGATTTTACCCTTTGGATCTTAGTCTTTCAATGGAGGTGACTCCTCAGGAGTTTAAATTCGTGTTTCTCAAGTTTTTCTTCTTATGAGGGCGAGTTGTTTCTATTCAACCAACACCCCGTTGATAAGACATAGCTATAATATTTATTCCCACATGGTTATTTATTTAATCACACATGCACACCACACACTGTGCTAAACACCTTGAGATATAAAATATTCAAAAATGACGTTGCCATGCACTTGAAATTGTTCTCTAAAGGCTTCTTCGGCTTAGAGAGGGGAAAAAAACACCCTTTTTATGAAGGGATTTGTATTCTATCTAGTCACACGGTTGTGAATCTCAGCCATTAGATGATGGCCAAACGAAGGTTAAAATGTGAGTCATCATATCTTTATCCAACGATCAAGAACTGTGTGTCTGTTTGCCTTTTGCTAACCATAGGAAATATCAAAGAAAGCCCTTTGTCTCACCAAATGAGACTTTGAAAAACATTTTCTGAAGCATTATTTTATTCTCATGATTTTCATAACCTGGTAAATCCTTTAAGGGTAGATTTGGATAGAGGGTTTTGGAGGAGAGAGGAGGAGATGACTTATTTTTCTTTTATAAATTAAGGAAGCTATAAAATGTATCTAAAAATGAATAAAATGTGATTGAAATGTTATACTATCATATATCATGTTTTTCTTTCAATTTTTTAAAATCTCAAAAAATATATATAAATACCATTCCTTCCAAAACCCTTCAAAAACCCCAATCAAATTCCAAAGATACCCTAAGATGGCACTATCCAACGATTGTGCCTGGACTTTTATAAATCATAGTATCTCTAAATTTTCTGGACTTTTATTTTTTGGACATTGACATGTTAGGAAAAAGCCCCAAGTAAATTGACACTGTCTCTAACTTGAATTTTAGTGGACTAAAATCATAATACACTTTAATTTAAATAAAAATTAGATATAATGTTACTTAGTCATCTTAAACATTTTAGTTCACTTCAAAATTTGAAATAAGCTCCAAAGATTCTTATCAGAGGTACGGTACACCTGCAAACATTAGTAGCTGTAATGTCAATTTAGAATTTGGAAGTATTGGAGTGAAATCCCTCTCCAAGCCTTTGATTCTTTGACAACTGTGTGCTCGTGGCACCAAAGACAGTAGTATGTTGACCTGTCAGAAGGAGTTTCATCATGAGCTTGTCCATGTGATCAATAATCACTGTAAGCTTGCTGCCATTCTTCCTGGATTCTGGTTATTCACGAGTGGACATTCAGCAGAATACCAATTCCACATTCATATTATTAATATTGAAAAGAAAAAGAAAAAAACATTTTTGATCTGTTTGTGAAAAGAAAAAAAAGAAAAAAAAACCCAATTCCACATTCAGTTTTGAATAATTTACCTTTGTATGATGTGTGTGCCAAAGATAAATTGACTTAGCTACTAGAAAGGGGTCTTCAAGTTGATTATCCATTGAAAGGATATTTAGATAATCTGATCTAAGATTTCCTTTTCAGGTAAGTTTTTGTTTTTAGGATTGACATATATCCATCCAAGGATCTTCTTTAGCTGGTGAGAATCAGTATTTTATATTTGTATTTTGTAACGTATGATGTTATCTACGAGGCTGTAATGAAAAGGACACGACAGTTAGGAAGAAAAAAGAACCATTCATTTATTGGAATAAAACTGTAAAGGAGCTGTGTTCTAATACCATACATACATTTACCTGGCCCCACAAAATTTTGGAGAAATGTTTTTTTGAAAATAACTTTTGACAACTTTGTTAACTACTTTTTATTGTTTATGTATGGTTAATACAGTACAAATATTTGGTTAATTTAGTTCGTTATGTGGTTAATGAGTTGTAATTTTTTTATGCACAATTAATTTCATATTTTTTACAACTCAATAAAAATTACTTAGTTAATGCAGTGTAAATGTTTAGTTAATTTAGTTCATTATGTGGTTAATGGATTGCAAATATTTAGTTAATGGTAAATGAGTTACTTACTCAACAAAAATTACGTGGTTAATACAGTGCAAATGTTTGGTTAATTTAGTTCATTAAGTGGTTAATGGATTGCAAATACTTAGTTAATGGTAATGGAGTTACTTTGATATTACCTGGTTAATGCAGTACAAATGTTTGGTTAATTTAGTTCATTACCTGGTTAATGGATTGCAAATACTTAGTTAATGGTAATGGAGTTACTTTGATACTATATGGTTAATGCAGTGCAAACGTTTGGTTAATTTAGTTCATTACGTGGTTAATGGGTTGCAATAACTCATTAACCACGTAATGAACTGAATTAACCAAGTATTTGTACTGTATTAATCATATAATTTTTAGTGAGTGGTTAATAGGAAAGAAAAAAATAATTTTTTTTCAGAATATTATTTTTTTCATATATGAACAGTGAATTTCCTTACATGAACAATACCGTCTGTACGTGAACAGTACTGTCCGTACATGAACAATACATATGGTGTAGGTATACAGTGTAGATACTCAGTTGTCAAAATAACATTACTCAAATTTTGTCACTTACGGATATTATCATATTGCCAATTTATTCAATATTTTAAAAGTTAATCTTTTTTACAATAAAGAAATCCAACAATAATGAAGGTATTAGAATTTTGTTTTGGGTATAAATCAAATTCAAAAGCTAGTTTATGGGGTGATGATTGCCTCTCACTAATGAGGTCATATTACTATTTAATGTGAGACTTCCAATAGGGTGAAGATTGTCTGCCCCTTATAACCATTAATCATGTCATATCACTATCCAATGTGGAACTTCCAACAGCAGGATTTGAAACAAAGGAAAAACTATCATCATCACACTTCACAAGTGTCCTGTAAGAGCACATTAGTTGAAGTTTTAACAATAAACTAGATTTTTTTATGAGGTAACTCCAGCAGTAGAAGAGTGGTATTGCCACCAGACACTTTGTACTAATACGATGACCAGTACAGACAAGTAATTAAAGCTATGTTTGCTTGTGAGAAGAAAATGAGAAGAGAGAAAAGGTAAGAAAGAACGTGAGAAGGGATAATTTTGTATCATGTGGTGATGGCTGGGTTAAAAATCAACAGGATGGGATAATTTTTTTCCCTCTTTTACCCTTCAAGTTACCACAAGGGTAGTTTTATATTATTTTTATAAAATTAACAAATATAAAATATAATAAATTTTAAAATATTTAAAATAAGAACCAAAAATTAATATTAAAAACTATAAATTAATTAATTAAAGTTAAAATTATTTAAAAATGTTAAAACTAATTTTAAAATTGTTATGTAACCGAGCCAATGATATGCCAAGAATCACAGCAGCAGAACACAATCTGCTATGCAGAAACAACAACAAGCAAACACCAGAATTATCGATGTTCAGATCAATTGAATCCTATGTCCTCACTGAGAGTCAATTTTATTGATCACCAATGAAACAGTAACAAGATTACAAGAATGAGCCTATATGCCCTTTACTTCTCTCGCACTCACATTCATACAGATCAATCACTCAAAGCAGAATTGAAAAAACTTATTTCTATTATACAAAGCTAAGGCTTATATAGCTACATTCCCATGCCCTTAAGTTAGTTACAAACCAGTATAACAACCTCCCAACTAACTAACTATAACAATACAAAGGAATAGCTATCACATAGCTTTACAAAGCATATCCTAACTTACTAACTAACTAACTAATGAATATCCACTAGACTATTTAACAATCTCCACCTTGGATCTTCATGGTTTGCCCAAAGCTAGGAATGCACCAAGTCTCTAGCAGAGACTTCAATCTGTCATGGACCCGATATTCACCAAATTTAAGTAGTGAGAAAATTTGGTGCTAGGGACCACTTTAGTTAACATGTCAGCAGGATTTCCAGCACCTGCAACTTTCTTCACATTCATAATTTCTGCAGCAATTACATCTCTAATATAGTGCATCCTAATGTCAATATGCTTTGTTCTCTCATGGAACACTTGGTTCTTTGAGAGACATAGAGCACTTTGACTGTCACACCATACATCCACTATATCAGTCTCCCCTACCAGCTCACCAACAAGACCTTTCAACCATATAGCTTCTTTTATGGCCCTAGCTAGTGCTATGTATTCAGACTCAGTAGTTGACAAGGCAACAATAGATTGCAAATTTGCCTTCCACCTAATAGCACAGCCGAATAGAGTGAATATGTAACCTATTATTGACCTTCTTTTGTCAATATCCCCTGCAAAATCTGCATCAACAAATCCTCTCAAGCCACTGCTCTCAACCTCTGGTCTGCCATATACCAGCTGTTATACCCCAATTTTGTCCGCTTATATTTTCATTTTTTTTTTTTTGGTTTTGTCCGCTACCAGTGGGGAGGTCGCGCATCGAAATGAGGTCGATGCCGAAATGTGGAGAGGTCGTGACGCCGAAATGCGGGAGAGGGTCGCCAGAAAGAAATGAGGGCTCGGCCGAGTCGGAGAGGTCGCGACGCCGAGCCGTGGGAGATCGCTGCATCGAAGTCAGTGGCTCCGTGCCGAGTCAGGGGAGGTCGCTTGTCGAGCCGCGTGGAGAAGTCGAGTGCCGAAATGCGGAGAGGTCAGACGTGACCGAAATACGGTGAGGTCGCCATCGAGCCGAGGTCGCTGGCCGAGTCAGGAGAGGTCGATAACGAGTCAGGAGATCATATGTCGGCCGGGCCATTTTAGCCCACCTGCGCTCATTACAAGCGTATTAACAAAAAAACCTAAAATTCAAAACTAAAAATCAAAGTCGATTTACACTTCACCCTTCACAAAGTCATCTCGATATCTTCACTAAAGTCCTCTCGTGATATCTCCTCACCACTCTACAAACTATGTCTTACAAATTATATGTCCCCCATATGCCTTTGCTTTTTCTTCATCTCACAACCAAGTTTGACAAACAATGCAATTTAATCAAAAAGGAGGAGCACTTGTTAAAGTCACTACTGATTGCAATTTTTTTTTCAAACCATTGATATCATCTCACTTTGCACATGTTACCATCTCCTCAAAGATCATTTTAGCACACACTTAGCATACAAGTTGCGCCTCAAGTTGACAACCTGAACCTTTTTTTATAAATAGTAGAGCAAGAAGAGATAACAGAGGGGGACGGAAGAAAATTGCACTAAATTTCAGAATTAGATATCTCATTCTTGGTACTAATTATACACAACAATTTGAGAGAAAATTGAGAGAAAAAAAGAGAAGAACTAAAAAAACTAGAAGAAGCAACAGAAGAAAGAAGAAGGAAGAAAAAAAGGTTTCTCTTCTTCCTCCTTCACCTTCCCCTTGTTCCTCCTTTTCTCTCCCACGATCTCCCCTCCCCTTTGTTTTCTTCACATCTCGCAGACGCCCTCTCCAGCATCCACACAGACTCCACCTCCAAGGAGGACGATCCTCCTCGTGATCCCAACCTCGTGGTTCCTCCTCTTCTTCTCCTTTCTCGACCACTCTCTCTCTCTCTCTTTCCTCCTTCACTCTCGCTTTTCTTCTTTCTTCTTTCTCCACAAGAAGCCACGATCTTTTCTCTTTCCTTTTGTTTTGTGTTGGTGTGTGTGTGTTTAGGTTTAATTCCCCCCTTATTTCATGTTCTCGCTTCCTTTTTATTTTTATTTTTATTTTTTCTTTTCACACCCTGTTCCTTTTTATTTATGCCCTCTCTAAAAAAAAAATAATTGGTACCAAGAATGAGGTATCCGTCTGCACTCCCTTTGCTTTTCTTTTTATTTTATTTTTGCATCCCTCAAGTTAATTGTTATAAACTTCCGTGATTTTTAGTTGTTATGTTTTTTTAAACTATTGATGAAACGCTGGGCTTGGCCCACTTTTTTTTTCTCTTCCCCATCTGTTTATCTTGTTTTTGATGTAGTTATTACTTGTTATTTTTGTTGTCTTGACTAATTTTAAATAATAAATATTAGTAAAGTGGTAACACTAAATCTACTTTGGTTTAGCCACTACGCGATTTTTTTTAAAATCTCCAAAACTTAAAAATCGATGACTACTCCAAATCTTCTTTGGTTTGGCTCATCATCAAATCTTGATAAAAAAAATCTAATAATAATTAGTAGTGACAACACTAAATCCACTTTCGCTTAGTCACTACGCAAACTTTTTCGATCTAGAAAACCCTAAAATCAATGACCACTCCAAATCCTCTTTTGGTTTGGTCATTACACAAATCTTAAATAAAAAAATCTTAAAATATTAGTAGTGATTACGCCTAAATCCACTTTTGGTTTGGTCACTACGCAAAACCATAAAAATTAAAAAATTTATTAAAATCAATCAACACACAATCATTTTCACCCAAGAACTACGTAGCCTTTGATTTCTCCACTGGCACTGTGAGATACGTAGGAGCAGAGCCCACTCCGCCAAGCGCAAAATAAACGACTTTTATTAAGTCCTCTTTTTTTTACCTTGGTTAATTTTCATTTTTTTATTATAAAAGGAAATAAACATTTTTTAGAAGTTAATAAATTTTGCACAATTAGTTAGAGGTAACCTTTTTCAAAGGATGTCGTAGGTAAGTGCTAATACCTTCCTACGCATAATCGACTCCCGAACCCAAATCCGGTCTTAAGGACCACTTTTCTTCAAAAAAGGTTTTTTCCAATATTTTTCCTTCGAAAATAAATTATTGGTGGCGGCTCCATTAAACTCGAATAAATCCCTCCGGATTTTTCGGTCGCTACACCAGCCCTGCTGATTTTGCACCCTTTAGGTACCTAAATACCCACTTAACAGCAAGCCAATGAGCCTTCTCTGGTTTCCCCATGAATCTGCTCACCATGCTTGCTGCATAAGCAATGTCAAGCCGAGTGCAAATCATGGTGTACATGAGACTCCCAATAGTATTAGCATGGGGTATGCCACTTATGTATTTCTGATCTTCCTCAGTTTTAGGTGATTGCTCCACTGACAACTTGAAATGAGCAGCAATCGGAGTTGTCACGGATTTAGCCTCCTGCATATTAAACCTCTTGAGGATCTTATCAATGTAGCTGGTCTGGTTAACATACAGTAAACCCTTGCTTCTATTTCTGATAATTTCCATCCCAAGTATCTTCCTTGCAGCCCCCTAAATCCTTCATTTCAAATTCAGTGCTCAGCAGCCTCTTCAATTTGTTGATTGCATAAATGTCACTACTTGCAATAAGCATGTCATCTACATATAGAAGTAGATAGATGAATTTACCCGAGTCCTCCTTCTTGAAATAGACACAACTATCATAAGAACTTCTATTGTATCCTTTAGAGATCACAAAAGAATCAAATCTTTTGTACCATTGCCTAGGTGATTGTTTGAGAGACCATACAAAGACCTCTTTAGGAGACAAACCAGATTTTCTTTTCCAGCCTCAATGTAACCTTTTGGTTGGTTCATGTAAATGTCTTCTTCTAGATGACCATGGAGAAAAGTTGTTTTGACATCCATTTGTTCAAGTTCTAGGTTGTTGACAGCAACTAGAGCAAGTATCACTCTAATACTTATGTGTTTCACAACTGGAGAGAAAATTTCCTTGAAATCTATCCCTTCCCTTTGAGTGAAACCTTTGCCAACAAGCCTAGATTTGAACCTGCCTTTCTCTACTCCAGGAACCTCGGGTTTTCTTTCAAAAATCCACTTGCAGCCTATGGTTTTCTGCTTCTTAGGCTTTTCCACCAGCTCCCATGTATTGTTTTTCATGAGAGAATCGAATTCTTCATCCATGGTAGTTTTCCAACCTTCACTATCTTCACCTGAGACAGCTTCTTTATATGTCAGTGGATCAGCATCATCATCATTTTCTATATTCAAGGCATATGCAATAGCATCAGCATAGCCTTATCTCTTTGGAGCTCTTATCTCCCTTCTTTCTCTGTTTCTAGCAAGGCAGTATCCTGAGTCAGTAGAATCAAAATTAGGTGTATGCAATTCTGGTCGTGGTTGACTAACAGATTTCTTTGGAGTAGGATCCTCCACCTCCAAATGAATTCCTTGTGCTGATTTCTCAAAACTTGAAGACACAGTGTGACCCTTTTCAGTACTTCCAATCAAATCATTTTCTCTGAAAACCGCATCTCTGCTTATGACAGCTTTCCCTCTACCTAAATCTGATAACCAAACCTTATAGCCTTTCACCCCTTCAGGGTATCCCAAGAATATGCCCTTCTTGGATCTTGGTTTTAGCTTCCCTTCACTAACATGAATGAAGAATGTGCAACCAAAAATTCTTAGATTGTCATAGTTTGGAGGCCTTCCAGTCCACTTCTCCTCTGGCACTTTGAAACCGGTTGCAGCTGAAGGAGATCTATTGATCAGATAACAAGCAGTTTGAACTATCTCTCCCCAGAAACCTTTGCTGAGATTGGCATAGGATAACATGCACCTAACCCTCTCCAAAATGGTTCTATTCATCCTCTCGGCTAGAAAATTTTGTTGAGGAGTTAATCTTACAGTTTTGTGCCTTGTTATCCCATTATCTTTGCAAAATTCAGTGAACTCATCACTCAAATACTCAAAACTATTGTCAGTCCTAAGTGTTTTAACCTGTTGCCCTGTTTGTTTCTCCATCAATGCCTTGCATTATTTGAAACATTTAAATGCTTGGTTTTTATGTTTCAACAAATAGTTCCAAACCTTCCTTGACCAATCATAAGGCACCCTTGCTGGCCCCCAAATATCCAAGTGTATATACTTTAATACAGCCTTTGTTGTGTATGTTGCAGCAGTGAATTTGACCATTTTATGTTTCCCATACATATAGTGTTCACAAAAATCTAGCTTCTCAAAATCACCATTACCAATTAAACTTTGTTTAATTCCTTTAGATCCCTTTCACTTAAGTGAGCAAGTCTAAGATGCCAAAGTTTTGAAGCATTTGTTTTGGCAGCAGAAATTAAACCATAGAGTTTAGAATTGCGTTACCTTACAATCGATATAAGCCATTTTGCCTTACTCCTTTCAGAATCTGCATAGAGCCTTTATTGACTTTGAGCACTCCCCCTTCACCCTTAAAGGAGCAGCCAGCTTGATCAAACACTCCAAGAGAAAGAAGATTTCTCTTCAGGTCTGGTACATGTCTAACATCAGAGAAAATCTTTGTTGAACCATCAGCAAGTTTGATCTTCACAGTTCCAATTCCCACAACTTTGCAAGCAATGTTGTTTCCCATCAAAACCTTACCAGCGTCCACTTTGTTGTATGAATCGAACCATTTTTGATTTGGTGTCATATGGAAGGTACACCCAGAATCAAGAATCCATTCATCACAACAATTATCAGTGGTGACAGCCAACAAATCAGCACTGTCAGATCCCTCTGTAACATCAGCAAAATCACTGTCCTCCTTGACCTTCTTGTTGTTCTTCTTTTTCCTTTCAGGGCAAGGAGGACTTTGATCTCTACTTGTTCTTACCTTTGCCATCTTTCTTTTCTAGTCTGCCTCTTGCAAACAACCTTTCTGCATCAACTGGTTCACCTTTAATTTCCAAGATCTTCTTCTTCATCTCCCTAGCATTTAGGGTGACTTTGACTTCTTCAAGGGTGAGTGTATCTCTCCCAAACATCATTATATCAACAAGATTGTCAAAGGAAGGTGGAAGAAAACACAGCAGCATTATTGCCTGATCTTCTTCAGTGATCGTGACATCAATGCTTTTCAGATCAAGAACTGTCTTTGTGAACAGAGAGACATGTTCCTTGATTGACATACCTTCTTCCATCTTCATTTGATGTAGCTTCTTCTTCAGATACAGTTTGTTGGTAAGGGACTTGGTCATGTAAAGAATTTCGAGTTTTAGCCATAACCCTGCAGCAGAATCTTGATCTGCAACTTCCCTGAGAACTTCATCTCCCAAAGAAAGAATGATAGTGCTATGGGCCTTGCATATCATGTCTTTCTTTTCCTTATCAGTCATTGTAGCTTGCATTTAGAGATGCCAAGCAACGCATCCTCAAGACCTTGATGAACCAGCAAGGCTTTCATTTTGATCCTCCATAGACCAAAATCATTGTCACCAGTAAATTTCTCAACATCGAATTTGGCTCCCCCCCCAGTGAAGAGAAAATAACAGATCCTCTTCTTGAACCTAGCTTATGATACCACTTGTTATGTAACCGAGACAATGATGTGTCAAGAATCACAGCAGCAGAACACAATCTGCTATGCAGAAATAGCAACAAGCAAACACCAGAATTATCGAGGTTCGGATCAATTGAATCCTACGTCCTCACTGAGAGTCAATTTTATTGATCACCAGTGAAACAGTAACAAGATTACAAGAATGAGCCTATAAGCCCTTTACTTCTCTCGCACTCACATTCATACAGATCAATCATTCAAAACAGAATTGAAAAAACTTATTTATATTCTACAAAGTTAAGGCTTATATAGCCACATTCCCATGCCCTCAAGTTAGTTACAAACCGGTATAACAACCTCCCAACTAGCTAACTATAACAATACAAAGGAATAGCTATCACATAGCTTTACGAAGCATATCCTAACTAACTAACTAACTAATGAATATCCACCAGACTATTTAACAAAAATATTATATATAATTTAGTCATAACGTTAATTTTGTCATTACATATAATATAAAAAAATAAAATCTAATAAAATATAAAAAAATTTAGAATAAAAACTTCAAATAAAAAATTCATATTAAAAATTATGAAATTAATAAAAAAATTAATTTTAGAAAAAAAAATAACTTTGTCACATGGGAAATTTTGTGGTTTTATATAATTTATATTTTATCATACTATTATTTGGTTCATCTCAAACACATGATATTATAAGCGTTTATCATGTCTCTATTCTATTCTTATCCAACTCTTTTATTCTATCATTTTCTATCATATCCTGACCATTAAACGGGCCCTAAAAGTCATGACTATAATTGTCAAAAAAAGTTATGATTATAACTTAAGTTTGCTATTGAAAAAAAAAACTAGTTATTGCAGTTGTATTTGACCTAAATTTTGATTTCTTTAGTATTTTTATGTTCTATGTTTTTATTCATATAGGTTTTTTTGATAAATAAAAATTTAGGGTGAAAGGATGATGCATCCGTTCAAGGTAGGAAAAATCTCCCGACTCTTTGAGCCCTTACGAATGGTATTACATTATCTCACCCCAGGGGGACTAGTGACGACTTGAACCAGTAACATGTCGGATACAAGTCTTGTCATGCTTCACTAGATCAACCATTGGGATTCATTCATTTAGATTTTGATTAGTGATATTTATTTTTATTTATTTTTTCACTTATTTGAGTTTTAGTGTTTTTATTTTATTTTTATTTTTTTGTCATAGAAGGGGCATGATGCCCAAAAGATTCTAATTACAAAGAATAATGTTTTCGGGGTATATATGAAAGCCCCACTCAAATCACCTATAATCAACCAACCAAGACCCAAAGGAGGCTATCTAAAATATGAACCCAAGAGGTCGCTCCAAACTCCAGTTAGCAATCCAATCAGCACAATTATATCCTTCACGATATACATGTTGGAATTTTAAATCTTAATTCTTATTCAACTAACTCCTAATGCGAGCAAAGAATTTGCTACGGTTAGCCTCAATAGACCCTTTAATGACATTGGAAGCATTATCTAGCTCCACAATAATCCTCCTCCTATCACTCTTCCAAGCCATATCAAGACCATTAATAACTCCCCAAAGTTTTGTTACATATGTTGTACAATGGCCCAAACTGACTCCAAAGCCCAAAACCCAACTACCACAATCTCCCACAGGGCCAAAAACACAACAAGAAGGGGTCGCTATCAAAGAGATCACACTTCCCAAAGCAAGCGATATAATAATAGCGCTTAGGGGTTGACATATAATAGCACTTCCTCGCACAACTGCTATTAAAAGTGTATATGTACGTAATAGTGTTTCCCAAAGCAAGCGATATGGTAAGTCCACCTTTTAACGCTTACGAGTTGACATATGATAGCACTCTCTTGCACAAGTGCTATTAAAAGTGTATCTATAATAGCACTTCAGAAGCGCTATCATAGGTTATTAAGTCTGTAATACCGAATCTTTTGATAGAGCTTAGAAGCGTTATTATAGATTAAATTAAGCGTCATTAAAAACCTTTTTTGGCGTAGTACTGTAAGCTGCTGATTTGCCCCACCCAACAGTTTGCGAATGAGTTATGTACCGATCACGGGTGGGTTCTATGGTGCACAACTTTGATAGGTAACACCACCATGCAAAAGTGGTGGTAACCGTTGATTAGAGAAGTTCATAGATTTTATTCTGTACCCTCTCACACCATATCAAAACCATTTCTTCTTTCCCATTTCTTCCTTTCTCATCTCCGGTGATTCCTTTCATATTCTGCCATCATCGTCAGCCAATGGTAAAAGAAAGCGAGGTCATGCACCACCTGTATTTTCAAACTCCGTTGCTGTGGCCGCGGGTCCTCCACAACATATCATCCTTTTTCTCCCTCCCCAAAATCTAGGTTTTCTTTAGTTTTTTCGTTTTCCAGGTTACTTGCTGCACGACAAAATGAATATGTTCCTCCTCCTCGTCTCTTGCCGATAGTGTTCCATCTGCAACCCACAACTGTGGTGGAGCCCTCAAATTGCCCACTCGTGCAAAAGCCACACCGAAATGCAAGTTGTGCTCTCTTTTATCAACACACACCCCATTTGAAAAAAAAAACGTTGGAATCATGTGTTTCAAAATCAGGAAGAAGAGATCGCTCACGTGTTGGGGAACCCCCATTTTGGAATCAAATGTTGCTCTCGGTGGGGTTCCTCGCTGAGTGACTTGCAACGTCGTTGTGTGTTTCTTCGGTGATGCTGCTTTTTTATCGTGGCTAGGGTTACAAAGCACTTGGGTATGGTTCATGATGGTGTTGTTGAGAAATATTGGGTGTCGTGGGTTTGACGATGAAAGTCACAGGTAGGAGTGGTAGTGTTCCAATGGTGGTGACAGTGGTTACAGAGCCCTCAAATTCCCTGATCTGTTCCTGCTAAGAGTATATTCGACAAAACGATGCCGGCGATAGACCCAAGATGAGGTTTTCACTGGCAGAGAGAAACAGTGGAGAGAGGATAGAGACACGAAAGACAAAGGGAAAAAGGAAGTGATGGCCGGAGGGAGAGGAGTAAGAGGCGGCTGAGGCCGTGGGAGAAGACTCACGACAGAGAGCGGGAGAGGGAGAGGAAAAGAGTAAAAATTTGGTGGAGATGGTGTATGATAGTATTGTGGGATGAGATTGATCTAACGGTAACCATAACTTGTGCACGGTGGTGTTACCTATGATACTTGTGCATCATAGAACCCACCTCGATCACGTACAACGCAGGCTAACAACATATCCCGACCATAGAGGGTTTGATTCCTTTATTACAGGTGGTTTGTCTCCAAGTGTTGACCTTGGACAGATGAACAAGGAAGAGTGGTCCCCAACCCCTCTCTTTCAAAAGAAGAACAACTTAACACGTAAGGTACCCACATTATTCTATTCACTTTAGTCATACTCCTAAACTAACTCGAGCCACTAGTGCGTGAAACGGAAAAGAATTAGGCATTTTACACCGGTTTTAGGTTTAATAGGTGTAAAAAGTAATGCGATGACAATTTTGAAATTATTGCGTCACTTTTTACAGGGTATATAACCAACCGGTGTAAAAGGCTTGCGATTTAAAAACTGAAGACATTTTACACTGGGTTTATATATAACCAGTGTTAAAAACGTACCATATTACACCGGTTATTTATAGAACCGGTGTTAAAAGTCTTTCTTTTGATTAAAATAACTTTCTCCCTCTCATTCTCAGTTACGCGCGAAGCATTTCTCTGAGATAACCCTACTTCACTCTCATTTTTCTCTCTTTTTCTCTCGTCGCTGCCCTCTTCTTATTCTCTCCGCTTTTGAGCCCTCTCTCTCGCCGCTGCACTGTCATCGTTCTCATCCTCTCTCATAGCCGTTCGAATATATATCTTTACTTCATGTGGTTCTCGCCGCAGTTCTCCTTCTCGTGGTTCTCGCCGCCATTCTCCTTCGAAACCTTGTCTCAGAGGCAAACCAGAAGCGACCACACCCACTTGTTCCTTCTCCGTGCTTATAGGTTTGTTCCTTTACCTTATAGCTTTGGCCCTTTTTGGTTTTAATCTGTTTGATAATCGCTATCTCTACTCGTTAGGTTTCACTCACCCTCACTCTCACGCTCTTCTGTTCCCTCTGACTAAAGCTTGAAAAATATAAGAAGAAGAATAATCTCTCTTCTTCACTCTCTCTTCTGCTCAACCAACCTTCCATTTCTATAGGTGCGTCACTGCTTCATTTTTTTTTCATTTTCTTATTTTTTTTGTTTAGGTATTTTGCTTTCGCTGGGTTCCGAGTGTGTTTATGTTTATGTTTTTCAGATAGAAATGTGTTGTGCTTTTTTGTTTTTGTCTTTTTTATCTTTTATTTTTTAATTTCTTAGTTATTCGTTCAGATTCCTTAGCAAGCTCTGGTTTTTATTAATTTTTTTACAAGGAAATATTTTGGAAAAGTGTTGGTGTGGCTGTGGATCTATTCTGATGCAGCTCCTGTATTGTGTTATGATGGATGGTTAGAGGATCAACGTTTTTACATGTTAGTAATTAGAAAGTTTATATCTTTTACAAAAAGGTAATTCTACGAATAGTAATTAAACTGCCGCTTCCCTATTATGCTTTTTGTTGTCATTCAATTAAACTTCAGTTTGGTTGCTCATGATTGACTACTGTTGACAACAGACGATGTCTTTAGATGAAAATCGTGGTCGTGGGGGGGCGCCATACTCGCATGGCTTCCAGGAGTCACATCCATCTATTATCAGGTCCATGATGACTGCGAGGGAGTATCGAGCTATCTTTGTGATGATTGAGGATCATGATGCTCGTCATCGCGATCCTTATCGCGATGAGGATCGCGATTTGATGGATAACCAGTACGCTGATCCCTGTGCCGACGCTGGCCATTGGGGCCCAGGCCATCATATGCACATGCTTCAGAGGAGACCACCCTCTACCAGGAGGCCCGTAGCTGCCAGGGAGGTTTATCAAGGGTCGGACATTGTTTAGATCCCAGCGATGACGATGAGATCGAAGAGTATATTCCATCCACACCGGAGTATTCTCCCATCGCACCTGAGTACACTCCATCGACTCCTTCGGAGGAATCTACTGCCGATTTTGTCCGAGTTGCTCCTCTAGTACTGGCCAAAACTAGCCTCAAAATGGACACTCATCATCACTGTTGTCGTTTGTGTCACTTCCCTCTACTGATTCTTCAACTTCAACATGTTGCCGTTTAGGAGACAGAACCTTCTGAAAGCTTCATGATTCTTCTTCACATAATGCATATTTTCTAGTGTTGATGCATTAGTTGAAAAGATACAATGAAGAGCAAGCTAATGCATTTTGTCCACCAGATAGTGGCGAAAACAATGAGTTCTTCTCTGGATTCTATGATGGTGTCATGAAAATAACCCGTTGGTTATCCTCCTCGCTGAAGAAATCTGTCCCCAAGATGATGGGAAAACCAAGGAGTTATTCTCTTGACACCATCATAGAATCCAAAGAAGAACTCATTGTTTCCGCCATCATCTGGTGGACAAAATGCATCAGGTTGCTCTTCATTGTATCTTTTCAACTAATGCATTAACCCTAGAATTCTTGCATTTATGTGAAGAAGAATCATGAAGCCTTGGGAAGGTTTCGTCTCCTAAACGGCAAATGTTGAAGTTGAAGAATCAGTAGAGGGAAGTGACACAAACGACAACAGCGATGACGAGTGTCCATCTTGATGCTAGTTTTGGCCAGTACTAGAGGAGCAACTAAGACAAAATCGGATGACACACTATATGTTATAGATGATGAAACCATGGAAGTTGCAAACATGAAGAATCAGTAGAGGGGAGCGACGCAAACGACATTGCTTTCTTATTTGTGTAAATAATGTAGTAATGTAGCTCTTTCCTTGTTTTGAAAAGTTTAGTAATAATGTAGCTCTTTCCTTGTTTTGAAAAGTTTAATAATGTAGTAATGTAGCTCTTTCCTAGCCAATATATTCTGCTGTCAATTCAAGTCAAATTTCTTGTATTATTGTCATTTTAGAAAGCCTTTAGGCAGAAATGGATAAAAATAGACAGAAAAAAAAAGTTTACTTTTTATGCCAGTTATTTAGATAACCGGTGTAAAAGGGTAGTCGTTTACACCGGTTATATAAATAACCTGTGTAAAAAGTCGTTCAAAAAAAGATAAAAAATAAACAGAAATTGAAATTTTACTCCGGATATATAACCGGTGTAAAACTCCACATTTTACACCGGTTAAATAACCGGTGTAAAAACTCCAACATACAACACCGGTTAAATAATCGGTGTAAAATATTAATTTTAACTTATGTAAAATTCTCCTTCTACACTAGTGAGTCAGAGTACCTTCACAGGTATCACGAGTCACTCAACTATACCGGACAAGAGGAGTCATATCTTGGATCAGTGGAGGAGAGACCAGACCAACTTCTAGCCCACTAAAGGATCAGAACTGAGCATCTAAGTATAACTGATTGAATTTCTTCGTATACATGTATATAGGATAGGAAGCGCATAAGTTTTGGAAAAGCTAGCTAATACATCTGCCCAATAATTTTATTCGCCTAGTTTACCTTTGAATTTTCCCTTCAAATCTCACATGATGAGTAGGAACGCATATCACACTGCCAGTTTACGTGTGTGACGATAAAACTCTTGAGTTGCTTTCATGAATGTGGATAATCAATAAATCATGATTAAATCAGACACGCTATACCTTCACGGGCGTTCATTCTATTTGCCAATCGCAGTTCATAGTTTTATCGTTGTTTCAATTTTTATTATTATTATTATTTTTTATTTTTTTTGGTACTCTGTTGTTTCAATTATTTGACACTAGGTTAAGGAATAAAAAATAAAAGTTTTATATTGAAAAAAACAATTTTTAAACTTTCAAATAATTGAATGCACCACTTCCAACACAATATTTCTATATTTGGTTTCTTAATGAATGTCCTTATGGCACTCGTTAGCATTTATCATTGAGTGAATCCAAATTCCAAGTTTTGTTGGGCATTGCTGTAATAATTAATCTAATTAATTGGAACCTTAGCTAAAATATTAACACTGAAAAATTACAATTTGATTTGATTTGGTGTTGTTATGTTATTGAGCGGTTCTTACACACATACACACACATGTGTGTATATCAAAATTCATAAAATTCTAAAATTATTTGATACTTCATCAGATCACTTTATTTTGAAGTATAATATGATACTTAAAATATAAGTAAATATGCACTATTAGATTACTTATCTACACGTTTCCAAATTATCTAAAAATTTGTATACATAGTTATATACGAGTTAATATAACATGATTCAACGGGTGGATCGGTGAAATGTACATTATACACAGAGTTATTAGATGTGTCATTATGCCAAGTTTGACACCTGATGCCATTTGATCCTGACCATATATATATATATATGAGGAGGGATATAGTTACTCCAGGAGTAACTCTTGTCAGTATTATTACGTTTAATAACTCTCTATACACATTAAATTTTATCAATCGAACTGTTGAATTATAAGTTCTTATTGAGCAGATCAACTCCATAAAATTTCATGAAATTTTAAAATTATTTTATACATTATCGAAAAACTTAAATTCAACGTATGATATACTTTTTAAAATACAAATAAAATGTTGATCATCTGATCGCATAGCTAAGAATGTCCAATTTATTTAAAATTTAGTGTGCATGATCTTTAGTATAACATGACGATATTCAACGGTTTGATTGATGAAATTTAATGTGTAAAGAGAGTTATTAAGCGGAGTAACTTTGACAAGAGTTACTCCTAGAGTAAATATATCCCTCCTATATATATATATATTAAAACTAATATATCGCTGTTAACTTTAGCATAAATAATTAAATATAATCAAATGGTCTTGCTCTCTATCATATTTATTGTCTATTATTGTTAATTGCACGTTTCATACCCTCGCAATTTTAAATGCATCAATCTCAGGAACAAAAAGTCACATTGGTAGGTTAATTAGTAATTATTTGTTTAAGTTACATCTCCCTAATCCAAACGAAATAAGCTAATCGTCAAATTAATTAACATACATGATGCATACATTATTTTTTTAAATTAATCATTGGCTAGTAATCTCACAAGTATCATGGAATTAACTCTTAACATTGCATATAAAATTTATCTAGTGTGATACTTTAGGTGTGACCAACCACTATTATATTGAGCTTATTCAGTCCAGTCGGCTTATAGTTACGTGATGGAGACATGCTTGGACACAGGTCATCTTATGATGCCGGGAAACTGGTCGGAAATTTGGAGCTTGGAAGTCCCACCGAAGGTGCGAAATTTTATATGGCGCGCCTGTAGAGATTGCTTACCGACCGGATTGAATTTGCAGAGAAGAGTAAAAACCAGAAAATTTGGGAGAGAATTGATGAGAATATAGCAACTATTATTCACAGGGGAAAGGTGTTGTTAGATGAATGGCAAAAGGTTCGGTCCCAAAAATTGATTTACACAGTACCAGTGCAGAATTCTAATGGAGCAGTTAAGTGGACTAAACCAATACCTGGGTTTATAAAATGCATTGTAGACACTGCTTTCTCAAAGGACCTTAATCGTGTTGGAATTGGTATGTGCTTAAGAGATGAACTTAATTGGTCTTTTTATTGGTGCTAAACTCAATTGCTTGAATCTATTGTTGATGTTAAAATAGGTGATGCTCTTGATCTACAAGCTGCAATTGATTGGGTTAGAGAATTGGAGTTCAAGGAAGTTATTTTCGAAACAGATTCCAAATTAGTTGTGGATGCAATTCTACATACTACAAGGGATGCAACTGAATTTGGAGACATAATTCGAAAATGTTCTAGGAATCTCTCAACTTATTGTCAAAACTCTCAGGTGGAGTTCTCTAGGAAGACAACAAATATGGCTGCTTATACATTGGCTAGGGCGGCCTTAGATAATATCAACCCTCAATTTTACTATGATATTTCTGCATGTATTGACTCGTTTATTAGTAATAAAATGAATTAAGTTTTTTGTGTCAAAAAAAAATCACTATTATATTGAGTACATGATGCATACATTATAAAGCCAAGGTTTGGAGAATCGTAGCTCCGCTCCATCGCACATTGATTTTCAAAAGGATAAAACTTATATCAAGTTCTGTAAGTCAAGTTCAACCATTTCCTCTAAAAAAAAGTGATTGCTTTTTTTATGAAAAGATGCAAGAGCAGTTACGCAATAGATCGGGATTTGGTGTAGCCATGCAGTCACCTAATCCGTCACCCTTAAATCTATTTTGGATTCAATCTTAGCCCTTAATTTATTTTGTTTAAAAAAATAAAATAAAAATATTGGAATTTGGAAGAGAGAGATAGAGATGCATGAATGCACCTAATCTCCATCCACATACAATATACTTTAAAAAAACAACTAACTTTTTGTGAAAAAAAATGATCGAACTTGACTTATAAAACTTGATATAAGTTTTATCCTTTTCAAAATTACATTTTTGACACTTCGATTCTTGCACTTTTCACGTGTTTGTTTTTTACAAGAACAAAAACTAATGTGTGCCCTTTAGCTTAATTTCAACGTTCATGAAAACTGACGTGTATTACGCTGCCATAGAACAGAACATAAGCAGATATTTGTTAAATAATAATATATATATATATATATATATATATTTTTTATTTTTTTTTTGCAAGTGCTTATAGTACATTAGGATATCTGTCATGTTGTTGTGGTACTGAAGATCAAGAGTTTGGTAGCTGGTCACTTCCACCTTTCACATAATCACAGTTTCACTTGTGTCGATTTGAAAAAAATGACAAAAATATTTACTGTTATGCAAAACAAAACGAAGAAAACAAGAGTCTGCCATACAGCTAGTAAACTGCACATTCCTCGTAGAATTTTAAAAATACTTTATTACCATTAAAGTATTAACTATTGTCGTAGATATGTATTAAAGTATAATAAATTGAGAGTGTTTGAGAGTAAAATTGGAAAAAAATTAATATTAATAATAGAGTGAGTATTTTTTTTTTGCTTATATGTTATTACAGAAGGAGTACTCCACTATTTACATGAAAGAAAGGCATATATGTAAAAAATATCACTAAGAATCATACAGCATTTGGAGCTAACTGGACACGTCCAATTGTAGAGACAATGATAGTAGAGTGATTAGGTAAAGTCAGTGACAAATTTAGACAAGGATGCATAAGAAATGAAAGAATTTAATGAGGGTGCAATTTGAGATGTGGCACCCTAATCAATGATCCAAGTGTTGGAATTACTCCCTCTGTTTTCGTTTATAAGCAAAAATCACTTTTTATATTCATTGAAAAATGTATGTATTTGGTCCAAAATGACCAGATACATACATTTTTCAATGAATATAAAAAGTGACTTTTACTTATAAACAAAAACGGAGAGAGTATTAAAGGATTGACATATGAGAGTGGAAAAGATCATATCAATGGAAAAGGTATACTCACTCAGGTTTAGAATATAAGCACACAAAAAAATCAAGTTTGATGGTCTAAAATTATAAACAAATTTTAACTAACCCCACCATATATAATGATATTTTACCCAAAATTAATACTATTCAATTAATTCAAATTTTATTTTTCAATAACTCTTTTATTCCAATGGAGAAAGTTTTCATAAAGGGCAATTTTAGAGATATAATTTCTTTCTTGATTACTTTAAAAAAAATTAAATGAGCTTAATTAAATTTTTTTATGAGGAGTGAGGTAGTTTCTTTTTTGCACGAGGGAGTATTGATTACCCAACATGTAACCACGTTATTGTTTCTCTGCAAATATGGAAGAAAGGGCCCTCAGCTTCACCTATCTGCACATACGCATGCTCTTACCAACAGTTGTAATTGTTACCAATAAATCATTAAGAGACAAGAACAAATCCAAGATTGTGAGACTGGCGAAGGAAGAAAGGGCTAGTTCGATCCTCTACGTGGAAGCAAGAATTATGAGAATGCTTTTGATACCATATTAACAATTAAGCTCTATCACTCAAATGAAAAGTTGAGAGGATACGTAGATGCAAGTTTTCATATATATTTAGTAACTTAATTGACACGACTAACCCGATAACTAACTCAATTAACCAACAACACAAGTGAGAGCTAATCACCTACTTTTACTACTCTCTTATGACTCTAATAAAGAAATGACAAAAAAACTACTTCCATAGTAGGTATCAATAGGAGATGTCCTAAGAGCAACTTTAACAGGAGGAACTTAAAATTTAAGTTCACGCAGTAGGTCCAAGTGTAAGTCACGTTCACCAAATTTAAGTTCACTGTGTCTTTAATTTTTGCCTGGGAGATCTACTAGTTCACCGTGTCTTTAATTTTCGTCTGGGTCCCACAAAAGAGAGAGAAAGAGAGAGAGGAATGGAGCTAAGAAACTTACGTGGCCAATAAGTTCACCGTGTCTTTAAAATTGACGGACAACTACAAGACACTGCACTAATGTTATCCTAGCCCGTAACTTGCACAGAGAGAGTTGGCAAATCTTATAGTTACTGTAAAAGTTATCCTCCTTCTGTCTCAACGCCCTAACTTGACTGAAAAAACAAATTAAAAAGAAAACTATTTTTTTTAAAGGAAAAAGAAAACTCTTTTAATATACTACGATTGAAATTTTATCATTTTTTTAAATATTATGATATTTGACCTGACTCTCATGAGAAAAAATTGACTCGTCACATTACTCCTTAATAATAATAATAATAATAATAATAATAATAATAATACTTACTCGTATATATCAAAATTGAGTCCTCATTCTTGATCCTTACAAAACTAGGTCATTCTCTCATTCTTGTGAATTAAGTGTCACCCTCGTATTATAATACCTATTTAAAGTTTTCATATTAAATCAGATCAAATTAATATTAATCTCTCATCAACTAATCAATCAAGCAAAATGTTTACTCTCCTTAATCTTTTTAATTAATACGGTACTTAAATTTCTTTAATTAAACATTAAATATAAAGAAAGTGGGCAACTAGAAAACTGAAAGATCCATCGCTGCTTACTACCGGTGACCCGTAGGCTCCTTAATGGGCGGAGTCAGAGTTTGAATCATAATATCCTTCAATCACTCCAGATGAGAAGTTCGGTTGACAATTATAAATAAGGAGAATGCTAACAAGTGCCCCTAGGACATTAGTTAAAGAACCAAAATAGATAAGTTTGTATAGAAAAGTGGTTCATTTTATTGCATTGAAAAGTGTTTAATTTATATTCTCAAGACAAACTTTCCTTTTATTGATTCCTTAACCAATGCCCTTAGGGAACTCGCTAACAAGACCCTAAAAATAATAATTAAAATATCAAATGTTTTTAATATTCAAAGTGTTTTTATTAATATAAATAATTGTTTACTATTACTTTTTCAACTATCTTTCAGATTAATTTTTTATATTATGCGAAAATGTTCATACATTGCACAAAATAATTGTTAATTAATAATAATAAAAATCTGACTCCTCCCTGATTTGAAGTACACACCTGACAATTGAAGTTAGAGTTTGGATTTAGTCTCTAAATGCTTTCTTATTTCTCTTAACTCATTACATCTATAACAATATATAATGGGGATATCCCCTTTCGTGTAGCCTTTTTTCCTTCCATTTTTACCCTTTCATGACGGTTTTTTTCGTTTTCTAATTTTCTTCTCTATTTTGCCCTTAAAAGTGACTGCAGTAACTTAAAAAACAACATCAAATAATAAAACGTGACAATAAAATGCGATAAAATAATACATACTATAGCCCAATGAAAATGCGGAAAGACTTGCTGCTAGTAATAATAAGAACAATATTTAGTAAAAATAACACTCAATAAATAGAAAAACTCCCTTATTTTTACTAAAACTTCTTTGCACATTTTTTTTTGTTGATGTACCAATGTGAGCATAGCAGTTATTTCACCTATCCTTTGGGTGTGTATCACTTTGGGTGCGTTTGATTCATATTGAGGTACAGGACAAGAGAACAGCACAGGACAAGTACTTGAGTAACAGCACAATTATTTGCCATGTATCTTGTTTAGTGGACAATGGATAGCACAAGTAAAACAATGTAAACTTTACTTATATACCCTTTATAATATATAATATTATATGATATTTAATACAATACTATGCTATATAATAATGATAATATTAATATATATAATATTGTGTTATTTATATATAAAAATTATAAATATAAACGTAACATAAAATGTAATTATAGATAGATTACATTGTTTATGTCAATTATATATGTTTTACGTGATGTTATATATATCAGTTTAATATGTTTATATACGTTTTAAGTGAAGTTTTCATTAAAAAATTAAATTGCGTTTAATATATATATAGAGAGAAAGAGAGAGAGAGAATTTGCTTTAAGCAATTGTTCCTGGGACAACTTTTTGTCTCATGGTTTAGTGGGAAACAAGAATTTAAGTTTTTATCTAGTCCATTGTCCCCCATTTTTTGTCCTGTCTTTTTGCAGTTTTTTGAAGGTTTAATTATGCTGGAGGTCCCTGAACTATTTGAGAATTTTGAAATAGGTCCCTGAACTATTTTTTTTTTAATTAGGTCCCTAGATTATTATTATTTTTTTATTGGGTCCTTCCAGTTAAATGTTAGTGGTACATTAAGTCATGCCGACGTGGGTCGTGGCGATGGACCGCGACATAAATTTTGTAAGAGGTCCCTGAACTATTTTTTTTAATTTGTTTCCTAAACTATATTTTTTTTTCATAAGGTCCCTAAAATATTTTTATTATTTGTGCCATATACTATATTAATATTAATCATGTCCAGTTGCTTTCATTATTTTTCCTTTAATTTATTGTTTTTAAATTAATTAATTAATTTATCGTTTGAACCAATTGAATTTTTGTGGAACAAGAGAGGATAGCTTTATCGCAGAGCTTATCGATGCCTTAGACCAATTTTACGGAACCAATTTTTTCTACGATGCAAGCTTCCCTTGGACCAAACAGTAGAACACATTTTTCTTCAATTTTATGGCCAATAACGTCCATCGAACAAAGGAGATTTCTCTTTAAAGTAACACTTCAAAATTTCTTGGTCTTAAGCTAAAATAAATAGTAGCAAAGTGGTGGTTACGTTGAAACCACAATTAGAAAAAAACAAAATAAACATCAACAAAAAATAGGACATTGTCTAGTTCATTTAGACTTTAAAGCCAAAATAAACAGTAGCAAAAGTGGTAGTTCGTCGAAACCACGCTTGAAAAAGCAAAATAAACATCAACAAAAAGTAGTAGTCACATGGCCACCCAAAACATAAACAAGTCTATGCATGTGTGAACCATTACTTCCATCTTGGCTTTGTTGTTGGGAGCTTAGTTCTTTCAGTGTTGAATTAAAGTTGGGAGGCGGATTGTGTGTGTCTCTCTGGTATCTTGGGCTCTCCTCTTCCTCTTGATACCGCCTCTCCTCTTCCTCTTCCTCTGCACAACCATCACTTCGGCAACATCAGTCGATTTCTATAGTAACCAGATGGAGTCTTTGCAACATCAGGATCGGCCATAGTGGGTTGTACAACATCGATTCAACATAAGTGGGTTGTGCAACATTAGATCGAACCCTCCAACGGCGGAGCCTCCAATGCGGCGGTTTGCAACATCGGGTCCATCAACCAAAAAAAAAAAAAACCAAATCAAAATACATGAGATCCATAAGCAGTGCAACCTCAAATCCAGGAAAAGGAAAAAAATCAAAACACATCACATTCTTACCATCACTTGCAGATTCAGTTACATGTGGAGGTTGTTTGCAAGTGGTTTTATTGTGGCCAACTTGCTTGCACCTTGTACACCTTATTATTGTGCCAACTCTTGAAGATCTTGATGAGTTTGGATTTTCATCATGCTCCCTCCTCCTTAGCTTCCTTGGTCTCCCAGGCTTGGGTCTATGTATTGGAGGGAGAATCTTATCAAAGTTCAACGTTGGCCATAAATTCTGCCCATTAATTGGATTGACCACCGGGCTATAACATGTCAAATATGCAACAGGCGTATAGTAGGCACTAATGTAGTCCTCTGGGTTACCCCTTTAAAAATATGCAACCGCAAGCATGCCTACATGGTAATCAGGTTAGTTCCCAAAACCTACAACTACAACTACACCTCTCCAAATCAACTGTGAATTTCGGATATATGCCTGTAAGTATGCTCCACTTCAAATGACCACTCTCAGCCATCTTGCATTTCCAATGTCTTGAATTAATTACTTTTTGCTACTATTTATTTTAGCTTAAGACCAAGAAATTTTGAAGTGTTGCTTTAGCAGAGAAATCTCGCTTTGTTCAGTGGCGTTATTGGCCATATAAAATTGAAGAAAAATGTGTTCCCATGTTTGGTCAAGGGAAGCTTGCATCGTAGAAAAAAATTGGTTCCCGGAAAAATTGAGTCTACAGGCATCGCATAAGGCCTGTGCGTGACAAAGCTATCCTCTTGTTCCACAAAAATTCGATTAGTTCAAGCGATAAATTAATTAATTAATTTAAAAACAATAAATTAAAGGAAAAATAATGAAAGCAAACTGGACATGATTAATATTAATATAGTTTATGGACCAAATTAAAAATAGTTTAGGGACACTGATTAAAAAAATATGGTTAAGGGACCAAATTAAAAAAAATAGTTCAGGGACCTATTTCAAAATTCATGTCGCAGTCACGTCCACAGTCACGTCGGCCATGACTTAACAGCCAGCTATGATTTAACGGAAGGACCCAATTAAAAAAAAAATAATCCAGGGACATAATTAAAAAAAATAGTTCAGGGACCTATTTCAAAATTCCCAAATAGTTCAGGGACCTCCAGCATAATTAAACTTTTTTTGAATCAAACATAGAACAAGCACTCTTGTGCTGTCCAATCCCTTGAAATCTTGCAAATCAAACGCACCTTTTGAGATTGATTGCTGGTTAGCATCGTGCTATGACATCCCACATTATTGTTTGTAGCTAAGCTGTACAGTTGTGTTGGGCGGCAATTCATGGAGAAGTCACGAGTTACACAGAAACGGCAGCAAGAAGAGACAACATGAATCTTCCTCACACAGAAGATCCACAAAAGACGCTGTACCAACTGACAAACACCCCACCCCACTCTTCCAAAAATAAAATGCTATGTACCCTGTGCTTTCCAACGAACAAACAACACCCATGTGATTCCCAAAAAATAACCGTGCATAAACTAGGTGCTCCACATTAGCTGTGACCAAGAAAACTGGCAGGGACAGGAATTGTATAGCGGGAACCTAGACCCCAAATATTCACATTCTCCGGCCCTATACACCCGACAATTTTAAAAAACTTAACTACACTAAAAAAAATTAACAAAAGCCCATTCATCCGTTTTTCGACCAAAAACAATTTTTTCACCAAAAACTTAATACACTATAGGTTCTGTATTTCTTCGCCACCCGTAGTGAACACGAGTTGTCTTAGCTATTTTAAAATATCAAATAGGAATAGTATTTGTACATAAATATTCCACAAATCATGTGAAATCTCCATTTCTCTAATTGAGATTTGGGAGTTCATTAAAAGACCAAGACTGCCTAAGCTATAGCTTAAGTAGCACCAAGTCCCTTTAAGAACTGTTTGATTACTTAGGCCTGTTATCCCCTTTTCCACATCAGGTCTTAGGCTTCCTTTGGAACTTACTTTTCGTTTGCGAAAACATGAAAAACACGTGTCAACTCTCAACCTGGCCATCAGGAGCCAAGCATCAAGGGAACATCAGACGACTTAACAGTCAAACATAAACTTCAATGTGGCAACAACCATATGTGATTGGAGCATCATCCAAATGCATACCAACACAAAATTCACTAGTTTTGAGTCGCTTCAGTCTGACAAGGGTAAGAAAGTTTGGTAAGAAGGAAAACATGCAAGGCATCTGAAGTCAGCAAGTCCAATTGCTTCTCCTATTTCTTCTCAAATCCCTCCTAACAAACAATGCCTAAAGAACAGGTGAAGTAAAAGGGGATAGAGTATAAAATCAAATGCCACCTTTTCACATCCCAACCATTAAAAGGCTTCATATATGTCTAAGATAATGAGGCAATACAGGTAACAGAATGTATGAGAAAGCAAGAAGCATTTAATTATAAATTTTGGCAGTTTTTGATTAGTGGAAAGATGTCACGACTCACCAGAGACCAAAGTTTAATCACCTTACCAGACAGGAAGAAGAATTCACATACCCATGTCAAAAATCGAATTCAATCTGATGATTGCATGGCTTCCTCAAACTGACAGAATATTCATTCATTTGAAGGTAGCAATAGCTTTCTTTCAAATAAATTTTTTTCAATCATGTAATATGCATATTTCAACTATATTTAAGTTGTTACCCTCAAGGATATTATAAAACTTGGTTCATGGGCTTGCAAGGGCCTCACTACAGATACTCGTGACTTCTTGTGTAATTATCTGCTGCCATCTTCTGCACCTTTGATAATCCTTTATAACATGATAGATAATCCCATCCAAATATCCCTTCAACAATAAGAAACACATTTTTATGCATATTTATCAAAAGACATCTCAGAGCAAGGTCAGCATGGCACTTGACTGGCACCTATTCATTTAGCATTCGCTTGCAACAAGAGCTACTCCTACAGATATATTAGATATCCTGAAGAATAAGATGTACACAAAAGCTGAGCAACTGATACAAGAATTCCTCAAGCCAAGCAAAAATTATCCATGAAGTGACTTTTGCTGCAAGGAAAGAACACGACAGAAAAAAAGAACTGAGAAACAGCACAACATGCTAAAAGAAATGTTACCAACCAAAAACCAGAGTTGAAGAATAGAATGAAAGATAGAAAGAACAAGAATGAATCTGTTATTGGAGAATTCTCCTTCCAAGGGTTTCCTCTTTCAACAATGAGCAAGTGCTCAATTCTTAAAAGCTAACAAGTCAAAATGATCCCTCTACCCTTGCATCCCCCTACTTATTTGTCCAACTATACCCCTCTAACTTGCTGACCACGTCAACTGGCAAACAGCCACCACCACCACAAAGGTTTTTCTCACTTGGTGGGGTTAGCTATATGGATCAAACAATGCCATAATGCCCCATCACGTATTAAGCCAAAAATATAGACCATGAATCTCATATCTCTTCATGGTTAGGCCTACAATTTTTCTCGGTTTCTCTCTATCTATTAGGAACCCAGAGAAAAAATTGAAAAATTGAAAGGAAAAAAAATCCAGAATAAAGAGAAATTTTATTGAATGAACAAATGAAAATAGGAGAGGGGTTTCTCTTCCAAGGGTTTCCCTTCACAAAGGATTTCTCCTTTCAAAACAAACCATCTTGGGTGTCCCATAGTTTGGTGAGGGACAAGAAAATGGGTTTTTGTGCTATCCTTTGTCTCTTATTTTGTCCTGTCCAGGACCATTTATTGAATCAAACACACAACAAAGTACTCTTTAGTTGTGCTGTCCAATCTCTTACTTTTTTTGCAAATCAAACGCACCCTAAGACACTTTTCTAAATTCATAATATGTTTTGAGGATTTTTATTTAATCTTTTTACTTTCATTGAGAGGGGGCAGGATAGAAAATTTGCAATTGGCATGGCTTGTAAAGGAATCATAACAAAAGTTCAAAAGAAAAAAAACACATGATGGTGAAAAAGTAGAATTGGAATGACAACTTAACAAACTCAGCGAGAAAATAAGAATTAGGAAAAGTTCAATGGTAAGGTGTTAGGAACCCAGAGAAATTGTAATGAAAAAAAAGATAGAAAGAATCAAAAGAATAGAAATGTATTATTGAGAATTGAAAGAAAAAAAGAGAATAGAATTCTCCCCGAAGGTTTTCCCTTCACAAAAGGATTATTCTTTTCACCCGCAAGCTATCAAATATACAGAATGATCATTCTCCCGTGTTCCCCCCGTTTATTTAACTAATTAACCCCCTCTAACAGTCTAACTAACTAACTAACTAACTGATCTAACTTTCCTGTTGAGATCCCTATTATTCCACCCACATTAGTCCACGTTTCAGATGTCCAGTCCTGAGCGTGAGGGGTGTGTTGAAAGTCCCACATCGACTAGAGATATGGCCTGACTAGTGTTTATAAGGCTTGGGCAATCCTCACCTTACAAGCCGGTTTTGTGGGGATGAGTTAGGCCTAAAGCCCAAATTTAAGATGGTATCAAAGTCTATCCTAGCATGATCTCTGTTATTCCACCCGTATTTGTCCACGCTACAAATGTTCGATCCTGGGCGTGAGGGGGTGTGTTGAGATCCCTATTATTCCACCTACATTAGTCCACACTTCAGATGTCCAGTCCTGAGCGTGAGCGTGTGTGTTGAAAGTCCCATATCAACTAGAGATATGGCCTGTGTAGTGTTTATAAGGCTTAAGCAATCCTCACCTTACAAGCCGGTTTTGTGGGGATGAGTTAGGCCTAAAGCCCAAATTTAAGATTTCCTAACTACTTCTGCATCCTCTTCTGTCCTAACTCATAAAAATACCTCAACCCGAAATTCAACCTTGTCCTCAAGGCTGAAAACTGAAAAATATCAGAACCATATTTCCAAAATTATTGTGCAATTCCTTCCGAGATATCATGCTCAATAGCGCACCCAAGGTCTAATTTAATGGCTGCCTTTGAGTGATCATTTATGTTGTTGTCCCATTCTACTAGGAATTGTCGGAGAATTGCTGGGGCACTATTTCTGTTCCACAGGCTTGGGCTTGGCCCATTAAATCCAGAAATAAACTTGACTGACAAATTTTCCCATTTAACTCTTTCTTCAAGAGTCCAATGACTTAGACCAGTTTGGGGCTGGCCCATTATGTTTAGAGTTGGACCCTTTTTGAAGAATGCTAATTCTCCCCCCCGCTTTTGGGCTAGCCCCAGTAGGTCCACTTCAGCCCAAGCTCTTGCCCTATCCCAAACTCTTGTTGTTCTGGAACAGTGCAATAGCACCGATCTTACTCGTCCTTGCCACCAGCGAAACATCAGCCACCAAATGAGCACTGTAGTTCGGTAAATCTGGCAGTTGAGCTGAGTTAGTTAGAGAGCAACAAAAGGGACGCATCCCTGTTGTGGCTGCCCATAATGACTCTGCTACCCATAGTGGCTCCAAGAACAACCCACTGGCCGCCTCAAGTGGGCTGGCATTTAGTGGCACTGGCAAAAGGTGGTCAGTCGACCAGATTATTCGAGACCCACGCATTATACGCTGTCACTTGTTTCTCTCTTCTCTGCTCCACCCCTGCTTCCTTGTTAGTTGTTACCCATTCCTTGCGCTTTCTTTTTTCCTAGCCTCTTCCCCCCGCCACAATTTCCATCTTCTCCATCGATGCACCACCGTTCTTTTTGGACCCAGCTTCTAATTCATTGTGGCCAGCCTAGTTTCTTCTTCGCCATTGATATCCATCCACCTCAATCTCCTCTACCCTACGCTTGACCTCATGGCATGCATCACCACCACAGGTGTCTTTCTCAGTTTTTGTCCTTTATGTAGTTCTGATTTTGTTTCTTGATTCTCTTGCACATTCTCCCAGGGCCAATCTGATTATGGTTTTCTTCATTGCCTTCCCAACATCCAATACAATGGTCTACTTGAATGGAAACTAGGCAATTCTACTGTCTTTGCCCAAGAACAAGATTCTTGGTGGTTGCACTCCTTAGCATCTCCAGCAAAAAAAGTTCCTTGTTGTTACAACACGTACATCTCCGAAGAGGATTGTTGATTGATTCAGCCTCACACCCATGTATCTATTTCTCCATCTCCTACCTTGTAGCACATTTGATGCCTCCCGTCCTTTCAATACTCTTGATCTCAGAGGGTGGCGCCTTCACCCTTCCTTCATTGCAACTAATTTCATGTCTCTTCAGCACGCCTTTTAGCATCTTCTTAAACTCAATAATAATCTCCTTCGAAAGAGGTTGCAACCCATGATCACAGGTCCCCTTCAAGAACACATTGAAATGTACAGAAAGGGTTTCCCTTTCACAAAGGATTACTACCTAAGCTCACAAGCTATTAAATGTACAGAATGATCCTTCTCCACCTACAATCCCCCCTATTTATTTAACGAACTAACCCACTCTAACTAACTAACCTCTAACTTTCCTAACTCCTTTTGCATCCTCTTTTGTCCTAACATAAGGGCAAAATAGGAACCATGCAACTTCATAAATAGGGAAGAGATGTGGTTTACGCCTTTACAGTATGTTTGATATCAGTGACTTGGGGAGAAGGTAAGAGATACAACCAATAAATTGGAAGTGGATGAGGAATTATCTGACTTTAGTGGGACCCATAGATTTGCAAAGCATCCTAACATGGATGGATTTGGATGGAAGCATTATTCCTACTTTACTATTTGATGTATGATAAACATCATCACTACGTAAACATATATCAACATACCGACAAAAGAACCCATTTGTAAAGAAACATTTAAGTCAAATAATTCTTTTTCAATTTTATTTATTTGTCAAATAAGTAATGTTTGAACGACTTTATTTTGGATACCATGAAACCAATGAAAAGCCTTAAAGAAGCATCACAGTTATACCCTTCTTTTTATCTTAATTTCCATTTCAGTACTTCCTTTCTTCTCCCTTCTTCATGACACCAAATAAAGCATTACTAAATAGCGAGCAAATGGATGGAATGTGTTTTAGGATATGACCGCTAACATCTATTTATATTACCAATCTAGACATAGTACTAGTGTAGCACAACTTGTAAATAACCCAGCACAATAAGACTATAACATCATAAGACTCTTACGGAGAGCCCTAAATCCTAATATTCTATTACTGCTCCTCAAGACCTCAACCGGAAGGCTACTAAACTAACAGCTCATAACAAAAAAGCACATTTTAATATAAAGGGTGCGATAAACCACGTAGCTGGAGACATAACTCAGACAAATGAAGCAATTTAAGTAATACCAGAGAGATAACACAACACAAAGATGGCAGCAATGATGCACAGCTATAGAGCAATTGATGGCTCAAATGATGCATATCCAAACGAGTAGTAGACTGCTAGAATGATAAAAACTGAATCTGGCTTGAATTGAAAAACTCAAACCAACTTCATAACAGAGCCCAGCAGGAAGAGAACAGAACAAACAATCAAACAAGACCAATACACAGCAACCAATGCAGTAATAGGAACAAAACTGCCCTTACATAGTTATTAATCAGCCATAGAGACAAAAGGAGCCACACAGAGACAAGAGAAAAGAAATCCATGGAGGGAGAGGCTTATGCTCCTACATTTGCCAGACCGTGGTTGTAAAGCCACCAGACAATGGAGGCTCATGGCTTTGATTTTTCTGCTGACACCTCTGCATTGACAGATTACCACTCCCTGATTGCCGAACACGGGTAACAAGAAATAGAATCATGGACACATGGGACACTGGAACAAGAGTTCTAGATGTTTGGGAGCTTGTCAACAGAATAGAGACAAGATTAGGTCATGAAGGAAGGCAATGCTTTGGCACAATGTTAAAACAAAAAATGCGAGAGAAATTGTTGTATAATGTATTAATATTACAATTTTAGAAACCATTAATACCTATTTATGCTTCTATTCCAGGTATTGTGTGAGCGTAATACAACAAAACCAAGTCGGAGCAAATAAGACTACTAACATAACAGGATCCCAAAATGCTAATTTTCCTCTCCAAACTCCTCCATCCAAATATACCCTAAGTGTTCCTAATATTCCAACAGAAAGCAAACTAGAGGAGCAAGACATCAAAATTGTTAATCTGATTTTCAAATACAGAAACTAGAGCTGGATGAAGAGATGAGAATACCATAGTTGCAGTTGCAGGTGTATACATGAATATGAAAAGTGAAAAATGAACTTCACTCTTCATTCTTTAGAGATAAATTTGACAACCACTTTCACTGGCATAATCTAATTAGAGTTGTAAATATGTGGTGGATATAACTGTCATGTGAACAAGTAACAAGGCCCGCCCCATCCCCAGAAATGAGTGTATAATATAGCTGAAAATCTGAGACAAGAAGCACCGAGGCAGTTTCTCTTATCCCGTCCTTAGAAAACTTCCCTCATATTGGTAATTAATTTATCAAGCAGTAATATGAAAAGGTTGTATTAAAACTGCTTTCAGTTCAACAGAATCAGCATCCAATAAAAAGCAGTGAAAATAAAAGTAAATGTAATTCAATCCATTAAAAAACACTCAATCAATCCTAAACAATATAAAACTGCTGGGATGATAAGAGCTATGTGGACGATGGGAGCAGGGTTCAAACCCGTACCGCTCCACTTCCCACTTCCCACTTCCCCTTTTACCATATGTACTAGACCAAACAAAAACTGCTGGGATGATACATATCCTTAACTGGAACAAAGAGTTACCTTCAGGCTGCAGCACCAAAGTTTTGTAGTTTTTCACAGTGAGGAACAGGTAGATTCCTATTCCAACTACGCCTCTGAATCTCCATTTGACAATAACGATGAAGTATATTCTTATAATCCTTTATGACATTATCCTCAATGGCTTCACGAGCCGGACTTCCAGGCGGATAATTGGCATCAAATGCCTGAGATTTTACGAAAAACTGAACCCCATACTCCTCAGTGGTCCTCGGAATCTGGTAGTAGTGATTCTTGTGCAAGGAATAGTCGGGCTCGGAAAAGGGCAAGTAGGCAAGCAACACAATGATCAATAATGGCAGAAGCTGAATCAGCAGCATGAGATAATGTCCTCCTCCCCCCTGAAACTCATGCCTCTGATGATGATGATGATGATGATGATGATGACGACTACCCATCCCCCCACCAACCCCGCCTCCGGGAGTCCGATAAACATGATTTCTCCTCCCAAACACATCTGGTTGTCCAAAGAAGGCCCTAAATATCTCATCAGGGTCAAATTCGTCTTCGAAAATATCATGTGCAGTAGTAGTCCTTCTCCTCCTGCGCCTAAAACTGTCATGCTGATTATTATTATTCCAATCAAATTCATCAACCAGTCCTCCTAGATCATACTGCCTCCTCGAACCATCATCACTCAAACACTTGAAAGCCTTCGAAACCTTCTTAAACGCATCTTCGGAACCTGGCGCCTTGTTCTTATCAGGATGAACCTTCAACGACAGTTTCCTATAAGCCTTCCTAATCTCTTCAACCGAACAACTCTTCTCCAAGCCCAAAATCGCATAGTAATCACTCTTCCCCTTAATTTCCCTAATTAACTTAACATTCTCCTCCGTGTAATTCATCTCTCCATTCAAACCCTCAACACTCCTCGCCGGACCTTTCGCCGGCTTATCAACGCCGCTGCCGGCGGCGGAGTTTGCGTCTGAGGAAGAAGCGGAGGATTGAGAATCGAGGCGTTCGCACATGCTCAGCAACGCGTCAACCGGCAAATCGCGATTGAGGCGCTGGGCGATTTTGATGAATTTGCGGGCGCGATCTTTGTTCCCCGACGCAATTGCCTCCTCCGCGATGCGGATGCACCTCAGTGCTTCGTCTTTGTTACCTTCCATGGCGCGCAAAACGACAAAAGGCGAAAAATTGCTCGCCGATTTCGCCCTAACTCGAAATTTGACTACTCCCCCTCCAGCAGCACATAACAGAACAAACTTGTTTGAACCTCGAAACTCAGAAATCTATTTTCTATTTGGAAAAGAAAACAAAACACTCCCACCGTCCCAAATTATTAGTGTTTTTTTCCTTTTTTTATTTGCCTCGTTTTATAATGTCATTTTAAAAGTTTTTTTTAGCATTAATTATTTTTTCTGTTATTATTTTTATTTAATTTATTTTTGTTTGAATAATTCATTCTAGTTTCGATCAAGACGTGGGTGTCAACGTTACGGATCCGAAGTATTAATAGTGGTCACCACCGACCTCAGTATCATTTTCTCCCTACAAATGGCTCATGATCATGTGGTTCGATTGGTCATATTCGAGACCACTTATAGTCGATTTGAGTCTGCACAGAGTATAGTAATGACATGTAACTGGATGAGTTTAAAGACTATAGCTCCTCATTTTTCTTTGGTCATCGACTGTACTTAGAAGCTTTTGTTTTGGCTGTTAGGATTAAGATGACTTGGTAATACCATAATATTGGCTTTTGTTCTGATTAAGTGTTTTATTACCGTGTACTTAGTTAACTTAGATGTTCGTATTGATTTTCAATTGTGGATGAGGAATGCTCCAACACATTCTGTTTTATTTGGGTGTATTGATCTTTTTTTCTATTTTTTGAATGAAGTTTGATTTTCGTCAAAAAAAAAAGTTAAATAAAGTGTAATCTAACTTACATTCCCAATAAATTTAAGAGTAGTTTAGGACTTTAGTAGGTAAAATAACAAAAATTATAGACAAATTTATTGTTTTTAACTATATTAATTACGTTCTTTGGTGAAAGAGATTTTGTCAAAAGACTCTTATAATTTGGGATAGAAAGAGTAATAAAAATGAATAAATAGAGGAATTATTGCAATTTCATATTAAGGTCTGTTTGGTTCAAACGATGGGAGTGGAAGGGGTGGATTTTATTATTATCACCTACTAAAAAAAATCAGATTACTTTCTTTCTTTCTTTTTTTTTGACCAATACTTTCTTTCTTTTTATGAAGCAGTAATTAATAAAAATGAACTAAACCTAATTTGAAATCAACTTGCACTTCTAACCCTAAATTGGACTGAATCGAATCCTAGCCCTAATTTGGGGATTCACAAGCTGGTCTAGCAGAAGCAGTACAGCGAAACGAAAAAAATAAAAATAAATTAAAATAACAAGACGCCATATCACAGCAAAATAAAAACAAGGGAAAGAGATGAAGAACAAATAGTATTGTAGGCTAAAATTCCCAAATTTACAGCCAAGTGAGAAATATTAATAGAAACAGGGAAAAGGGAAAAAAATGGAACCTTGATATCAAATTATCAATTATTTGAAGTAACTCAGTCCCAATAAGAAGGAAAGGAAGAAAACTTACATAAATAAATAAAAACCTAAAATCTATATTTTTGTATTTTTTGTGCTCTCAGTCTCATTGTTGTCGTCTTCTTGCTCCTCTAGTTCGTTTTTTCTCTTGGGTCCGAACGCTCTCTTTATTTCCTCGTTCGTGAGGCCTTTTTATAGCCTCCAATCCACCTCTCAATCACCTACGAAAAATGAAAGAGCATCAGTCAGTAACAATAAAAAAAAAGATTTGATCTTTAGTAGAAAATATATGTAAAAAGGAAAAAGTAGAAAGAGACTCTGCTTGAATCAGATCTGGTCTTGATTTTGGGATGATTTGGAGGATTTGGTTCGGATTTGATGGAGGAAAAAGAGGAAAGAGCATAGAGGAAGGTTGCGGCTGAGACGCCCGTCGTCCTATTTATAATATTATCAATTTAAAATACGCATATAGAGACGAATAATAATAAGACATCAGAGTACATCGAAAGAGAAACATATATTATATATCATTATACAAAGTTTTATGTACAACCAGGGTTCTCTCGTAGGAACCACCAAAAGAATAGTATACAAAAAGTCAAAATATACACATGAACCCATCAGATATAAAAAAAAAATCATCATCTAACAAAAGTACATAAAACTCCCAATGAGAGTTCTCCTACAAGTGGCCCTGCCTACGAGGTCTAGCACGCGGTCGTGGCAGTAGACGAGATTCACAAACGAAAGGTGTTCCTGGAGCCTGGAAAGGTAGATCCTCAGGGGCTTTACCATGGGTACCACAGGAGATGAGGGGACAGACATCTCAAACCTATGACGCACCTCCCATCGTCCTACGCTATCTCTACCCATACTATATGAAGCAGAGGAAGAAGGGGTGTTAGAGTAGTGATAGTGGTATCTAGTTCTAGGCTCCCGCCACATACGATGAAAGGGTAGAAGGAGGTTGCTATCTCCAGTGGCAGTGCCTGCACTAGTGCTAGTTTGGAGCCTTCCTATGTCTCGAGGGCATTGGGAATGGAAGAGGATATGGCTCACACTTCTATTAGGTTTGGTATTGGGAGGTTCACTACAAAGGATGAAATTGGTAGGGCAGTTCAGCTCACAGTTGATTCCCTCAAAAGTGCGAAACCATCCCTTTATTCCTATTTATCTTCAAAAACCACTAAAAAACCAAATCAATAAGGAAGAGAACTCAAAGTCCCAATGACCTCAAAGCTAGTTGCTTCCAACCTCCGTCAGTACCTCACAAAATCAACCCATCTCCTCCGCCGCCACCTGCTGTCAACAGCGGCGGTGACGGACCCCCAACACCATGAGGAATTCGGGGGAATCACGATGAAGTGTGAAAATCTCTGGAAGACCCCTTTATCTAGACGTGCAAGCTACATCCCTGATGGATCTGCATGCCCTCGATGTACGCTACACCCCTTCTATCTCTCTCGCTATGGAAACCCTCACTCTCACACCCACTTCTACGGTTGGGAATCCGAAGACGTTGTCGAGCACGTTCGCTCTCAGGTGACATCGCTCATCGGTGCTTCCCCCTAAAGAAATAGTCTTTACCTCCTATGCCACTGAGTCCAACAACATCTCCGTCAAGGATGCAATGCATTTCGACAAGGAAAAGAAAAAGCACGTGATAACCACGCAGATGGAGCACAAGTGCATGCTTGATTCTTGCCGCCACCTTCAGCAGAAGGGTCTTGATATCACCTATCTTCCCGTTGAGAGTGATGGGTTGGTTGGAGAAACTTAGGGTTGCGATTAGGCCTGATACAAGGCTTGTTTTTGTTATGGCTATGAATAATAAGATTGGGATTGTTCAACCTATGGAGGACATTGGGAAAATTTGCAAGGAGTTCAATGTTCCTTTTCACACTGATGCTACTTAGGCTTTGGGGAAGATTCCTGTTGATTTGGATAAGTGGAATGTGAGTTTGAAGTCATTGAGTGGGCATAAGATTTATGGACCAAAAGGGGTTGGAGCATTGTATCTTAGGAGGAGACCAAGGATTCACATAGAGCCTCAGAGAGAGATTCAAAGTGGGACTTTACCTACCCCTTTGGTTGTGAGAATGGGTGCGGCTTGTGAGGTTGCTATGAAGGAGATGGAATATGATGAGAAGAGGATTTCTGCATTACAACATAGGCTGCTTAATGTGATTAAAGAGAAACTTGATGGGGTTATGGTGAATGGGAGCATGGAAAGGCGCTATGTGAGGAATTTGAATTTATCATTTGCCTATGTTGAAAGGGAGAGTCTGCTTTTGGGGTTGAAGGAGGTTGATGTCTCCAGTGGCAGTGCCTGCACTAGTGCTAGTTTGGAGCCTTCCTATTTCTTGAGGGCATTGGGAGCGGAAGAGGACATGGCTCACACTTCTATTAGGTTTGGTATTGGGAGGTTCACTACAGAGGATAAAATTGACAAGACAGTTCAGTTCACGGTTAAGCAAGTGGAGAAGTTGAGCGAAATGAGTCTACTTTATGAAATGGTGAAGGAAGGTATCAACATCATGGACATTCAATGGGCACAACACTGATTATTGGTCAGTTTTTGGTAGCCTTCTAGAATTGTTTTGAGAATCCTTATAGGCAATTTAGGATGAAGCATGCCCAAAGATGGTCATGTATTGTCATACCCTAATTTTGTCCAGCCCTCTGTGTGTGTGTTAATAAATAGAAATAAAAAATATTTTTTATATTTTTGATCTCAAAATAGAGAGAATACGGGGAAAAATTAAAGTGAAAAGAAAAATAGGAGAAAAAGGAAGAAAAAAAAAAGAAGAAGAAAAGAAAAAATGAAAGAGGAGTTACACACAGTAAATGGAGGGGTGCCAGGAGCAGTGGCCCAAGAGCTAGCCACATCCCAACCCAGTGCACACTCCCCTCTTTTTTGCTTCATGCACCCTGCGTTTTGCTCGCGCCTCCCCTGCCCCCTTTCCTTTTTTTCGATCAACGATGTAATATATTCATTCAACTGGGCAAAGGCCTCAAACACATTACACCAAGCACTACAACAGATTTGTAGAAAAATGACGCCCCCTTAACTAGCGTTATCCACTGAAAGCGCTAGCTAAAAAAATTTAGAACTCATCGCTAATGCTTCTTTAGAAAAATGCTAGCTTTAGTCAACTAAATAACTAGCGCTTTTCCTGAAAAATGCTGGTGATTCATTTCTCTTACGCGTGATATGTCTTCCCCCTCTTTCGTCTAAAGAACAGAATAGTGCCTCTGTCATCTTTGTCTCATCTCCATCTCTGTCTCATCTCCATCTCTGTCTATCCTCTGTCGCTATGTCACGCCTCCATCTCAGTCCCTCAGTGCCGCCACTCTCTCCCTCTCGACCTGTCGCGCAAGTTCATCTACCTTTAAGGTTCTCCACCGCACCGTTCCTCCTTCTTCGTCGTCGTCGTGGCGCTTTAAAGTTCTCCACCGTGTCGTTCCTTCTTCTTCGTCGTCACCATTGTGCAGTCACACCCCATCTCTTCTTCCTCGTTAAGCTGCAGCTTAGGTAAATCTCCTTCCCACTTTGCTCTCTCTCTACCCTAACTTTATTGCTTCCCTTGCTCTTTCGCTTTGCTACTGGAGTTTTCAGTTTTTACTGCTATATACCTAAATTCTAACACATATATGGGATTGAGCTCCTAGTCTAGTTTGTGCATTGACTTTCTTGGTTTCAGTTTTGCGGTAGAACTTGTTAGATTAAGCAGAGATTGTTAGATTGAGCAGAAATTGTGATGGTTAATTAGAACTTGTTAGATTGTTAGTTTTGGTTTGTTGCTCAATCCTAGTTTTGGTTTGTGCATTGACTTCATTGTGCATTTTCATTGTGAATGACCGGATGACATTTATATTGATGATAAAAACCAAGTGCGTCTCAACTCAAGCATGCTCTGTTTCTCCACACATCCTAAGCCTAAAAAAATTGTTGTTTTTCATTGCCATTAATTATTAAGCTTTTTTTAGATGATACTAGATTTTGATCTATGGCCTGTAGCAATCTTGCTGAAACCTGAAACTTATTCAAATGTTGCGAGATCCTTACTGCTGCTATGCACTATTTCTTCTGGTTTGGCTGTGTTTTGAGCTTGCTATGATACATAGGTGCATGAATTTGATTAGATAACAATTGGAAAGTGGGTAATTATTGAAAATACAAATAGGTCAAGGCAAAATTTTGATAAAATATGTAAAAATTGCAGATACATGGCTAATTCCAGACATGATAGTGATGCTCATGAGAGTGATGCTACTGCGGCCCAAACTGTGAATTGCCGTCCCCGTGGACTGACATACAAAAAGAATATCATCCGAGCTAGGAGTAGAGGAGAGATACAAGCGGTAAGATAGTTACTAATTAATATAATTAGTTGTTTTTATCTATTTATTATCTCATATTTACACTTAATTTTTTTAGGTTTCATGGAATGCTAGAGGTCAACCCATAGGCAAAGGTGGTAGAGATTTGAAAAGTTTCATTGGAACTCAAGTGCGAATGACGATTCCATGTACGTTTAGTCGTTGATTACAGAAAAATAATGTAGTTTTGGATAGATGCAAAGAGGAGCTTCGGGCTGAGATAAAGATATATAAATTACCATTGATTATGTGTATTTCTTCTTAGTTGTGTAAATATACTTATCCTACCATTTTGTTTATAATGTATTTGCAGAAAACATTTGATGTTGACGACACCCGTAAGGACATCATAATGAAGATTGCCGGAAAATCTCATCGGACTTTCCGAGCATGCATGGTTGTCTAAGCGGGTGAGAGATGAAAAAGGGAATATTAGACCTAATTCTCCATCATTGTATGCATCAGTCATAGGTGTGGATGTCTGGACTGATTTCGTAGCAAAACACACCAGAGATCCTGAATTTATGGTATACTTATACATGTCCCTACTTGTATACCTGTACCTGGCAGAGAGCATCAAATTCTACTTACCCATACAGAGGAGGGTTTAAGGGGTATTCGGGCATTGAGCAAAATATGGTATGCAGAGTAACCTTAAATTATATGTACAACTGGTGAATTTGAGCATGTCTGTAGAGTAACATAATTAACACTGATGAATTTCACTTTTTTTTAATATGTATAGATGAGCAAGCAGGAGAAGAGGATTATGCAACCTCAAAATCAATCGATCGTCATGTCTTATGGATAGAAGCCCGCCGAAACAAGGATAGTGAGATTGAAGACCCCCAACTACGGAAGTGTATGAAAAAATTGTAAGTATGATAGATTAAATAACATTTTCATTTACAATTTTCATATGAAAGTGACAATACTTAGCAATCTTTGTGAATAATATTTGTGTCTCAAGATGCCCTAACACAGGAGGGTATGTCACAGGGGGTGACACAGACATCCTTTCCCAAGTCATCCCCATTAAAGAGTATCCAAGACGTGTAAGGGTGTGGGATTTGGGGTCCCATAGAAAGCTATCTTTGGTCCACCGAAGCGCGCAAGAAAAGATAAAAATGAAGACTTGAGGCGGATGGCAGCCAAACTCTATTAGGAGGTCCAAGAATTGAAAAAGGGGCAACATCAGGACAAGGGACCGGTAGGGGAACATCAGGACAAGGGACCGATAAGGGAACATCAGGATGGTAGCGCCAAAGATAGTTATACTCTAAAGTCACATAAGGTAATAAATCAAATTAATTCAAAGGTAGAGTTTGGTAGATTAATTAGTATTTGTTAATTGTTAATTAGTATTACATGGAAACTTGTATATCTTGAAATTGAAACTTGTATCATGCATGCTGAACTTTTGTTTATATAATTTGGTGTTAGAGTAGATCATGACTTGTATAGTGTCTTGTGCTGCTGGTATATGGTAATTTTTTGTTGTTACAGGTATTAGATAAATTTTGGAATGTCTATATTTTAGGGGAGACTCTGCCAAAATTTTGTTAGAAATTCAAATAGAAGTATTCAAATATTCTAATTTAATATTATTGTGGATCTTGATTACTTAAGGAACCAGTGGAGGTGCACGAGCCTAGTTTACCTATGGATGGATGCACTCTTAAGTCACCCGAGGTAATAAGTCATTAGAAATTGTCGTTACTTGTATGTATTGCATCAATGGTTTATCATATTAATATTTTGTTTATCATTGGTTTGAGACTTCAAAGAGTGTACGCTATATTTGTCAAACCCGTCTCGAGCGGTTGGTAAGAGAATTTGCTTCACTGATTTAAGTGCCATATCGCACAATTGTCCATTACCTATCCATCATTGCAAGGTTAGAGTTGACTTTGCAATTGAAGAGGATGCACCATTGCCTGTACCACTTGAGGGGGTAGATATCATGACAGTGGGACAGGCAATAGGTACTTATGTGGCATGGCCGGTAAAACTCGTTGTAAGTGACGTGCTATTTTTTAATAAACATGATTCGTTATCATAATCATAATATATATTTATAAAATTATGTGGTTACTAACTCATGCAAAATATATAGAAACTCATAAAATCCAAAGCGAATGACAAGGAGAAGGAGAAGGGAAAGGGCAAGCAGCAAACATTTGGGTCTTGTACATCCCCAGTAAAGCCTGTGGGCAAATCTCAGCATTCCCCTCTTGAAGCAAAATTCTTTAATTATATGAAAGTTCATGCTGAAACAAGGATGACAATAACCGGAGAACAAATCCAAATTACAATGAAAAAAATATTTTCGGTTATGAATCTCCATTATTTCTCAGTGCTAAGGATGAACTGACAGAAGTTTTTACTGATGGAGCGTGGGTCAGTTAAATTGTAGTTAGTGTATATTTCAGGTACAACATCCAACTTTAGAGTATACATTTTTTTTTTATTCTTTCACCTAATATTGAAGTTATTGTTAATCCATTAATTTGTATATGTTTTAATTACATTCAAGGTACTTGTATACTGAGATATTGATTCCAAAAGAATTGACCGGGGGGTTTGTGTTCTTATACCCAGAGAAAACAAATTTTCAATTTAAATATGGGAATATGATGGACTATATATCCGAACGCTTGGCAAAAGCGACAAAGCCAGTTGTTGACACCTTGTTTTTGTCACCGATTAACCTAGGGTGAGTCACTTATTTAATACATGCATATATATACACACACACACACACACATATATATATATATAAAATATAATGATACTAAATTTTGTGAAATGTGATTACCTGCTAATTAGGATTCCCTTATTCAACATTTTTTAGGGCCCATTGGGTATTGTTAGCGATCAATCCCTGGAAAGACACGATGTACTATTTGTGTTCTTTGCGTACTCCTTTGAGTAACCGCAAAGAAATAACGGATACGTTCAATCAGTAAGTATGTATTGGAACGAGTTCTGAATGTGAAATTGAGGTTGAAAATTTATGCACTAATTAATATATCTAATTGTGTGTTATTATGACTCAGGGCTTTGGCAATTCATCAAGGACATCGGACACTACACAAGTCCCGATTTTCGAAATCATCCAAGGCAACGACTAAGTGGATTCCTATAGAGGTATTATCAAAATTATTATGCAATTATTTAGTTTAAAAAATTAAAATTATTTATTTATAATATTTTTGGTTTTTTATTGCCCCTGCCAACCAAACTCCAATGATTTTGGCTATTACGTTATGAAGGATATTGTTGTTCATAACCAAATGTAAATCCCAAAGAAGGTATGTAATTTCTGTTCTAATTTATATAAAATACTTACTCTTTCATTTGACCATTTGCGTACTTAAACTTTAATGTGATTTATTTATCATTTCGCAGTATATTCCTGAATGTAAATACGATTCGTATTCTTATGTTCAAATTGCTCAACTCAAGGAAGAGTGGTGCATATATGTGGCTGAGAAGTTTGTTTTAAGTATATGATCATTGTGTATACACATTATTATAGTATTAGTTAGATGTATGTTGTTGGCCCACATGAGGCATTAATTTTGGTTGGCATTGTTTGTTGTATTGTTGGTTGGCATTGTTATATTGTTTATTTTGGTTTGCATCATTGTAAAATACTGCAATTGTAAAAAAAAGAAGGAAAAGAAAAAGAGAATAGCTAGCGCTTCCTTGAAAAAGGGCTAGCTATTGTTGATAATAGCTAGCGCTTTTTCAAGGAAGTGTTATCTACACTACTAATAATAGATAGCGTTTTCTCAAAGAAGCGTTAGCGATTCCAGTTATCACTATCGCTTTTAAAACACTGTCTTTAAGAACCCTGATCACTAGCGGCTGAATATGTAGCGCTTTTAAGTGCTAGCGAAGGCAAAAAATAAGCGCTGTCTATTTCGTTTTATGCTGTAGTGAAGTGCAAACATACAACCCACTAACAAGGCACAACACAGGATTAATGCAAACTCTTAAGATCAACAATTAAGTACAGAGCCACTCCTGATCCAATAGACATCAAGTCTAACAACTACTCAAGCAAAAACAGTAAAACTAAAGCCCAAACAACCTAAATTCTAGCAGGCCCTAAACCAAAGAACTAGCAGAACACAATCTGGGCTTGGCCCATTAGGGTTACCAACCACCCTCATGTAGATAGACCATTTTGCCTCTCTAATGCCTTCTCCACCCGGCCTGGTTCCATAATGTCGTTCAAGCATATGCCGATGAACACTAGCGTCAGCCTCCAAACCTGGGCAGAAAAAAGGGCACCAAAGAAGAGAACAAAGACAACCCACTTGAAATCCTTAGGAGGAAAGACGAAAAGTCCAGAACTTTCCCCGTATTTGATGACCAATCGGCCATGAAACTACCCTGTCTTGGATCTTCGCTGCCATAGAGGGTTGAGTAGGGGCACAATCTACATGGGGCAAGACCACAAGAGGCTCAGAGGTTCTTAGGCTGGGGAGAGGGAGATGTGGGATTCGGAGGAGAGGAGGTGATGGAGAACAGAAGATGGAGAACTGGATAGAGAGGCGCAAATCCGAGATCCAAAGCGACATGCCAGTGGCTTTGGAGGAGGTTTTGGTGGCAGGCGGGTGGCCACCATAGAAGAAGGGGGTGGTGGCTCACAACCACCATGAACGAGATGAGTAGCCGAGGCAGTTGAAACACACCTGGCGGCGCTTCCAAGCGGGGCTCGCATGGCTATCACAACACCGAGGCAGAAGGAGTGAAGAGAGGGAAACAGAACGGCGCCATTTGCACTGAGAGACAGCACCGATTGTGCCACACCATAGCACCGTACACGCCGACCAAACCCTAGCAACCCTAGTGGAGCCTTTCCGTGAAGACAAAAATGTCCGCTTATGGCAAGTTTGCCTAAGTGTAATAATTGTGAATGGCGCGCACCCCTCTTTCTTTTATCCCCCGCCCTGAAAACCCATACACTACACGCGGATCCAGCCCATGCAACACCTACAGCCCAATCCAAACTTAACCCTAAAAAAACCGTCATTCCCTCACTCCTTATCCCAAGAGCGCCGCTCTCCTTCCAATTTTGACCCCTCTCTCTTTCTTTCATCTTTCTCCACGTCCTCCCCCTTCCATCTTCTCTGTGCTCTTCATTTCCTCTCCCTCTCACTCTCTCAAGAACCCTAACCCTAAGATTTTAACCCCAAAAAAAACAAATTTCCAGACTCGGGAAAACGGCCCGATTCCACGATTCAACGAGGTAGCACGACGATCCTACCCGCGACAGCGATAACACGATTCTGCAGTGGCGTGAACTCGGTCAGCACTAGCAAGATCGTAGAATCGTCCTCGATTTTGACTACCATACCAATGGCCTCAAAGCTAGTTGCTTCCAACCTCCGTCAGTACCTCACAAAATCAACACATCTCCTCCGCCGCCACCCGCTGTCAACAGCGGCAGCAGCGGCGGTGACTAACCCCGAACACCATGAGGAATTAGGGGGAATCACGATGAAGGGTGTGAAAATCGCCGGAAGACCCCTTTACCTGGACGTGCAAGCTACATCCCCGGTGGACCCACGTGTCCTCGACGCCATGCTCCCCTTCTATCTCTCTCGCTATGGAAACCCTCACTCTCGCACCCACTTCTACGGTTGGGAATCTGACGACGCTGTCGAGCACGCTCGGTCTCAGGTGGCATCACTCATCGGCGCTTCCCCCAAAGAAATAGTCTTTACCTCCGGCGCTACCGAGTCCAACAACATCTCCGTCAAGGGTGTCATGCATTTCTACAAGGAAAAGAAAAAGCACGTGATAACCACGCAGACGGAGCATAAGTGCGTGCTTGATTCTTGCCGCCACCTTCAGCAGGAGGGTTTTGATATCACCTATCTTCCCGTTGAGAGTGATGGGTTGGTTGATTTGGAGAAGCTTAGGGCTGCGATTAGGCCTGATACTGGGCTTGTTTCTGTTATGGCTGTGAACAATGAGATTGGGGTTGTTCAACCTATGGAGGAAATTGGGAAAATTTGCAAGGAGTTCAATGTTCCTTTTCACACTGATGCTGCTCAGGCTTTGGGGAAGATTCCTGTTGATGTGGATAAGTGGAATGTGAGTTTGATGTCACTGAGTGGGCATAAGATTTATGGGCCAAAAGGGGTTGGGGCATTGTATCTTAGGAGGAGACCGAGAATTCGTGTGGAGCCTCAGATGAATGGTGGTGGACAAGAGAGAGGGATTCGAAGTGGGACTTTACCTACCCCTTTGGTTGTGGGAATGGGTGCGGCTTGTGAGGTTGCTATGAAGGAGATGGAATATGATGAGAAGAGGATTTCTGCATTGCAACAGAGGCTGTTTAATGGGATAAGAGAGAAACTTGATGGGGTGGTGGTGAATGGGAGCATGGAAAGGCGCTATGTGGGGAATTTGAATTTATCATTTGCCTATGTTGAAGGGGAGAGTCTGCTTATGGGGTTGAAGGAGGTTGCTGTCTCCAGTGGCAGTGCTTGCACTAGTGCTAGTTTGGAGCCTTCCTATGTCTTGAGGGCATTGGGAGTGGAAGAGGATATGGCTCACACTTCTATTAGGTTTGGTATTGGGAGGTTCACTACCGAGGATGAAATTGACAGGGCAGTTCAGCTCACGGTTAAGCAAGTGGAGAAGTTGAGGGAAATGAGTCCACTTTATGAAATGGTGAAGGAAGGTATCAACATCAAGGACATTCAATGGGCACAGCACTGATTATTGGTCAGTTTTTGGTAGCCTTTTAGATTTGTTTTGAGAATCCTTCTAGGCAATTTATGATGAAGCATGCTCATAGATGGTTATGTATAGTAATAAGTTAATCGCTACGTGGTATTATATGTATTTTATTGATATGTACCTAAATTAGATTGTGGTGACAGAACAGAATAAAAACTTGTGCTCATAGCCTATTATCAAGTTTTGATATAGTTTGTTTGTTTTGTGCCTCGCTGAATCTTTATTACATATGCCGTATTCTTGGTATTGAATGCATTTTGCTGGCAGATTACTAAATTAGATGATGGTAACAGAATAAAAGACACACATTCTTAAGCCATTGTCAACTTTAAAACTGCAAGTTACATGTTGGACAATAATGATTAGCAGCCGCAACTCATCATACAGCTAAATATTGCCAACAAGGACACGTAGGATATTTTCTGGGGTTACTCAAAGAGAGGACATTGATAGGTAAGAAGAAAAAAGGCTAGAGAAAAAAAATAATTAGCAGGTATATTCATATACAGAATTGACAAATTGACTGTTTTACTTCATTATCTAAATGAACTACATTGTGGAACAAATGGAATCAGGGGTTGAAAATAATGTTCCCACATTTGCACTTCCAAGTTCCAACTCATGGGCTTGTAATTGGAACCATATTCTCCTCTGGCATAAGCAATTGTAGCCACCTTTGAAGGGTCGATCTTCCCATTCTGTGCTTGGGGATTTGTAGGCACTTGAATAGCCTCACAGTGTCCACAAGACCTGCACCTTGTCTCACATCTTGGTGGCCTTGATCCTATCTGTGCCCTCACCATAGCCTTGTTATCACCTACTATCTGCATAAATCACCATAATTCCCCCAGAAAATTAAATAAAGTGTTTTCTTTATCACTCATGATAAATATAGTTAATTAGCAAAGGCAAATTCTACCTGGTGAAAACCATTTTGGTTGAAAGTCTTTCTACCTGTTAGAACAAAAGAAAAGACAATGTTAGTTGTAGCTGGTTCATTTCTATTTGGCAGCTTTAAAAATTTGCTCATGTACCTTCAGTAACAAGTCCCAGCTGGGTCCAGCTTGAAATTATCAGAAAGAAAAGAGAAATGCTAATGATACTAAGTCTTTGACCACAAATGACATGATGATGATCACACCCTATTTCAGAGAGAAATCTTTAGAAAGAGAATTTGAGTAGTGAAGGAACTGATAATAAAGGATGAAGCAAACAGCACTAACTGAAATGACACAACAGCAAGTAGGAAGCAATATATGTATTGCTGTGAAGAGTGAAGACCCTTTTTATGTTGAAGTGATGAAACATGGAAAGACAAATGAGAAAAATGCAGAGGGGCATGACAAGTAGGGGACCCCGAAAAGGGAAAAACTTCTCCTTCGGTTGACGTGCCTCTATCCAAACAACAATCCAAAATTATATAATAATTGCTGCAAGTGATCAGAAGCATAAGCATTAGAATCCTTGGAAGTGAAAACCACAAATAGATGATATATAAGAGCACCCACAGCGGGCGTGCTCTATTTGTGTGTCTTGTCTCACAAAACCTGCGCCACTTTTTTGTTTTATCTCAGTCTCTCATTGTTTTCGTTTTAGTTGCCGTTGCCAATAGAAATGCTTTGACCAATTTTAAAGCAATTGCACAGTAATGCTGACTGCCACTAGGAGAGAGGGAGGTTAAGAAACGCATGAAAAAATTTAAGTTCCCTGCATTAAAGATGCTCTAAGACAACAATTAACCTATAAACAGCCAAAAGCCACCAGTTTCACCAGATGTGATGTGAGTGACTAGCTCCCACTAACGGACATTCGTTTACAGCTAGCTAGATTTTTTTTTCTTTTTTTTATAGATATCATCATATAGGTACTAATATACTGTTTTTTTTTTTTTTCATTCGTCGATATATTTGCTTTGGTTTTTAATATAGTGGGAAACTGGGAATGAGGGGACCCTTAGTTTTCTCGGTTTCTTGTAGTATGTCATAAGAGTAGTCTCACCATATAAAGCGACATTCCCTTCTGTATGTGGGAAAGAGAACGAACATAATCTCTCGCTTAGCATATTGTGTATGATATTATCTTTTCAATCTATCATTATGCAATCACACAAGATCCTGGCAATCACTCTTCCTTTTCTGGTTGGGTTTCAGAACATGCAGCCCTTCTGTTGTGTTTCATTTCATAGTCATACAGTTAAGCTAGCTGCTAAATAACGAGGCATACTCGCACACCCATGCTTAATAATATAATTATATAACAACGTTCCCACGCTTGTTCATTTTGTCCATTGTTGGCGCAGGAAATACATATTGAAAATTGACCTGACCCAATTTTCTACTGCTTTTATTTAAGAATGAATTTGAATAAGCTTCTCAACAAATACATATAAAAAAAATATTAAAGAATCTTAATATAAATTGAAATTAATATTTGTATCATTTTTTAAAAAAAGATTTTTAGTTAACTTATTCATTAATATATATAAAGTTGATAAAAAAATCACAAATAAAAAACATTGAATTTATATTAATTGAGAAACTCTTGTAGGGCGGCTTCTAGTGTGGACCACCTTTATAGGTGGGTGGTCCATGGTGCACAATTTTTGTTCACTATCAGAACAAGTGGTCTCACTAGACCTTATCGTGGTCTCTTTAGATCATTATCTCACTCTTACGAGGGATTTTTAGTGAAAGTCCAATAACACCAATGAAATCTGTTAGTTTCTTTTACCATGGGGTGTGTCTCTTTGTGGATGTTCCAAGGGGTGTGTCTCTTTATGACTTACCTGAATAGATGTCTCTTTATGGCTTGTTTCATGAGATGTATTTCTTGACGTCTTTCAAATCTGTCAAAAGGTGTATTCTTTCATGTATACATGTATCCATTTGTTTCGACTGCTGAAAATTCGTTTTGACAACCGAAAACTTATTCTAACTGTCATAAATTTAGTTTAACCACCCAAAATTTGTTTTCAATAATAGGGGGAAAAAACCAGTGGGAGGGGGTCACGTAGGGGAGGGGCTGCGGGGTAGGGATGACAATGGGTAGGGTCTGTGTAAGACACTATAATACTTGCCTTCATATCCGCGATTTAAAAGATACTCATACACAGGCTCATAGTCGCATGCGTACCACCTTTATTAGTCATACCTTTTCTCGTTGGGTACTTAAGTACTCATACATGTACCGTTACCCACAATTTGATTAACTATAATAAATTAATAAGTAAAAAATGAATATTGATTAAAAACACAATTGTAACTAAGTTGAAAGACTACTCAAAATCTTTTAAAACTAATCATAAATATTTACAAACAAAATTATTTTACTAAATTAAAAGCCAATATATTAAGGTTATTAAATGCAACACATCATATTATGTTTGAACATTTTGACGAGTTTTTTTTTTTATTTTTTTACTTTAATACTATAATTGTAAAGATAATTCTGTTTATATAAGTTAAAATAAATTAATAAATATATATATGCGCTAGTATGAGGCGGTTATACATGTCAAAATTTACAAGTAATTACATATATTCATACTCATACCTATTAAAATAGTAATTACTCTATCCATCATGAGTAATTTTTGTAGGTTGAGTCAATTGCCCATTGCCTCCCTATTGTGGGGTGAGAGTAGGGGTGGCAAAACAAACCAGTTATCCATATGAAAATCTATCTAATTCATCTATTACAAAAAGAAAAATTAATGGATTGCATCCAATCCATCCATTTAATTTTTTGGATGGTTAGTGATCCCTCCATTATTTTTTCTAAATCCATTGGATTGCATTATGTAAAAAATTAAAATCCATTGGATTAAAAACAAAAAAAAATATTTTTTAGGGGGACAAATAATCTCCCTCTCTCTCTTCACAATTCACAAAAGCACATCAAACTGATGCTATTGGCTTTTTACATGAATTTACAGACTACCTTTTTTTTTACACGGATACTTCAATGTTCAGATTTTTACCCTTCAATTCACTGTTGCGACTTCCCAGCTGTGTAGGAACGAAGGAAGCCTCCACTTTTACGACTCTATCCCTCCCTTCTTTCTTTTTGTTTTTTCCATTTATAGTGTTCTTCATCACGATCTACCATATTTTGATAAAAAAAATTATAAATCAAATTTTTCTAGCCCTGGGTTTTCCAACCAATTTACACGGTGTCTGAGTTTGACTGTATGTGTTTTGTAGCTTATGGTTACTCAAACCACAAAATTGGTGGTATATAAATTTATTATTCTACTTTTTCCTGTTGTGCAACCAAATTTTTTACCATAATTTGTCAACTTATAATAATAGTCTTATAGTCATGAGTAAATGATTAATTCAAATTATTGTATCGACTTTTCATCTTTCTTACATTTTTTGACTAACAAGCCAACAAAATTGGAACTTCTGAGTCTCCAATGCCACTATGAATTCATTTGTTTATTTTTTTTTTTACGAAATATTCATTTGTTTATGTTGATTTTCTGTTTAAGCTAGACAATATAAATGAAGTTTTTTTAAAAAAGGTGAAAAGTATAAATAGGTAATACAAGAGAATTTTTATATAAAAGGTAATTATTCTTATATAAAAATAGGCAATAATTTGTTCCGTGATTATTGCCTTTGATCTTTGTCAGTCTTTTTCTCTAATTGTTTTTAAACGATTGTGCCAAAGCCTTAAATAAAGAGTGTTGTTTTTTTGACAACCCATTTTTACAACAATACTCACACGACGTACGATGCCACGCCACTGTTTACATATGGATTTCTACTATTTATATACGGAAATACACTGTTCATATACGGAAAAAATACTATTCTGGAAAAAAAATTATTTTTTTCTTTCTTATTAACCACTCACTAAAATTGCATGGTTAATACAGTACAAGTATTTGGTTAATTTAGTTCATTACGTGATTAATGAGTTATTGCAATTCATTAACCACGTAGTGAACTGCATTAACCAAGTATTTGCAAGTCATTAATCATATAGTATCAAAGTAACTCATTTACCATTAATTAAGTATTTGCAATACATTAACCACGTAATGAACTAAATTAACCAAATATTTGCACTGTATTAACCATGTAATTTTTATTGAGTTTTGAAAAATATGAAATTAATTTTGTGCACAAAAAAATTGCAACTCATTAACCACATAACGAACTAAATTAACCAAATATTTGTACTACATTAACCACACATGAACAGTAAAAAGTTGTAAGAAAGTTGAGAAATATAGTTGTCAAAAAAACATTTTTGTTAAATAAAATATGTAGCGGGGGGAGAGCTTCAATGGGTCGCGTACTGTATGCAGTGAGGGGGAGAGAGAGAGTAGAGAGGGAGAGAGAGAGAAAGAATAGAGAGGGAGAGAGCGGGGAGAGAGAGAAGAGAGATATTTTTATGGAGATAAAAAAAAATATAATTAAAAATAATTTTTATGGATGGATTGGATATCCATCCATAAAAGAATTGTTAATAGATGGATTGGGTGTTTTTTTTAAATCTCAGTTGGTAAGACGTTTCACCTACACCCAAAGGGTCGTGAGTTCAAGTCATATAGGGGAGAAGTGGGGAACCACTATTGGATGATGGATGGATTGAATTTTGTTAATGAATTTTGGCTTAAATATGATTTTTGTTCCTCAAGAATTCGAAAAGTTCATTTTAAGTCCCAAAAAAAAATTGAAGATTTTTAGTCTCCAAAATTTGAAAATGTTTTTTCATTAGTCCCTAACTTTGATGCTGTTAGTTTTATTCTTTGCTTAAATATGATTTTAGTTCCTCAAAAATTTTAAAAGCTTGTTTTTAGTTCCCCAAAAATTCTAAAAGTTTGTTTTTAGTCCCTTAAAAATGTTGCCACATAAGCGCCACATAACAGGGTTAGAGTCAGGGACGAACGGAAAAATATTTTTAAATTTGGGGGACTAAAAACTTTCAATTTTTTTTGGGACTAAAAACGAATTTTTTGAATTTTTAAGGAACTACAATCATATTTAAGCCATAATTTTTTAATGGATGGTAAATAGATAAATGAATTGTTTCTAATCCATCCATTATAATCCATACAAAAAATTATTCTATCTATCCATTTGACAACCCTAGGTGAGAGGGGTCACACCGGGGTGGGGGGGATTGAGGAAGGGGAAGGGGAAGAGTAGATAAGCTTCCAATTTAAAAAGGGGACGGGAGGTGTAGTTGTCAAAAAGGGGGTGCTGTTAGCAATCCCCTTTTCTTTTTCTTTATTGTTTTCTTCAAACGGGGCTTTAAGGGCCCAAATTGACCATCTCCCCTAACCCTAAAATCTGGGTGCTGCTATGCAAAGTAGCAGCAAACAAAGAGACGCTACAAGGCGACTTGCGACGGCATTTTCGAAGCGACAATGGGGGAAATATGTTCACGCGGAGGCACCGAGGGGGAAATATGGTTGAAGGGTTGTGGTTTTCTGGTTAGTGAGAGACTGAGAGAAACCGATGATGGTGGGAACTTGGTGGTCAGCGGTGAACTTCCACATGGAAGGAAGGGGATGAGCGGCTTGCTGTGGAGGAGTCCGGGTTCACGCCGTCGTGGAGGCTTCAACAACTCTTTCTAATTTTTTTGAGTGTAGTTTAGAAGTAGTAATTTTTATCCAAGAAAACTAGTTATCTATGACTATTAGGTATCCACTAGAGTTGGGTATACGAGCTCTGCTCCACTGCAAATCTGCTGATGGTGGCGAACCTGCGAATGGCAACCCCTACCCTTGCGAATGTCTGCGAACGACGACCCCAACCCCTACACTAATTAATATCATTCCATAAATTAAAATGATTGAATGAAAGGGAGAGTTGAAAAAGTAAGATAATAATAATAATATAGCGAAAGAATTGCTTATTATTATATTTTATTTCATAAATTAAATTATCTAGAGCATAACAATTATAAGAAACTCAATTGGATTAATATTTTGCGTTTAAATTTTTGTCTGTGGAAGAACATTTTAAAAATTGCTTATTATTATTAGGCTAAATTGTAATTTTGGTCCTCCTTATTTTGCTTATTTTTTTATTCTAGTCCCTCTATTTTTAATTTAGGACATTTAGTCCCCACATTTTTTAAATATCTGAAATTGGGTTCTCTATCTCTAATTTTGTCAAAATTAGGTGATGTGGCAGGTCAAACGTTGATGTGGCAAGTGACTGGACTGTAAGGTCAGCAATACTTATTTAAAATAAACAAAAAATTATTTAATTTATTTTTTCAATTAAATAAATAAAATTAAAGAAATAAAATCATAAAAATGAAAAATCTTTCTCTTCCTCTCACCCAGATCTTTCTCTTCTTCTTCTTCCACCTCATGGAAGCGCGACCACCACCAAAAAACCAGTACCGCCACCTCGCCCTCCTTCTTGACCCTAATCGGAAATTGAGAGCCATCTCCTCCTTCCCCTCTCCTTTTCGGTCATCGTCTCCCCCACCCTCATCCACCTCCTCACCCCCTCCAACTCCAACCACAACCAAATCCCTAAAATCCCAAATCATTCGAACTCTCTCAATCTTTCTCTCTCGATGTTTCTCTCCTTCCTCCTCGACCCCTCCACCTCCTCCCCCATCATCGTCATCGACCCCATCTTCTTCCACCCTACGAAAACCCTAAATCCCCAAATCTGAGGTTTTACAGCTCGCCTTAACCACTGGTGTTTCTATTGCTTCTTCTTTTCCTTAACCAACGCACATAACCAACGATTGAAGTTTGGGAGTTAGGGATTTAGGGTTTTTTCGTTTGTGCGTGTAGAAAGATGATTCTGGGTTTCTGAATACCTATCATCGTAGGATTTGGGATTTGTGGGATTTAGGGATTTAGGGATTCTCGATCTTTGATTGGTTGCAACCCATCTTCGATTCCACGAAGCAGAAGAAGAGCAAAGAAGCAGAAACGAAGAACAACGAAGCAGAAGAAGAACAAGAAGCAGAAACGAAGTTGCTGGGTTGATGTTGTTAGGTTGATCCTGTAACGACCCGTTTCCGGACCGCTACCGAGCTCAATATACCGAGCTCGAGTTACCGAGCTCAACACACCAAGCTCAACATAAACCTGTATGAGATGTGTTTTAAAAACAAAACTCTTGTGCCTTTTAAAAATACGATATTTTTTTAAAAACCAACTTCGTGCACATCGAGTAATTCTGACTTTTGAAACATGGTGCAACTAAGACACAAGACTTAAATTCTAATAAAACATACATGCATAACATACATATATATATCACTCGAAATAATAATGTATACAAAATCTGAGTATGAATGTGCAAAGAAAATACACCTAAGGTACGACGACTTCAAAGCGATCATACCCTGGGGTACTTCGGAAAGACTCCCACGCAGGTTTGCTCCAAAAGTAAGACCACCGGTCTGCCACAGTAGCAACAAAACAACACCGCCTAAATCTGGTCACGACATACTACTCCAAAAGAAAACAAGGTGCAGTCATCAAAAGAAATCGTCGAACAAACAATCAATCCACGGCAAGTGCGGTGCGTCACTTTCGGGTCCTCGTCGAGCTCCTCCTCGGCATCATCTCTTTGTCGAGTTCCTGCGCTCGACATCGCCTGGGTAATCGTCATGGATTGAAGGCACCACGAAAGAGGTCGACTTCTCAGCGATTCAAGATAAGCTCGACATAAAGGATATAAGCAAACAATAATATATCTCAATCACCACGCGTGACTCGACCATCTCACTCTAGACTCGACTCGACTCTTATTAGAATAATATCGTCGCCAGGTCCATCCCCAACCGACGTAATAGGTAAGCGGCGAGTCCAACCCCAAACGGATACCATGCATTAATCGGCAGGTCCCGACCCCCGATAATGCGGCCAACGATCCACCGTAAACAAAGGGGACCTAGCACCTCGATTATACGGGTCCGAGCTCAAAAGCGTCATACGACTCCCTAGCTCTCTCACTCGATGATTAGCTCGCCGCATGTCAAAGAGTAACACAACTTACTTGATCACATATCAAATAAAGAGAGCATGCTTAACATGAAGAAAACACGATTCGACATTTAAGCAATAAAACATTCTGCATGAAGAAACGCACTGACAAAGAATACACCATTCACGACATATATTCAATCACATATCAAATACATGCAAAAACTTCAATCATATCACAACATTCCAATCTCGACACCAATCAAGGAGTCCATACATAAATATAACAATAAAAATAAAGTCTTAATAATGTCTAAGAGTTGCCGCTTACGCTAGCATACTACGAAAGTATTAATGTGAAGCGCCGCACATAAGGACTTATAAAATAAAGCCTTAGAGATATCTAGGAGTTGCCACTTAGAACTCCAAGTTAATCTTTGCTCGACAGCGACCTACGACACAATTTGTCTTCAAATGAGCTCGACGCGACTTCTCTTTTCGATCTCGACACGGCTGTCCTCAATCGACCTCGACACGTCACGCTTCTCGACCTGCGACACGTCATGCAGTTCTCGATCTGGATCCCACTGCTTCCACGTCCTTGGATTCGCTTTCCCGTACACCTCGATTCAGAAATCACCCGATCTCGGGAATCAGACTTCCTAAAACAAACACAACTCAGTTCGATCTATGGGTTCTAATACACTTAGCTCTCTTCCCAAACTTAACCACAACCCGAGAAAAATATAAAACTCAAGAAGCGAAATATATTTTCCTCTAACACAAAGTTAGGTTTTCGATCAAAGTTCATGAAAAAGGTTATCGATGCTTCAACGAGATAGATCGACAACAACAACAACGGAAGCAACAAGCGAAAAACAAGAAATCGAAATAAACCAAAAATGAAGGGTTTGAGCGCTGCCGATTGCAGAAAAGCAGGGAAGAAAATTTGTTTTACAAGCCCAATTAATCGGTTAGAAAGATAGGTAATATCGTGAGGAAGAAAACCCATCAGTTTGACATGATTTGGAAGCATAAAACTGGCTAAAAATGGAAAGATAAGTAGCGCTAAGCGTTAGCCGCGAGAGAAAAAGAAAAATCTGTTCTTCATACCTCGATGGTGGTCTAGCGGGCGAGATATGTCGAGAAGATGATGAGGAACAAGGTTGATGAAGAAAGCATGCAGAATCTCGATGGAACTCAAGGTTTCTTCGATGGAAGTTTTTGGAGAAAAACAACGAAACTTCAGAAGCGAAGGAAGGAAGAAGAAAGAAGAAAAGAGAAAGAATGAGTGTTTGAGGGAATCGGTCGTGGTATACGGTGGTGAAAAGGGGTATAATCGTAACTTGGCTATAAGATGCCAATCCCATCAATCATTCTACCCGCCTAATCGTTCCTCTCATAATTACTCTCTACTCGGCTTGGTCAGCGGTCTAGACACCACGGCGAAGCAAGCCCGACAATGTAATTATTACAAACAATATAATAATAGCGAATAACGTTCGAGAAAGAATCACGAGGTATCATCTCGACACGATGTCGACAAAGGTGCTCGTGCAAGCGCAAGGCTCGAACACGAGTTCGTGAGCGCGACCTCTTCATTTCGATATGCGACTTCATCAGCTCGATGACGCGACTTCATCAACTCGGCCTTACGACCTCCTCATTTCGGCAGCCTAGTGCACGCGGATGCTCCTCGGCTCGTGAATGACCTCGGCAAAGAATCTTGGCACGGAATCTCGACACAAGGTCTTGGTCGAGGTCTCGATCGTCGTTCTAATACGATGTCGATCTCGTCCTCAGGTGTTACAATCTCTCCCTCTAAAAAATTTCGTCCTCGAAATTGCAAATAAGATTCTTACCTCGGAAAAGTTGAGTCTTGAAGTCTTCATCTTCTCCTCCAGCTCCCAGTCGCATCTCAGTCTTACGATCCCACACAACTTTGACAAGTTGAATCTCTTTGTTCAAGAATTGTTTGGCTTTCGATCAACGATCCTTCCGGCAATGCTTGAAAGATAGGTCGTCCTTCGGTTGAATCACATCGATTCGATGACATGAGAGGGTCGGAAACATACTTCCGCAATGGCTGTGAGGCGTGGAAGGCGTCGTGAATGTTCGACAAGAATGGGGTAAGGCAATCGATATGCCTTCTGGACCAATCTGACGAAGAATCTGGTAAGGTCCAATAAATTTAGGGGTAAGTTTCTTGGATTTGATAAACGACCAACTCCCGGTAGTGGGGGTGACTCTAAGAAATACATGTTCTCCTTCCTCGAACTCGAGTGGTCGGCGTCGTTGGTCCGCATAACTCTTACGTCGACTTTGAGATGTTCGCATCCGATCTCTCGATCAAATGGATCTTCTCGGTAGTCTGTTTGGATCATATACGGTCCTCTGACGATTCGCTCGCGAATCTGGTACCAACAAAGAGGCGTCGACATTTCCGTCCCATACGGACGCTTCAAAGGTGCCATTCCAATACTTGCATGGAAACTGTTATTGTAGGTGAACTCCACCAATGGTAAGGCGTCGTCCCAACTTCCTCGGTGATCTAAGGTACAAGCTCGCAACAAATCTTCTAGTGATTGGATCGTTCTCTCGATCGGCCCGTCGATGCGTGGATGATATGCCGAAGCTAAGCCTGAGCTCGGTTCCCATCGCTCCTTGCAATTCCCTCCAAAATGAGGCGTGAACCGGATCTCGGTCCGACACGATCGAAGAGGTATACCATGAAGTCGTACTATCTCGCGATGTAGATCTCGGTCGGCTTTTCCACGTTGTATGTCGACCTCCTTTGGTAAGAAATGAGCGATTTGGTCAATCGGTCGGCGATCACCCAAATCGAATCATTCTTCTTACAACGTTTCGGCAAACCTACAACGAAGTCCATGGAAATACTATCCCATTTCCAAACTGGTACGTCAGCGATTGTAGCATTCACGCGGTCGTTGGTGCTCCACCTTCGCTTCGACACGTTAAACACGAAGCTACGTACTCAGCCACTTGCTTCTTCATTCCGGACCACCAAAAATGCTTCTTCAAGTCTTGATACATCTTCGTAACTCGGGATGAATACTAAAGTTGCTCTTATGCGCCGTCGAGAATCAACTTTCTCAGCTCGGATCGTTAGATGCGCACACTCGGCCATTGCACCTTAAGATGTAAATGCGCTCAGACGTGAAGTGCATCGCCTTCACTTGCGCTTTATCAACTTGCTGGTCTCGGATCTCGTCCAACAATCTGTTAGAAATGGTAAGCATACCAAATCTCGGCTTCCGGTGAAACTTGACACTCAACTTCAAGTCTCGGATATTCTCGAGCATCTCCAACTCCTTGATCATCATTGCAGGGGTTAAAGCGCTCTTCTGCTCAGCGCATGCGCTACTACGTTAGCTTTGCAGGGATGGTATTCCAACGAAAGTCGTAGTCCTTGAGAAATTTCGTCCATCTACGGCGGCGCATGTTGAGTTCTTTACGGTCGAGCAGTGCTTCAAGCTCTTGTGATCGTGAAACTTGATGAGTGCTCCCATAAAGGTAGTGCCTCCATATCTTGACGCCAAAAACTCTGCCGCCCGACTCAGTCGTGAGTAGGGTAGTTCCTCTCGTGAATCTTAAGGCGTCTTGAAGCATACGCGACCACCTTCCAGATGTTGCATCAGCACGCATCCCAATCCCTGGTGTGACGCATCACAATACACCTCGAAAGGCTCTTCGGGTTGAGGCAAAATCAGCGACAAAGCGCCGCCGTCAAAGCTCCTTGATCGTTGGCGGCCGCACTCCTCGGTCCAGGCAAAGGTTGATCCTTCCTCGTCGATCGTAAGAGGCGCGACGATCTTCGAGAAACCTTCAATGAATCTTCGGTAATATCTGCTAAGCCGACAAAACTCTGATCTCAGAATCGTCTTGGTACTGTTCTCACGCTAACACCGCCTCGATCTTAGTTGGATCCACGGTATCCCTTCTTTGGAAATCACGTGACCAAGAAAATTCACCTCTTCAAGCCAAAATTCACACTTGACGAGGTTGGCATAGAGTTGCTTATCTCGTAATATCTGCGATTACTCGACATAGGTGTTCTGCGTGCTCTTCTCGGTTCCTCGAGTAAATGCATCGGTATGTCGTCGATGAACACTACAACAAACCGATCCAAGAGCGAATGGAAAATCCTGTTCATGTAGTCCATAAACCACGGTGGCGCATTCGCTACTCCAAAGCGGCATCACCAAGTACTTTCGTAGTGACCGTATCTAGTCTTGAAAATTGTTTGGCGACATCTTCCTCCTTCACGCGAATCGATGGTGGCGAGCTTCAAGTCTATCTTGGAAAAGATCGCCGCTCCACGAAGTTGATCCATCAAGTCGTCAATCGTGGTAACGGATAACGGTTCTTCACGGTAACCTTGTTGAGCTCGCGATAGTCACGCATAGTCTTGATCGTCCATCCTTCTTCTTAACCAACAACACCTTTGGAGCTCCCCACGGTGACACGCTCGGTCGTATGAATTGCCGACTCCAAGTGTTCGATCTGGGACTTGATTCTTTCATCTCGGCGGGAGACATCTGTATGGCGCTTTGGAAATCGGTCTGTCCCTGGAATCGGTCGATGGAGAACTTCGACCTCTACCATGCCTGGTGGTAACCCTGGCACGTCTTGAAAACGTCCTCAAAGTCACACACCAGCGATACATTCTTCACGCGTCGATCTGTTTGGAAAACTTCCGAACTAGCGGATACATGTATTCCCTAGTTCCTTCTTTCAAAGAAACTCCAATACGTTCGGCGGAAAGATAATCGAGACTCCAAGGTGCGGGAAAAATTATAGTTTTACGGGCACAGTCCAAGGACATGGTGGTGTGACAACCAATCCATCCCGAGGATGACATCTAGGCCCTTAAGAGGCAAACAAACCAAATTGACCACAAACTTTCTACTCAATAATCACTACACAATTAAGACATGTAGTGTTTGTGACTAAGGTTTTAGCGGTGGGGTTGTAACTACTAATTTAAGCGGTAGCGATCCGCAGTCAAGTTCAAATGGTTCACACAATCGGAAGAAATAAAGGAATGGGTTGCACAGAATCAAAAAGAACGGATAAAGATTTACCCTCGATCTCACATTCACCTTGGATAAGATCTTCACTGCTCGCTTCTCGCCACTCATGCGTAAAAACTTCGCCTTTAGCCACTTGACGCTTTCCTTTGGCCCACGCAAGCATAGTCGGTTCGACTTTAGGTGTAGGACAATCCTTGGCAAAATGCCACGCTTCTTGCGGTTGTAGCACACCCTCCTTCCGAGTACGATTATTGGCGTAATGTCCGTCTTTCCACAACGGAAACAAGTCACCTCGACACGGTGCATCCTCATTCGGTACCTGGGTCATCGGACGATCTTGTCCCTGTTGTCGTTCCCGAGGTCGATCGTCACGGCCTGCGGTTGTTTTCCTTTGGTTGCAAATCTACGCCCCGCACTCTGGGAGTCTCGCAGGTCGCCTACACTTGATCTTAACTTCTTGGCTCCTCGCTCCTTCTACCTCGACACGCCGATCTATCGGCTCTTGGAGGTTTCGGATCCTCAGCGACACCGCGACTTACGAATGTCGAATCTCAATCCCAGTTGGAATCTCTCACTCAACCATCTCCGGTCAGCTTCGATCACGCGGAATGGGTGAAATACCTCGCCAACGACTTCGAACTTGGCGCATACTCGGACAACTGCCGAAGTTGCCCTTCTTTGCGAGCTTGAAGAAACTCTTGCTCCTTCTCGGCTCGTGGCAAGATCTGGGAAGTACTTGTCCAAGAACCTTTCACGAAAAAGCTCCAGGTCATCTCGCGACGTTACGCTATAAATGTTTGCTTCACTCCTCTCCACCAATACTCTGCGTCTCTAGCGGTAAGTAGGTGGCATAGTCGACCTTCACGTTGTCCGGCAATGGAGTGCCTCAAAGATCTTCTCGATCTCTTGCATCCAAAGATCAGCCTTTATCCGGATTTGGCTCACCATAGAACTTGTGGATCATGCTTCTGAAGTGCCAATCCTTCAGCCCGACATTTAGTTACGCTCGTTCTTTATTCTTTGTAAGTTCTGTGAGTTATTTGCGCCGTCTGTGTTGAGCCATCGCGTTAACTTTGTTGAGTTCGTGGCGGTGATTGTTGAGCCATGGCTCTTTGCCATCTCGGTCATAGCTTGAATTGCTCGTTCCATGTCGGCGTTCTCGGTCATTTGTCGTATTCCTCCGAGGTGGCATTAGATTCCACAAAGTTCAAAACCCTGTCAGAATCTCACAACAAGGATGTGTTAAAACACACTGCTTCAATCAAGAAACAGTTCAAACAATTTTTCAAGCAATAAGTGCTTCACTTAGTCAAACAGCAATCAACATATTACAACTAGGTACCCAACACACATAACCCGACCGCTGATCAAATTCCTATGCACGGCTCGGTCTGAATCAAGCGCTTCGATATCCAACTTGATTAGGTAACGACCCGCTTCCGGGACCGCTAATGAAGCTCAATATACCGAGCCTCGAAAGTTACCGAGCTCAACACACCAAGCTCAACATAAACACTGTATGAGATGTGTTTTAAAAACAAAACTCTTGTGCCTTTTAAAAATACGATATTTTTTAAAAACCAACTCGTGCACATCGAGTAATTCTGACTTTTGAAACATGGTGCAACTAAGACACAAGACTTAAATTCTAATAAAACATACATGCATAACATACATATATATATCACTCAAAATAATAATGTATACAAAATACAGAGTAGCAAATGTGCAAAGAAAATACACCTAAGGTACGCAGCGACTTCAAAAGAGCAATCATACCTGGGGTACTTCCAGCGGAACTTCCCACGCAGGGCTGCTCCAAAAGTAAGACCACCAGCCTACACCTCAGAGCAACAAAACAACACCGCCTAAACTGGTCACGACATACTACTCCAAAAGAAAACAAGGTACAGTCATCAAAAGAAATCGTCGAACAAACAATCAATCCACGACAAATGCAGTCGTCACTCGGGTCCTCGTCGAGCTCCTCCTCGGCATCATCTTTGTCGAGGTTCCTGCGCCCTCGACATCGCTGAGTAGCGAGTCATGGATTGAAGGCACCACGAGGAAAGCGGTCAACTTCTCACAATTCAAGATAAGCTCGACATAAAGGATATAAGCAAACAGCAATAATATATCTCAATCACCACACGTGACTCGACCATCTCACTCTAGACTCGACTCGACTCTTATTAGAATATCGCCAACAGTCCATCCCCAACCCGACGTAATAGGTAAACGGCAGTCCAACCCCAAACCGATACCATGCATTAATCGCCAGGTCTAACCCCAAACTGATAATGCGACGCTTAGCCAATCCACCATAAACAAAGGGGACCTAGCACCCTCGATTATCTGGGTCCGCTCAAAAACGTCATACGACTCCCTAGCTCTCTCACTCGATGATTAGCTCGCGCATGTCAAAGAGTAACACAACTTACTTGATCACATATCAAATAAAGAGAGCATGCTTAACATGAAGAAAACACAATTCGACATTTAAGCAATAAAACATTCTGCATGAAGAAACGCATTGACAAAGAATACACCATTCACAACATATATTCAATCACATATCAAATACATGCAAAAACCCAATCATATCACAACATTCCAATCTCGACACCAATCAAGGAGTCCATACATAAATATAACAATAAAAATAAAGTCTTAATAATGTCTAAGAGTTGCCCTTACGCTAGCATACTATGAAAGTATTAATGTGAAGCGCCCTTACATAAGGACTTATAAAATAAAGCCTTAGAGATATCTAGGAGTTGCCCTTACCGAACTCCAAGTTAATCGCCGCCGACAACGACCTCGACACATTTGTCTTCAAATGAGCTCGCCAACGACTCCTCTTACTCGATCTCGACACGGCTGTCCTCAATCGACCTCGACACGTACGCTTCTCAGTCGACCTCGACACGTACAGTTCTCGATCTGGATCACACTGCTTCCACGTCCTTGGATTCGCTTTCGGTACACCTCGATTCGAAAAATCACCCGATCTCTGAATCGGACTTCCTAAAACAAACACAACTCACTCGATCATGGGTTCTAATATACTTAGCTCTCTTCCCAAACTTAACCACAACCTTAAAAATATAAAACTCAAGAACTGAAATATATTTTTCCTCTAACACAAAGTTAGGGTTTTCGATCAAAAGTTCATGAAAAAGGTTATCTGATGCTTCAACAGATAGATCGACAACAACAACAACCAGAAGCAACAAACGAAAAACAAGAAATCGAAATAAACCAAAAATGAAGGGTTTCTGGGCACTGCCGATTGCAGAAAAACAGGGGAAGAAAATTTGTTTTACATGCCCAATTAATCGGTTAGAAAGATAGGTAATATCGTGAGGAAGAAAACCCATCAGTTTGACATGATTTGGAAGCATAAAACTGGCTAAAAATGGAAAGATAAGTAGCGCTAAACAGTAGCACAGAGAAAAAGAAAAATCTGTTCTTCATACCTCAATGGTGGTCGAGCAGACGAGATATGTCGAGAAGATGATGAGGAACAAGGTTGATGAAGAAAGCTTGTGCAGAATCTCGATGGAACTCAAGGTTTCTTCGATGGAAGTTTTTGGAGAAAAACAACGAAACTCAGAGCAGAAGGAAGGAAGAAGAAAGAAGAAAAGAGAAAGAATGAGTGTTTGAGGGAATCGGTCGTGGTATACAGCTGGTGAGAAAAGGGGTATAATCGTAACTTCAGCTATAAGATGCCAATCCCATCAATCATCTACCCGTCTAATCGTTCCTCTCATAATTACTCTCTACTCTCACAACGGTCAGCGGTCTAGACACTGCGAGAGAGCGGCCCGACAATGTAATTATTACAAACAATATAATAATAGCGCTGAATAACGTTCGAAAGAATACGAGGTATCATCTCGACACGATGTCGACAAGGGTGCTCGTGCAAACGCACAAGGCTCCAACACGAGTTCGTGAACGCGACCTCTTCAGCTCGATATGCGACTTCATCAGCTCGGTACGCGACTTCATCAACTCGACGCACGACCTCCTCAGCTCAGCAGCTAGTGCACGCGGTCTCCTCAGCTCGGCGAATGACCTCGGCAAACGATCTTGGCACGGAATCTCGACACAAGGTCTTGGTCGAGGTCTCGATACGTCGTCCTAATACGATGTCGATCTCGTCCTCAGGTGTTACAGATCCGGAACGTACGTATGTTGCTGGGATGATTGTTGTTGTTGATGTTGCTGGGTTGATTGTTGTTGATGTTGTCGCACCAGATCCAATTTTTTTTTTGTGAGATTTTTTTTAATTCGAAAATTTGTTGGCATTTAATGATATGGAGGATGTTGATGAAATGACACTACAAAATATGACAACTCAGATGCCACATAGACTAAATGAGATCCACGTCACTAAATTTGGGTGACAATTTTGTTGACAAGTGACTCCAAACACAAGAGGGGGGTGAATTGTGTGTGAACGGTGCTTTCAAAAACTTTTGGAGAAATAAGTGCTAATTATGAGTTGTGGAAATATTAATGTGAAATAGATAAATCACTTGAAGAATAAATTGCAAACGAGTTAAAAATAAAGTAAATAGTAAGATATAAATAACAATAAAATAAAGTACAGAAATTTAATTGTGAAAAGTAGAGAGATAAGGAGTAAAAAGCACACAACAAATTATCGAGTTGGCCACCTAACACCCCTGTGGCCTACGTCCTGTCCCCAAAGCAAACCACTATGGGATTTTCACTAAGACACTAGCTTTTAAATCAGGTTCAGCTAGAAACCTTTACAACTCTAAACCAGAGCAATACGTTCAAGAGATATCACCTCTAAACCAAAAATAAATGATTTTCACAAATAAAATGAGACGAGAAAGATACACTCAATAGTGCAGATATAACAAATTGAAGCTCAAATAATACAACTCAAATAATGTAGAATAAAAAGACTCTCAGAAAATTGTGCTCAAATAAGTGTGAGTGATGAAAAATATTTGACAGAGTTTTTGGCACAAAAATTAAGCACTGCGTTGTTGTATTTTTACAAGGCTCACGAGCTATGTTTATATAGGCAATGGAGGAGCGTCACTTTAAGAAGATTTGTCCGTTGAGGATTTGCCCGTTGCGGCAGGGATCTGTCCGTTGGAATAATATAGACCGTATTTTTTTAAAAGGCACAAGAGGTTCGTTTTTAAACACATCTCATACAGGTTTAGTTGAGCTCGGTGTGTTGAGCTCGGTAACTCGAGCTCGGCATATTGAGCTCGGTAGCGGTCCGAAAACGGGTCGTTACAGGCGACGTCTAGTCAATCTCCCGTAAACAAAAGGGGACCTAGCACCCTTAGTTATCCGGGTCACGGCTCAAAAACGTCATACGACTCACCTAGCTCGCTCACTCGATGAACACCCGCATCACGATAT